>CADWAE010000201.1:0-636636 GCA_902982915.1 Phalloptychus januarius | reverse complement strand
GGTTTGAAATCAAGTCTGGGGTTAAAATAGTTCCGTTTGTGAGTACAGCAAACTGTCTTTATGAAGAATCATACAGACACAAACCACGTGTTACTACTTTCAAATGTTTCATATTACAAGTTACTGGCCACATTTCATTTTAAGAATCAAACTCTTGTAACATTTAGTTTGTCTTGAAAAATACCAGTCAACATTTGAACTAAATGATAAAATATAATCTTCAAACAAACAAACGTCACTTTCTATGTATGGCTAGTACAATAACAGCATTTGTGTTTTCAACAAAAGCAGCTCATAAAGAGGACCAAGACAAACTGTAATAACCAACATATGGTATGATGGATCCAGTCGAACCAGTTAGCCCCACCAACCTTCAACTTGCAGGACAGACACTAAATAAAACAAACACCAATAAGAACGGAAGAATATGTTTCAAGGACCGTTATTAATTGCAACATAGTAAGGTGTGCTGTTGGGAGGTAATGATCAAATATTTAGAACAGCGCTCCTTTTTGTTTGCACAGATGAAGTCATTTGCACAGTTGAAGTCATCAAATCTGTGTAGGCCTTTTTGTAGATTGCTAAATTAGCATTTTGTGAGATTAATATAGCTCCTTCACGAGCCTTCTGCGCTATGCCAGTTGAGGCAATACAAGCCTCAAGTGGTATCATTTAAAAATCATTTATTACAGTTTGAGTTCTGAACAAATTTATTATACTTATCACAAATTGATTCAGACTGATTATTCATGTTTCCATTCTTATATCATGGCTTGTGGATGGCCAGAGACATATTCTGGCTCATCTTTAGTCCTCTGTCTTACTGTCAGCCTATCTAATTCATCCAAGTTGTATTGCTCAGGTAGAAAGTCAAAATAGAGCATTTTGATCTGGCATTTGTCCAAAATCTCGTTAAACATAGTGTTTACAAAAAACAAATCATTCACTCTCAGTGATCTTCACTGTTGACAGTTCTTGTGATCTGGATGTTCTTTGTTCAGAAATAGCTTTGCTGGCATTTTTTCTGATGTTCTTAAGCCCAGTTACTGGAAGGAAAATACAAATCCTTTAGCTAGTTCAATGAATTTTCTGAGCACTTGTGAACTGGCCATTTCCCCTGTGCTTTGTTTCAGCTTTGAAGAGAATAGCACCCAAAAGTTGCATTGAATATGAATTTTACAAAGCATGACTGGGCTGCACAAATCAACATCAAGCTGCCTTTACTAAACACTCTACAATTACTCAGGAAGACTCCGTCTTTCTACAGTTACGTTGGTAAAGTCACAGATTGTCTCCTACATGTGAGGAAACTTGCTAGTCAGAGGCAATCTTAGCAAAGGTGCTACTTATGACTGAATTGAACCATTAAAAGATTTGTACAGTTAAAAATAATAAACACTTCACTTCAGCTCCTGATCAGCTCCATTAGTGTGCATTATTATACCAGCTCTGGACAGTTACTTTCTTCAATCTGAGTTTTAAGAGAAAATATAAACCAAAGACAAGAAAATTCTGTACTAATGCTTTACTGGCATCCACAGCATTTCTGTTAACATCCCCATTTAGCACTGTAAATTCTGCTTTTGCAAAATACTTGCTCAAAGACTCATATCTGACCACAAATTCAGAAACCTCATCTAATGCTTGTGAATCAATATCTCTGGCTGAGTCCTTTTTCTGTTAAACTTCCTCTCCAAACCCTCACATGATTTCCCAGCTAGGCCCTGCTGTAAGAAAAACACACACTTAAATGGCAGTATTTAGTAACAGCAGCAAAAAAAACCCTGCTTGGTTCCCGGTTAGCATGTATAATTAATGGACTGGTGCTGCTGGTCCTTGTACTCTTTTTAAGCGAATCCCCAAAAGGCCATGTGTCCAGTAAAGCCCTGCAACAGTCAACACCCTTGAGGATGAATATGGCCGAGTACAGCTCTCAGACACTGTCAATGCCCGAGCTAAAAAAAATAAAAATAAATAGTGAAATGACGGTACGATTATATGTCAATCATTTCATGATTTGTTTGTTTATTTCATAGATAGCCGAATAGCTACTGTCAGACATGTGTTCTGCATTTAAGAATTGACTGATTCGACTAAATTGTCCTCAGCTAGTAAGAAGTAGAAATCAGTCAATACTCATTCTGATGAGTAGCAGTAATGACCTTTCCCTTTGTTCATTTTAAAAGAGCTCAGTGTTCAATACATATAACCCTGCATAGAGATGCACCAATCAAGCTTTCAGTGGACGATACTGATTTTCTTTAAGGTATGACCATTCATGATTTTTTTTTCCCCTACTGAGGACTTTACCTTTATAGAGAGCATCAACATACATGGTGTTGGACATGTTAAGGAGGAGTTCTTAATTCTGATTATTTCAATACTTTTTGTTACAATGATAGAGCACAGTTATCCTGGTTGCTCAACTTCACATTAATTTGTCTACTTCTGTAGTTATCTGTAGTAAGATAACACTATTAAAATGTGATTGGCTAAGACTCAAAGAGTCCCAACTTTAAGAATCATGCATTTAAAGTTAAGCCGCATACTTTGGAGATAAGTAGCAATGTTGCAATAGTTGTGTTCAGAAGCCCCCTAAACAGGGGACCAGTAAATGCAAAGTGAAATGCAATGAATTGCATTGCATGTCATGCTCCCTCATGTGGTTATCCAATGGGAGAGGAGTGTCAGAAATGACAGCATAAGGATGATAAGTCAGCACCATTTGATGATAGCAGTACATGACTAAAGGACAAGTGATGCCATAACTGTAAATAGCTGTATTTAAAGAAAGAAGATAAATATTTTAGTTCCGAGTGATTTATTTTGGCAATAAGGAGTAGCATTTCAGAGCTTAAGCTCAAAAATACCAGTGGTGACAGAAAAATTACCCACAAATTTAAAGGGTGGGGCTGCAAACAGTAACTTCAACTATTTATGTGATCACATAAAGTGAGCCTCGTTTTTTTTAAACAGGATATTTGAATAATATCTACACTTAAAATGAGTAGTGAGGCATTTTAGAAAATCCTGTGTTTTACAGCAGGATTTAAAGGTACAATATCTCAATGTTTTATTATTATAAATTATATTGTAAATTTACTGCCTGAACAAGTTTTATTTTTTCTGGACCAAGTCATAAAGATATAGAAGATGGGAGAGGAGAATATTAGAACTGAAAGATCACAAATTATTTGTGATTCTTTTCTTTTCTTATTAACTGTAGGGTTGGATTGAATTTTTGTCTGGTAGTGGAGGACAGACGTTTACCATTTTTCCATGCAGAACCACATGGCAGTAACGTCTTCCTACAAAATATGACATGTTATGCACCTGGGCCTATTTAATGTAAAACATGTTGAATCCAATTTCATAAGTGGGTGTACCACAGGAAACAACACCCCAACATTGCAGTTATAACTTGGTAAAGGTATGTTTCATGATGCTGAACCCCAACAGAAACACCTGCTGTCCTGTTAAGAGTTTAGCTACACACTACCTTGTGTCTAAAATCGCTACAGGCCGCTGTCCTGCTCGCTTGTGGTTTTTAATATGGTCAATCACCAACTGGCATAGGGTTAAAGTACAGAAAAACATTGTCTTTGTTCCAAAGATTTAGCTGATTCTAGGATGGCTATGTCAATGACATTGACTACATATTAGATTGAGTTTGCTATGTTCCAAATTATGTACTTGTAGTTGGTTTCATCTGTGGTTTCAGCGTTTAATGTTGCATGTGGATAAGTGTTCCAACTATTATAGTTTTGAGCTAGTGTCCACCTTGGCCACAAGTTAGGTTTCATTTTGTGCACAAATAATAAAGAACAGTAAGAATTTATTCTTTTTTTAAATCACTAATTCAAGATCCCAACCGAATTTGAACAGTCGAGTTAACCAGGGATACTGTAGCTGGAGTTGCACCGTTCACACACTTTTTCCTTGATCTGCTCTATTCTGCGATCGACAGTTAAATGGCCAAAAATTAAGTGCTACCTTCTATTTAAGTTAATGACATAAAATAGTCCTTAAAATAAGGAAAATCAAATTTGGTGCAGAATACTTAAAGAAAAACATACAGCATATGAGAAAAACTAAATTAAATATTTTAACTTTTTCACCGATCATCTGGCAACACTGCTTGCACAACTGTATGTCGATACAATCTGCATCTGTGCGTTTGTTTTTCACCAAAGGCTCTACAGTACTTTGAGTTCTAAGTATTGTTTCTAACGGTATACTATGCAGCATATTCCTGAATAAACAATGAAAGAAGTGCCTCTCACAATATCTCAAATCTTGCTACTTACAATGATTCAGTCTCTTACATATGGTAAGTTGAGTACAGTTGCTTTTACTTATCTCTATGAGTCATTCACATTTACCGCTCATTTTCACTATTTATATTCCCGTTGTGCTCCCACCCCCCACAAATACATTTCTTGACCCGCCCCTGGTAAAAGGATATAAAATAGAAACATGACTGCTCTAATGTATCTGGGCTGATAAGATAAGTGGACATTGTTGTACACCGGGATGCTTCAAAAACGGAAAATGGGTAATTGATTCAAGAGGTGTGACTGGTCCAACAAATAAGGAGAGGAACAAAGAAGCAAAGGAGAAGAAAAGACACATTAATGAATTAATAATAGGCAAATTGTGGACATGTGATATTATACAACTACATGTGACGAACAGCCAGCTTATGATGTAAGGAATGCATTGCTAGGTTGAAATTTACTTTGGCCTCAAGAATGTACACTCTTAATCAGATCTTTGCCCTGCCAAACACAGTCAGACAGCAACTGAGGCTGATGATTTAATGGTTTCCAAACATGTATCAAAGGGTATTAATATCAAGGCCAAAATACTGCATTTTGGTCTGTGTCTCCAGACATCGGGCCACTGTAAGTACTGTGATCACAGCCAAAAGGCCTAGCAACATCAGGCAGATTATAATAGCCATGCTCATCAGTCGCACTATTATTATCACAGCCAGGTACATGGATATTATGGGATCAGCATCCAGCCAAGGCTCATCATCAACTGGGTGATACCCAAGCTAAGCAGAGACGCATGGTCGAGCTGTCACACATGACCTAACGGCCCATACAAACAACCTCACATCCTCATCATCCTCCTTCGTTCGGCCAATTCAGAACAAAACCTCCCATTTCATGTTACTTACCGATTCCGGGGGCGGAGTAGATGAAATATAGTACCGAGGTGGAGAGCGAAAAAAGGAATAAAAGCCCAAGGAATGACCTTCTCCGGAAACGCAAATGTGTCGGCATCATACAGGCAGCAAAAGCACACACAGGCACGTTTTGCTTTTTTCCAACGACGACTGACCAGCCCCGATGTGTCCAGATGCCTGAGCCAGCGAGTCCGTGGACGGTCTGGGCTAAATGAGTCAAATCGAGCGCTAGGTCTGCGGCAGCAGCAGATGAACAGGCGACGAGGAAGTCAGTCTATTTCCGCGGCAGGTTGCAAAAAACAAGGATGGGAACGCCAGCATTCAGCCGAGACATTTGGGTCCCATTCCTGAAGAGAAGGTGTCGGTTTAAATTCGGGGTATGTCCTAATGGAGGGGGGGGGAATGGCCAGCGAAAATTTCGCGGATTAAGGGGGCCTGGTGGGCTCAACGCGAGACCATCCTTTCGGTTCCACCGATGGTGTTTCTTCCAATCTTCGTTTTCTGCTGCCTGCCTGCCCAACCCTATGAATGGAGCGGTCTCTCCGCAGAGAGAAAAAAAGAGCAATACCTCAAGTGGGCGTTAACGCGGTAGCTCCTACTCAGCGCAAAGTACGTACGGCGTAGACGACGTAACCTGGCAACCAACGTTGGAATAAAAAAAGCCTTCTTGATAACCTTCTCAACATTACTGGAAAGCTAGTGGCGTATTGTATGACCGTACGCTATTTGCTTCAGCCAAGATTATAAAACAAGGATTCACTGACTGATTAATCATTTAATTTCAGTTCAATCAAACTTTTAGATTCTTAAAACTAATATGTCATTCACAGAATTAATTATTGGTCGAGAGTACTTATTTATTCTTAATTCAGTAAGTATAAATGGAAAACACAACGTGCCACAATGCAACACATAAAAAGAAAATAAGTATATATTTAAATAAGGGATCATTTAAAAAAAGGCTACTATCAGAAATGCAAGTTTCCATTTCGGGTGTGATTAGAGTGTGATTATTTGATAAAAATATATTTAGTTTTAAAATGCAATGATGAGAAAAAACTGAGTAATTTGGGGGAGGAGAGCCACAAAGGCAGTTTCGGGTAAGAGTCTGTGCTCCGGGTATGAGTGGTATAAAACCCCAAAAGATCTCCCACCATTTGAGAATCACCAGCGAAGGACTGTGCTTAGAGTTTCTTTGTTGACCCCCGACCCACCATAGAAGGGATGGGTCGGGGTCAATTTACATAAGAAATTATTTCAGAGTGCTTTTTATCAGCAAACCATAAGCAGTAGATATGGTGAGTTCTGTGAGGTTCGGAATAAAATGTAAGAGTTTATTTTAAGGGAATATTATAAAACAAAATTTTCTGCATGATATGCAAATAGACTAAGTCACCTACCTCTGGACTTACATACATTATATATAGTTTAAATTATTACTTTAAAAAAACAACACTTAATTGCATTTATTTATTTATCTGAAATTATTCAATAGATTTTTGTTTCACTGCATGTCACCCCAAGAATATAAACGCTCCCCCAGATGCTGTGTTTCTTTGCTTTGTGTTACTGAGTTTATTTTTGCATATATTTTCATTTATGCATGTTTGTTTTTCATCTGCTTTATATATAAAATACTCAAACAAAAAAAGGACCAAATTTTTCCGTGTTTTGGGGGATTGGCAGTACTGGAGGATGTATTTTTCTGAACCAATGTACTTTACCGCAACCCATTAGTAGGGAGTATGGGGTTGTAAATAAATAGGAATGTGAAAATCTATTGATACAACCTTTCTCTCATAGCACCCATAATTTGTTAGACATTTCCCAATAAACTATTTATAACGTCAGGTTTTTATTCCCTCAGCTGAATAAACACTCTGTTACGTTCAAATAACACCATAGAGGGTTCTGGTTATTTTGAATAGGAACACAGTTACGTTTTTTTGTTCGTTTTGAAAGCAATTTCAGGATTAAAAATATTATAAACGACATCGCAACATAATGCAAAACAGTGAGCTATAAAGAAAAATAAAATAAAATAGATTCGACCTTTCAAAGAGAAAGAAATAAGTTAATAAAAATGTCATAATTACATGTAATTTGTCTTATTTATATAAACCTATTTAAGTAAACTCGAGGAAACATACATGTCGAAAAAAAACATAACATATATACCTATCTCAGTATTAAAATAGTCACGAAATTATGTGAACAATCACACTCAGAGACTAATTTAGACGATTAATGACAAGAACAAACAACCTATCTTTTCAGTTTTCTGAATGGTGTGTGAAGCAGAAGGTTGACGGTACAGTGCAATGCCACATGGGATATGGAGTCAATAAAATATAATCACCGTTCACATTACATCTTACCTACATCTTTAGGGGGTTAACATTGACTACAACATAAAAGCATGTCCACATTTCCAACACAAAACAAGCACTTGACCACGTCTCACTAGTTTACTTGGTTCGTTTTAATTTGATCAGTAAAGCGCTTGTTGTGGACTACAACTCCCATCAAACATTTCTGTAGGAAGTAAGGCCGCGATGTCAACAGATACACGAAGCTGAAGATATGAATCCGTCTTTCTTTTTTAATGCAATATATTGTCTTTAGGCCTAAAAACACGTAGTTGAGGATGAGAGGCGTTAGAGTTAAACTTTTTTCGTGGTTCTTGTTACTGTTTTTCGTGAAGCTGTGCGTGTCAGACGGGCTCGGAAAGCCCAACTCTGTGGACCTTTACAAGAAAAATGACAACGGCGAGGAGAATGTGTTACATAAGGATAATACTCAACTTCAAGACAAGGGGATACCTCATGAGACACGACAAAATAAACTTGGCTCAACCAACTCGCAGAGCGACGGAAAGCCTTTCAGGTTGTTCGTTTTTTTTTCTTCTGTTTTATCTACTGTAACTAGGCTAGCAAGACTTTCTGTTTCGTGGCTTGTCACTTTCTCCACTATAAGACTTAAATCCCACACTCAATGACAATCGTTTCTGTCCTACAAAGAAAATGTGTGCATTTTATATATATAAGTGACGACTGTTTATTTCAGGTCAAAGTGTGCCTGAATGTGGTAACACCTAACCAGTATAATATTCAGTCTAAGGTGTGTTTACCTTATGGCTGTTTATTGTCTCACGTGGTCAGTTTTGGCTCACAATAAGCATAGAACCGCCATTATAACTGTCATCTTCACTGTTATCTTCCAGAAAGTCCAATGAAACTACTGAGAATTACAGCAATGAGACCCATCACTCCACAGCAGCTGCTGCCAAGCCAACCACACCAGCACCCCCAACTCCGAAGCCCATTCTGCCTGTGCAGACCGGGGTGAAGGCCCAGGAGGAAGAACAGTCTAGCGGACTGACTATTTTCTTCAGTCTGCTAGTTATTGGTGGGTTGCTATTCATTCATTTTACTGACTAATCTGACTTTGACATTTCCAGATGTCAAAAACAATGGGCTATTACAGTTGTTGTAGTCTTTTCTATATCATTTATTTATTTAGATTCTTGAAATGGACTGAAGCAAAAAAAAAAAAAGAGCATTTCTTAAATAAAGTTATAGTGGACGTTGAACAGGTTACAGGTGGGTATCCTGCTTACATTCGCCTGCTTAAAAAATGTTCCACATGCTATCAGTGTTACCTTAAAAAGTATTACATCTGTGGGCCGCCCTGCTATGACGACCCCAACCACTGGAGTTGTTTGTCAATTGTAATGGAAAACCACCCAAACCATATAGAGTTGAGCTGAGTTCTGCCACACTGTGAACATGTAGTGGAAAAGGGGCTTTAGTTTCTACACCACAGCAGCCCATATGCTTATGACCTCAAATGTGTCTAGCCAGCCTACCTTCTATTGTTTGTGAGGAAAATTTTTAGCAGTCTTCTTTCAGATAACCAATCATCAGTCAGCAGCAACAGGTGAGGAAGGGTCAGCGCTGCCTCATTCTTGGCTACAAGCAGCAAAGGACCAAGCCGGTCATTCAGGGTCTTTCTCTGACATTTGATTTAAATTATAAGGAATGCTTTTACATAACATTTTGATTTTACTTGTTTATTCTGGTGGCTACCCCATTGCTACTCTGAATTAAATTTTGTCTATTAAATGGAGATTAGCTATTGAATTTGCTTCTTGTACTCTGAGAACTGCTTTCCAGGGAAAATATAATTGTCTCTAAAACGATTAAGGACAGAATGGTGAAAATGCACAGCAAGAAATATACAAAGTGATTCACACATTAAGAATATCTCTTCTTAGTGCATCATACAATTTAGTTTATGAAAGGTGATTCAAAAGATAAAAGATACCAATAAAGGAAGAACATGTTTTCTAACTGTAGCTGTAAATTGTTACTTTAGTCACACAAATTATCCATTATGCACAATAGTACTCTGAATCTTTATTAAACTGTAGATATTTTTCCCTTTTCCTCTGTGGAATCACTACATTATTATCCTTTAACAAACTCAGAGATTTTGTGTTAGTAAGGTAAGGAGGTGTAGAGAAGGAGCGTTGTTTGCAATCTGAAGGTACAATAGCTGAAGATTAGTGCATGAGAAACCATTTCAGAGTTTAACATTACAAACCACACATTAGGCATAGTGGCATTTTATGCGGTTAAAATAACGCGTGTTGTTTGCTGCCACAACTTTGCCTTTTGTTTTCAGTTGAACGAAGTTAACATCTCCGATGACAGAATATCGCATATACCCTTTGGTCGAGTTTATCTACTGGTCTGCTAATCTGTCTAAATTTGGGCATTTTTATTTCATCTATTGAATGGTGTGCAGATAACATTACTATTCTTGTATTTATAAAATAAAAAAGCTTTGTTGATATGACTATAGATTTAACTCTGATGGGTTTTTTTCCACCTGTGAAATAGTAAGAAGTTAATTTTCTTTTGAGGTTGTTGCAATGGTTTCTTGTGGAACACCGTTGTGGCCTCACACACATGACATTATTGCTTGTGTGAAATAGTGCACCGGTATCCTTGAGAGCAACCCTTGACAAATAAATATGGGATCACTATACTTGCAGGATGTTCAATTAAGTGTTAGCCTTTCAAAATACTCCTCAGTAAAAGTAAATGTAAAACTTTTTTTAATCAGATTATGTTGTAAAATGTAACAATTCAGTTCAGAGAATAAAAGACAAAATATATCTTCACTTTTTTTTTGACTGGGTCCCTATTCAATTAATTGTAATAGTTAACTAAAAAAATGCATCTTGTCTCTGACCAAAAAGTGTTGTAACTTCAAGACTATTCTCACTGAAAATCTGTTGTGGAAAACAACCAAACAGTACATGGCGGTCATTAATTTTGTAAAGTTTATCTAATATCTGGGTTGTTTTATATACTGCCAAATAAATTAGTTCAGTGTTATATTTTTATATTTATGTGCCTTTGAATTTTATTTAAGTGTCATTACGTACTAATGCTATTTCTTCATTCCTCTGCTCACTGCAGTTATCTAAATCAAACGTCTATAAAAAGCCTTTGTAGCAGCATATTAGGTGGCAGCTCTTTTAGGCCTGATGTGAGCAAGTATGACATCATCTTCTGAACAAAGATGTATTTGTCCTAAATATTCATCCAGTTGTCTCCCACATCCTCTCTCCCTCAGGTATCTGCATCATATTGGTGCACCTGCTTATCAAGTTCAAGCTGCATTTTCTTCCTGAGAGTGTGGCTGTTGTGTCTCTTGGTGAGTATTACTCATGCAACTTGCTGCTTTGTGCACAAATATGTCCTTGATTAAACAATTTCAGTATTTAACAACAACTCTGTGCAAATATTAAGGGCAGAATAACAATCAGAAAGCAGAATGGGTGAAGCTAGGTTATTGTCAGAAACAGCCTTATAGCCAAGATTATTTGCACAAACATTTGACTTCTGTTTTGAAACATTCACAGAATACAAATATTAACTTTACAGGAAATAAATTAAGCAATGCAAGTTAATTTGTACAACACATTTCAGCATCTAGTCAGTTGAAGGTACTTTTACATGATGAAAACAAGCAAGAAAAGTACTTTTTTTTTCAAATGTCATAATCATCAGCATAAATTATAATGTAGACTAAATTTAATCTTTGTTCCAGATGTTAACCAACTGGAACAAAGATTAAATTAGCGGGAACTATTTCCACAAAAATGTGGTTAGCCTTGATTTAGAGGAGCTAAGTGTTTCAGCATTTTTCAATTTTCTGTAGGTTTGCTCTTTATTATTGGAGCATACAACCTGAATGCTGCTTCTCCAAGTTTGGTTCTGATTTTGGGATGCAGAGTAGACTTGAATCCGAATACATGAGTGATCTGGATGGTTGATACAGCGACTAAAGGTCCATAATGTATTTTGGTGCTCAGATATTCAGTGATTTATGAACTAACAAAAATATCTTAAAGTCTATTCTCTGAGCTACAGGGTGCCTGTACAAGGACTTTAAGACAAGAAGGATGTGCTCTATTTTGCTACTTTTAGTGAGGAGGCGAGCATTAGTGTTCTGGATCAGCTGTAGCTGTCTGATTGACTTTTTAGGCAATGTAATCCATTGGAGAAAACTTTATTACAAGCAAAATAACTAACTTTTACACTCAGTTGCTTGTTGATCTAAAGCAGGACTTTTCAGCCTGTGGCTCCAGAACCAGATGTCACTAATAAATCCCTACAAAGTGGCTAATTGTGACTTTAAATCAAAATTATATAGCAACAAACAAAGTTGTAAATTGTAAAGGCGAATTAAAGAAAAGGTTGATTTTAGCCCTATGCATGTTGTTATGTGACACCTTCTTAAAATTCCTACATGATTAATGATATCATTAATGATATGATTAATGATTTTTTTTTCACCTTTTTCTGAACATTTTCTGTAAATGTTGGTGTTTATGTACTTTTTTGTTTGTTTTTTAAACTGTGCTTCCTATTTAACATAAATATGATAATGACTCAGGCTTCATTCTATAAATAATCAATCAATCAATCAATCAAGTTTATTTGTCTAGCACATTTCAGCAACAAGGCAATTCAAAGTGCTGTTTTTATCATAAAAACTGAAAAATAAAAGGTTATAAAGACACCATGCAGTCAACAATTGGGAAAACCAGTAACAAACATAACATTTTTATGAGTGCCATCACCAAAATCAATACACATCAAATATGTTGATGTGTTGATATATACCAAAGAGCCATCATTTCATTGTTTTACAAGGAAAGACAAAGTCAAAATGTAAAAGTTTATGATTAGCTAAGTATAACACACAAATCTTAAATTTTTACAGTAAACAAAACAAAATCTGGAATGTAAGTGTGTGTTCTTCATCATTACAAAAAGTTTCGACTATTTATGTCACCTTT
The DNA here is from genome assembly GCA_902982915.1 of Phalloptychus januarius. Lineage (NCBI taxonomy): Eukaryota > Metazoa > Chordata > Actinopteri > Cyprinodontiformes > Poeciliidae > Phalloptychus > Phalloptychus januarius. The sequence goes on along the minus strand of CADWAE010000201.1, from coordinate 624,064 downwards.
TTCAGCAGTGGTCCATTTCTGGGATTTGTTTTTTTAAAGGAGCAGTATAATGTAAAATCAACTTTTCTGAGCTTTCTGTCATGCTATAATGTCATTCCTTCATTGAAAGCATACCTGGAGTTTGGCTTTGATTCTCTTCATATTTGACAAATCTTTGAATCACCCTCTGGCAGCCATCCGGGGTGCCAAATGCTTGGTCTTACAAAGTGCCGTCTATTTCCACACAGCTAACTGGAATTGCAGTCGCTAACCAACCTTCCTCCCCACAAAGCTCAAAAAGACCAGTGGCAGCAGCAATTAGCAAACAGCTGGCGGAATAGTGTTTGCTAATGCTGCGCTTATCATACAAACTTTTTAACCCAGTGAAGTAAGAACGTTTGTAAATGGCATCATGTCAAACCACTGTTGTTATAAAGTATTGAAGGAGTGGCAGGAAAGGTAAGAGCTTTTTAAAGCGACACAGGCCAGTTTCAAGGCATCACATACAAACCACCTCCTGATCAATGTGGCTAAAACCAAGGAGCTGGTTGTGGATTTCCACAGGCGCAGACCAACTTTACTGACACCAGTGAACATTGTAGTGAAAGGATATTGAGATGGTGAACTCTTAGAAGGATCTGAGTGTTCACCTGAACAATGAACTGGACTGGACTCACAACACTGATGCACTTTACAGGAAAGGTCAGAGCAGAGGCTAAGGTCATTTTGGGGGTAACTTTTATGTTATAGTTGGAACAGTGGCTTATCTACATCTGGTAGGATAAGCCCATCAGGTTGGCCAACTTTATGCCTGGATGTCCCCTGCATCTCATCATGCAGCCTAACTTAACAATCAGGTGTGTTGTGTTATGTAACAAAAGAGATAGGGCTCCACACATTTTGAAAAGATCACTTGAGGTGAATTCTCCTCTTTGTAATACTCTCTTTTCACATGCTTGTGCACGTGTTTTCTCTACACCTCAGTGACACATGCATCTTGACCCTGAAGGGCTTTTCCCTTTTTATGGCCAGGGTCAGAGCTTCTGTTTGAGTGCTTGGAGCAGCCAGGGAGTCTGCAGTGGAGAGATAACACAGTATTAACAAATCAGAAGAAAGGATGCCTTTCATTATTTCCTCTATTCCATCTGCCTATTGTCTGCTTTGGTTACATTATCTCTTAACATCTCACAATAAACCAGCATTCAAAGATGTTTTTTTTGTCTCTCTTTGTTTTTTGCTCTACCTCTTACTCAATGCTGTTTCCTTCCTAAATAATGCACCTGCAAACCCTAAGAAAACACTAGTTTAATAAATGTTTTTGTGCTTTTTTTGTTTAGGCATGTTTTTTTTTCAATAAAGAAGGAAATATTTCAGGAATGTGTTTTCTTTTTCTTAAAGGGAGACGTTAAGCTATTTAATCAGCTGTCATCTTTCCTGTTCTTACCTTTTCCAGGAATCCTAATGGGAGGGTTCATTAAGATCATTGAGTTCCAGGAACTGGCCAACTGGAAGGTAAAGTTTCTATCAACTGGATCCGTAACTCATTGTGTCTTTTTCACACTGGAAGCTTTTTCTATGCACTGAAACCAGACAAAGATATACACCATCTATGCACTGTGGAATATTTGGAAAGTACAGATTGATCTAAACTGGCATAGTATATTCTGGGACAGAATGACACTTCTTTTTGTAAAATGCAGTTACAGTAGGGAACATTTTGGTCAATTTCCTTATCGCTTAGAAACTAATCTCATTCCACCATCTCTATCACACGTCATTCTCTGGTAGCTGTCTCTTCGTCTTTATCACTTCTCATTTTTTGCGCCTTTCATTAACATTCCTTTTTCCCTGCCAACTAGTGAGAAAATGGACAATCAAAGGGTGGAGAGAAAGAGTTGTTGAGTGAGAGAGGAGGGAGGAAAAGAGGGCAGGTTGTCAATGTTTCTTACACACAGGGACCCATTGTTTTTTTTTTCCTAGCTTTGGGCCCCGGGTGTTACTGAGTCATTGGTAGACATAATGAGAGCCCCCAAGACCCCTCGTCCCATGTTGTCCCATCCGGTAAATCTGTAGGTGACCGTCTCTGTGATTGTAGTTGACTTTCAATAATCAGTCTGTGTATATAGGCCTGAGGCTTCATGATGGGTTAATACTAAGAACCATAAAAAATTAAAACAGAACAATCTTTTCATGTTACAACCACAAACTTTAATCTACTTGAGATTTTTTTTTTTTTTTTTCAAAATCTGGAAAGTGTATTGAGCCATTATATTCAGCTTTGCTGTGTGGAAACTTTCTAGAACCAGTAAGTCTTTTGGCATATGTCTAACAATTTTGCACATAGAAATTAAAATTCTTACACAATTTTCTTGGCAAAATGCCATTAGTCAGACTTGATGGAGAGTGTTTGTAAACACAAATGTATGTTTTGACTTAGTCTTTCATACATTTATGGACAAATCCATAAGGTCATTGTCCCACTTTAAGCCAAGTCAGGTTTCTTCCTGGATTTCCATGTATTAACAATCGTCCATGTTCTCATCAACTTTGACAGATTTCTCTTTCTCTACTGAATAATCAGTGGGCGATACAACAGAAATGGATTATTTTTTCTTTTGCAGTAAAATCCCAATCTCAATAGGACAAAGAGCATTTCTAACCATATTCAGCTTGCACTATTATGCCAACTTGTGTCAAGCAAAATTGACACTTAAGAAATATATTGCTGTTTTAGGACACATAAAACATTATTTTTAAATAGAAAAATCTCCATACAGGGAAAGTTTGCTCTTGTTAAATCATATGTAACAGTCTAAAAATGTTGTATCATGTTTTATGTGAGAAAATTAACACATTTACCAATTTAATGTTATCATTATTCTTGGTAGCAGTAGTATTTGTAAGCTTTTTCTTCATTTCATCAATCTCTCACCAACACACTCAGAATATTTTCTGCATTAAGTGAAATCAGTCAAGGATAAATTACACCCGGTAGACTGAAAACATAATAAACTCCGCATTTAGGCTGTGGGGTTTTTATGAGCAGAAAAGCTACTGTCAGCATATTTAATTGATTTTATGCTCTTTGGAGTTCAGAGAGCTTTACACTGTACCTAGATAAGACTTTTCTCACGTTAACTCTATAAATAAAGCCATAAAATGTGGTATAATTGTGTTAGTTGCTCTGCGAAGCGTATTTAGATTTTGATATCGAGTGTTTCTTGTCCAATAAAGTTGACAAGCTGGTTGCTGTTAAAAGCAAATAAACCACCAATCTGAAGTGTGTAAACATTCAGCTATGTGCTTATTTACTCACCATTAGCATCTAGAAGGGTTTGGGAAGAGGACAATGAGGACAAGAGCACTCCTTATTTTGTTATTCACTCAAAAACTCAAGTTTGTTTTTTAAAGCGTAATTATTAAATATAGTTTTATTGGTAAAACAATATTCAGCTAACTATACTAATGCTACTACCACCATATATATTTTTTTTAATTGAGGGAAAAAGCAGAATACTAAACTTCTGTTTGTCTGAGCAACTATGTAGAACTGCATTGCATAGAATGTACCCTATAGAACATTTCCCTATCTATCTACTTTAGCAGTGCATCAACATTTCCTAATCCTTTTCAATCTATAAAATTATAAAACTATAAAATTGCACTCGGCTAGTGTCACTCTTTCCTTGTCATGAATAATTAAATGCCTGTTGAATCTTCTGCTTATACTGCCAACTACACTTCTGCTTACACTGCCCTACTTGGTCCTGTTAAGTTTTAAGAACGTTTTGAACAGTACAAAGACATGGAATCAAAATTACAATGATTGGTTGGAAAACATGATGAGGAAGCCTTTGCCCTGCCCCCGTCTCCACTCCAAATAGTTATTGACGCCTGTTACTGAAATATTTTGAGAAAAACACTGGGTTTCCCACAGCTCTTAATGTGTGCAATCGTGCGTGTGTGTGTGTGTGTCTGATAAGTTTCTTCAGAGAGCTTACCAGTCTTGCACTTCAGCATTTGTCCATCCCATATCACAAACTGTGTCACACACTGACTTCAGCCTTCTTAAACAGTATCCAAATTATGTTCACACCTTAATAAGAGTGTCTGTAATCTCGTCCTTTAAAGACAATTTTGTTCCACCACAGACTGTGTTACAAACCTTCAGACTCTCTCTACAAGCCACGAAAAGTGTCATGCGGAAACAAACTGTTGTTGCTGTGGGGACATGAACATGTGAAAGTGAATTCTTGTTTTATTTTTCTTTGTACCAGCTATGACTTGTGCAGAACTACATGGTGAGAATCACACAAGTCTCTAAATTGTTCAAAAGAAAAACTTTCAGAAATCATCTCTTCTCATTTTGTTGCTACACATTAAAAATAGCCTACTTGTCTAACTTTAAATATGAGCAAGTTTAGGTATGCAGCTTTTTTATTTCAGCTACTTCTTGATCAATCAAGATCAACACATTACATTCATCATCGTGTTCTATTGTTTCTGAATTTTGACGCCATCCTCAATTGCTAATTAAAACATTGCTAGTCTTTCTCCTCACCTTAAAGAAGTAAAGGAGAAAAAATAAACAGAATATTTAAGTTAGAATTATTTTTAAAGGAAATATATGGCCTCTCAGTCTTTGCGGCATCCTTCTTATTCCTAAAACCATAAATTTTGTAACTTGCACTCAAACTAGTAGTTGGATTTCTCTCCGGTTTTCAGTGTAAGATTATACTACCACAAGAAAACATTAATTTAGCTCAAGGCGTTATTTATACATTGTGCAGCGGCTCCCGATGCTTGTAAACGGTGATGTGTTCATGCAAGCTGATTTCCCAACAATGTGTCACAGCTGCTGATATGTTCTGATAGTTTATTTGATAAGTGCTACAAGACGGATGTCACACATCAGCTCCCATCTCCATTTTATGAACTGTTGCTCCAATTTAAAGATACTTGCATTTTGAATGGTGGCCGATTAATGACCCCGTTAGATTTACTGCTGTTGATAATCTGTGCGCAGGTTAATTTGTACCATAGCCATTTTAAACAAGAAAGTTAGTGTTAGTTATTCATACGTCTTATTTATTTTTTTCATTTTCTTTTACTTGTTTTAATTTCTTAGTTCTTTTTGTAATTTTGTTTGACATAAATAAATATTAACTCATTCAGTCACATGAAAAATAATAGGCGAGATATCCTTAAAATGCAAATAAAACTTTGCAATTATTGCAATAATGTGCTGCTGAAATAAACAGCCAACTTTCGTTTACCAATTCTTTCTCGCGCCAGATGAACAAACGTTTGCCTGTGTGCTCTTCTCATTCTTTTTACTCCTTTCTTTTTTTCCTCTCATCTGCCGATTTCTCCCTTGTGCTCTGACACAGATGGAAGAAGAAATAGCACGCTGGTACAAAGTAACCTTCTAGCAGCAATATGTCTCCTAGGCAGAGCACTGACAGAGAAAAACAGGTGAATATATTTACAACGCGCTAAATAATTTTGCATTCTCTCCATTATAGTGTTCTATCGTCTGTACTGAAATAAACAAGCTCATAGTTTTTCCTCAGTGGCTGCAGTGGTGTGTTTTAAGCCCCAAAGGGCAGCACATACTTTTAATAGATGGCTCCCATGCCAGAGAAGGAGAGAGAGAGAAAAGAGAGAGGAACTGACACACAGAGACAAGTTTTAATTGTGGTTTCAGGGGCCTTTTTCCCTTGTGGTGATGTCACTGGTTGTCAAAGCCAAGCCTCCAGGGACCCTCCGCTCTGAACAATGTTCTTGCCTATGGACCCTCTCATATTTTTTTTTCCTGGTATCTTTCAGCTCACTTTTAAGTGCAATTCCTTCATCTTTAGGCATTCATCTTTTTTTGCTAACTTTGCATTCAGACTCGGCACATACGAAGACCATATCAACCCTCTGCTTTCTGGGTTTATGTATTTCATTTTATTTTTTTTCCTCAAGTTTATACTTTTCTGCTATCTATTAATATACAGTTCCTTATGGAAACATTGAGACCCACATTTTGTTTCATCTCTTTCACAAACCTCAATGGATTTTGTTAGAGCGTAATATGAAAGATCAGCACAATTTAAGGCAGTAAAATAAGAAGGGAAAAGATACATGAGTTTAAGATATATCATACAAATAACAAATCTGAAATGTGCATCATCTATATGTGATTAGATTCTTTTATTCTAATATCCTTGAAGAAAACTCAATTTAACCAATTGTAAAGGTCTTAGTGGTTTGTTAGAGAAAGTCAGTGAATAATCAGCATCGTGAAGACCAAGAACCAGAACAGATGGATTACTGGCTAACTTGTAAAGAAGTTGTAATCAATATAAAGCCAGAATTACAAAGAAATGCTTAAATGGCCTAATCAAAGTACAGATGGAACCCCATTTGGAAATTTGCTATGGCACTTGTAGCTCAAAGACACACCACAGAAGATGCAAATATTTCACACTTTAGAAAGCAGAGCTGGTACAGATAAACCCCAAAAGACCTGCAGCTGTTCTTGCATTAAGGCGCAAAATTCAAATGTATTTCACAAGTGGAATGTATCCTTTTCTTTCTAATTCACAAATGTGTACTACTTTGTCTTGCTCAATCACACATTCTAGTTGTTACATTACAAAATTATAAAAAGCCAGAGGACTATACCTGTTTCTACTAGACACCATATCCGCTATGACAGGCGTGTCCAAAGTCAGTCATCAAGGGCCGGTGTCACACATATCTTAGTTTTCTCCTTTGCAGTAGCTACTACCTCCTCAGCATGTCAGTGTTCTGGAGACGTCTGCTAATGCACCCTTATTTTATCCATGTGTGTTGAACTAAGGAAATAACCAAAACATGCAGGACACCGACCTTTCAGGACTGACTTTGGACGCCTCTGCCCTTTGCTGTTTAGTCTCATTTTTTGTTGTCATTCTGACAGAACCGGACCCAGTGTCTAAGTATTCCTTCTTGTGGTGTGGAAATAAATAACTATTTTCTTTTTTCTCAATCAACTGTTATTCCAAGAAAAGATGAAATGTCCAAAATCTGTGAGGCTAGATTAGTTAATTTCTGCTCAAGTTCTTCTCTGTTTAGGTGCTTGTGTGAGGAGATGTTTTATATGCTTGATCTATCACTCCAGTCAACAATTCTGTATGTGTCAGTGAAACATCTGAACGCATGCATGCGGCAGGAGTGCAGCTGTGGATGTCAAGTTGTAGTCAATGCACAGCATGCCTTGCTGTGTCCGTGGCTGTAAGCTGGACTGAAAGGTGGAGCTCTACTGGAGATAAATGTCAAGTCACTAACATCAACTTTGCCAACCTGTAAGCAATGGTTGCCCTACTTTTACTGAAATTTGAATGTATTATTAGTAGACAAACTAAGTCAAACCTTACCCTTACACCTCAGTCGCACGTTCTCTAATGCTGTTTGTTTTTTTCAAACTGGAAAATGAGTAATTCAAAATTTGTTTTATAACACAATGTCCCTCTATTTCTGTTTTCATCAACATGTCATATTCTCTTTACTGTTAAACAGGACTGATTGGCTATAAAAGTTACTTATATAACAGTGGCAGGCCATGCATTTGGTGCCTGGACTTTCAGAGGGACCCCTATTACATTACAATTATACAAGCAACCAATACTAATAAATCTAAAAAGCACAATAAAGGATGGAATGGTATTTTCAGAGATCTTGTTAAAATCTTGCATCAAAATCAGTAATGAATGATCGGATTTCAAGCATTCTTCTCTGAACGCGTCATTCAGACCAAGTATTTAATGCATCCTCCTGTGTGGACATATGAACCAAATCTCACTAACTGTGCAGAATAAACACAGACAGAAGACAGCTAGGATTTTCTTATGAAGATGTTTTTTTTTTATATATAATTGCTACTATATCAAAAATATATATAATAGTAGGATGTTTATAAGGCGCACAGAATATAGAGCGAGATGGAGCGTGGTGTTTATTCAGCGCTCTCTTTTATGATGTCCAGTTCTTTCAGGAAAGTCTGCCTTTCTTGAAAATACATTTTTAATCGTTCCTGAAGAAGAAAACCAGTTTCTCCTTCTCTGTCAGCCATTGGGGGCATGAAATTAAAAAAGAAATTTACAAATATTAATGTCCACAGTACAGATTGCTGAACACATCCTTTACAAGAAAAACTTGGGGAGGATACAGTTGTTCTGATCATTCAATCAAAACTTGGAAAATGCCTGGCATCATGTGGGCCTTTGTGCAGGCGCTGTGAGGTGAATCTGTAAACAGGGGAGAAGAACAGTTCCACTACTATATCGATTACAGAATGTAGGCTTGCTCTATGGATTGTGAAGGCCCTGGACAGATTAGATTAACCTTGGAAACACAGAAAGACTGAAATCTGATTGAAAGTGCACTAATTTAATTGAACAAACATTAGAATTTAAGTTACAGATGTATTTGTAAGGGTTTCCTGGAGAGGAGGTTATTTAGGCAGCCCACCTCTGCTAGATCATTAGGAAGCTTTTAAAACTGCTTATGTCAGAGTTTTTATACTGTAACCACAACAGCCCTCTGAGCCCCTTCTCGTAAACCTTAATTTTGTGATATTTTCATAGCAGCTGTAAAATACTCCTAAGTTTAAAATTAGATTTGTGACTGGCCAATACAATGCTTCTGATTCAGATCTTAGAAGTATTTTTGTGAATGTGCCCTGTACCTTTTTGTTCATATCGAAGCGATTGTTGTCATCGCCAACTTCTTGTGGACTTATTGAGGTGGAGAGTCAGGCTCTACCAGCTGTCAAAACTGACTTCCATTAAACAAAGAGGGAGATTGTTTAGTAGCTGCAGCAAACACTCACTCGCCCTTTTTCTGTTCGTCTGATAGAAAACAGTGCCAGCGTCTACCTGGAATCAGAAGATGAAAAACTCTTGCATGCATAATGTCTTTTGATTTTGGTTTTACAAACATGAATTATTCACAGAATAGGTACACGCACACACACACTTACACACCCATGTCGCTACTACAAAAACACATGTGCATCATGCACAGCCAGAGAGTATCGCACAGGCACATGACGCCAAAGCCTTATCTGGGCGGCTGGCCCATTTTGCTGGGAAGCAACAATGACTTCATTATACTGCAGAAATAATCACAGAGCTAAGGTCACTGGGATACTGTACTGCATGCGTGGGCTTGTTTGTGTGTTTGTGAATGAATAAGAGACTTGGAGATTAAAAAAAGAATTGTTAGAAATTTACAGCCAATTTTATGGGATGTGTTGCTAATGGAGGTTGAAGGCATATGTTGGCAGGCAGGTATGCATCCTGACAAACAGCTGATGTCCGCATGTAGTCATCCTGGAGTCAGCTTTGTAAGATGAAAAGGTCTTAGTAGTTGCTCATTGCATTATTTAAATTGCTGGTTTGCTAGCTGCTGTTTCTGAATGTTATACATTTCCTAATTCTTGCTAGGACAACCCAGAGCCAAAGTTGATGTTGCGGATTGTTTCATGCATACTTTTAATGTGCTTCTTCTTTTCCCTTTCTCTCTTTCTTCTCAAGGAGGAAGAAATGTTTCGACCCAACATGTTTTTCCTCCTGCTTCTTCCACCCATCATATTTGAATCTGGATACTCTTTACACAAGGTATGGTCACATTTTTAACTACACCCGTATTTCCAGCACACACCCCTTGATGAATTAAAGTGGCAATTCCAGGTTCAACCTGTGGACAGAATAGAGAAAATGCAAATAAAAAGTGCAGTTTATGTATGTGGCAAAACAATACTTACTGTAAAAAGTGGTGACTCCAGGAAAAATGAGGCAACAATGTGCTGAATGAGCACCCAACTCCCAAAGAATGATGTATCAGATGTTTTTGGGTTGGGCCGCCTTGTGACTGAAAAGTCAATACAGTTGGGCGTGCTTAGTTTCTGTGGGTTATTACTCATGTTCTCGTCCTCCTCTGGCCCTCCAGTTTAAAAAGGTTGCTGAACGATAGCCATTGCCATGCCTGTCTACAAACAGTGGCTATGTTTATACATCCAGCAACCATCCAATCTTACTGGAACCACCATTGGAGCCATATCTTTAACTGCAGGAGCATAATTGTGTGAATGCTTTTAGAACATTAATTCACTAGGGGAAACATGACCTCAAAGGAGTTTTACAAAATTATAGTACTTTTTGCCATATTTATTTTAATACTTTGTAAAACCTAATTTTCTGAAACAATAACATTTCATCTTTTCCTGTTACATTTTACAAGGTTGGAACAAACATGGATCTGTTTTGACTATTTCTCCACTTTCTTTTGAACATCTAAAATTCTTAATCCTCTTTTTTACATTCTTTATTGTTTTTTTTTAAATGGGATGTAAATTTAGTCCAGGGATATTTAAATCCAGGCCTTGAGGTTCTGTATCCTGAAGCATGTAGGTCTCTCTGGATCAAATGACTGAATCACCTCCTCAGTATGCACTCAAGTTTCCGGGAGTCATACCAATTTCCTCAGCATTTGACTAAGGTGTGTTTAAACAAAGACAAGTCTTAAAGTTGCAGAACCCTGGACCTAGAGTTGAAGGTCATGCCAATAAATGCCACAGAAGAAAGGTTTAGCGTGTTTGCACTGAACCATTTCTGGGTTAAACTTTCGCATGTATTTTGAATCATTCATCTGCACAACTGAAAATTGGTCACACTAAATTGCCTAACGTCAGAGTGACCAATTAACTTGACAATCTGTTTGTTGGGCTGTGGGAGGAATGCAGAACCCGGAAAGAACCCACGAATTTAAGCTCTATGCAGAAACGCTACAGATTGCATTTCAAACACAGAACCTTCTTTCTGTAATTCCACAATGCAGCCTGTGTCATACTTATGTTCCAGGAACTGGAAGTTGTGGAATTATATTCAAGCATTTCCAGACACAAACTGAATTCATAGACTGAAGTGTAAATAACAGGAAATGTTGCATTTCCATTTATTTTAGATGACTTTCTTAGGGTGGCAGTGGGGATTCTATAATTAGAATATTTCTTAATGTGGGATTTTCCTTGCCCACTGAAATCCATGTATTTAATTTCACGTTATATATATTTTTTATTTCCTATGTATGAATATACTATTGTGATTAAATAAAAAACATGCTAATGTTTTTGTGTGCATATCTGTCAATTTAGGAGTGGTAGTGAGTTATTTCCAGGCACAAACCATTTCATATGCCCAAAAAGACTAAAAAAGTTTGTATTTATTTATATATTTATTTTACATATATATACTGTACTGTGGCCTACCTCTCATGATAATGCTGGACACAGGTTATAATATAATGGTGCTATTTGACATTGCATACTGTCCATGAATATCTGAGCTGCGTATGTTTCTGTATTCAGGGTAACTTCTTCCAGAACATTGGCTCCATCACCCTCTTTGCTGTGATTGGTACGGCTATCTCTGCCTTCATAGTGGGCGGAGGTATCTACTTCCTAGGCCAGGTGAGACAACAAGCTGTCAACAAGTCTGGTATTTACAGAAACATCATAATTTTAAAATTGCTTTTCCATAAATGAAATATTCAGGAAAAAACTGTTCATCTTTTTTTCTACTAGAAAGCCAGATGTTAATAAATATGAAACTAGTGTCTGGATCATCATGTCTAGAGTCTCTCAATGGACCTTTGCCTTTTCTTATTTTTTCTGACAGGCTGATGTGATCTATAAGATGACCATGACCGATAGGTAAGGTTTGAATAAAACCATTTGCAATTTTGTTCATGTAAAAGAAAACATTTCACGTATAAACATTGTCTCTTTCCGTAATTTCATTAAAGTAAATTTTAGGATGATGTCCTTTGTTGACACAAACTGCTTACTATGAACATGGTTCGTTCTGACTGAACGGTTCCAGAAAGTAAGATGATATAACATTCAGACGTGGCTCACAAACATAGAACGCAACTACATACCCATGTGCTATTGGGGTGGAATTTTGGGTTGTTCAAAGTTTTTCTTGGTGTGCAGTCAAAGGTGTGTAACTTGGCATTAGCACAGTGTTTGCTATTCATATTCTTGCCAGTAAGGACTATATGTTTTTCAGCCTTCCTGCTTGCATGTTTTTGTATGATTGGTCACAAACTGCTCAAAGTACTTTGATATCATTTGCAAAATAAATCCGTGAAAGACCAACAAACGAACTGATGAATGCGCCTGGACATCTTTAACCCAACACTCTTTTCTGCTCCCAAAGATCTGTAGCATTTTCAGTTGTGGTAAATTATTTTAGCTTCTCCTCTTTGTACAATATGAAGCCTGAATTTCTGCAAATATCTTCTGATATTTTAATAATCAAATTTGCTTTCCCATTTCAGTCCAACTTCCTCATTTAGTTCACAAATGTTCTTTTTGTTTTTGTTTTTATTTTCCATGTACTCTCCAGAGTTCTTAAAAGTTGGAAATCTTGTTTTGCATGTGGCTGTGGTTATGTTTTGCTCCTTTGCTTCACAGGTACCATTATGTTAAAGTTATTTTAATCTATTATAGCTCTTTCTAATTCTCTCCAATCACACTGCAGCTTTGCCTTTGGATCTTTGATCTCGGCTGTGGACCCTGTAGCCACAATTGCCATATTCAATGCTCTCAACGTGGACCCGGTCCTTAACATGCTGGTGTTTGGGGAGAGTATCCTGAATGACGCCGTCTCCATTGTCCTCACCAAGTAAGAGTCTGTAGTTGCTTGAATCTCGTCCACACCTTATGTTGACACAGGTTTTCATTACCAACTGCCTTCATGATGACGCACAAAGAGCATATTTATCCAAAACAACATTTCCAGAACTTCATAACACTCAGGCATTACATAAAGTTATAGGTAGTGCAATTTGCAAATATTTTGATGTTCCAAAACTTTTTTTTACATTTAGTGACATTATAATCGCAAACATGAAAGTGTTTTACTGGAATTTTATGTGATAAATTAACATTATTAGAAAGTGGGAATATCAATATTCTTGTTATTATTATTATTTTTTAAATTCTCTATTGGACTTGGGTCTGAACTCTTTCCTGATGGATGCTTCTCTGCATTTCTGTCTTTCTCCACCCACCTTACTTTACCGCTCTGACTAGCTTTCTAACCAACACCACCATGCTGCTCTTTGGCTGCGTGAAAAGAAATGTATTGTTACTTCTTCACGTAACGTTTTGCATTCTACTCGTGTATTGCTTTGATCGCTGACATTTGCAAATATAAATGTTGTATACTTTCCTATGAACATGGTAGATACAATTTTTGTACACAGAATAAAAGATACCACTGTAGCCTCTTAGCACTTTTATTACTTGTACCTTACTTCACATTTCAGCTAAGACTGTGGGAAGTCACGCTAAGCATCATTCAAAAGAGACATATTAACAAATCACAAGTATAAAACCCCTTGATCTTTTTGCTGTTGGACTCACAAGTCCATTCAACAAAACTCTTATCGCCTTTCTTATCATCGGATTCATTACTGTCAGATATATCACTGTCCTCGTCAGAAGCTATAACCGTAGCATCAGTAGCTGTAACTTCTACAGTTGCTGCAACCTCTACGGATCCAGCCTTCACTTCTTCCTTAACTTCCATTTCTTTTTCACTCACTTTTTAATTCTTACTATTGTAGTTTGGCTTTCAACAACATTTTGCTTACTTTATATTTGAAATTATGCCCTTATGCCCTTAATGCCTAGACCAATCAAAATGCTCAAAATAATGCATTTTGTCAGCAGGTCTCTGATGTAAAAAGTGGCTGTCAGGAATTATCGATAAGCCAAGGTTTTGTGTTTTCAAGCTGTTTTTAATGACGTTACATTTGCATTATTAGATGTAAGTCAGTCAAACTGTCAAGTCTATTTAAAATGTTTTTGTTGAAATGTCCTTCAGCTTTTTTTTAGTGTCTTGTAACATAACATACCTCTGAGAAGTAGATGTATTTGTCTTGTTCTTGTTCTTTTATTTCATTTCTGAATACATTAGTTGTCACCTTATTTTTTTCTTTTGGGATTTCAGAATATAAGAGATTTTAGTTTATTTTATAGTAGATTTTCTAAATCCTTCCACAAAGTTTATGTTGGTCTATCATATGAAATCCAAATAAAATAAATTAGTTGGTGGCTCTAATGTGATAAATTGTGAGAACGTTCAAGGGGCGTAAATACTATTACAAATCACTGAACATATAAAAACACCAAGTTGTTTTTACAGAATCTAACAGATGCATAAATCATGTATTTATAGCCTTGCAACTCAGAATGTTTTGCTCTAGCCTTTTTTAAACTCACATTTAGTTGGGTTCAGTGGCATAAGGTGGAATTTTAAAATCTATTCACGCAGAAAAGAACCCAGAAATTGTCATAACAGTTTTGAGAAATATTTTATTATGATGCATAATTTACAAAAAGAGATACTCATCTTAAAAGGTTTTAGCACCGTGTACCTTTAACCTAAATTTCCGAACACTGTTGCTATGCTGATTAGGCAGTACTTGTAGATTGTGAAACATTTTTTTTAACCTGACTGGTGACAATATTGCTGTATGTTTCATTAACAAGAAGTCAAAGGCATAGTTTTGAAAAAGCTAAAATAAATGACCACAGCAGATGATCTTAGAAATATCTCACCTCCACATATGAAGTAGAGCTTGTCAGAAAGGGGCTTTAGATATTAATTGATTAAAGAAGGCTAAAAGGAATCTCCATGGTAACTGCCATAGTCATCGACACAATGTTCACACAAGGTTTGTCTCAGCAGTTTCTTATATTGACAGGGAGTCACAGAGTGTGACTAGTTAGGAAAGGGATTTTTGCAGAATTGTTCACACCTCTTGAACTTTGCTACATTTTGTGTACTATTACAAGTGAGAAATATAATATATTTCACTGGGGCATTTTAATTCTTTAAAGGGGCAGTATCATGTAAAACCAACTTTTTTGAGCTTTACATCATGTTATGTTATACCCTAGTCAAAAACATACCTGAAGTGTTGCACTGATTCTTTCATGCATGTTTAAAGAATGATTTGATCACCCATGGCAACCGTTCTGCTGTGCAAAATGCCTGGGTGGACCTAGTACCCAGATTTAGAGATGCAGCTCTTCCTTAGAGCTTCAGTTTCTAAGCTTCTGAGTTTTCCCCTCACAGAATGCCCCAGTCAGTTCCTGCAGACTAGCTAGCAACAATTTGCAAATATCTGGTGGAACTGCACATCTGCTAAGCTACTTCTTAGTGCAGCGCTGGTAAAAACGTTGTTTCGGAGAAGGTAACATAGCAGTTACTTGGTTGAGCTATAAAATGGTCTGCCTGGAGAACACATAATGCTGTCCTTTTAAAGAACTTAAATAGCTCGATTTTTGTTACTCTGCATGTTGATTCTGGGCTATAACTTCTCATCAACTTAGCCTGAGGCAATGTTGTAGAAGTAAGAAATACTGCACTGTGCAAGTGGGAGTTAAAAGTCACTTAAATGCAATGTGTTTTTTTTTTACTGTTTTTACTGAAAATTTGCAATAAAAACACATTTATGCATTAGCAAAAAATTAATAAAAATGCTTTTGCTTTTGAGTGAATTTCCGTGAATGTAGAATCCCAATAAACTTCAGGAACTCTTTAAAGCAGGTCCTAAAGAAAACATCAGGCTTTGAACATCTCAAAGTAGTAAGGCCTTTCAAAAGTAAAAATAGGACGTAGCAGAACGGCAATCAAGATGTGACCACCCATCTAAATTGACAGGCTGTTCAAGCAGAGCATTAATCAGAGCAGCCAATCAGCACATGTTATCTCAAGAGGAGCTGCAGAGATCCACAGCTCTGTTTGGAGAGTCAGGAATGCAGTCTAGTCAGTTTTGGGAGAGTTACAAGAAGTAAGGCAATGGAAAACTTATTTGCACTTTGCCACAAACCATTCAAAGACATAAACAGAGAAAACAAATCTGCTCTGGTAAGGGGAGACAAAAATAAGTCTGGCCTGCATGAAGTCTAACACTGCATTTTACTATAAAGCTTGCTTTGCAATATCACATAAAAAACCCAATAAAGTCCGCGCAGGTATGGTTATAACAAGACAAATTGAAGAATTTTAAAGGATATAAATACGTTTCCAAAACATAGTATTTATTTATTCTTAGTTGTTTTCTTATTTATAGAGCCTAACTTTTTCAGTTTTTCTGCTTAAGGCTCTGAGTCTAAGTTTCACAGGTTTTTATGTGGGAAGGTGTTAACCACGGCTATATGCACGTGGTTCAGGTTTCAGACGTCACTCTTCTCATTCAATTTAAATGAGCCGACATCTTGCTTGCTTTTTCCTGACCCTGCTTGTACTTGTAGGGTGAGATACAGTCTAATATTTAATTAATTCCATTAATCAGATCAAATGGTACTGTGAATGATGGACAGTATACATACAGTACATATATGTAACTTTTTTTCTTTAATTTACTGTTATCTATGTGATGATCCCCAGCCAAGAGAAGCTTGGTGATGACATTTAACGGTCATCGTGTAAATATTTCTTTCCTAAGGTCAAAGGTTTATGGTAAATGTACTTGTCCTTTTTTTGTGATCACAACACAATGCCCTCTTTTAAAAGTTTTATCTATTTCAGTCCGATAACCTGTAAGTTGTTCAGTTTTTCTTTTACATATTAAACCTGTAAGATTTAACTGTGACAGGAAAGAAGGATGAGGATAGAAACTGGCCTCTGTTATCTACCAACAGGGAAAAAAAACATGTCGTCATCAAAATCTCCCTGCCCTACTTTTAGACACATCCACATTGTCACCTGCTGAGGACTCATTTGCTTGAAACCCGACGTGTTGAATGTACAGTAGAGTGGCTTACACGGCATTCAGCTTTTCAGTGTTTTTATTTTTGACTTTTGTAGATTTCCTTAGATTTTGAGAGATATGGTGATTTACATGTCTGTGGCCTCAGACACTACTCTTTGTTTTTAGTTTCCCCTCAGAGCAGAAGGACTGTTTACACTTAATCAGCAAACATACTGAGCCGTAGACAGAAACTAGCTAGACGAGTTTCGTGGAAACTAAGAATTTACTGTTTGTTTGTAATCATCAGTGACATTCTATCCTCTGTCTTCATGCACACTTTATCTCCACCTTATCTCACAGTTAGTTAGTAGTGTAAAGTGATCTGAAGTGTCAGGGTGCCCCTGCAGAGTAAATGAAACCATTAATAATAGAAGGACTAATCAGACCTGGCGGTTTGTTTGTCGTTAACACCTCGCTGGGTGACTTTC
Source organism: Phalloptychus januarius (assembly GCA_902982915.1). Lineage (NCBI taxonomy): Eukaryota > Metazoa > Chordata > Actinopteri > Cyprinodontiformes > Poeciliidae > Phalloptychus > Phalloptychus januarius. Next base: position 606,794 of record CADWAE010000201.1, on the reverse strand, counting down.
TTAGAAAGCTACTTTACAGTTGAACCAAGTTGTGTACAGCAGCAGGGCAGCTGGTGTACAAATAGATTATTAGTTATAGAATATTTTACTGCTGTTTCTAATGTCAGTTATGGTTACCTAACTATACAGAACCTCCGGTATCTTATAGGCTTTAGGAGGAAAATAAAGGACCACCACTTCAAAATGTATACATTACCTGGACATTTTTATTCTAAATATTCTTTAAAAATGTAATAATACTGTGTGGACAAAAAGTTTCTCAGGTTTGTTTTTCTTTAGGTTCCAGTGTCTATTGGTTTACTATTATCTTTTTAAACTTGTTTTGATCAATAGCCCTGCTGACTTTCTGTTGACCTTTCATTTTTATTTTAAACTTTGAATTTGCTTCACTTGTTTGATTTCAGTACCTGACCAGGAACACATATTTATTATTTATCTTGTTGTTATAAATTGGGCCAATAATAGGCAAAAGAAAAACTCCCAGGTATAAAAGAAAACATGTGCATCAGAAGAGTAGTACTGGTCTCATTTAAATAAAAAAAAAAACCTCCAACCAAAAAACACCAAGTTGGCACAAAAAAAATTGCTGCTTTATTTGTGGTATTTGCTTAATTTATTATTTTTTATCGGTTCGGCTTGTGAAACAGGAACCTCTTGCTTCGTTGCTGGTTACAATGTACGTACAGTCAATCTAAAACTGTTTACTTTTTTATTTTTTGAATGTCATGTATGTGTAGACGCAACCACTTGTCCTTTTAGTTTAAAAGCTTTTTTCCTGATTCATTAGCCACTATTTAGTGGCTGAGTAAACCAAAAAATTTTCAAAAGACCTTAAAATGAAAACAGTTCTCATAGCTCTTTTCAAGGACTACAGAGACAGCTTCCTTCTTGGAAGCAAATATGAGCAACTGAAGAAAGACTCTTGACTTTTGCAGTGCTGATCATGGAAAAATAAATGATTGTGGCTTAGATAGCATCCAGTTTTATTTTGAGCGGGTAATTTCCCATGTCATGAAATGTACGAAAGAGTCATGCAAAGTAATCTTTTTTTGTTTACCCAACAAGATTTTAATGATAGGATTACAAGCACATTTTAATCCGCTCATGGACTCTTCCACCAGCATCAGTGGTGGAGTTTTACTGCCCTCTCATGTCAGACTGAGGTATTACCACACAGAAGGTACAGGGATTTTGCCATCATGAATCATTCTCCCATTTCCTTGCCTTTCAGCACAGCAGAAGGCTTTTTTTCTCGGTCCGATAACTCCATGGTAACAGGCTGGGAGACTTTTGTGCAAGCGCTGGGATATTTCCTCAAAATGTTCTTCGGTTCTGCTGCTCTAGGAACCCTGACTGGACTCATTTCAGCTCTTGTATCCTGACTGGTTTGCCGAACGTGGCTCTTTGTGCTTTACACATTTGTGTTTTCCTGCTTTAGTTAAAATTTCTTAACTCAGCTGTTTAGTTTCTAAAACACTTCGACTTGAGGAACACGCCGTCACTTGAGTTTGGCATGATGATCATCTTTGCATATCTTCCCTATGGCCTAGCAGAAGGAATCAAACTGTCAGGTGGGCCCATGTGTTACAAGACCTACACTTGTACAAACAGTAAGTTTTCAGTTTATCTGCAGTTTTTGTTGATCTCTTTCTCCTCACCCACAGGCATAATGTCTATCCTGTTTGCGGGGATTGTGATGTCTCACTACACCCATCACAACCTTTCACCAATCACACAGATCCTCATGCAGCAGACGCTGCGCACAGTCGCCTTTATGTGTGGTGAGTAATTTCCTGCTTAGCTTCCTAGTTCCTCTCTTATTTCATTTCATTTGTTTGACATTTCAGTTACTATTTTTAACTTCCGTCCACAGAGACTTGTGTGTTTGCTTTTCTTGGCCTCTCCATCTTCAGCTTCCCACACAACTTTGAAATGTCCTTTGTCATTTGGTGTATCGTAAGTAGTTTTTATGCAAAGACCAGCATAAAATGTTGGTGTGAGTTGAGTTGGATTCAAAATGTCTGATTTCTGTGCTTCTCTGTGTAGGTCCTGGTTCTTCTTGGCCGAGCAATCAACATTTTCCCTTTGTCCTTCTTGCTGAACTTTTTCAGAGATCACAAGATTACACCAAAGATGATGTTCATCATGTGGTTTAGTGGTGAGATAATAATCGTGCAAGTTAATGCATTTTTAAATAACCCACATCCTGTTAAAATGCTTGGGCAACAAACTTATTAACTCAACAGGAAATGATAGACAATTATTTCATGTCACTATTTGACAAAAAACAGTTTGCAAACAGTGCACACAAAAACAAACTGAATTTCTGATATACATATATGTATTTTTTAAAACTAATTTCACATTATCACTGTCAATGACATATGTTTTAAGACACGCTCCAGAAACATGGGTCAGGAGTTCCGTTTATTCCTCGCCTTACCCTTTCGTGTGATTGGAATGTGGAAAATTTAGATGTGGATAAAATCAGTAATCAGTCCTTGATCAAAGTATTCCAATTATCTGGAGGTCCTTTGTTATTATTAGTCAACACTGCCGCCAGTCTGTGTCAGGCTCCAGCTGTGTTGTTTTATATTATTATTATTTGTGTACAGATATAAATAGTTGTGCTTCTTTATTATTACAGTGATTGTCAGTACAGGTATTAGATTAAACTGCAAGACTTTGCATGTGTGAATATTTGCTTCACCGTACTACGAGCCAGAAAAAACTGTGAAAATAAGAAATAGTGGCTCAGCCTTTTTGTTGCATCTACATAATTTATTCAGATAAAGCGAGGCTATTATGTAAAAGTGGCTTTCTTTTAAGCTTTACGTCACGTTATGATATTATTCCCTCATCAAAAACATTCCTGGAGTGTTTGATTCTTTTATGAATATTTGACGAATCCTTTAATCTTCTGCGGCAGACATTCTGGGGAACCTAAACGTTTGCTCTCACAAAGCGCTGTCTGTTTCCACAAACCTTTTACTTGGAGCTGCAGTCTCCAGCTGAGTTTATACCGCTCACAGCTCCTCCAGACTAGCAGCAGCAGTGATTAGCAAACATTTGGTGGAACTGTGCATCTGCTGAGTGTCGGGAAAAGCAGGGGCTTCTTAAGGAGGGCATCAATTTAATGTCTTTTTTTTTTTTAAAGATTTGTTCGACATATACATCGATGTATAACACAGTTAGTTGATTGTGCTATAAAATGACACTACATGCCTGGAAAATGTATAATTCCTTGTGTAAACCTCAGTTTAAGTTATCTGTTTTATGATTTGTTTTATTTTAAAATCAGAAGCCTTCATTTGGAGCAGTCAGAATTTTTGTAACTTCTAGAGAGAAAATGTCATTCTCTATCTTCAGCTTCTCTTGTATTCGCAGCCACACGATTGACATGTGGCAAAAAGACAAAAAAATTTGCTTCAGTTTATGGACCTTAGCAGCTTTTTAAATAAATCTTCTTCATATCTTTCTTTTTGCTAGGGTTACGAGGTGCCATTCCTTACGCTTTGAGCCTCCACTTGGGCTTGGAACCCATCGAGAAGCGTCAGCTAATCGGCACCACCACCATCATCATTGTGTTATTTACCATCCTCTTCCTTGGCGGCGGGACAATGCCGCTCATCCGCATTATGGACATTGAAGACAGCCAGTCACGGCGAAAAAACAAGAAGGATGTTAATCTCAGCAAGACACAGAAAATGGTAATGAAATCAAAGCAGCACTTTGGTTGGACGCCTTGTTAGTTTCCTGTCTCCATTGATCCTAGCTGGGCCATCTTTTCATCTGCAATATGGCCCTTTCTGCTCACCACAGAGTGGGAAACATCAAAGAGGTTGAATGTGGCTTTGTGATGAGGACACTGAGTAAGCAGGGAGCAAAGCTCTCTCCCCACACAGATGCACTCCATGGCATCGATACAATTTCCCAGAAACAAGAAGAACAACCATTGTGTTAAATATTTCAGTTGCCTGTGATGACTCTAACTCTAGATAATGGATCATTTATTGGATGTACATTCCACTGTTGGGGAGTCACTGTCAGCACTGGGTCTTGTGTCTGCCTTACGTCTCGACTATTTCCAAAGCGAACTATCAGCTGCCTGATAAAATAAATTCTCATTTTCCCCTCATTATTCTTATACCATGTTGAAATGAGATCTTTGTTTGCATGCATAACTTTCAGCCCACTCCTTTGTTTTTTTCTTTTTTTTTACCCAATGCTCATTCTTAGGGCCTCTTTCCTTTTTATTTTATTCTATTTGCCTTACTGCCTTCTTTCTCGTTGGCTTTTGTCTCCAGGGTAACACCATTGATACAGAGCACCTATCAGAACTGACAGAGGAAGAGTATGAGGCTCAGATTTATCAGAGACAAGATCTAAAGGGCTTCATGTGGCTTGATGCAAAGTATCTTAACCCCTTCTTCACTCGCAGACTTACACAAGAGGTAAGAAAAACTTGTGTTAGCTAGATATTCTCTATCTGTTCAACACAGTTTTTAGTTTTCAACTTGTACAACACTCATACAATTGATATGTTGTCAATTTTCCTGCTTAAGTTTGTCATGATTAAACCAGCACTATCAACGGTGATTAGTGTAAGACATGCAGTGATGCATATTTGGCTGCTTGGCTTTATGCAGTTATGCAGTTTGGTGCTAAATCTAGGAGTGAATACAAGTCTCCAGTAGAAGTCTTTTGCACACTGGGACGACTGTGGTTCTGTCGGAAAAGTGTTCATCTTGTACTGTGAAGTTGTGGTATTGGTTTCCTCTTGCTGCGTGCCGCTGGGCAATGCATTTATCTTGCATATACAGTAGATCAGCTTGTCAGTGTATGAATGTATGCATGTTTGTGAGTGCAATTAGGTGAATAGTGATTCAAGTCAATAGTATGACCAGAAATTCAGTCCATTTATGTACAGTATATTGTCAAAGTAGTTATACATGTTTGTTTTTGCATTACAACCATAAACATCACTGGATTGAATTCTGCTTATTTTAGATGCATCTCTTTTCCAATACACCTGGATCTAACACTTCTCACATTTGTAAAAACATAAAAAGATTATGAAAGTATCTATGCTGGGACAGTGAAGGTTCAAATGCACAACTATCATTATCTAAACATGTGAAACATAAAAAACTGGAATTGTACTTGGTCTCCCCCTGTGGGCTGAACTGCTGTAGCACAGATGAAACCAGCCTGGTCTTCAAATTGCTCCTTAGTTTTGATGATGTGATGTGTTTGATTTTTAGCATAATCAAACACATCACCACCTCAGAAAGAACATAACGCTTGGTGACTAGCTGAGGGTCTTTCTGAGGACCTCACCTCTCTCTGCTACTCCATCCAGCTCTGCTACAGCAGGAAATCCTTAAAAGATTAAAGATCGGGGAGTTTGGTGTTGAGATCAGCAAGTAAGCTCTGAAGAGATCACATTTCATCATCTCTCTGCTTCAGATGTATTCTGTGTGCAAAATGGAAGAAGATTCTGTATTTGCCTTTGAGTGTGATGCACAGAAGTTGCCATCAAAACTTTACAAAGCTTCAATGGAATCAAAGAGGCACCTAAGCATTAAAAATGCTGACACATCACACAGAGCTAGACAGCTTGTCTCTGGGTGGCTGTTGAACATTGATGCTACGAATTACATGATGTAAAGGTACATCATCCCTCTACTCTAATCTTTGAAAAGTTACTTTTTTTAAATTGTTTTATAATTCTCTCTGGACATGTTTTGACATACAGCAAGAGACACTTCAAGATGAAATTCTGCTTAGTGCGAGAGCCACAGATCAAAGGGAGCACAGTAAGCTAATTAAGATGAGAAAATCACTTAGCATTATTCCAGAAGACTGAATGAGCTGCCTTGATTGTTTAACTGTAACATTAAATCACTAGTCTAATCATTTAAAGAAGGCTCTGATTGGCACCAACTTTCATTGATATTTTGCTCCGTTAATCCCAAACCACCTCATCATGGTGGACCATATCTTTCTTATCCATCTCCCTTTCCCTTTGTGCTTCATAACTGGTTCACCTTATGATGATATTAGTAACATCTCAGACGGTAAAATTTTAGGAAAAGGACAAAACATAAAAAATTATTAGAATATAAATTATTTTTTCTGTCTTTAATGTCTCCCAGTCCTGCACATGCCATTTGCAGTGGGTATCTCTTATAGTTTTAGTCACACCATAATAAAGTGTTGCTGAACTGAACATTATGCAAAATAAAAAGCAAACATTGGCAGTGCTGAAGTTCCAAGTTTAGTCAAACTCACATGTTTTAATATTTTATGAAGATTTCTCACACCTCTTACAAAAAAATTTAATATTAGGTGCTTTAGTTAATGTAGTTTCAGTGCTGAACTGCTATATTCAAGCAAAGAAAAAAACTATTTTCATCACTTCCTCTATTTATTGCCATGCTCGTAATCTGTGTACCTGCTTGCTGATGTGTGCAACGTGTGTCTCACAGGACTTATTACACGGACGGATCCAGATGAAGACGCTGACCAACAAGTGGTACGAAGAAGTCCGCCAGGGACCGTCAGGATCTGAAGATGACGAAGACGAAGCAGAACTTCTATGAACAACTTGGTGTCTCTAAAAACAACAAACAGATATTATCTGTGGTGGGCTGTGGATTTGTCTTTCAGTGAAGGCATGATTTGTTTTCATTGTTAGTCAAAGGAAGCTCTTATTTCTTCGCCTGCTGCCAAATTCATGTTGGTGAAACATCTTTTGGCAGTGAAGGTGGAGAATTGCTTCTCTGCGGTTGAACTGGAAGAAATGATCTTCCCAGTGAATGAAGGGAAATTATAACACTGGATAAAAAAACTAAATATTCTATCATTAGTTTCTTAAGATTATTGAGTGGATGGTCTGTTTCACTGGGTTTGGTTTTCTTTAAACAGCGCACAGGGATGTGTTTTGATGATTTTTTTGTATTACTTTCATGAAGGTTTTTTCCAAAGGGAAATCGGCAACGAAACTGTGACGGGAAGTTTTTTCTTATGTGAATCAACACTGCGGCACATTTTTCCTCTGTGTCTTTGAATTTTGTGTTATCAATATTTGGTTAAGTGCCACTTAAAGTAAAAGTTTCACTTGGGATCGGAAAGGAGAAGTAAAAATAAGTCTTGCTTCAAGCACGATTTTAAAAGTGGAATTTTTAATTGGCTACATGTTTGTGTATCTTCTTGTTTACCAGCATTAATTCTCTCTGTGCCTCTTCATTTGTAAGCTTTAAGGTGTCTGAGTTAATTTATTTTTAAAAACATATAGGTAAACCATATGCCATGAAGCTCAAATGCAAATGATGAGTGGGCTCCCCCCCTTCAGCAACAAGGCAGCCAAGATAAATTCAGAAGAAAGTTAAAACAAGTGAGACGTGTCGAGGAAAAGTAGCCATTTTAATTAGAAAGCATAGTTACGACAGCATGATTATGCCCCAGAAAATTGGAAATTGCTTTCCTTTTGGAGTACGATACCTGCACTTATTTTCATTTTCTGGTACATTTTCTGAATCTACACTGTGTCTGAACCTGGCCTTAGAGGCTTCCTTATGCATTTCTCAAGCAAATGCATACATATGAATGTGGGGTAAAGGGTATTGTTGTCATGTTCATTTGCTCCTGTTTTCTTTATTTATGAGAGGTTTATCTACTTTTTGTTCAATTTTGTACAAATTCTGTGATCATCACAGAATTACTGGAAAAGAAAGAAGCTATAATAAATTAAATCTTATATGCACCTAATTCTGCACACGTTTTTGTCAGCAATGTCTGAGAAGGATTATGGATCTCACATTAAAATATGAAAAGTTCAGTTAGAAAAATAAATAAATCAGAGGCCCATTGACATTCCTTACACATAGAGGGATATGTTGAAAGCACTTACTTATTTTAATGTAGATAATTATGATTTCTAAATTATGAAAATGCAAAATTGAGTTTTTTCCCCATATAATCACGATATTACATATGACCAAGAAAAGAAAAAAAAATCTTATTTTTCTGTGGAGGCCAAGAATGAAAAGCCTTTCAGTAAAAAGTCTTTAATTTACTTTTCCAGGTCACAGAGTCCATAGAGCTGCTAGTTTCAGCTAACAGATTTCTTGGGACATTTATAGAATCACGAGCAGTTTATGGTCCCACTATCACATTCAGCCAATCACAGCAATACTTTCACAGATATTAATACAAAAACAAACTGAATGTCACAAGACAGAGTTGAGGACAAAAGTCAGAGAAAACTCTTTGATTTTTATGCTCATAAAATGTCATACAATTTCCAAAGAAAACCCAATTAATGTTGACGATGAACGGTGAGGCTCAATTCAATTATTACATTTTGGCTACACTGTTCAGTGTATTCCCTTAATACTGTTGTTCTTTTGAATGAATTACTGCAATACTGTCAACATAAGCCTGTGATTGCTGAGAAGCCCATGTTGCTGTAACAATGGCAGCTATTAACGACTATTATCCCTTGATGAGTTTGGTGTCTCATCTTCCTCTTAGCGATGCTCTGTGGATTCTCTGTGGGATTTAGGTAACCAGAGTCAATTGACCAATCAGTCATAGTCAAACCATGGTCATTAAAGCAGGTACTGCTACTTTTGGCAAGTGGCAGGCCGCCCCAAAGGGAACATAAGGTGTGCTGACATTTCCTGGCAGGCCGCTGCGCTGTCTTTGGACTTGATGAAGCACCATGGACCGACACCAACGGATGACGTGACTGAAAAAATCATCATTGCCTGTCAAAGCTTCACATAGGACTACATATTTTATGTGCTTTTTTGTTGCAGAGCTTGACTTCCAAACGGAAAGCAGAAATTTGTAATATCTGATAAGAGACTCTAAAGCAGAGATCCTCAAATCCAGGCCTCCAGGGCCGGCATCCTGCAAGTTTTATACGTGACTCTGCTTCACTACGCCTGAGTCAAATGATCCGGTCTTAAGTAGTACTCTGGAGTACTTGAGTGGAGGTCATTCAGCCATGTGATTGAGATGTGCCTTGTGGATTGCCTCCAAAGTTCAGATGGGTTTTACTTTACAATCCTCTCCAGGATGCAGGATGTCAGTGACTCTGCTGGTATCTGTTAATTCTGAAGACTTTCCTCATGAGATAACCTTTGTGTATCAAATAAAGGTTTTACTTATTTAAACAGAGAAACAGAATTTTAGGTTCTAAATTAGCTATGAGTTGAAACCTTAGTTGAAAGTTTATATGCCTTTTAAGAGATTTTAATAAGTTAAGGTTGCACTTGCGCTTAAACTGAAAACCTTCAGTTGTACCCATTAATTGATCATAATTCTGATGGTTTTCCATTTCACTTTCCATTTTCTTTTCATATGATATCTGAGCTAATTAGCTGATAGATTACATGAAGCTGGAGATTACAAGGAGTCTGGACCGGACCGGCTCACTACTCTGTGTAATTAAAAGACATAAAGAAGGTTAATGCATAGTCCTGCTGAAGGAAAAATACCCTGTGACTGACGGTCAAAGCTTTTATGTTTCAACCCAAGTGCAACACCATACTGTCATGGTCTGAAAAACCTCTCCTGCGATCTCATTAGGATATTGATGAGGGGGCGCTGATGTAGACAGCAGAGAAATAAATATATAAAAAGTTGCATTCTTCAAGTGTAATTGGTGTTGACAGCAGCAGGTTTGAGAGTATCAGAGGGAAGAGCTTATAGTTTGTTTAAAGTAGGAGGTTTAACAGAAGACTGTTTGAAGGACTTAAAAAAAAAAGTACCATAAAATTTCAAGCGTGAAAAATGTGCTTGAGAAGATTAAACAACAGCAAACCTCAAATTTGCCGATTAAAGATTTGCAATAATAACTTAGAGCCAGCAGGGGGCGTCTTAAGCCACCACATTGGTCCATAAAAAAGTAATGACAGCAGTGGATGATAATGCTTTGTAACTGACGGCCCATTAGCCAGTTATATCCAATAAATTACAGTGATTATAAACCTTTGGAAGAGGAGTAAATCATGTTCACTGAATATATGATTTTTCAAACAATTAATTATCACGACATATTAAAATAGACTGATCACAGACCTTCAGCTGTTTTCCCTTTGTCAGAATGTTTTACGCTCACAAACCACATAAGCTAAACCGTCCCCTCATACTTGCAACTGTTTTGTTCTGTTTGCTTCAGCGGTCTAACACGGAAACCAGAAAGCATCAGTAACCACATTCTATCATGTTGCTTTGATTCTTCCACTGTTTCTTCTGATCTGGGACTTATTCGTCTACCCTTTACTGGAGCCAAATGTTCTGCCTGAAGGGAGAGCAGATCATGACTCATGTTATCCTACAACTTTTTTTTTTTTTTAAATGAAAGATGCAATGAAAGATTAATAATTACTCAATATATTAATCACGCTACAGCCTGAGCCAGATACAAAATATCACCATGTTAGTTTGGAAAACACGAAGAGGAGCAGCAGCAGTGATATTTTACTTCAGTTTCCACACTGCTTGATTCATTCACACATGGATGGTTTCTGATTATGCATGTTACTTATGTGTCCCCCCACCCCTTTGGACAGGAGAATGTGTGATGAATTCTTATTTGTCTCCAAGTCTCTTGTGGGGATTTCTGAAATCCAAATTTCCTGACAGGATTTATTCAACGTGGAAGTGTGGAATCCTATTCTTCTGCACTTTGTCTTGAAAACTAACTTATTGGCATCTTTAATATTCCGTTTATGAAGTGATTTTATCATATTGTTTTAATGCAAACTTTTATTATTTTTTCCCCTGTAAATAAAAAAAAGGAATAAAAAAGAAGAGCAAATGACACATTTTCAAAATGAACACACCTCAAGCAAGTTGTGAGTAAAAATGAATTTCATCTATTAAACAGAGCAGATATTTATGGTTAATTAAGAACAATCAATTAAAATGTTGATGAAACATTTTAACAGAAAAAGTTACACATCCATTTAAACTGACAGTGTTTTATAAACTGTTAGACAGTGTTTCTAACAGTTTATAGAAATGTTATTTACTAAATTTGAGCTTTGTTGTGCTTAGGGGTTACTTTGACGACATTTTATTGTAATGTTGTCAGACAGGGACACTTGTCTCAGGTGCAGGAATAAGAGAACAAGATCAGAATAAGCTGCACAGCCGGGAAGCTGAGATGACCAAAACTGGACCCCGCTGTGGAGCTCTGGGTCAGATTTAAACAAACACACCAGGCACACCTCTTACAATACAAAAGGGAAACAATATACTGACAGAAAATAGGAAGGTTAAAATGTATCTGGAGTAATGCTCACAAAGTTTATAGTTCATAGAAAACTTGTATTTAGAGTAAAGCATCTAAAACTGGGCTAGAATTAAAAATGTACTTCATGTCAATATTTGACAGAAACAAGCAGTGAATATTGCATACCATCAATTTATAAAAGGATTTGGCAAAATGTGAATCTAAAAATGTGAAGAGACCTTATATATTAAAACATGATAAATCTAAATAGAACATTTTATGTTTAGAAACCATAATCCTCTTTCATCTTTAGCCAACAATCCTCACACAACTAAGAGTAAGGTTGCAAAAATTATTTATACTGCTCAAAAAATTACATTTCAATGTTTTTTTGTTTGTGTTTTAAATATTAACAGCACATAATATTTGTTGTAATTTCACCCATTTTAAACTATTAATCCTACTATTTTTTAAAGATATGAATGATCTGTTAAAATAAAAAAAATAAAATAAAATTCCTCTATTTGCAATCTCTACTGCTTATTGTCTCTGTCTCGCAGCTATGTATTTAGATGTCAGCGGAAAAATATTGAGTGCAGCTCTTTTCTCCTTTTATGTCTGTTACAAAGAGAGTTACAGATGGATACAGATGCTTGGCCAAATGGACTGCTGTCATTTGGCTGTCATCACTGAGGAAGAGAAATTTTACACAAACTGAGAGACTCTGTAGTTGTCCTGGCACTCAAGGTGATATGTGACGTGGGGATTTGTAATAATCTCTAACAACTTTCCGACACATAAAACACAGTCTTTTATGTGAACAAAAATGAGTGTGTGTTCTGTGGACGGTTGAGTGTGTGCCGACTTGATACTGATGTAAATGAGAGATAACACAGCATGTATGTTTGCAGGTTGAATTGGCCATTCAGCAAAAGGAGACATAAAGTCAATGGTGGCAATGAGAGCAATCAATGATGTGCAGCATGGACTAATGAATAACATTTTGATTTGAATCACATGATTGGGCTATTAGGTTTGTGTTAGCCGCACACACTGTTGGCATTTAATCAGTCTCCCTTTTCTTTCAAATGGAAGATCATTAGTTACAGTATTACATCAGACTTACAGCCTCAGCTCATTAAGTATGAAACCTTAATTTTCTGTAAATTGTACTTCCTTTGATTTAGCCAAGATGATCAGAAATTGAGGCTGCACAGTGGCACAGTGGGTAAAGCTGTTGCCTTGCAGGAAGTAGGTTCTGGGTTCAATTCCCGGCCCGGGGTCTTTCTGCATGGAGTTTGCATGTTCTCCCTGTGCATGCGTGGGTTCTCTCCAGGTACTCCGGCTTCCTCCCACAGTCCAAAAACATGACTGTCAGGTTAATTGGCCTCTCCAAATTCTCCTTAGGTGTGTGTGTCCATGTTTTGTCTGTCTCTGTGTTCCCCTGCGACAGACTGGCGACCTGTCCAGGGTGACCCCGCCTCTCACCCGGAACGTTAACTGGAAATAGACACCTGCAACCCTCCCGACCCCAGTAAGGGACAAGGGTGTTAGAAAATGCATGGATGGATGAATCGGGAATGGACTGCTTAACAGAAAGGTAATCTTCTAGGAAGCACCTTGGTTCAGTTTCAGTGGCTCCAATGGCTCCAGTGGAGCCACTGGAGCAGCACCAGCAAAAGAAAAGGTTTTGCTACAGAAAGGTGTTGCATAGTGAAAGAGAAACTGTTGTACATCCTCAACAAGGTACGTGGCAGATTACTATGCAAGTGTTCCTGAAATTCTTCCAGTGAATATTTCCCTGTGACCGATGTCATAATGCATCTAAGATATGCATACCCCTCACAGCATAATTGAATTATTTGCACTGATCTCATTTAAACGACAATAATTAGGCAATGCTGTTGAGGCTGCAGTGTCATTTCTCAGTCGGTCTTAATTTGGTTAGTATCAGAATAATGTGGCCATGAATGCACTGAAGAGCAGAATAGTTAGATGTGTTTTGGACACTTCACATGGCTTAGCCAGATAAGATCTAAATGGGGTTTCACTGAATGTCTTAAAGTCAAAGTAATTTAAATACAGAGAAATCTGAAAACAAGCTGTCTGTGGTAGAGGTTAATAGCTTAAAATAGACCTTTTTGTATGCAGTCCAAGCTCTATAGTTATTTAAGTTGCTTTGGATTCGTTTTGCTGCAGCATAAAAGCAAAACCCATTTGACCTTGTCACTGACTTCTTTAGATTTCCTTTGAATAATAATTATGTTAATTAATTGCCTGAACTTTTTTGAATTACACTCCTATTTACAGTCCAGAAAAGTTAAAGTGGGTCAATGAGTGAAATCGTGAGTAAATTCAAACAATAGTCAAGAAAAATAAAGTAACTTACTGAAGGAACTGTATCCCTGGTATTAATACAGTTGTGTGGCCTTCCCCCATCAGGAAGGGCTTCCTCTTGATACCATAGTTTTCTTTTCTTTTTGTGTGTGAAAACTGACATTTTTCTAATTGTAGTGCAAATTTCCAGCATGTCAGCATTGTCCAGTGTTGGAAGTCATTCATATTTCACCTGCCCTTAATAGTTGTTAACTTTCAGAGTCAAAATAAATGAACAGATAAAAACACATGACTTGTTACAAATAAATATGCATGAATATTTAGCTTTATTGCTCAGGGTATTTATCTCTATCATATTCGTAGTGCTTTCCTCAAAACCATTAATAACACATTTTGGGTTGATTCTCATTAATATCTTGCATTCAATCTAAAATGAATGCTAGATTATAGGCAACTGACTCATTTTTTATCTTCTGCTGTGACCTCGTGGAAGCTGCTGGGAAAAATGCAGCAGAGGACAAGACAGAGCCGTGTGTCAGAGCCCTGCGACGGCCGTCGGGGTGGGATGCAGGAACTTCCAGGCTTCCTGATTACATCTCAGCTGTTTTATAATGATAGGCTTCATGATTAGGATCTGATCAGGAGATCAAGTCATATCATAAGCTGATTGTGAAAAAATAATGTACTTGTACTTTTTAAACACAATAGGGAAAAGCTCTGCCAGAAGACAAGAAGTAAAATTTCATGTAATTGTGTTTTTGTTCCCAAATTTGCTTGAACTGTTAAGAAGTATTACATAATTTTTTCTCCTTGTGTGTCCTTTCTTGGTACTCTGGTTTCTTTTCATACTATGAAAAGAATGACTGGTTATTATTGGTCTCTTTAAGTTACTTTTGCATCTCTTTTGATTGACTAGCAACAGCTCAAGTTTGTTTCCTGCTCCTCAGCCAAAGGCCACAAAAGATTGTTACCGGAATGAAGGGATTCCCATCTCTAAGCTGCCCTTCTCCTCCTGTCTTATAATCATGGCTACAAACCTTTTTTTTTTCTTGGCTAAATATCCTGTAGGCTTCAGTCCTCAAACAGTTTCGTCACAGCCCTCTATCTCTGGAACTGATCCCCAAAATCAATAAGAGTTTCCATTTCACTGTCCAGCACAACTTTTCAAAAGTAGTTTCAAACATATGTTCCTTTTACTTTTTAGCATTTATCCAATTCTGTGCAACTGACTATAATGTGAACATAAAAACATCATGTTTTAAGGAGGTGAAATAAGAGATCATTCAAGTTTATTATGAAGTCCTTCAATTAGTTGAAACATTCACAAAGTCAGCCAATCAGACAGCTGCTTTAGAATAATAGACTTATTTTGAACCCAAAAGTCACACAGTCTTCACTTTTTATTACATAATGTGCCAGTTTTCCCAAGGACAGATAATTGTCATGCTGTGGTGTAAAATGAGGACAAAAATGTAAATAGACTGGCACTGGCATCTCTAGAGCAATAGTTCTCAAACTGTCCAGGCTTTGGCCCCTTTATTTAATTTTCCTTTGGAAATAAAGTATTTTTGAATTTTAACTTGAACTGACAAGAAGAAGGAACAACATTATTTACTAAATTTGTTTAAATTTATATTTTATTTAGACATTTCGAAATCGTTTAAATGTACTTGTTACGTCAATGTATCAATGAATGTAACAAAAAGGCAAACTCATTTTTTGTTGCATTTATTTTTTTCTACCTGTACTTTATCAAACGAAAGAATAATCAATCAGCACCTTCACTTTGCTAATTTAACAAGTAGGCTGCTACATTAACTGCTTCTTATTCAAAAACAGGAATTAAAACTGTCTAACTTTCTTTTCAAAAATATAAAATTTAATCTGTGCCAGTAAACTCAACAAATTTATAAATCTCAATGTTGTACAATATGTGTGGCTTCTGTAAGTCTACTTCTATTGTAGATCATTGTTTCACTTATGAGTGTGATCACTGGCTGCTCTAATTAGTTGTACTTCCACCTTTCTGGTTGTCTTTTTTTATCTTTTAAAGACTCATTTGGCTATTTCCACATTTTGGTTTCCTTTCCTTAATCTCTTCTTCTCCTACCTAATAACTCAGAGCTGAGAGGAAAAACATATTCCTCCTTTTCACTGTTCCCATTTTTCTCAGCTGCATCTTTCTACATACTAACAACCTTAATGATGAAGAATCTTATGTAGTTAATTTTCCCTCATGACCATTGACTTTGCAAAGCTGGCCTCAGAGATGGTCTAACCTCTTTGCATTGCTACAATGTGTTGCCTTTTTCCACAACTCTCTGGGTTGCCTCATTAATCCTTTGGCTCTTCCTTCTTGCCTCAATATCCTGTTTTCCTCCTCTGTTGCTGCTTCATCTCCCTCCAGAATCATTGTTTCTGCAATAAATTGACGGTTCTCTCTGAAGGGTTCTGCCATTTCTGTCTCTTGCAGTAATACTGCAGCAGGCAAGAAACATTAACGAGTAAGATAAATACCTCTGGAGGGGAAAGTGACCACACATCATTATGCCTCCCACCTGCTCCAGACCGATGGTTAATTATCAGAAATCAAACAAACATTTATCTCTTGAGATCAGCTAATCCATGAAGTATACCAATAAATTTTTTGTTAAATAGCACTTTGCTTGTCTTTAATTAGGTTTATTTAGATTAACAGCTCTTTAAAATCTGCCATCTTTGAGCAATTTCAGTTTTACAAAGCTGATGAAAACCAGATGACCAGACTCAGTGGTCTATTTACATGATTTAAAAGAAGCACAGAAACTTGAAGGCTGGCTTTCAGACCGATGTTATAACTGACTCTATTCAAAGTCTTCAGATAAAACAGCCATATCCATTAATGTAATTATTTTTTAAAACACTTTTATGCTTTCTGAATACCATTGTAAAACACTACATCTTAAAAAGATGCTTAAAAAGATACTTTAGCAATCAGCTATGCAAAATCTTGCCAGCAAAACTGTTTTATTTTGTTCTTTGTTCAGTTGTATATGTATTCATTTGTGTTGATTCTTTTTAATCTCTCAATCTTTTGCCAGTCAAAAATAAAAAAAAAGAAAGTTTGTAAGGCAACAAAGACTGAAGATTTTTGGCATTTAAAGGACTAAAAAGTAGAGCTGCCCTTGGTTTTGTGTTCACAAAGCCGTTCTCAAACTGCCTGAAGGAATGAAAAGATCTTGGACAGGATGGCATCTCCATAAAAAAAAGAGAGATTAAGATAAAACTTAATTCATACAGTCTGAATAAACACAGAAGATAAAAACTTTGAGATACCCTGTATGTAATGAGTAGATGGCCTTTTTTGACATTTCCTCAACCTATGAACAAACTGCACTGTGGAGGAAAATTAGATAATTTATATTCTATCACAAATACCATAATAAAAAAAACATCAAGTACATTAAACACTGCTGGTAACATTAGCTAATGTGCATTTGTAAGACCCATTTCTTTGTAATGAGGGACAAAATTGCCTCTGTTATTAGATTTTATACGTTGCTATTCATTTCACTGACAGAAACAGTAACTCGCTGTAGAAGGAAACAAAATTCAGCAGTAACTTATTATAGGAGGGCTGGGAGTGCTAACTCAAGTTACTTTTGTTCAAATGTCTGTCTTATATTGAGTGTGAACTTTAGATGGCCCTTTAATTGAACACATTCAGGGTAGGTGATTTGAGATTTGTTCACTGACATTAAGCCATTGAGAATTCTATCCTGAATTTATGCAACATTTTTTACAAAAGACCCTGTTTCCTGCCACAAATGATCTCCAGGGGACTACTGTTCAGTTTCATTATCTCATGTGTTATGCTGTCATATTACACAGCATGTCTTCTAGTACTCTGCAGGAGTTCTGGCAGAAAAATGATCAGTCGTGATACAGAAGAGAAACTTGTGGCTATATCTTCATGGATAAAGGGATTAAGAATGTACCTGTTTTCGCAGTAGGAGGATAGACCATTAAGATACACATGATGCATGGTGGAACCTCTTCTTTTAGTTTCCAAATTTCCAAAGACATCTAAGTATGAGGTAAAAAGTTTGACAGAACACCGTCCTTAATATCTGTATTACATAACAGATTTTTTACAACAAGATGGTAAGAAAGCTGATTTTGTCTTAGCCCAGGCAGAGATGTTTTTTCCTTGTAACCACATACTGCTGAATACTTAGAAGGAGATTTCTGGTGCAGCAAAATATACTTTGACAGTGTGTGAGGGTGAATAATTGGGTTTGGAGAATAATGGTTGTGGGTAAGGGTTAAGGCTAGGGTTAGTGCAGTCGTGAGGAGTTTAGTCCAGAGTGTTATTGCATTGAGGAACTGAAGCAGAGTCTGATTAGCAGTACCAGGATCCTATTTCATCAGGTAAATCTTAAGATAGCAAAAATGACTGTTCACATACATCTTTCATTTGAGCTTTATTGTTTAATACATTTTGGCAGTTAGAAGTGTGTTGTGTTCTTGGACATTTGATGTTAGTGGGTCATAGACAGTGTTTCTCAATTCCACTCTTCAGGGACCAAAGACCTGCATGTTTTAGTTGCTCAAGTCATGCCACAAGAAGCACTGCAAGTTTAATAAAAATCACTTTGATTGGTTCTTTGCATAATCCTGCTGAGAGTCAGAATTAGAAGAACATGCAGAGATCTCTCTAGCTGAGGTGACTATCCATTTCTGTTTTGAATCACTGTCACTCCAAATCAGGTGACCTCCCTCATGTGCTCCTAACGCTGGACTTGAGATTCTCCTGTTTATAAATCCCCAGCTTTTGATGCATCACAATGCAAACAAAGTCTGAAATGCGTCACTTTCAGTGTGCCCTTTTGGTTTCGAATGTATCTAACTTGCACTGTCAGCCAGAGCATACACAACAATCCTATGGGTGGAGCATTGTTTTAACAAACAGAGCATGTAGAGTGGGGAATATTTTGGAAGCTTTAACCATTTTGATTTAGCATAGAGGGTTGAGCAACATGGGGAAGGGTCTGAACATCTATTCACAGTTTTGGCAAGCAAAACTATTCAACTGTTTTGTCTTTTGTGTTTATCCTTTTGCACAAAGACCTACAGATGAAACAACTGCTGTAGATTTCTTTTGCTTTTCCCCAGTGAGGAACATGTATTGGCATTCTTGGGAACTATCACTGTTTTCTTTTTATTATTAAAAAGCCAGGTAAAAGTATACATATCCTTTAAACTTTCACATTTTGTCATGTTATAACCACAAACCTTGTTTATTGTTAAGGAAGAGAGGAATCCAAACCTACGTGGCACAGTGTGCATAATTACCCACCTCTGTTTAAATATAACGTAATTACAGTTTATCACATCTCAGTTTACTGTCTTTAGCTACACCCACGCCTGATTACTGTCACACCTGATCTTAATCAAGGTTTCACTTCAATAAGACCTGCCTGACAAAATGATGCACACTAAAAGACCCTCCAAAGCTGGGCATAAAAAAAAAATTCAGTAATTGAGATCTATCAGTCTGGAAAGGGTTACAAGGTAATATCTAAAGTTTTGGGAATCTTCTGAAGTACATAGGGAGACATTAAAGAGGTTAAAAAACAAACAAAAACAGTCAGTAATTGCAGTTTTAAGTACCAGTAAGACCACCTTAAAACACCAAACACACGTAAAATTTGATGTACCACTGAAAAATGGTTTAATGTCACTAGGAGCTAACTTAATACAACAAAGAAAGACTCTGCTGCATTATGCAAATGTAAATACCTTAAAAAGAAAAGGCCTCTCATAGCTTTGTTTCACAACACTGACCCTATTCAGCTGCATGTATTTAAATAACTTCTGACAAGGATCCACAGAGGTGAGGTAACCTTGGACTTCGCATCATCGACAAATTTCTCTGACCTGAAGTGATGACAAAGTGCTACAGAGAGCACCGCAGCAGAGCCGTGCGAGTCAGTGGGAGGCTGAGGTGTTAACGAGAGGATATGAAGCTGACAGAACGAGTAACGGAGGAAAACACATCCAGAGTGAGGTACAGAAAGAAGGGAGAGAGATTACCAGCGATATGGTCTCTCAAGCGTTGCATAGCCTCATGGTCACATTCCCCAGTTGACATCACCAAGATGAAGTTGCTCTTTTTTTATGAGCAGAACTTTAACTTTGCAGCTGTTGTATTGTTTCACTGTCATGTGGAAGATGCAGGAGTAATAAATCACATCCCCATCATCTTGATGCTAAATAAAATGACATTTTGGGGCTGAAATGAGGTCATTGCTCCGGCAGTTTATCATTCACCTTAGCACTGTACCGAGTGTTGTCATGTGAAAAAAGATGGATGGAAAAGCTTCCTGATTGCAGAAAAAAAACACATTTTACTTCAAAGTGCAAAAAAAAGCTTCTGTTTTACTTTAAAGTATTATTCATCAAGGAAGAAAAGACATAAGAGCCTGCTTCAGGGGAACTAAGGGGGAAGATTTTGTGAATCTATTCAGATAAGTGACATTTTATTAGATTGTCTTGCAACATTAAAACGAATAGTATTTAAGTAATCTTAATTCCCATAATTACATCTCTGGAGAAGAAAGATGTGATTCGATGATGCGAAGTCCAAGGTTACCTCACCTCTGTGGATCCTTGTCATTAAAATTAACATAATTTAAAAGAAAAAAGAGAGCTATTTTAGCATTGCTCATTTTATGAGCTAATGGGAATTTGTATAGGTATGATAGAGATGTTTTATTATCAGGTCTAATTAATTTGCAATCATTTGCTTTGGTGGAAGGTTAAATAACTGGGTAAAGTCACAACAGAGTAATTTAGTACTGATTGGAATTCTTTGTATTGTCACATACAAATGTTTTTAAATAAGTAAGCAGGCAGAAAGATTATCTCTAGACATTCTTAATGTTAAAAAATGTAGCAGAACAATCTGATTTCACCATTTAATAATTCAGAAGTAAAGAAACAAATGAAAAAGCCTTTGGGAGTCTGACCTGGCACATTTACGCAGTTCTGTGTGGGAGATTTCATTGTAGAGCAGTGACAGCTGCAATTCCATTAAAAGATGAAACAGGTTAACAAATGGAAACTAAAAAAAAGCAAATGGTGACAACAACATATAATTTAAATTTTGTTATAAAGGTTCATTCTGCAAACATTTAATACAAGCTGCATAATCAGTGGCTATTGTTTCTTGTTGTAAGTCATGCTCTCTCTAGCTGTCCCCCGTTCTGAAAAGGCAGCAGCCATTTTCATCAGCTTTGTTTTATTACCTGAATTTTCAAAGTCCTCCACCATCGGAAGTTTCATACCAACCTTGCAGCAATTTTTAAAATCCAGGAGTAAGAAGGGATGTTCTTACTCCTTAACGATTTGTATTTTTTATTTTTTGCAGTTATTTTTTGTAACCAAAATAAATATCACTGTTTATATACAGTAATTACAATACATAAATAAGTTTGAGTGCTTGTATGCAGAAAACTCTTAGTTTTATTTAGAAACTCTGCTGGCATAGAGGGAAAAATATTTTCTAATACCTAAAATAAAATGTCACCAAATGTTTTGAATTAAGAAAAAAAAGATGATTTTTTTTTATCTGGAGTATTTATTTTTATCACATAAGGTTAGAAAAGCAAAGTGGAAATAAAATATGTGAGAAACAAACCAGGTCAAACTTCTTGTACAATGAGATTTTGACTCATTGTCAAAATCTCAATGACAATGAGTCAATGCAACATTGTCAATGCAATGTTGACGCTGCTGACGTGATCAGCAGCGTCAGCAGAACAGAAATCCAGCAGAGAAACTTCCATCACTGGCTGTGATCTGACTTTAAGCCCAAGGTCATGTCTAACGCCTGGATGCAGCCTGGCTGTCCCACTGCGGGTGATGAGCAAGTGTGATCATTTATCTGTTGCGATCATTTATCCCAGTAAAATATGAGCTGCTTCTTGAACGTACTCCTGAAATCTTTGGGTTTCCTAATCGCATCACTAAGATCTAACCTTCAACGTCAGATCACAGTATGAATAATAATTAAAAAGAAATCCACATATTTTCATCAAGAGCTTTTAAAAATTATCATTGCATCAAAACTGCTCTAATAAATATTTTCTTTCAACTGGATATCATCACATTATGCAAACACATTAAATAATATTTAATAAATAGGTGAGTAAAATTCACAGATAAAATCAAAAGAAGATAAAATATAAACATCACATTAATTAAAAGCTTGTCCGCATTAATATGTTTTTAGCTGCATTGAAACATAATGAGTGAAATCGACACAATGTAAAAACAATGGGAGAGAATTCCACAATCAGAGTGCAACGGCCTGAAACAACCAATCTCTGCAGGTTTTAAACTGAGTACGAGGGGGTTACAATAGATTGTGATCACTGAACCTCACAGCTCTGGCAGAAGCCTGAGGCTTAGGCAAGTCACAAATATTTTGGGGAGTCTGACCATGCAGAGCCCAAAAAGTCAGAAGAAGTAATTTAACCAAATGTTAACAGGCAACCAGTGAACAGAGGATAAGGCAGCTCCCATGAACAAGCTCCTGTGCTTGTTCATGTTAAGAGGCTTGCTGCAGCATTCTGCACAGTCTGAATTCAATGCACCACAGCACAACAATATCAAAATGACTATCACTAGAAATTAATTTCATATTAGATCAAATGATGCAAGTTTTTAAATGAAAAGATCAGGACTTGGATTTGGCTGCTTTGACCTTAGACTTGCCTTGGACTTTCATATCGTTGCTTGGGACTCGACTCGAAACTTGGGTGAAATAGAGACAAGCTTGTGACTTGCAATACTATGACTTGTTCCCACGTCTGGTGTAAGGCCTATAAATACAGTACAGCAAGTACAATGAGGCCACAGGTCTTGCAGGTTGACACTCCCACCTGAGATAAACACACAGAACATGAATAACATGGATGTGCAGTGAAATTCTGAGAGTGATCAATCATAAGTAACTAGACCAAGACATTCCCTAATTCCAAATAATGACTGATTTTTTGTTAAACTGAGACTGGGCTGAAGACGACACAAAATACGTTTGAGTACAGCCATGTTTCTCACGCAGCAGCAGAAACTACTTATTGCGTTTGTTACAATTCATTTGGCTTCAGTTGTATTTGTCTCTTTTCCACGTACTCAGTGTTTATATCCAATTTGGCTTAGCTATATTATGTTTGATATTATTGCCAGAAAAGTCTTTCCATATCAGTTCCTTCCTTTGGGTTCAGTTTGTGTATTTATACAATGTTTTGTTCTATTTACTCTGATCAGTTTAGTTCTTTGTCCTTATTTGGATATTTCTGTCTGTCTCAGTTCAGCTTCAAGTGTTAATAATTTTTCCTCTGTCCACCAGTTTTCCTCCTCCACAAGTGCTTATGCTCCATGAGAGTTTTTTTATTGTTGTTGTTAATTATGAAATATTTCCAGTTTCCCTCCATCCATCTCTGCACTCGGATCCTTTCAACAACCTACAAATTTCTTAATAATTTATTAAAACATCACATGCTCACATCCATGTGTACAGGGCCTAAATCTCAAAGACTTTGTTCAAACTCTTCCCTTTATAAAGTGTGTAAGTCATAGATATTTTTATGTAGAAATGTCAATATACACAACAGGTGCCTGTGCAGCTGCTTACGGTCATATTTTCAAAGATAAGCCAATAAAATGCCTCTGATTTTATGCTTGGGGGAAGTTGGATTTTCTTTAATGGGATTTGTTCTTCAACGCTGTGTAAGGAAATCAGTGGAAGTTTTCACAGGCTTTGGTGTGGATAAATTTATCTGTGAAGATAAAGAGAGGGTTCTGCTGTCATTGACTCAACAGTAGCATGTTCTTGAACATAAACATCCCACCAAACAGCCCCCTAAAAGACGGAAAACATATTGCAGTTGACCATAAGTAGTGGGTGCTGGCATCTATGTTACTGGAGAAGGTGACATGACTCACAATGAGCTGCAGAAGTCAGTTGTCAGGGTTGTAAGTTAGCATAATACCTCCTCAAGGTTGAAACCTGCAGCCCATTTGACCATATGAGTTAAAACAGAGACAAACGAATGAGGGAAATGAGCCTGTAGTCCCGCATTACGGGGTTGGACAGGCTTGACACTCTTCATAATCAATTAGATCAGCTTCCCACCCAAACTACGGTGTCTAGCACTGCACCTACTCTTGAACTTTTCCACATTTTTTGACATGACAAGCTCAAGGTAGGACATGATAATAATGTACAAGTAAAAAAATAAATGATTCTATTTTTTAAGTGCAAAGTGTGAGTTTGTATTCAGTTGGAGCATCAATTGAGGTAAAGCAACAAAGGGATGGTTTAGATCAAAGTATAGGCATCTCCTTGAATGGCCCAGTCAAAGTCCAGACCCTAAAGCTGATTAAAAATCTGTGGCAAGACTTGATAATTTATCCAAAATTATCAATAGTTTTAGTCTGCAGCTATACAAACCTGCTAGTCATACTCCAAAGATCACAGCAAAAGGTAGCACTACACAATACTGACTCAGGTCTTACAAATCCACACCACACCCATTAGATTCCTACATTCAAAGGATCCCAAAGGCGAGGCACTGTAGATTAAAGAGAAGACTTTCGAAATTCAGGGTTGCAATTTCTAACAAATTTAACTAAAGCTGCTTAAGCCCCTGGATATATGGTTTGGTGTTTACCTGACAGATTTAAGGGGATTATCAGGTTTTTATTTTTTATGTCTTTGAAAGCAATGGATTAGATTGTATGATGTTATGAGGCATGGGCAGTTTTTGTCCTCCTGCACACATGATGTGAAGGTTCTGAGGTGCATCAAGGAGAAAACATGCTCCCACCAGATTCTCCTTTGGTCAACTTTCCCAGCATCATTGTAAACAGATGTGTAGGCAGGACACTAATAATACCCACACAATGGAACGTACAGGAGTGCTTTGAGCTACTTAAAATTTTACCACCTTTGTTTTTCAACCTTGTGCTCCACTGATTTGTAAAAAGCATCATTTATCATCAACTGCTTTCAAATGAACTTAAACATTTTTCTCTTTGTGTGGCATAGAAATTTTAAAATTAAGGACTCCATAAACCTAACCAAGGTTGCAAAGGTGGCTAATTAAATGATTGGCATCCTATAGACCTCATTGATGGCTGTACGAATAGCAGGTGGTAAAAGAAGAGAGCTCCATTGTAGGCAACCAAAAACACTGTCTGCATGAAGATTTTCAACTGCTTCCCTCAGGCCACAGATACAGAGGCACTCGAGTGAGGAGAAATCTGTTAAACACACCTTTTTCCTGTTATATTATTGTAATGTTTTCTGAGGACCTGATTGCAAACCGTTTTCTATCAAGAACAATAAAACTGATTGATTAACATATCGACTCATTGACTGGGTGAGAGACAGCCTCACACATGAATGATCTCAGAATGCATGATGACAAAGGAGTCATGGTGAACAACATCTGTTCTCTGGCCAGTCTTGAGTACATGCCCTAAACAGCGTGAAGAGGGTTTCAATGGAAAAAAATAAAATCTTTTTGTTTAATTTTGCGTTGAACTGAATTTCGAAGAAACTGTATTGACAGCGCTCCATTGTCAATGCAAACTTAATTTTTAAAACTGAACATGTAAAACTATAAAATAAGATGTCAGCTTCAACACTGTTAAAGCAAAACTAGAGAAACATATCAATGGTATAATGTCTTAGAAGGTTTATCAGCTAGAAAGAGTACAAATAATAAATCACCATTCCAAATATTGTGGTACTTTAAGAGCTTGGATATTAAATTTGTGAGACTTAAAGCATATTATATAAATAAATTATCCAAAAACAAACAACTTTGTATGATTGAGTGAAATAAACAATATAACATTCTAAGCAGTGGCAAAAGTTTTAAAAATGTTTGCAGAAATGTGGAAGAAAAAGTCAGTTGAAGCATCAACTTAATATTAATATAAATTAATATAATTTGAAAATGTCTATTCTGAAGAGTTCTGATAAAGATAAAACCTCAATTTTAATTCAAAGTCCTAAATACTGTACTTTTAAGATGATGGGTTTAAACTAAAAAAATAATAAATATGGTACAGAAACAGAAGTTGTCGGGCAGCAGTGAGTTTTTTTGCTTATTCAGCTCAAAATGAAAATAAAAAACGTGTTGTCCAAAATCATCAGAAGTTTTGATGTGTTCATTTTATTTGTTCATCTTTATTTCTGTTGGTGTGTGTTGCAGTAAAACAAAAAATGTTGAGCAAAAAACACTCAATGATCATCACTGCTAATTATATTTCTCTGCCCTGGAGTAAATTGATTCTCTCTGGTTCTCAGTTTAGGCTATTCGGCATCTGAAGCACCCGGAAGACACAAAATGGCCCATGACGCTCGGCTCCCCCTTGGACACTGAAACATCTGCTTCCTCCAGATGTTTCTCAGAAAATACATGCAGGGAAGAGTATTGCATTGTTGGCGATCTAAAAGCTGCGGTGTGCATGCATGTGAACAGAATACAAAAGAATGGAAATAAAATTAATCAGAGAAGGTAGATATTCTTATGTAAAGATAGGGATCACTTTGCAGATTGTATTTTTTGAGTGACTTTGCCAAGAAAACTGAAGTCCAATTATATGATAAAAAAGCAGACGGTGGCAAGTCTGATGGAAAATGAGTCCAATCCCATTAAGCCCAATTCTGAACAGTATTGTGTCACAAAGTTATCCATTAATTTTCTCCACCCTGGGAAATGTGGAAACTTTCAAAAACGTATATAGTGAAAGCCACATGTTTCTCTGGATCTAAAATAAGGGACAATTTGAAATTAAATTTTTTCCCCCCTGGCAGATAAGGACAATGAATGGTGGGTCTGATTGCCTTACAGTGTCATAGGCAGATCTTCCTGTACACCAGCCTGAAAAGAAGAGAAATTCTCCCTGCTGCACAATTGACTTTATTAGATTAATAGCACAAAAAGCCATGTCTGACTTAAATAGCAGAGAGGAGGTGTAGGGGGACAGGAAAGTATTGGTATAGGTGTCTTTGCCAATAAGCCATTACTTATAGAGCAAGTGTGAAAAGACATCAGTTCACCAGATTTGAGAAAATCGAAAATAAATTATGAGGCTGTGTTCTTTGTTGGTCCCATAAAACCAACAAAGAACACAAGAGGAAACAACTGACTTGGAAAAAAAAAACCCAATGTGACAAGGAGAAAACTGGAGTCTTAAATCGTGGGGAGGCAATTACTGAATTTGGTAAATCCAGTTAACTTGAATTTTTGCAGATGAACAGGATGGTGACTAGGAGAAGCAGAGTGACTAACACGTTGATATATAAACAATACAAAAACTTTGAATAAATATAGCTATGATTTAAATAAAAAAGGAAATAAGACACAACAACACAAATTCTAGACAATTTATGCAAATTAAAAGTATGAACAGTTTTAACAAAAATATTATCATTTGTCCAGTATTTCCAAGTGTGTAAAAATCAACATGTCAGATTTGTCCATTGAAAGGAATCAAAAAAGTGAGTTTTCTGCACTTAACTGAATACTGACTATCAGTACTTACTCCACAATGCTGGTGCAGCTTGTAATATTTGAGTCGACAATTAACTCCTGCGTATTCTATATTATTACGGAGTCAAATTTAAAGGCATCTTTAGCACATGATTGCATATGATTATAATTCCTAGGTTGCAGCAAAAAAAAAAAACGCTGAAAAAAGTAATCAAGGTGCTATGCTGTGGTGGCCATGTAAAAAGTTCAGTTGGGAGATCAATTTGATTTTTTTGGTTGGGTCTGCAGAGTTTTTGTGCAGGAGAGTGGGTTTGTTTATGTTTCCTCCAACCTTCCACAGTGCTGGATTGGCTCCCCCTGGTTCCAATTTACTTCCAATCAGAAACAGCTAAGAGGAGCAATTCCATAAAGCCGATGGTTTTCTCGCCTAGTGTGGTAAAGAAACGGCCCACCTTAGCGCTTTTTTAAATATTCCAGTGACTATTCTTCTGCCTCACGTTAAGCCGGCTGGTTTACCTTCACCGATCCTCTACCTGCAATCTGCTCCTTTGCTCAGCTACCTGTCCACCCTCCAACCCACCTCCTAATGCTGCTTTCCCTTGAAAAGAAACAATTACCAACTGTGCCAACTCCCTGCCAGTCACTTCAACTGCACACCTACATCTGTCTCCCTGTCTCCTCCTCTCATCAAAACCATAAGACTGCATCCTTAAAATCCAATCCTTTTTCAAATTCCAAGAAATGATCAACTTGCCTGCTTCCTCTGCACCAAACCAGAACCTATTCAATTATTTCTTTGCTCAATAAACAATGTTTAGCCATTATTATGACAGAGGCCTGGAAATAAGAGGAAACCGATGAACCAAAATAAAGTGAAGTTATTGAAACAATTCGGCCAAACATCCTTTCCACATCAGGGCGTTAAGGGAGTGCTTTGTAAAGGGATGTGCCAGGTGGGATCTGTATTCCCACCTGGATTGAATGGATAATACATCAAACAAATGTGTGTTGCCAGCTGAACATGATTACCTCCAAGTAGTAAATGCTGAATTAATTGAACTGCATATCTCTGTGTCTGAAATTGTATGGTTTATATGTTTTATGCAGGCCCATGAGAACTTTGTTTAGAAACAACTCAAATTGACGTGAATTTTTGCACTTTCTATGAGACGATATTATCTCTCCTTACCCACCGGGGAGCTGGAGCACCAGCTACAAAAAAGGGGGTTCTGCTTAAGCATGAATGGAAAACAGTCTTATTTGGGTGAACATGTACAGCAAAGTTCAAAATGTGTCAATATTTTTAGATTCTTTTATAAAAACCCCCTAAACCATAAAGATTATTACTTAAATTCAGCATTAATGGTTTATAATAATAATCTCTTCTCTATGATCTCTAAGGAGAAGAACAATAACTACTTTTTAAACATCTCGGCTTTTCTTCTCACAAAATGTCCTTTGGCATTAATCTGTGTCTCACCATTAGCTGTAGATGTCATGACCTCAATGGGCACACATGCAAAGTGTTTGTTCATGTGTGACGCTGAAGGGCCTCCCATGTGATGCGCTGGACAGAAATAACCTCCCTTCCAATGGACCATGAACAAAGCTCAGCTCAATAGTATGAAGATAAATCTTCATATAAGATTTGACATCGTACGAAACCGCTCATATATGCAGATCATTAGATTTAAAAAATGCTTAAACTCTTGATCTGCGTTTTTTTTAATCCAGTTTTTCTTTTCTACAGGAAAAACAGAACCATATTGGATCAGTGCTGACAGGGTATAGGCATCAACTAAATCCTCCACAGCAGTTTTGTCATCACACACCTGCCTGGTGCACACTCTTCTTTAGCTGGGACCTGAGCTGGGATCTTACTGAGTGTGTGTGCATGTGTGCATGTGTTGCAAAACCTGATAAGAGTTGCTTCGACATGTCCTTTGGATTTCACAATACCTGGAGGAAGAAAGTGTCACTGAGGAGGATATCAGCCCAACATCGAATGGCTCTGCTCCCTGGTTCTTAAATCTGTTGTGTGGCCTCACCTGCAGCCCACCTTCTCAGCTTTTTTCTATCCAAAAACCAAAAGATTGATTAGGTAGAGCTGACTGATCTCTCTATTAAGGTTAAGACCCATTCATTTTAGTGGTGATGGTCAGTGTGCTCATCTCCACTGCAGTTTTAATGGGATACGTTGTGAAAGAAGTTGGATAAACTAATGCAGAAAGCTGGCAGTGGCTGACAGGAGGCTGACCTCTTTAAGGATTATTGCTGATATGCACATTAAAAACCAGGATGTACAAGAAGACACTCCAAAACAAGCTGGCGAGATGAAAAAAAGGAGCCACAGTGGACAGATGTAGGTCTGAACATTTTAAGAGTTTGTCTTTACAGTTATCAGACTGTACACAATATCCTCTGGCAAATATTCATCAGCCATTCGTTGATGAAACGCCCGTCGTCATGTCTATCACAGAAGGAATTCAAAACTATTCAGATGTAACACTCTGAAGATTCTCCAGGTACAGTACATCTGTCCAATCAGCTGGGCTGTCGACATTTTATCAAACCCCCGTTAGGCAAACATTAGGCAGCTGATTTATTTCTTCTTATCTTTGACTTTAGCATACAGTGGATTGTTGTTGGCTCTCTGAGCAACACAAGGAGGCTATTTTAAGGATCTTGTCTCGGGTTTGAGCTTCAGGGAGAACCATCTCATCTCATACTGTCTACTATTTTCCCCCTGTTTTGTTTCTCTCCGCTCGGTTTGTGATTATGTAACTTTGCTCACAGGAGCAGAGTCAGAGATGTGAATCAAACTGATGATCACATATTTGCAAGGACTTCTTATCGGAACACACACAGAAAGCTTAAGGCTTAATCAAGACAAAGGATTTTACTGATGGTGGGCTCCATGGCCTGGAAAGCCCTACTTTCTGTCAGAGTCCCTAAAATATAAGTACAACCTAAATTATAATGTTTGCTCAATTAAATTGTATCAATAATCTATTATCTTTATCTTGCCTGCACACTTTCCCATACATGTTTGTGGATTATTCGTGTTTCGTCCAATCAGATTTCATTCATGGTCTTCAGAACTGCCCTGCATAAATTTAAATGTTTTTTCTAATCAGTCAGCTTTCAAATTTGCCTCTCTGGCTTCAATGACATCATGAGTTTGAACCCTGGTAACTGGCTGGTCAGAGCGCAGCTCTCACTGCCACATTTTGCTAACAAAGCACAATCTCAGTGATCTGCCCAGCACAAGTTAACGCTTGATAATTTGTTTTAATTTTATGCCCACAATGCGTGAGATTTGAGAGATTTGGTTGCAGGAGTTATTAAAAATCTATTTGAAGGTGGACTGAACATCAACCAGATGCTTCCAAGGACTTGTACCGCTAGAAACATATTTGGCAGTCACTAAGAGAGGAATAGACAGCAAAAGAAGAAGGTGGTTTATTTTCAAAGGTGAAAAGAGAGACTTGACATGGCTGTAAGATCAACAGCAAGTCCAGCTCTCTTGTGTCTGCAGTTTCATTTTGATTTCCCACCACAGCAAACCCCTCTTCTCTACATTTCAAACTTTTCATTTTTCCTTCTTCTCCTGTTGATCTGCAGGAAAATGGAAACAGCATTTTTGAAGTAAGGTTTTTTGTGTCTCTTTGCAGCAGCAAGTTTGTCAAATAATTTTATGTTAGCTTTGAAGCTCAACAGCATCTTGCCAACTGATAAGATTAAGAAATTCTACATCATTTTTCTAATATATTTTACTTTCTATGCTCTTAACTGTTTTTTGCTTCCTGCAAAGTTGTCAGATTTCCAATTAATATAAACAGCTACAGTAATTTTTAGAACCTCATTTGTTCACTTTTTCCTGGTACATGCATTCAGTTATGTTTTTCACAATTAATCTTGTGATAGTTTGTTTTACTTCTCTATAGTTTTTAATTATGAATGTCTTGAAAATTGTCTTTATTTTAGATCAGACAGGCATTCAGATGCTGTGTTTCTGCAGTCAGGATATGCCAGTTTATGCCTGTTGCCCCAAGACACCAATGCTACTGCTTAGACGCATCAAAGCTACTTTGGCTATCAAACAAGAAGCTCCACAGGGGAGCATTTTGAGTATGACATTAAAAAGATCAGGTGTTTAAAGACACTGTGATTGTCTATCCCCTTCAATTTTATATCACTCACTTTCTCATGCTACATTTATATATACATAAGAAAACTGAATATGAAACATGTTTCACTTTGTGCACACTTTAAGCATTCTAACAGCAAAAAAACAACATCTCAGGGATTTTTTCCCCTCAACGTCATTGTAGTTTGAGGTTGAAAAAAAAGAAGTTGACTTGTTTCTCAAGCATACAAGCGACAAAGCTGGGAATGGCACAATAAAATGCAACCAGGTTAGCAAAACATTTCTTTGAAGAATTCAAAACATTTACATAAATACCTGTCTCTGTACCTACATACTTTTTAAGAAAGAAAAGGATGCATGTTCTTTTTTTTTTTGATACATATTTTATTGAATTGTGTGTGGTCTGCTTGCGGATTCAGAATTGTGAGTTAATGCTTTCATGCTGTGGAATCACCTAAAAGCTATTCCACAGCATGATGCTGCCTTTCCATATCTCGCTGCATCAATCTATTTCTCCTATACAGTGTGATATAAGTAGTTTGAACAAAACAATAGTCAACAGGTTTTAGGCTGAAAAAATGTGTCACTTAAAAATATACATTGCTCTTTGGTGTTAGTCATTTTTAGGGACTGCCTAAATTTAACATGATAAAATTAATCAACACTGAATCAAAAATCATAATTTTCCTGTTTTTAATTAATTCCCACAACAACACAACCTGGTGTCTTTCAAAACATGAGAGAAATATGCAGTGTAACAATGGGTCTGTGTGCTTGTTTATGATTATTTAAGACTGAATGAAGGACTGTTTGATAAAATGTGTTTTTGTCCCGTTTTGTAAATCCTTGCTCTTTGGTTTTGAATCATGCAGCACTCTTACTTGTAATGTATAGAGTCTAACTGGAGCATAGTGGGGAAAAACATTAAACAATTCACAGATGCCGAAATGTGGTTACGACTGCTCATGTTTTTGTTCGTTGTGTATTCCTTCACTTTCTCTGTCTTGAGCTTAACCAGTGGCAATACTCTTCATTTAGAAAGGATTAAACTCAATTTGTTGTTGTTCTTGCTCATTTTCCGATAGTAAATAACTCAGAGGTGCAGGCAAAGAAAGACGAGTTTAAGCAACAGCACTCACTACAACTACACAGCCAGAGAGAATGAAAACACATGAACAAAAGAAACTGAAGCAAGATATTATGATAGACAACTTCAACTGTTGGTTTCATCTCATGTAACCCTTTAATTCATGGGCATGAATGTAAACTAAATGTCAGGCTGTGGCTCACACTTGTGTGAGTATTCGAATGAAGGGAACATATTGCCATAAATCAAGGGAATGCTAATAAAGCAAAGCTTACAGGCCTTGTTACAGACTGTTGGCTCAATCTCCTCCTGGCATAAGGTTGTTGTTGCTAAACACTAAAAAGTGAAGGCATTTGTAAAACCAGAGAGAGCTGAAAAAAAACCCCACATTTTCATACAAAAAGAAACAGAAACATTGTTCTTCTAAACACTGCAAATATTCACATGTGCCATGGCAACAAAGCTTGTATAATTACAGCAGTGTTGCATAACTATGCCCATGCCAGTGCTGTCATAGAAAATTGTCTGGCTGCAGACGAGATTTTGGCTCAATGTTTCTTCGAACCACTCTCAATCATTTTGGCTCAAAGATTCAGTAACAATGTTTGTGTTAAACAAGGCGAATGGGCTGTTTTCAGGGAGGAACATTATGTTCGGTAGGGACAAATGTCTCTAAATGGCATGTTTTAACTAGATTCCTATTTGATCTTTAACCATCACTTAGACCAACGTGATCAAACAACTACACAACACAATATTTTCCCAAATCCCCACCAAACAATAAGAATTGCAACATAACACTTTTTAGCCCTTTAGTTGCAGCTTGAATGCTGATTTTTCTCACAGTGAAATTAGTATTAAAACTGGATAAAATGAGGCTGATTACCTGTGGAGAGTGCAACACAGCATCTTGTAGCAGAGCATCAGTATCTGATTAGTCAGACTCTGTTAAAGGCAGTTGTGCGGTTAAGTGCTGTGAATTAGCTCCGTTTTTCCTTGTTGCAAAAATAATAATTTAGATTTACTCAGTAAAGCTTTGTTTTCTTTTAAGATATTCCCATCAATTTCCTGTTTAATGTTTTGGAGCTACCATTTTAACCCCTAAATTACTGCTCAGATGTTTTTATGCACTCATAAGCATGAGTGTTATTCATTTTAGCCTTCTAATAATTAAAAATAGTTAAAAGCATAATCATGATCATAAAACAAAGTATTTTAAGAATAATTTTAAAAAGAAGACTTTGCTATGTAAGTCTGGCTCAGTTGCATGTTTTCCATAATCAAAGCAGGGTCACAATTACACATTATCGGATTTAAATGCTCCTCCACTGATGTTTGGTTAGCAAGCAGGCCTTAAATAGCCATTCTCAAGCTTTAGTTGTTCTGGTTGGAGATTTAAATGCTTTTCTTGGCAGAGCTGGTAGAGTTCATCAAAACTGAATGCTTTTCTGGCACAGATATGGGTTTGAATCACCACGATCCAAAGCCCAACTCTATACAGAAAACTGCAGGAACACCAGCGTAATGCACCACAGTTCCCTCTCAGTCCAGAAACTGAGAGGGTGATGGACTGAGTGTCCTCTCAGTCCATAGTGAACGAACAAGAAAGAAACCGCAGATCCAACACCAACTGGACATTTTTGAAATGTATAGAAAGTGCTGGTTCCTTTAAATTAGTGCTGAAAATATTTTTTTTGTTTATTGCAGCATTTGATCAAACAGTCTGCTTGAAACATTAGGCTCTGTTTTGCTATTAATATGTGCATTTTAACATCTTATTATTTTTTGCAGTGCTTTTATGATTCACTTTTGGTCTTCCTTTTGACGCACTTTGGATTGCTTGTGTCTGAGTGGTGCTATGTAAATAAGCTTTCCGCCAAGGAGGAGAGGCCAAAAGTTCATCCTCAATAACTACAGACTGACAAGGCATTTCTGGTGTAAAACTTTGTGCTTTGTAATTGTGACTTTGAAGTCGCAGACCGTGCTGTATTTTATTAGTTGTGTAATTGTTAATTTTCTACTTTTTCTCAAGCACAAAACAACTACGACAGTTCTGCAGATTCTTACATACAAATACAGAAATTGTTTTCTATGAGTCACACATCAAAACGTCTTACATTCATAGTTTTGCTCATATTGATCCAAAGCAAATCTTCTGAAATTCACAAAATATAAAACTCCTGACTCATAGAACACAATTCCTGAACTTGTATTTAAGAATCTGAAAGGGTGTAAATGTTGTTTTGTATTTGTGAAAGGCTGAAAGAAAAACACCATTACACAACTCCAATAGCAGCTTCTCTGTGAGTTTGAGTTCACATTTATGAATACAGTTGGTGTATGAAACCAGAGATTTACATATGTGAAGTAAAGAGACATTTTTTCTCACTGTTTGATATTTAATCAGACCAAACTTGTCTTTTAGGTTAGTTAGTTAGAATTAACAACATTTATATTTGCTAATTGACGCAATAATGAAATAAAGAATATATCAGAGATAAGGGAAAGCCTATATGATGATGTCATGGATTCATTTGGACGCTTCTGATAGGTATCCAGATATATTCGAGTAAACCTTTGCCATTCCTGTGGATGTTTTTTAGGGCCACACCTTAAACACACTGCTTTCTTGCCAGAATAGGATAGTCAATAGAAATCAGCCAAGATATCAGAAAGAGAATTGTATGATGCACCAGTCTGGATCATCCTTGAGAACAATTTTCAGATGCTGTAGGGTGTTGTGTTTATCTGTTCAGATAAAGAATAGATGTGACAGAAATGTCTAATCATCAAAGGTCTTTCTAAGATGAATGCCATTGGGTCTAAATTTGTGACAATCAATCGCAGAAGAAAAGCCGAAGACCTGGCTGGTGCAACAATGTTATTATACACAGGAAAATGTACCAACATGGACTAAAAGGTGCTTTCCTCTCTATAAAACAAATATATGCTGGTGTTCCTGGGAATATCTACAATAACTAAATCCAAGTTGTGCAAAATGTCTTAGACTTAGATTCAAGCTTAATAATTTCCAGGTTCAGTAAGGAGAGTGTCAGTACTCTGTGATAGAGTAAATAAGACCTCCAAACCACAACGACTTCTGAAAACAATTATATTTACTTATTGTAATTCATTATATTACTACTTTACAAAACTAATCAATAAAACCTCTTTAGTGTAATATAAATGCATGGCATGTTTTAAATAAAAAAAAAAAAAAGGTTTCCCCTGAGTTGAACTGTCTTATTTTGAATGTTTGCTGACTATTGACCCTTTAGGTTCTTTAAGATGTCAGCTTTGTTTAGTTATCAGTTTTCCCTGAAATGCCAACTTCTGAGTTCATCTTGGAATGGCAAAGAACTAAAAAAATAAAAGGCAAAAACAGAAGTCAGAAAAAGTATAAACTACCTTCCTTGAACATTGAACATCCACCCATCGACGCTCTGACCTGCAGCAAGCCGCCCACAGGCATTAATGATGTTCTAGATCCACACAAAGCAGTTCTTCCAGATAGCACCAGTCAGTTAGTCCCTCCAAAAATTAACACATATCATGTCACGACTTAACCCTAAAAAGCTTATTGAGACTTTATAGCAGCATCCACTGGAAACATTATTAATTTGCAAAATGTATTTTGATCCTCTCCCTGCATAAAATGATTCATCTGATCTAATCCCATGTTTAATTACAGAGGCAGCACTTCAGTGGTGTGTGAGGTTGGAGCAATAGTAGCTCATTATTCACCCACATCATTAACTTGTGGCAGCAGCAACATCTACAGATCATCTGAAAGGTTCCGTCCCGAGGCCGTTCCATGCCAACGTCTGTTACCTGCTTGCATGCCAAGACTCGTATGTCTGTCTGTCCTGCTGGATCATGACCTTGCTACTGAATCGGGCCTGCAGGGATGAGAGATGGCTGAGATGAAGAAGTGAATCTCCACATTAGGATTACAGAGTCAAGAACCATAAAGAAAGGTTCTCAGCATCGTTGGATGTTAAGCTATGATGAGTAAACATGAAAGTGGTGTTCTGAAAGTTGTCCTCTGCAGAACCCAGCTTCGCAAATTGTGTTTGACCTCCTGAGATGCCAAATCCATGTGGATACTCAGCCTAAACAACAAAAAACTTTAGAAAAACTCACCTAAACTTTTCTCTGTGTAAACGGGGATTTAGTGTCACCAAACATTTTTATTACCTCTTGCTCTTTTTTACAGTGGCCTTTGATTTCTTAGTTAGGTTCTGTATCCATCAAAAATGTATTCAAAAGTTGCTTCAGAAAGCCAATCCAGTGAATAAAAGAAATTTATTAAAACAACATTTTAACAAATAACATGACTCAATAGATTTCTTAAAATAAATTGAGTTCTGCTTAAAATGCATTAAAGGAATCCACAGATGCAATGCAACCACTGCGGCTCATACGTTCCGCTAAAATGAATTAAAATAATTAATATATTCTCTTTAACACATTGACAGTATTATTTTTTTGATTGGCTTTTTCCTGTCTTGTTTTTGCCCTTTTAGCTTCTGATAAAGCCAATGTTATTTGACGACATTTGACTGAATTATGAATGCAAAGCTATGAGGAGTCAGTGTTACAGTGATCAAACACTATTGACTTTTCAAAGTTGCATTATAATCAGGGCCCCTATAGGCTGGATTCCTATGTCTATCCTTTATACTGCACACATTACCACTGGTCCCTTTAAATGTGTTTAATTTAGCAAACTGTGTCACTGTTTTTACTCTGCATAGATTTGCACACTTACTTTCATTGAAGTCAAAAAGATTTTAAAACACCACCTTAACAGCTGACTTTCTTTTAAACCAGTCTTATGCGGTAGTTCTCAAGGATTTATTAAGGATGATCTAAGCTTGTCTTTTGACTTTGGAGGCATTTTGACTTGTTCTTTAAAAGTGAAGTTGTCAGATTTTTATGCTACATACAATTATGAGTATGCATTGTCATATTAAATGATCAAAAGTCTTTTTGACTCTATCTACCTTTTGACACAATTTTGTATATAAATCTTCTTGTTTATACAACTCAAATAAATCATAGTGACTATAACCAAAAATGTATCTTTTCAGTCATAATTAGAAAAATGGATAAAAAGGATATCATTGAACAGAGATAAAAAGAGAAATTGACATTTTTTACAGCTGTGGAAACCTTTTAGTCATTTACCTCATAGAAAGAGACTCTTATTCTTTCATGTGGTTCATCTGAGTATGTAGTCTGCCAGTACATAATAAAATTGTCCTTTTATAATCATATCTTGCTCATTTAGAAAGTCAAAAACCTTTGAAATAATTTAGATCTATTGACTTCAAACATTGATTGCTGAATTGTTAAAACTTAGAATGAAGACATGCATTATTAAATTAAATTATTGCATGGTTTAGAAAAAAATAATACCACTAAAACACAGCATTAAATGGATTCTACAACCACAATATAAAATTGTCTTTGGATTTGATACTTAGAGAAGAGTCTCTTTTGGGAGAGAAAGAAAGAGAGAAAGAAATTGAGACAGATAGAGCGAGTCAGAGATTTCTTGAACAGATTTCTGGTTCTGTTTTGTCTTAAAACATCCACATATTAAATGAAAATCAGCAGAGGACAGCGGACAGAAAGGTTTCAAAAGAATGTAGGTGGAAAACTGATATATCCAGATAATTGCTCAACAGAGCAGACGTGCTTATTTGGTTGGCTCTTGGCTTGATAGCTGGGCAATACATCAGTCACTGGAAGCATAACAGCACAACTCAATAGTTTTGAATTACCTGGCAGGTGGGCAGCCTTTGCTCAGTCTCACAGTCGTAAAATTTGAACTCAGGCTAAACCATAGGAGCAAATGATGAAGGGGAATAAAACTGGAAACCCCTAACAGGTTCCTATAGGAATTAATGCTTAATTATCCACTAGAGGACACAATTTTTTTAATTCAGTAAAATGTAGTAATTAATTAAATCACCAATTTGATTAAATGAACAGTTCTGTATATTTATCTTTGTCATTAATCATCTTTATTTTTGCAGGACCTTTCCAGTGCCGAGGCACATAGACACCTACATGTAAAATATGCTGTCTGGGCACGAATCAAACAAACTGCAGTTTTTACAGTCACTTTAATACATTTTGAGGTTTTTTTAAAGCCATAAACAGCAAATGGTTTTTAAGAATTGATTACTTTTTGACCTTTTCACCCTGCTGTAATAAAAATCTTGAGATCATCGATGAGGTATTGTTTTTGGCCACCTACCACAGAGTTTATTTAAAGTGCCTTGGCAGCATTCCTTTCCTTTCATCTTTTCACCACCGTACTCCAAAACTGAGACGGAAAATGCCTCAGAGTCAAGGAATAGATTAAGTGGGTATGAAATGGATATTTTCTCTTTGCTTTTTGAATATTTGTCAGGTGCTTTTCCCAGAGATTTTAAGGTTGCTTTACAAATCTGGAAAATTAATTGCCGTTTGCAACCCCGGTTGACGATACGTATGCAAAATGAGCAATTTATGTGATCGAGTGATTCCAGTAAAGCCATTTCACCATGAAAGAATAGTGAAACAGGTAACAAAAGAGAGTGAGCAGCCACGCATATAATGCAGTTTCTGTACAAACAGTTTCTGTAACAGAAGCACATGTAACAAAATAAAGATTGCACAGAAGAAAAATTATTACAGAATTCAAATTAGCAACATTTTGAATGCACAGTTAATAAAAATAAGTAGTAGAATATATTAAATTAAAGATTACACAAAAGTTTGGAATAACTGTTGAACATAAAACTCATTCATCCTATTTTTGAAGAATGAGTAACACCTTGGCTTTCAGCAAAGATGGATGAGAGCACATATTCTATCTGACTGTCAAACTGACACACCGTGGTGTACTGCCAAGCAACACATTGCGCCCTGTAAGTGTTTGAAAAAAATAAAAATAATTACAAAGACAAAGATTTGCTGTGTCTTTTATGTAAATGAGGTCTTGTATTTGCAGAAATAATTTTGGAGCGATTAGTGGCTTTTTTAACAAACCTGGAGCAAACATATGCGGTTTGTTTACTCCTGCCCAAGGTCACTGTCTTCGCTTTGTCAAGTTGTAAAACTCAATTAGTCATTAATCACTTCGTTTCTGTTGGCTGAGTAGATAAGCTGCTTCTGAGGGATTTGACTGGAATGGACATGCAAATTCATCACTGCCATAACAAAAGCATGTGGAGTTTCATCTTTAAATCAAAAACAAAAGCTCATCTCTTCAGAGCACAGAGAGGCTCTCCAGTATCTGTTTATTGAAGTTAGTCATTTCTTCCTCTGCTCTATGCAAACAGGTTGAGGATGAAAATATATTTTTCCCCTGTTCTCACCTTGCTCATCAAAGCCATTCTTTACAGCTGCTACAGTAGGTGATTTTTTTGTAAAAGTATGTCTTTTACAATTGTTAAAACTGTCACCATGTCACAGCATTATAATTTAAGACAGAAAATCTGTCAGAAAAAAATTATAGCTCCTCTGTCTCTTCCCTGTGGTCCTACCGCCATCTGCAAAACTGCACTGCTCCAAGGTCATAGCCAGGACTGTCTCAGCACTGTCAATCAAGCTCATGTATGCTGCAGCTGTGCTAATGGCGGAGAAACATCCTCTCATTACAAGAAATGTTTTTATCTGCTGTGGTGACAAAAAGCTTTGGCTCATTTACTGAGATAAATGGAAACCTGCTAACAGAAGTTTCCTGAGAAGTTCTTATTGTCTTTTTCAACTCATGAATCGTTGTCCAAGGTGACACAGCTGCTGTGCTGGAGACGTGAAAAAATGTGTCTTCTTTGTTAAGCTGATAGGAAGGCCTGTGCTTACGTAACTGGTGGATATTAAAAAGTGATGTGCCTATTTGTTTGTTAACTCTTGGATTTCCCTAGAGTCTCAAAGGTCATTTCCTTTTCTTTGACCTTTGAACAAAATAGTGACAGAATTCATTCTGTGTTTCTTGATTCGTTCTTAATTGGAATAGTGTCTCATATCAAAATAAGATTAATTAATAAATCTCCTTACCACTGCTATTATCAATGGCCATGCTTACCAGCTTGAGTTTTCACGGTTTGCTCTGGAGCTGTAGCACAGCAGAGAGCATGGTTATTAAAATTACAAAGAAAGAGCACCACCCAATTATCAGAAAATTCACATTGCTGCCTGATGGAAGGCCGGTCCTTGCAAACTCCTTAAACAACAACATCTCAAACGCTGTGAACCAGCGGACATGGTGTGTGCAATCACAGAGCTGCTCAGTGTGAAGGAGCTAATCATGGAGCGCTGGGAGCACATGCAACTTTTGGAGCAGAATGATTTCGCAGCACATGGTCACACAGTGAAGACGCAAGGAACAGTGCAGCTCTGATCAACAGTCTGTCAAAGCGAGTTACAATTTTGCGCCGCCCACTGTGAAGCACTGAAGCTACGTACCATTAGTTTGCAGTGATGTGCATATGCTTCTTTGGATTTTTTTTCCTTTTTCAAAAAAGTTAATGTGTTCTGAGAGTCAATGACCACACCACCTTCTTGGTCACGGCCTGGTGACAATATGCACACATGCAAAAGTGAGGAACACACTACCAGTGGAAACACACCCAACTTGGCTTGAACCAAACCAGATATTAACTGTCCAGAGGGAGAGTTGATAATAGAGAGGGTGCACAGGAGGCGTCTCAAAGACAAAAATCTAGAAGTAGCTCCATAGGTTACATCTGGAGCAGAAACAGAGTAAACAAGAGGCTTGAAACAACATTAGGAGAATTAACTAGAGACACAGACGGCTGGAGATAACGCTAAGGTTGTCACTCAGGCATCAAATGATCGTCAGTCAGCGCCTGTTCAGCTCCTGCTGATGGTCTAGTTAAGAGCAGGTGTGCAGGAGCAAACTGCTCAGTCCTTCCCTCCAGTGTAAACACACACAAACACAACAAACCCAGATTCCTCAATACTGTAATCGACAAACTTGCTGAGCTAGTTGCAATCAACTACACTACTAGAGAAAAATTAAAGAAGAATGAAAACTAATAAACCACCAAAGGTAAAAATGAATAAATTAGAAAAAAATATATTAACCAGTGTCGTCACAGTGCATTTGGGAAAACATGTTTCTTTTTATAGCCGTCATTTTGTTCTCTGTAGACCAGTTCTTACTGGCTTGACCCCAACATGTGAACATTAAATGTCAACACCAGTTTGTGGTTGAAATTTTGGACACTATAATTTGTGCAACAATGAAGATGATATGTTTCTGTATTTTTTTCCAGGTAGTTATTTGGAAAGGATTTTACCTGTTAACAACTGACATAGTAACATGGAAATTGTTCAGCTGAGAAAACAGATGCAAACAATAATCTCCTATGAAAGTGAAGACATTTAATATCAAGTCATACAATGGCAGCATTGAGTCTGCAGCAGGAGGGAACAACTTCCTCCCGACAGCAGAACCGGGCTCAGATTGAACAGATTTCTGCTACAACCAACTGGGGGTTGAGAAGAGAGGTAAGACAGAAAAAACACAGAAGCACTGAACCAGGAGTACTTTCTATGTAAAAGAAAAAATACATAAAGTAAATCTCGCTTGTATAAAGGTTTAAATTAGGTGAATATGAATGTTTTAACAAATTTAACTACTATGCTAAATGCATCCATATTCTCTTTCTCTCTAAAATACAGAGCTGATAACCCATCACCTCAAATAGTCAATTTATCATTAATTTATTTTGCATTTAATTTTTAAATGTCTGGATGAAACTCAGGAACTGATTAATTTGATCAAAAAGTAGGCTGGAATGGCTTTTTCAACAACTGAACCATTAAATTAATTCACACAAAGTTCATGTCGGTTCCAATAATGACAAAGTCAAAACACATCACAGTCTGCTAGACTGAACGAGTACATACAAGCTCTGTCCTTCATCTCCATGATGGAATTTTAAAATGATTTATTTCCAGTCAGAAAGTTGCTTTTGCCACTTAAACTCAGAGCAGGTCTCATGCAAGCCTGGAGAACTCAATAAAAAAAACACCCACACCACCAAACATATTATCAGTGCTATTCGTTATGACATGGGACTGGCAAGAATTACATTATAAATTCTTGATATCTGTGATAGTTAGAAGGTTTTCTGGCATTTATTACTTCAAAAGCAAATATTGCGGTGATCTATGATTCATGCAGATTATGTCATTTTGGTTGCAGTTCCCTGCAACTTATGAAGGTCCACAAAAAAGAAAGAATCATCATGTTTTGTAACCAGAAAACTTCCAATATTTAATTTAATTTTTAATCAGCATTTCAAAAATGTTAATATATATGTAGTACATAAAAAGTATGAAAAATTAATGACAAAAACAGGATCAGTTTAAGAAGGACTTATACAGGAAATCTATCAATACAGGTAAACAAGATAACAGGTAAACAACAATAACAGGTAAAAAGGACAGATCTTTCTTTATCCATTAAACCAGTCTCTCTGTTGGAATTATGTTTTGTCCCAATAATATAAATTTATTACAATTTAGCAAACAGATAAACAAAAATCTGATAAAAAAACAATTAAACACACTTCAGTGCTTTCGTTTTTTTCCAAGTGAATTTATTTTGACAGTTCTTTCAAGTTTCTGATTAAACAAAGATAAAGAAGTGAAAGGAATGCACCCAGTTTTTGGTAACTGTTTTTCCTTCATCATTTTGAAAATAAAATGCATGTTAATAAAAAGAGATGCAATAAAATCCTAGTCCGTCAATATACTTATATTCCTTCAAGAGTCTCCCAGCTATGAGAACATCAGGGCCAAATTGGGACAGTACTCTGCCCAAGGACATTAAACCATGTTGTCTGGAGTCCTCTAATTGGGTTACAATCTCAAAAACTAGAGCTTCTCATTACAATTTCATGAAATAAAAACCAAAGTAAAGATGGAGTGTTGAAGTGTAGGGATGTCTGGGGTACTTTAGGTTAGGACTTTCATGTATTCCCCACCAAATACAGCAGCCTTCTTATTTTTATGAATTTAAAACTTGTTGCATCTTATTTTCTTTGTTCTTTTGTGTAAAATGCAGACACCAGATGTCGGGAAGCTGTTTGGCCGTCCACCGGGTACGACTTTGAGGCTGCTGTCTATGTTTACAGATGATTCTGGGAGAATCAATGTATTGTCGCCAAGGCTGAACAGGTGGACAGCAGTTAGATGCAAAGACAACATAGACAGACTGCAGATAACCGGATGGAAATAAAAGAGCACGCTGTGTTCATTCCAAATAGCTTTGTCGTGAAAGGTTTCATATTTTACACTTGTGTGTTCACCCCGACAAAACAGAACAGGACATATGGTGTGTATTAATTCTTTGATGTAACACACTTCTTCATTCCATTATCTGCCTTTCTATTTCTTTTTTTTATTGTTGCTTGCATTAGATCTTCCGACACAGATTTAATTTCTATTATTTACTGGTAGTGAATTTACCGGTAGATTCAGACAATCTGCAGAGCAACGGCACATGCAGCGCTGCCTTTGCTGGTGGCAATAAACTGTGCTTGTTGGCACAGATTAACAATGACGTTTTGCACTTCAAAGTCTCAATCCCTCCATGCAGAGAATTCGCCCGGGCATCTTTCTATCCTAATGTTCTCTCCTTGCATCTGTCATTCTGAATCTTTGCCTCCTCAGTGTTTTTGTAGTGCCCCATTTGCAGCACAATCCTCACTGAAACATCATAATAGA
The DNA here is from genome assembly GCA_902982915.1 of Phalloptychus januarius. NCBI lineage: Eukaryota > Metazoa > Chordata > Actinopteri > Cyprinodontiformes > Poeciliidae > Phalloptychus > Phalloptychus januarius. The sequence continues at coordinate 562,656 of CADWAE010000201.1, read as the reverse complement.
AATTAAATCTTATTAAAAATGAGAAAAAAGAAACAGTTTTTGAAACCACAGCAGTGGGCAACAAAGAGGGCATGAGGTGTGAAGCAAAGAAATGCGGAGCATGAAGAGACTGACTGCTGTGTGCCTAGGTCTGTTTCTATGAGAGAGGGAGGAGATGCAGTGTGGAGAATTCATGTGCTGGAAGGAGATTTAAGTGGAGAGCGAGAGCAGAGCGGCAGAGAGGGACTGGGGTGAGAGTGGGAGCTGAAGACTGAGAGAGAAACAGGCAAGGGGGAAAGAGGAGTAAGGGATCATCGGAGTCGAGTCTGCTTCTAACCACCGCCTGCCGGAGCTCCTTGAGCTGACAGGCTGCTGCTGCTGCCGACTGGAGACTGGATCCTTTTGCAGCACACACACCAGAGTTTCCCTGTGGCTATGCGTTCAGCTTGCGTTAACCTCTGCTGGCTCCGGCACTGACACACATGAGTGAAGGTTTGACCAGCTTCACTCTGGACCTGACTCGACACACATGAAGCCCTGCCAACTCTGGCATACCCTCTCATTAAGGTAAGGACTTTTTCTCACTAACTGGTGTTCAAGCAGCATTTGACCTATTCAGTCACTCATTTACATATTAATTTAGGAAACTGCTGTAAAACTAGTGAGAAGTTTACAGTGTAGGCTTTCTTTGTAAAGAGACAAGGCGGTAGTTAGGTCAAGCTGTCACTGTTTTCAATCTTTTGTAATGAATATTAATCACTGTCCCCAGAGTTACTCTACATAATGCTGGATCTTGTGCTTTCACAGTTATGACAAATGATATTATTTGTTCCACACAATGTCTGTCTCCTGCAGGACTTCAATAAATTGTGATGTGTGGATGAGATGTGGTGAATGTGTTGGCCCTAGTATCTATGCGCTCAATATAGGTCAACTGAGCCAGATCTTAATTCTGTTTGTTGTGCAGGAGAAATTGATTGAGTTAAAGCTGTCCCTTGGAGTCGTATAGCTCTGACAGACGTGCTTTAAAAATCTATAGAAAGTTTAAGGGAAACAAATGAATGCGCACACTGAATCCCTTTTTGTCACTCTCGTGTAGACTTTGCAATGAACATGTTCGCAACTGAAACATGTTCAGACCCCCCCAACCTCCCAAAGCAGCTGCCTAAATATACATCTCTGTAACGTGAGCTTTAACTAACTCTGTTGCTGCTTCTTTGTCTTATGTTTATGCTCAGTTTGTATCATCTGAATGGATCTCTTTCTAAGTCACCCATAACAAGTTACAGACTTTGAAAGAAAGAGTATATTCTGTTTAATTCTAGGATTTTATTTTATTAATTTTTTCATCAAACACATAAAGTCATGGTGTAATAATCTAGTTTTGAAAGATTAATGTTGATCTGCAGAGCCTGATGATGATTTTCACATGAACAGTCTAGAATTGATGGAGTACATTGAGTACTTTTGTAAGCATTCTTGTTCAGAATGACATGATCACATTTTATAAATACACTATAAAATACTTGCTGTATGAAAAACCTCCCTGAGCGCAAAATATTCCAAAAAGTTTCGATGCAACTTTCTTAAACCAGCACAACACAACTGCAAAGACGTCAGTAAATCAAACATAATAACCTTCAAGCTTTTTTGCACTCATATTTAATAATAGTTAGATGAAATCTGTATCAATGTAGTGCTGATGAGCTTTAAAGTCTTTAAGGATGAGCAATACAACTGGTGGTGTTGGGGTATCAAAGAAACAGCATGTATGGTTGGAGCAGATACACTTTGACAGAGATGTGATCCTTTTAAGAGGATGAGCAGCTCACGTCAAGTGACGTTTGTCAGAGCAGACATCCAAAATATTCAGCTGTTTGATATTCTACATTATGTTCCAGCTGTAATAATAATTAGACAGCCCGTGTCTAAAATCCAACATTAGGACACCAAGCTTAACTGTTGCCTGCTGTCATTATTGCTGCGGGGAAATCTGTAATACCCATTGCTCCACGGCAAATTTACTTTAGAGTCACGTGACGGTCAGGACCAGAGTGGGAGCACAGCTGAGGAACTGCATGTCAAAGCAAAAGACAAAGATGCCTTTGTAACATCCAGATTTTTTTTTTTTAATGAAAAACTGAGAGAAAGTAGAAAAATGTCACAATACCAAAAGTTTATGTTCCTGCAGTGGTTTTGAATTTTATCCAGTGCTCCTCTGGGCATGATTGGAGAAAAATGTTCATCAGGAGTTAAAATAACTGGACAGAAAAATACCTATGCATAAGTCCCCTGTAACTTTGAATTACAGCCTTACAATATATCACAAGTACATCGTCAATATCCATCTGTTGTCTTCGCTTTTATCTGAGAAGTTCATCCAATCAGTTTGCTAAAAGAAGATTCCTCCACTTTCCCTTCAGTGAAAAGAAAATGAATTTGATTAATTGGAAGCATTTCTGTTCAAGAGAACTCCCACAGTCATTGTGTAGATACTAAGGGAGCCTTACATCAGTCTTATTAAGGTAAGGCGGGACACTGAATTATGAAAAAAGGATAATATTCTGCATAAAAATGTGCATTTAGTTTAAAAACGAAGAAACTTAGCTGGTGTTTGTTCAATCTTTTTTACCCTAGTGTCTTTAAAAAAAAAGAAAAAAAAGCAGTGTATTAATGATGTGCATAACATTATTGTAACCAATTAAGACGTTAGACTGATTTTGCAGCAGTATACATGTTTTATTGCTGTTTGAAACAAAACAGTGACAGTAGATAGCATGAAACAATGCATATTATTGTGAGATATTACAGTGTATACCGGGAAATATTCACAGATTGTCACCTGGGAAACAGAGATGTATATTTTCTTAAATAAATGATTTCTTACAAACAAATCTACCAAAGAAAGGAAGCATCCTTTTCATCTGGCGAATTGTGATTTTGCTTTTCTCAGTTTTTTTGTTATTTTTTGGCAGTCAGCTGGATATATCTGTGTGTGGCAGGACTCGGTGCAAGTGTCCCAGTGCATGCCTCTGTCTTTTTTATAAAGTAGGCACAGACATTTTACTTTATATAAATAACCCATGACATAACCCATAAAGATTATGTCTTCTTGGTGTTAGGCACTGGCTCTAACACCTTAGAGCCAGTGCCTTGCCAGTATGCTGAAAGGTCTGAACCCACAATTAATCAGGTTTGTGGAGCAGCTGAAGGAGAAGTCCCTTTTGAATTGGAAAGGTGATGTTTTATTGGACTCAGTCCACTGGCTGAGTCTGTTTTGCTGCCTGATAGATGCATCACATCTGTGCTGTTATCTCTTCAGATAATGCTCCTTTTTTTTTTTTAATCCTTTTTACTTTCATTCTGGAAAAGGCTTGTATTTGTATTTTCGTTGAAAAAATTAAAGCGCTGTAGGAAAGAATAAAGCTCTGATTTATTTTGCAGAAGAATATAGAGAAACATGATTGTACGCAGATTTCTGTGTAAGAGGTTACTGACTTAGTGTGGGAGTGCATAATGAATGGAGGTTTATCATTGTTCCCTTGTGGGTACTTACTCATGCATCTATCTGTTAAATACATACTCAACTTTACTCAGAGCAGCAGCAGTCAGCCTACGTTTAAACCAGCTGCACCTCACACGTTAACTGATTAATTCATATTAACCAGCACAATAAGTACTAAGTGTTGCCTTTTATTGAGGAAAATAACAAAATGGTGTGAAAGTTGAGAGTAGAGGTCTAAAATTAGAATCAACACCACAGTTACATAGTAAAACCCTCCAAACTCTGGGTTGTCATGGACATGTTTTAATCCCAGTAGCTGCATTGCATGCATTGTTGTTATTTATTCCCAATAGTAACAGATTTACTTTGCACTACTTCACAAAAAATAGCAGCAAGGGCTTTAAAGTAAACCTAAACAAAAACATTTCAATAAGCATTGTGTCTCAGAAACATTGCTATAAATGAAATATTCAAGGTGACGTTACCAGAGTAAATACTAGACATTGCATTTGAATATTTGATCACTTTATTTACTGTGATTTTCTACGCCTATGGCAGCCATTGGGTGATTAAATTACCTTTTTACACAGAGCATGTACAGGAGATTATCAGAGGACTCACATCGTTTGTGAAAATAATAGTGATCCCTCTCAGTCTCTGAGAAGAAAAATTTAATGTGCCTTTATAAGAATGTAGTTTGACACTGCTCCATGCTGGCATAAAATTCGGTTAATAAAACTTTGAGGGTTCATATGGTTGTGTAGATTTTCAGTAAAGTAGAATTTTATTGAAAAATGTATTTATTTCAGTTACTAAATTAAGCACATTATTCAATTAAAGACTTGTATTTTCAAGTCTTAAGTATGATACATATTTTTTTTTACATTTAAGATTAGAACATTACATCAGACCACTGGAATACAATATAATGCACAAATATAAGAGTAATGAAAATGCAGTTTAAGCTTTATGCTTGTTATTTTCAAAAAGTACTTTTAATCTAATAAATGAACCTCACAAGTACAATTTGTGGAGTATGACACTATAAAATGAGCTTTTGCAGCTATTATAGATGACAAAGATGGCAACAGAAGGGCACCATCATCTAAGAGGTTCTATGAAACTAGTTTGAGATAATTTGAACTTTGTGACTTGGTGTGCCATCCTTCTGGAAGGAGATATCAGAAAATGGGAACATGGTGGTCATTTAACTAATGAACATGGTCTGCAATGGTTTTCTTGGAGGCTGTGGCATTTAAACAACACTTAGTGGGGGCAAAAGGGTTCCAAGAAAATATTCTTCATAAAAAGGCCTACTCTCATCTCACTGCTGCTTGATTCAATCTATTACTGGGAACTTTTGGTCAGTTTCCGGTTCTTACTGAAAGAAAATGCAGGCAGAGTTAAATAGTTTTTTCTCTGTTGTTTGTACTGAAAGTAAAGAGTTTGATTGTGGGTTACCAGGCATTTCAGGGTTACAGAAAGGGCATCTTGTACAGAGGCTACAGATCTCAATGCAGAGGTCCCTGGTTCGATTCCCTGCCCTGTGCGAATGTCTGCATGTCTTCCTTATTTCCTTCTTCCTGCTTCCTGTTGAGCACCCAAGGAAAAAACATTACAAGTGTGTATATTTAGTGTATATTTTACACAAAATGTAGCTTAGTTGATTATATTTATTGCATGTCAAGCATAACACTGAATGTAAAAACCTTTAGTAATTCTTAAGACACACATCAAATCCATATAGTTTATTTTTTGCCCATCTTGCTCCGGTCTGCCAATTTTGCAAAACGGTCAAATTTGCAAACCATATAAATAATACATGTAATGAAAGCCTCTCAATTTAAGATTATCTACTGAAAAAATACAATAATAGTGAAAAAGTTCTTTTAAAATTTAACAAACTGGAAAACATAATGATTGATAATTTTTCACCTGGTCCTATGAAGGTTTGTGTTGAAAAGCCTTCCCACTTGGATGCCATCTTTGCGACCAAATGCATGTTCTTCTGTCTTTGGTTGTGGCTGCATAATAGGAAACAGTACTTCTGCTCTGAGGACCCTCAGCAAAGCAAGACTGTGTTTAACAAAAGAGCCTCGGATTTTAAAACCACTTATCCTCCACGGGGAGAAGAAATTGTACAGTCCATTCACAAACCTGATTGTACCAGATCATCATGATTTCATTTCATTTCATTCTACCATGATCTCTTTTTCCTACACTGTGTGGTTGAATATGAGGTCAAGCACACAAAGCTGCCATTGAAAAATCATCAGTGTTTTTCTCCTTAACATTCATGATGCTGTAACTTATCATCTTGTACTGAGACCTTTGGCAAGAGATGTTTGTGCTTTTGTTCTCCTGTCAGTGTACTGGTCATATTCTGTTCACCATTAGGTATGTAGGGATTGTGCTGCAGTTTTCTGCAAACATATAACTGTGTAACTATATCTTGCAGAAGCAGCGTCGGTCAGAATTTAATAATTTCTTTGCCATTTTTTCCACCTTATAGGTTATGGAAATTTCTTATAGCCGCATATATTTTTTTAATGCACATTTACTGCTGCAGAAGTCCAATAAGTCCATTACTATGGATGAATTCAGAAATTTGCTTACATATTCCCTTTTTCGTTTCTATTTTACAAGTAGGAAATATGTTGGAATTAGTTAAATATCTTGCCAAAAATCCAACGTTTATTTAGTAAAATGCATCAACCATAAATGTTTAATTTATAAATGATATTCAAACGGGAGTCTGGAGCAGACGGTGGGACTCTACATCACCAGCATTTTAATAATGGGGTGATTTATTCTCCATCTATGGACAGTTTATCTGAACTGGATCCTGTTTTTAACCAGTGAATTGCTGTGTGCGAAGCTTTCACCACATCATTTATCCCAGCTGTGTAACGTTCATTAACCCTGTCACTACTTCAGCATGAGGGAAAATCCTGTTTGCTTCCACACAGGGTGCTAGAACAACACAGTGAAAATACTAATTAATTTTGCTCTTTAGTTAACATTACATAAGGAAAGTGAAAGCATTGCTCACTGAACAGTGAGTGCCACGCTGCTGCAGCTCAGTGGGATCCAGCGCTTTTCTCTTTCTCGAGTAATTGAAAACACCATGTTGTTCAAAGAAGTGCTTCGCTGCGGGATGTACTTTGTAAAAATAATTAAAGAAGATGCACATTATCTGTGTTGGCTGGAAGAGCTCAGCGTACAGCCGGGAGGGGAGTTTTTGTACTTTGGATAACTTATTGTACCAAAACAGTCTGAAATTAAAGCTGCAATATTTGTTGCGATAGAAACTTAACTGCAAAATTTTGCTCTGTAATTGTACAGTTAAATAACACCAACATGATATTGACGTTTTCACTATATTATCAGAAATCTGACACTACTGTTTATAACGCAGTGAACATTCATTTAATAACAAATCTCATGATGTTAGAACGCCTCAAAGTGGGAAGAGAGGTTGAGGTGCTCTTTCCACATGCCTGTAGTGTAATAGGCAAAATATTTTATGAGAAGATAAAAATACAATGAAGTGTGCTCCCTCAAACACCTCACTAGGCATAAGTGGTCATCATCTGGGGGGCTGCTAGTCATTAATGCTTTGCTCCTTTAACCCAACTATCTCCTGGTGGAGGAGAGATGGCTGGGATCTCTACCTACCACTCCTTGCTTACTTGGCCCCCAACTCCTATGCAGTTGGGGGCCAAGATTTGCAGATTTTTTGTGCAGTTTTTTTTTTCACAGTGCATTGTGTTCTGCATCCTGTTTAGCTAAATAGTTTCTGTGCTTCTTCTCTACCTGTGTGCAAATAACGTTACGGTATTTAAATATACGTAACACAGTGGCAAATTTAAGTTTGCAAATTTTCTTCAAAACCCACAATGTCGACAAAACGTTCTGCACCGACAAAGGCACTTGTGGATGCGCCCAAAAGGCAGAAGAAGATGCTAACTATCGCAAAAATATTTGCAACTAGTCCACAGATCTCGCCTATCACGGGTCCTTTTCGGAACGCAACCCCCACGAAAAACGAGGGTTTACTGTACTTTCTCTGCAGCTACAGCCGGAAGCTCTTTGCCTTTCCTCCTGTTCCACCTTTTCTTAGCAGCACTCGTAACTAAAATAAGAAGACTTTTCAAGGAATTGATAATATGTAATTGAACCAAATATATGTCTGAATACTCTAATACATACATAATACACAAACACACTTATTTATGCATTAGAGTCTAAGAAATCTTACCTATGTCAGGTCAAATTGCACCACTAGGAAGGACATAAAGTATTTCTGATTTACAACTTCTGATTATTCCTTGTTATGAAAGGACAGATAACATATAAAGACAAGGCTGTAAGCAAAAATACTTTAAATATTCAAATCAAATGACGAAAGTCTGAGGGTAAGGAAAGAAATTATAAAACTGTGGCAAAAATACTCAAAGGACACAAAAATTTGAAGGCAACTATTAATGAACAGTGGCAATTTTGTCACAGAAAAACATCATCATGGATTGTTGACGGTGTACATAAAATAAATAAGTTAATCGTCTGAAATGTATGAAACAGCAAGAAGAGTTTTTGCAGAGATTTACAAAGATTAGACGTTGGAGTTAATTTCTTCTTCTTACTATTTCACAGAATATTACTTATAGCAAGTCTTAGAAGGTCATGTAAGAAGATAAAATCCAACTTTTGTGTATGTTAGCTGCTCTAAGTACAGTAAATGTAATTTTCTTGTGGCAGTGTGTTGGAGCAGATCTGTTATATTATTTCTGATATGTTTCCTCTAGACTATTGTTCATAATGTTTTGGCTGAGTCATTGCATGTTTATATTGTTTATTCCCTCTGGAATTTGATGATGTGCAGGTGGAAGGACTGTCGGTCTGCCACCTGGACTTTGAGCAGCTAGCATGTCATAATAGTGTCTTCAGTCAGAGGACTCTTGAGATTTGTTGCAAGACTGACTGCTACCAGACCAAATTCTCCTCCACATAGCATCACCATCTATGACACTTTGAAGCTACGTTTGTTTTCTTTTGTACATAATTTCCCCTAAATATAATTACCATAGAAGAAAATGTATACATCCTGTTTTTGTAAAAGTTGTATATTGTTCTTAAACCATGCAAATACACATAGATTGGTGGTTTCTTTAAGATTTTTGATTTTCTTACAGTAGATACTTTTTAAAATGGGTTTGTTTTTTTGTTTAAATCAGGTACTCTAGTTTTATTTAGGTACACTGAGACTAAATACGACCTCTTTGGATTGTGAAGTTGCAAAATCCTGCTGAAGAAGATGTAAAAAAAGATGTCATGAGCCAACTCAGCCAGAGGTCAGGGGAAGTAACAGAAAAAGGTGTATCAAGGTGGCAAGGTAATAGTTACAAAGGTTTATTATAAAAAACTTTAAAAAATTAGGAAAAGGAGGTGCAACTCAAGCGAATAAAAGTCAAATGCAAATCTTCCTTAGTACACCACAGCTAGTCTAACTACTGAAAATAAAATTACCAAAAAACCCTAAAAAAATAAATTAAGCCAAACCAGACATGCACACAGGAGAATCACCACCAAATCTGAGCTTAATGAAGGATTAAAAGTGAAAAAAGGAGTCTATCGCAGCCTCACATGCTAATTAGGCTTTAACTTTAGCACAACCAAAGTTTTGACAGTCAGTCCACAAAGTCTCAACGAGCCTCACTAAACACAGACTTTATTAAGCAACAAGAGACGAGCTCCAAATTCAGTCCAAGGCTGCGCCATGAATATGTTTCCCTCAGAGCCTGTTGAAGGTGCAGGGTCTAATCCTCTGCCGTGATTGGTGCCTTATCCCACAGCTGGCCCAATGGGCTTTCCACAGGAGGGAGCCCGGCCAAAGGCTCCAAACAGCCAAATGTCAGTGTTTGTGTTGCCACGCTCAAATCTGCATGAAGAAAGGCTGCCCCACTTCTTCCAAGGCTAGGTTCATTCAATAAATTACTATGTGTAATATTCAGAAATTTCCCTGTTGTGAGACAACAAATGATATTTCTATTCATCTGTAAGATTAACCTTAAAAGAACCTTTTAAAAATAACAAGCTTTAAGTAGGTATTAAACATAATTTTTAGTCCCCATTTTGTTGTGTATAAAAAAAAGACTTTCATTGGTCTAATGTAATGATATGTTTTCATTTGTAGGAAGTAAAAAAAATCATTGTAATTATGTAAAATATTTACTTAAAAATACATCTGTCTGTGTGTAATTAATCTGTATAATGAATTAGAATCAGAGATTTGAGTTTCTAAAATAAAACATTTTCAAATTTCAAGTAGGATCATTGAGCTAAACAAAACATGACCAAAGATGAGAAAGAAATATTAACTAAAATAAATCAAGGAAAACAGAAAGCAGCAGGACAGAGAGAACATATAATATTAAAATAAAGCTGGAACTGCACTTAAACAAAAAGTCACATGAAAAGTCAAAAGTCCAAAACCAAAGCATAAAATGCTTCAGAACTTAAGAACAATGTAACAAACACAGCCAGATTGCTTCACTGAGTGAAACTGAAAATTGATTTAAAATATACTTTTCAAAAGAAAAGATCTTTAGGGCTTCTGTTTGTGATTTATGGAAATATTTTTGCTGGAATCACATGCTGCTCTCAACTGGCTGTATCGTTGTATCTCTTCTTAATATTTATGAGGAAACCATTTTTGAATGAAAAATGTGTAGAAAGATTAATAGCTAGCAGTTTCAGTCTGGAGGAGAACTGTTAAGCTCAACATATTTTTTCCCCACTGCAGCTGTGCAGCAGTAACAGCATCAAAGCATGTAGACAATTTTAACAGAATCTACAGATTTGATTAGAAATAAGAGTCTATCCAACATACATCAAATCTCACTGTCTTTATATCGTGATTCAATATTGTTCATGATTTATTCAAGCAGTTCAACATGCTGGTTAAGCTAGGGCTTGACTTTTTCTCCATGTGTTTAAAATAATCTTGAGTTCTTTTTAAAATACAACCTATTGTTGAAGTTTATCATAAAGAGTGTTCTGGTTATATTCTTTCTGAAACCCACTGAAGAGCTAAAGCTAAATCTATCCAGCTGGCAGAGGGCCAAGCATCACTTTGTTGCCACAGCTCGCATAAAATAGTTTCCTGCAAGTGCAAAGAAGACCTCTACATTAATTATACTCTCAGCCAACTTTTCAACTTTCACTTTCTGGCTTAATGCATATTGAATGAAACACTTTAAACATGGATCTCGTCTCTGTTATGAAATGTGTTAAAGGGCATAGGCATTAATTCGCACATTGACTTAAATATTCACAGTTTTGTCGAATGGATATGGTTCAGGTTAAATTTAAGATCAAGGGAATCATTTTAATGACTTACTGGTTTCCATGAACTAGGTTAAGGTTTAAGTCTTAACTTTCTCTTAATCCACATATGTCACTCAATCCAAACATTTTTTTAAAACACTGTTTTGTGTGGAAACCCCATTCAAATCTCCAGCTTGTGACACTGTTGAGGTCTGACGACAGAAGAGGCCCAGTATTCATGAGTTCAAGTTAATGCTGCAGTGGGACAACACTGAATATAATTAGACGAACTGGATAAAATGTCCACTGACATGTGGCACTAATATGAGATGAATAATGCAGATCATGAGGTTATGAAAGACTTATCAAAACGAAAACATTCCCTGGCATCCCTTGAATTATCATAACAATTAAACAAATACTGTTGAGCGGTGTTATAAAAGGAAAAATGAAGGCAGTCATTGAGAAACAGTTCTAAAAGCTAAACAATGTACTTAAAGAAGCTTGGTTGTGACAGGTTCATGTCACTCTTGTCATTTGGTCTGCTCTCACTGAAGTGACACAAACTGCCAGTTTAAAAATAAAAGTGACTGCAACAGTATGCTGCGGTCCAGACGGAGCAGCTGCCTTCTCCACAACTTCGTTGTAACCAGAGTTGTGTGTATTTATGGCTTTGGTTTTCTAAATGGTAAAGGGACTGGTCCTCTATTTTATTTTTTAATTATCCAAGCAAATATACAATGATGTTTAAAAATTGCTTGTAACCTTTGCAGTTTGTATCTCAATCCAAGTCTTAGAAGTGGAAGGCATCTTTCATTCACACCAGGCTAACGACAGACATTTATTGGTTTAAGTATTATATGTGTATGGGTCAATAAGCCAGCATGATTATTGGCTAGTGTGGTCATTCCCTAAGAGGTAATGATTCTTGAATGACGAGAAACCAAATGCCAGCCATTCCTCCCATTATCAGCTTCATGCCTTTTGTATGAGGGTGTCTCTCCCAGCTTAGTCGGTATAAGCAACTCCAATGTGATATTCAACACAGACATAGAAGTTCAGTTTACATGGAAGTTCAGTTATAAGGGTAAATTCATCAAATGAATGTCTGAAAAGTGTGGCCTGCACATGTACTTTGCCCTACTGAGTCAATACTTTGTTGAATCGTCTTTTTTTTCCTTTCTACCAGTTTTGCACAAACAGAGACTAAAATGATTTCTTTATAAATGATAGCAAAACTTAAAAACTGAAATAGAGAACCTGCTCTTTACCCCCGATGTTGGATAAATGATCAAAATGAAATAGATGCATGCATGGATGGACTTTTATCATTTTGATTGTTTTAATCTTGTCTAAGATTTTGTCCATAGTTTGTGCTTGTTTTGTCCTTTTTTTGTAGTTGCATCAGGATCAAGTACCGAATCCACTTCTTCAAGTTTAGGCATTAAAAGAGACTTGCTTCAATTCAGTTAAATTTATTTGCATAGTTCCAATTCACAACAGACGTTAAGGTACTTTACAAACAAGTCATGTGAATTCCTTCACACATACATTCAACTTGATTCTAGCTATCAAACAATCTAGTTCAGTTCAAATTATTTAAAAATGTTTTCTAAGGAAATCAAACAGATTGCATCAAGTCATTGACCTTTTTCTTTCATCTTTATTAGATATTGATTAACAGCATCCAGTTTGCACACAGAGAAAGCTGTGACTGTTTCCATAAGTCATTTTGTAACAGCTTTCTGTTACAAACCTGATGTTTGCAAACAAGATGGAGAAAAAGATTTTGATCTCTGCAAATCTATGTAGGACTAAAACAAGTATTTGTTCATAAGCGGAATCCATGGCAACAAATTCACTGTACACATTTTTCTCTTATTCTTATTTATATTTAAAAACTCCACAAATGTTTTTTTATCCCTCGCTCCATAACAATGCTCAACTTAATATTCAAAAGTGCCTTGTGTATTGTGCATTTGTATTAACTTTGCACTTATTCATTTAAAAATAACACTGATTTATCCTCCTGACTTTGGCTTTGAAGTTAGCAGGACATGCTTGAACCTTTGGTGTCTCAGCTTCTCATCTCATGACTTTGAGGTTTGAAAGATTACATCGGGTCTGTGTTGCATTCCCTCTGAAACTGAGCCTCTTATGTCTGTCTGATGCAGAGCTTGATTCACTGCCACCTTTCCTTTCTCAACATGTGTAATTATGTCGCTGTGTGAGGTCTGCGGATGGCACAGCAAGAAGTTGTTTAAGAGGTGAAGGAAAATGGACACCCAACACTTCAAGATGAAATTTAAAATGGGTAACAAAAGCAGAGTGGAAGGTGAGACGAGTGCATCAGGTATTCAGATCACTGTTGTTGATAAAACCTTCAGACTGGGATCAGATTTATGTTGTTCTACAACAACAACTCATGCTGTGTGACCACTGCTATGTGTTTACAACTCTCCAGCATGTCCTGCTATAAGGAGTAAAAAAATAATGGCAAGGTGAGGAAATCTCTGCTGGCGATGCTGCTTTCACTGATTGGTGCGCTGACTTGAAAATATGTCAGCGTTTGACGAGAATAAAAGTAAAAATAAAACAAAAATAAAATAAAATAAATGTTTGACGAGAAGATGGATAAGACGAAGTATTTTCATGGGCAGTATAATGGTTGAACTTTTGAACTAAGTCAACAACCCAAGTCTATTTTGTTTCCTCTGGGTAATTTTTTTTATTTATGATAGGCTCAGAGTGATTGTTTCAATCAGTCTTTCATTAAGTTCATATTAAAATTCCTAAAAACCACTCTGAAAACAAAAAAAGTGTGAAGAAAGTGTTACAGTAACCTCTTTCCTCTTTAGATGCCTTGTCAACAAAGGAAGATGAGAATGGTTTAAAATTTCAGCTTCATTTTACTTAGATTCCAGTTTTTGCAGAGTTGTGCATTATAAATAAAATATACTACAATTATTTACATTAAAAGGCAAAAATAAGTAAAGATGATCATTAAGAAATACAATAAAAACCAGCTAGAGCCAATTAGCCATAGGCTTATAGAAACAAGGCCTGAACCTCTGTTTCACATAGATGTTACACTCTCAGGGGAACAAAATCAGACTGTGTTGTCCTAGTTTTACAAGCATGAAGTAATAGACTGAGTGGATGGCTATGCCAAATAAACACAATATATTTGGGTCAAGGAAGCTGTTTATGCAGCCTCCTCACCTCTGACCCCACTCGTGATTATTTGGGAAGTTTCCTGTTGCTGGAACATCCAGTCAGTGCTACTTTGTTTCTTGGAAAAGCTGTTTGCTTGAGAAATCTGAAATACTTAAATCACCCTAGGCTTATTTTATTTCCAGTGTTGAAAATAAAAGTTAGTTATATCTTGAGGTTCAAGTTAAAACTACTGGAAACAAAAAGAAAAGAGACTAAAGAAAGTGTCACAAAGAAACAGAATACAGGTCTCATCATGTAAAATTGTAAAGATTATTTGCAACTTTGATCCTGTTTAGTTACATGTTCAACAAGGCAAAGGAAAACGAGATTGGTCTAAAACTTAAGTTTTATGTGAGGTGCTATATAAAAGGCTGCGTGTAAAGATAGTGTAAAATGAACATCTTCTTTAGCTTATTGCCCTGCAACATCCTCACTTTATTACCCGACATCCCTGTCCCAGCTTTATTTTTTCTAATTTAATTATTTGCCCAGTTCTATAAATAATGCCTGAAGGTTTCAATCCACTTAATATTTTTTCCACATCTTGGAATTAAATGTAATATATTTTTGTTGTTGTTTTTGTCTGAGCAATATAGACTAGTGCCATTTTAAAGGTTCAACATGTTATGTGGAAAATATCTGGGCAATAAACTAAAATTATTTAATACTATTCTGGTATTCAATTCCCAAGATTATGACTTCACACAGCATTTTTACAGCATCTTTTACTCATGCACAAATTTTTTATTAGATTGAAGTCTGACATTTTTAAGCTTGTCCTTTGATCATTTGACTATTGCCTTTAAAATATTATTTGTTGTCAACCTAAAAGAGGATTTCCACTCCTGGTCTAAAATATTTTTTTACTATTCTGCCTGCGTTTCAACCACTGCCAAATTCTTGGTCCTGCAACTAAAAATCATCTCTATAACTCTCATTTTTTGTCTAGGCCTGCCTTGGACATTGTTTTATGATCTCAATAAGATATTTTTGGTTTGCTGCACACATGGTAATTTACTTGATGGTTCAAAAAACAAATCTCAGTCTTATTCAACCCAGTGCCACTGGTACTGAAGAGATTATATTACATCAAATTATGAGGATATGTGTTGGCAAATTGTCTCTTGGATCAGTTTTTTTTCTTTCATTGTTTTATTTTAACAGTTAATTAAAAATGACCTGTTTTTTAGTTCCAGTTAGGTAGAAGCACAGTTTTCATCTGCTGGTTAAGGGCTCTGATTTTTTTTTTCTTTACAAAAGGTGTTGGACATTAAAGCCAGTTCTGACATAAATTAATCAAAATAAAGTACCTCTCAAAGTCAGAAAATTGTCCAAATGTCCTTTGGCAAATTCCCAGCCAAATGTTCCCAAATGACTTTCAGTCAGGAATGGCTTCTGTCTCACTATATTCCCACAAATACATGCCCTGAATGATTAGATGTTGCAAAAGTAAATTGACAGTAAACGATTCCTTTTATGCACAATCTAAATTGTTTTAGATGGTAATCTGGGAAACCAAAAATAAAGGTTTATTGTTCAGTTCAACCAAACCTAAAGAGTTTATTTAGAGGCAGTCTTATGTAAAAATGCTTTTTTGAGCTTTACGTCATGTCATAATGTTATTCCTATGCCTTCCACGTGCAGCTCCTCCATGGAGCTGCAGTTTCCAAGCCAACCTTCAGCCTCATAGAGCACTCCTTCCCCCGAGACACCTCCATTCAGCTCCTTCAAACTATCAGAAGCAATTAGCAAACCTTATGGAACTGAGCATATACCGAGCTCTTTCAGATTCACTCCCCTCAGCATGTTGACTGCTTAAGGTGGAAACATGACAAGGGAGTCTGACATTTTCTAGAGAATTCAGCTAAATCTGAAAAATTTGCTCTATCCTTAGTCGTCTTGCTTCAGACATAGGATAGTCTGAAGCAAGACTATCCTATGTCCTATGTATTGAGTATTTTTTTCCTCAATACTAGTCAGGACAAAACGGCTATTTTTTTACTTCAAATAGCACCATTAAAATGCAGCCAGTAAAATTGTTTACTTTGATAAATTTTGATGCTGCCACATCTCACTTTGAATGTTATGTTTTCAACTTGTTTACTTTTGCATTTCTTGCAGTTTCATTGGGGACACACCCTCCTGACAAAGTTTAAATGTTTCTTCATCAGACACTTACTTGAAATACCACAAACCACACCACAAACCTTTTTAGTTCTCAATGTTTCAAAAAATATTCGACTGTCTTTAACAACACACTCAAGAGAAAAAGAAAACTATTTGCCTTGCTATTACGAAGCACTCTTTGAAGACTGATGAGAAAACAATTTAAGTATTTTTTTCAGACTGTCTGTCAAAAACTTAAAAAAAAACTTTAACATTGTGAAACCTTAATGTATAAATCTGCAATTTGTTTGGACTCTGAAGGGTATTAATAGTGAGGATTTTAATGATTTTGTAAATGACTTTCCATGACAACAGTCTGAAGGCTGTCAAAAGCAGAAGGAAAAGCTTCATGAGCAGGAATGGCATCTCCTGATTAGATGCAGATGATAAATGGAGCAGTGACAAGGTGCAGAGAGGCTTGAAAGCACAGCAAGCTACAAGAGGAAGGAAAAAGAAAGACATAGAACAGGGAGAGTGTCCTTCAGGTAATTCCCCAGTAACCCGAAAGCCTTAACCTCAATGATGAAAAACAAAATCACACATGGAAGAAAGCAGTTAATTGCACTAGTATCCCATTTAGTTACAAACGTCCTGACTCTAAAGTCTTATTGTGGTGTATTTGTAAATGACATTGTTTTCCTTCTGAGTGTCTTTGCATTTTAATTGTTGTCAAAAATGTTATTAAAAAACATAATATAAAACATTGATTTTTTTCTATTAGACTATACAGACTGTAATCATATTTGTTTTATTTTATCCTAATGTGTGTGTTGAATGTAGCATATACTTTTGTAAATACAGATGTGTCAAATATAAGTTTGTTTAGTCTGCTTAGATCTCAAAGGGCCTAGAAATGTCTAAATAATGAAAGCAGTTCTTTTTTCCAAGTCAAGAAATTTACTTAAAAGACAAGTTTTATTTCTACACTGATTTAAAGCTGAAGTTTTAAAATTGTTTTCCCCGTGGAGCAAAATATAAGACAGATGGCCAGATACATTCAGTCGTTTTCCTCTGGCACCTCCCTCCATGGGTTTGCCACAGCACAGCAGCCTCCTCCTCTGCACATCTGCATGCATGGCAGGCGTTTTACACTGCATGCACTTCCTGGTGCGTCTCTGTCCTCAAACCAGAAACCTTCAGATTCGCGGCCACTTGCTCTACCAACTGAGCCACTGTCTCCAAAATACCCAGATACACTTATCAGCTACTTCATTCAGTACACCTAATTGGACCAGAAACTCCTGGCAAATTTGCTTTGACTCAGTACCAGTTTTCATGGGCCTAGTGCTAGAGCTTAATGCAGTGGAAATACAAAAAATGTTAAGAGTAACCACCAGCATGAGGTAAGCACTCAAACCTCTTTGCATATCCTTTTAATTATGTTGGTTGTAAAGAGGGCAACCCACACTAAAGGGCACCAAGGTAATAGGATTCAGCCAAGCATTATTTATGTTGCACTCATGTTTAAAACAGAACAAAATCCATAAGTGTCAAAACAAGAGTGAAGTTCAATAGCAGTTTAATAAAAGATTTAAAATCAATGTTGAACAATTACATATTTATAAGCATTTTCGTTTTTTCTTTGTCAAAAAAATTAACTACTACAACTTTTCATCATTTTGTCCTACTTGTATCAGTGTGATAATTAATCTGAGGTGAGTCAATACTGTGCATTAGTGCTGCTTGAAAATACATAAGTAAATAGTAGTTACTAGTGCTAACTTACAGAGGGGTTCGTCTTTGCAGATGTGTTACACTGTATTTCTTTAAAACCTTGTACCCGATATTAATGCAGTTATTGATCCAAAATTATATCCAACCCACTAATAGCAAAGAATTCATAATAAAGTATCCAGTGTTCCTGTCATGTTGTTACTGACCCTTGAATTTAAATCCTTAAGTGAACAAAGACAAAAGAGGTCAAACCCAAAGGACAAAGAGTCAATTTTCGTTTTTTTAATTTCAACTTGAGAGCTCCTAACAGTGACACAGAGGTCAACTAATCCTTTTCCCTGGTACTGTCTTTAATCCAACCATGCTTTGATCCTGTGTGTCTGAATAAACAAAGAAAAAAAGAAAATAGTTAATTGGCTGGTTAATTTCACTTACCTACATTTTGCAAACTTTCTAGCCATTATTGTATGTATTTTTTGCCTGGAATTCAAAGTAAAGGACCAGATTAAAATACTTTCGTGGAGGCAGACATAGAAAAAATAATCCCTTCCTACAAAACTGCAGTCAGATCATCTTGCAGGAGCTGCTAATAAGAAAAAGGGAAGCCCCATGTGAAATGGCAAAAACAATCAGGGTGCAGTAGGGGGGCGGTACAGTCATTTGTCTTTTATCTCGCTCCCTGTAGCCATGTGATTAACCAACATTAGGATTATTGTTCGGTATAAACTCTTAGTTCAAAGAATGAAAGCAGAGACATAATGGCAATCTGCTTAGCATCAAAAATACTCAATCACGAACAGGACAGACTCCGGAGAAATCTGTGGGTTTTGTATGACATATTACTTTACTGAGTTTTATGTACCGTATTTTTCGGACTATAAGCCGCTACTTTTCCCTACGCTTTGAACCATGTGGCTTATGGCCCGGTGCGGCTTTTCTGTGGATTTTTCTTCAACCACTAGGGGGCTCTTTAGCAGGAAGTGAATCATTGGAAGTCAACAATGAAAATCAAAGAAGAAAGTGCTAATTTTCAGTTGGAACAAACACATGCTAGCAGCAGGCACGACGGAGAAATTTCTTCAAACTCATATGATGCAGCTTATAAGTTGAGGACTTTCCATCTGGCAGTACAGGAGGGAAATAGAGCCGCTGCTCTTAAGCTCGGTGTGAACGAAACTATGGTGGTTAGGCGTTGGAAACGAAGAGCTGCGTCCTAATAAATCCAGCAGATTGTGAAACCGAGAGCAGCGGAGAAACCAGCGGCTTATAGCCCGGTGCGGCTTATATATGCAAGTCCGGAAAATATGGTATATGTTTTTCACTTCACACAAATGCAACAGTTTAGGTAAATGTAGTTGATGTGAATCAGTTCAAGAATGCAATATTTTCCTTCAAATCCATGACAATTTTCTGATTTTTCTTTTAATCTTAATCAATGTATGGTTCTGTGGAAGAAAATCTATAAATTTGGAAGAGCTGAGCAGTTAATAAATATTTGGGGTGAAACACTATCCCCCCCCCCCCCAAAAAAAAAAAATCTCATTGTTCGGTGCGTATTCAGGGTTTAAAAATCACAGTTTGGTCTGGTGTCAGTGCATTTTAATGAAGAAAAATAAATAAAAACATTGCTCTCCTTACTTTGGTCAGCAGTAAAAGAATGTTTTTCATTTTCAGGAATTTATTTGATTTTATTGTGTTCTGAAACTTAAAAGAGTTTTAGAGTACAATAACTGGATGCCATTTTATAGCACCATCTACTAACTATGTTACCTTAACTTGTTATAAAAGTAATGTCAAACATACCTTAAAATAAATTTAGCTTTACAATTTGATACCTTGAAATTGGCTTCTGTCATTATAAGAAGGGTCATTAGTGTTTGTTTTTGGTTTTTTTCCAGCAGATAACATTCCTAAACATCTCACCACAGAAATGGTCACAAAATCAACCTTCTTTAATGGCCATCTCAGTGCCTTCACACAAATCTGACAAAATACCATTGGGGTAAGCTGACAAATTGTGCAAAAAGTAATTGCCAAAGAGCTCTTTCTCTGTATACTCCAACTTTCTGAGATGTTTTACAGGAAGCATATGTGCAGTTCTACTGGAACAAGAAGGTTGTGCTAAATATTAATAGCAATGATACTAACATACTAATGTGCCAACAGTGATTTTGTTAAAAACAGTTATTTCTTGGCATAAGATTTTTCCTTTTTCTTGCATAGCTTTATTTTGTTACAAATCTGAATAGTTTTTGCTGACACAGCGCAACGGATGACATGTTTGCAGTTTAAAAATGACCCCCAGTTGGTCTGTGTTGCTCGTATTTACTGGTGAGCTTCAGTTTTCAGTAGTTCTGTTTAAAGTTGATTAAGCTTTGGCTTGAATTTATTGTTTAGAGACTAAGTATCTTAGGATTTCCTTCATAATGGAACTGCTGATTCTCAAGATAAACATCTTAATTAGGAAACCAAAAACATCTGCAGAGATGGAGAAATCTTTTCTGACAGTATGGAGAAAGAGCTCTGCCAAAAGATCGGAAAGCTGTTCAACAGGGAATTCACCTCTAGCTTGCACTGGGCTGCAGATCCACACCCCAGGTGGATTTTGCCCTCTATATCTATGGTTCCCTTGATCTTTTCACATCACAGGCCTTCATTTTTAAGACAAGCTGGACTCTTCATAACCTTAAACTTAGTCCTGCCAAAGCTTTCCCATGTCAACAATTCAGCTATGAGATCATCTACACAAAATAATGTACAGACTCTTTATTTATGTAAAAACTCAAATTGTGAGACCCTTCTCTTTTTTTTTTTTAATAACACAATATCTCTCATTGCTGTAAAAGTATAACATAATGTTGGATGGCTTGTTGTTTCATGCTGTGCCGTACCTGTTTATATTTATATATGAAAATGGCTCTTATCATTTATATTGCAGCATCACAATTCCTTACAAAACATCTTAAAATTACTAGATTAGAAATGGTGACAGAGGTCAATGCTTCATAATTTACAGCTCTACCTCAACACCTTTATTCAGTACATACTCACCTGCAGCAGTGATCTTCATTAAACCTTTTAACTAACACATACATTCATATCACACATATGTGTGATATGAATGTAAATAAGATTGTTTATTTAATTCTTACCAGAGCTAATTTTAAATTGGGGGGGGAGCCATGCTGCAACAATTCTTTTGCTCATTATTTTTTTGTTGTTAAAACTTTCCCAGATACATGCAGGTCAAAAATGTTAATATAAGGATTTGAATTTAAGTACAAATAAAAACAGGAAAACAAAGTGTGGCTTGCCTGTTCTGCAACGGGTTTCAAGAGAAAGATTAGAGAGGGATGGAGGAAGAATTAAATAATGAAGAATATATTTTTTGAGCGTTTTGTTGATATAAAACACAAGAGGGCTGTTATGTAACTCAAAGAGCTTTACAGAGAAAAAGAATAATTTGGCAAAATAAGAAAATTGTTAAAGAGAAATTACAGAGTGAAACTACAAAATGCATGCATAAAAAGTTAAAAACAGTTAAATCTATGGTTTGAACACATAGACAGCTAAGCCATGAGAAAAATGCTCATTTACTTTTTGGTCTCACATGTTTACTGAATGATGGAAAATGAAAATATTTAGATGTTAAAGATGTTTTCAAAGATTAATAAAAATGGGATAAGCAGATCTAATCTTTGTCTTACTTTCAAAGTTCTCCATATAACAAATCATTTTATACAAATAACATACAAATGTGGAAGGATTTGTTGGGTAGCCTAAATTATCTCATGAAAGACAGCAGAAAAATCATCTTCCAGTGATTCAGACTGGAACTGGTTCATATCAGTGACTTCTGGTCCGGAGAGCCAGCTGCTGCTCATCATGTCAAAAAATGTTTTCCCAGTTGACCATATAAAAGCTTTACTTACTGACTGCGTTAGAGAAACGATTGACTCAGTCTTACACAATACTGTCTTGCTAGACAACCTTTATATGATCAGTGTGTTTTGTTTTCTGTAGCAATGATCAGTTCAGCAGTTCACAGTGAGAAGAGGAACAACAACACCATTGTTTGCTATGTGTTTATTCTCTTTTGATGACATCCTCGTGCAAAGCGGCTGGCCAAGTGGTTAATTTGTTGTGTGCTCTGTGAGATTAGAACAAAGCCCTGATCAGAATTGTTCACTTTTTACCATTTAACCAGATGACAGGACCCCACAGCCCCACCTGCAGTTATATGCTCTTTCCGGATCCACTCAGTGAGTTAACTTCTTTGTGTTTTTTTTTTTTTATTATTTTTATTCTGCAAATGTCACCCTCCATTTTAGGGCTGTTTCATAAAAAAAAAAATCTGAAGTTTTAGTTTTATTTTGTATAAATTGTCCATCTCATAATTCAAAATGACAAATGCAGTATTTATGTTTTCAGGAGAACATTAAAAGTGTAATGATGAATAAGGTGTTTACCACAAATTGTGGACTAGGTTTAATGTACTGAATAACTTTATTTAGATGGTTATTTATGTTGTATTTTAATTCACATGTCTAAAGATGCCGAATGTGATCTCTTATGTTATGTCTCTTATGTTGTGCTGTCTATAATTAGAAGTGTGAAGGTGAGGCAATTTTCTTCAGATAGTTTTGTTCAGGAGCACGGTGACAGAATCTAGGGTTACACCTCGTCTTCCTGTGTTTCTATCTGACATCTTTGACTTTTAAACCATGATTATAATATCAAATCGATAATGGCGATAATGTCAAATCAAATCAAGCTCTTATGTCAATTTGTTGTGCATATAGTTATAGAGGAGCAAACTGAAAGAGCTTGTCTGATGGATAAAAAAAGAAATTTAACAACTATTAAAAAAATAAAAGATAAATAAAAGACAGAAAGAAAAAGAGACAAAGAAAAAATCTGCACATAGTTTGTATATAGTAGTAGTTTGTAGCCTTTTTCCTGTTCCAAATGCATTCAGAGGAAAGAAATGACTTTTCAGTCTGCCTTCAGACAAATCTGAGTGACAGACAGCTTCTTCTAATACTGCAGACATCTCAGAACAGATTATTGACTAGACCACAGTCATTTGACTGGAAATCCTTGACTGTAGTGCATTTGCTAGAATTGCTTGATATCTTTTTTTCTTGTGTGGATCCCAACCATAGTTTTCTGAAGCAGCACTTTCTTAAGTTTAGCTTCTTTTTGGTGATACAAAGTGGTTTTATAATGGGGCAGAAATATGTGTTGCTGATGATAAACAGTGCTGCACAGGCTTTGTGGATTGACAGATGTCCCTGTGTATTTCTGCATCTTTCTCTTTTGCAGATGTATTTAAACTGACTGTCATGGATCAGATTAAATGGGATTGCAGCAGGATGTGAGGTTATGGCCTGAAGTTTCCATAATGATATTTTTAACCAAAACTAATTATTTGAGATCAAGTAATTTAATAAAGCTTTTTTCCAGTCTGGAAAAAAAGATGATGGTTAAAGATGATGCTTTAACCAGAATCATCTTATTAGATTTCTAAATTGTTTTATCCTTTAATATTTATGAGGGAGTAAATACTGTTACGTGAAATTAACTATAATATTGCTAATTTGATCAGAGTTTTATTTTTGCATTGTTGTTTTTCTTAAAACATGAATGGAAGGATGGACAGGTAGATATGAGGGTTCTAGAATCTGGCCTTTGTTGCATTAACAGTGTGTTAAATGCACCTTATACAGCTGAACGGGCACAGCATATTTAATGCCACGCTAAAGTGCTGGCTTTTACATTCACCAGATGACCTTAAACAAGTCTAATGGCTTTCAGAGCTTAAAAATATCACCTTTGTTCAAGCTGTCATACGTTCTCTGTCTCTGCTGCAGTCTTGTGACTTTTTAGAGACAAAATAGTTATCTGGTTGTAACACTTTGCTGAAATAGCATATTCTGATTTTGTTTGTAATTTAATGATCAAAGCAAAACTGTTTTATCTGTAAACTAATGAAAACAGTTGGCAGAAAAGATAACTCAATGCAAAGACTTTGGAGCAACAATGACAGAATTAAAAATAATTCATGTTTTACAGGCCTTCAGTGTTCATTATGCTGGAATTTACAATCAATCATTTGTTTAATTAAAATTGTTTGTTTAAAGATGCATTTAAGGAGAGCAGAGCAAAAGATGAGACATTAACATAAAATGAGTGAAAGTTTTTTTCTCTACTCAAACCTAGTTCTCAATCTATTTTCTTTCCTGAACTGGGAGTTGTAACCAAGCTTTGAGTTTCACCAATTGGGCATTGAAATTGGTACATTTAGCCCGACACCAAGAAGTGTAAATGTTACAGGTAACCACACCTCTTAAATTAATAATGCAAAAATCTAAAAAGTTGCAGTTCCTTTCTTTGAATTTTCTTTTCCTTCTATTGAGAAACACTTCTGCAGCAGTCACTCTTCCCTCAAGTGTTAGTGTTGGAGAAGGAATTAGGATGTTATTGCATCTGAGGCTCATGATGCCTAGAAGCGAACAGCCCTCCTGGAAGTAATTTATTGTCCGGTACTCAGCCTTTCCCACAATCTTGATAAAAAAAAAAAAAGGCTTTTTGTTGTTTGCTTCAGAAAAAAAGAAAACCCTTGTTTCCTTACCAAATCCATCAGGAGAGAAGTGCTGCCATGGGGCCATTTACAACCTTTGGATTAATTTTATTGTGGCTTCCAACACAATTTCATAACTTGTTCAAATCTGAACCCCTGCAAAGAGTGCAGATGCAGATGGCCACTATTTCTAACTTCTTAGATGTGATTTTTAATGCCTAATGTGTATCTTCGTAAATGGAAAATGTAAAGATACAACACAACCTGTTTTACTGTATTAGTTTTATTTTTTATATTACTGTATAGTAACAGGGGCCACAACATTCAAACTTTTACTCTTGTAGATGTGATCTCCCAATTTTGAGTTTGATATATGTATTTGTAGTCAGCAGATCAGATTAACAGTATAAAAAAATATCCTATTGGATGTATTTTTTGTTTGTTGTGACCAAACAGAAAATTATTTAATTAGATAAATTATAGGTTAGGTTCTGAGAGTTTGAAATTGTTTAAAGGGTAAGTATAATTACTGTGAACTATGTAGACACAATAATTACATCCATGAAGTTGAAAAGCTGGAATTATCTTGATCAAAGCCAAAATAACCTCAGCAACCAAAAACCCATGTCAAGTTGTTTTAGTACCTGAGGCTTTTGCTTGCCGCTAGCAGAAGGTTAAAGCGTGCAGGATGAGCTACTGGGGTTATCCTTTATTGTAGGAACATCTGATATTTTTTTAAATAACTCAATAATAATCATTTCTACTCTATGATTGCATTAAAGTAAGTGTCTAATAGTAGAATAAGTT
This sequence comes from Phalloptychus januarius, assembly GCA_902982915.1. Taxonomy (NCBI): domain Eukaryota; kingdom Metazoa; phylum Chordata; class Actinopteri; order Cyprinodontiformes; family Poeciliidae; genus Phalloptychus; species Phalloptychus januarius. The sequence goes on along the minus strand of CADWAE010000201.1, from coordinate 537,397 downwards.
AAGCTAACATAAAAACCTAATATATATGTTTGTAAAATCCAATGCAAAACAGATTTAGCAGGAAAAAAAAGAAAAAAGAGGAAGTAAAGATGTAACAAAAGGATAAACAGAATAGCAATGTTACCCCATTTATAATATTAAGTAAATTATGCCCCTGTGCACACACTGTAACTAGGAAACTAGGAAACAGTAATTTTAAAGTTCTCTCAGACTTGGTGATAAGAACTGCAACTCATCCAGCCAAAAGAGGCTTTTTACACCTAAATTACTGGGTTTTCATACTAACCTATTGTCAGACTTAGACTTGTAAACCTGTCAAAAACTCCTGCTTTTTTGTAATAGCACAAATTATTCACAGTGCATAAAAAGTGTATATGTGTATGTGCCGAGGCCGGGGGGTTGTGTGCGTGAGGCCTTGCATTTGTTGACCAGTTTTCCAACAAATGTTATGTTGTGATGACCTACTGCTCTTTCTGTGGCTCAAAGCCCAGACCCCATAAGAACAGATGTTATTTTTTGGGTAGGGGTTATGACTAAGATGTGAATTGAGTGTAGCTTAGGTTCAGAGCTAGGCATATACTGGTAATGCTAAGGGTTAGGATAAGGTCTATGGTTAGGTTCTAGAAATTAATGAAAAATAAATGGAAGTCAATGCAAAGTCCTTGTGAAGATAGAAAGGTACTGTGTGCGTGTGTGCAGGGGTGTTTGTCAAATAGATTGGGTCATCACTTCAGCAGGTTATAAGATTTCCACATTATAGAGAGATGTTCAAAGGTCAGCTGAAAAAACTGCAACTTTATTTACAAAAATTCTTTCCACAAGTTGCAAAGCTGGTTTAATTTTCCCCTGCTGCAGCAAGTTGGACTGGTTGATTTAACAGTAAATATCATTTAGGCTAAAGGAGGCATCAGAGACTCTCCTGTTCTTCAGATAATCTACTTAATTTGCTCCTTTACTAAGTTATCTGATTTAATTATGAATAATTCAGTTTATATTAGTGACACAAAATAAGATAAAATATGCTGCAATGTAATGTTTAATCAGTACATGTAATTTTTTAAGGGTCAGTTCACCAAATTGCTATCTTAGGACTTGTATTCTTTATAGAACAACAAAGACCTTTTTTGGAACATTTAGTGGAACATTTAGTGTGTTATGATTAAGCAACTGAGGAGAGGAGAAATTTTCCTCCTTAGCAGCCACTAAGTCAGACTGCTTGAGGTAAAGACTCAGCAAGACAGAGAAATTGAAAAACCCAGGCAGTATTTCACATTTATCATTAGCTCAAAGTACAGAGACTGCATAGTGTATATTCTTCTTATTTTTAAAGCATTATTCAATGATGACATAAATATGAAATTATAGAAAAAGATTAGACGTGGTGCTCAGCGTATCATAGAAACTCCCAGAAGAGCCTGGACCTATAGCAACATAATTAAAGGATGATTCATTGTCTGGGCCAGCTCTAAGCTTTATTGAAAAAGACATCCACTTTACTTTTAATGCTGGGTCATCAGGCTACCAAGAAGAGGAAAAGAATGTATGCTATAATAACCCAAACCGTGGAATAAAAACCTTACTAATGAACACTGGAAACTATGGAGAGACAAAAATACCTCTGCTCACTAAGAGTGAAGTGTTCTGTTAGTATTATATGGCAGCAAGAGATATTCAAGGTTTGATGGAGTGTGTCATGATGGGTTTTAGATGTGCGATGCTGGATATTCTAAGACAATAATGCAGAAAAATATATACTTTCAGTGCTGCAGCTGCAGATGGGTGTGATCTATATAGCTATGTAATTATATTCAGTATTTTGTAAGTAAAACATACATGTATCCCCATTTACTTCTAAAGTATTGCTGAAGTGAGTGACTCCCTATCTGAAAAAATAAAAACTATGATTTTATGCCAATAAAAATATTTTAGTTTGTGGTTGTAATGTTTTAAAATCCAAAGAACAGCAGGCAATTAATTAACTACAGAGATGCCACCTTGAAACACCAACCCTGTAGAAAAGCCATGGAAAATGCCTTCCATTTTCTAAGCATAGCCTAAACCATCAGCAGCATGTTATTATACTTCTATACTTGTTTTATCAATAAATGGAGATTTTTCTGATTGTACAATGTTCCACTGGCGCAGTACAAATAGACTAACCTTAAAGCATTCAACATCAAAGAGTCTTGAACAAAAGCACAGTGTAGCTACACCAGTGAAGTCAGTTGACTCAACCACAACCAAAGATTTTCCCCCTGCTGTCATCCCTGAAACCATCAGCTTCAACAAGATCCTCTTAAACAGAGCTGAACAGTCATTAGCCTGGGGAATCTGGTGTCCTACATGTTGTAGATGTGTTTCTGTTACAACACAACTGATTCAAATATGTTTTAAAACAATTATGTGGATGATTAAATGAATCATCAATTCACTTAAATACTGGAAATACCCATCTTTGTTAAAAGTTACTCCAAGTAGGCTTTTGTTAATGGTTTATGAGGAATTAACTTTCTAAAGACATTTTAAGTCATGTTTACTACTACATCCTTGACCATGACAGTCAAGGATGTCCTGAGTGTTGAGATCTGTAAGCAACCTTTTATTCTTACTTTGAACCTTCTACTCTTTTTTTATTTTATTTATTTACCAACCAATAGGCAGGAAACAATGTAGAAGCTTAGTTTAGGTCCAAATTATTTTGCAAGCAAACATAGCCTGAGTTTTCTGTTTTTTGTTGTTGTTTTGGTTATGTGTAGGTCTGAGCCTCCCAATCCAGTACTAACACTGGAAATCAGACCAATGTCATATATGGAATAAATGGGTCAGTTTTCCTCTTACTTATTGTTGTTAATTGTCTTTATGGGTATTTATCTCTTGATCAAGCCTTTTCTAACATTCAACACTACAAAATAAGTAATAAAAGTATGTCTGATTCGTGCTGATATTGTGTCAATACTGTGATAAGCCCTTACCCAAAGCGGTAATATTATTGGTCTTGTATCGGAAGTGACAAAGTTGTGTCAGAACACCTCTGATTGTAGCGGAGCTCATTTTACCTAACACTGGATGAAAGCCTGAGCAAAGTGTTAAGAGAACAAGAAAATGAAAGCTGAAGACATGAGATGGTGGTGAGAGCAGTGGAGATGAGATGACTTTTAAAAACATTTTCAATTTTACTCTTGTTCACGAAAAATCCAAAAAGCAGTAACTGTAACACTAAGACTGGAAGAAAAAAAAAACAATGCAGGGTTTCTGAGAAATGGAAATGTTGTTGAAGTGACCTTCTAAGAGGTGATTTGTAACAAGTGTGAAATGTGACATACAACAGACACTGAAAACACAAGTGCTGAAATCTTCTGGCTCTGTGATGAGTGAAAAAAACCACCACTGACTGTGACTGTCACTGCAAGTAATGACATCCTTCATACTCACATTTTGAGTGCTGACTCCCCTGCTGTGTTTTTCAAGTTGTTCCAGCATAGGGCACCTTTCAGATTTTAAATTACTTTCTGAACATCTCTGTGCCTATCTGACTTTCTGCATAACATCTGAAGCACGACTCTCAAGAACAGTGAAGGAATGAATGTATGCGTCAGCATTTACAGTTGAAACCAGAAGTTTACATACACTAAATAAAAAGACAGATTTTCTCACAATTTGAAGATAAATAAGTTCAATCTTCTCTTGTATTAAGACATTTAAATTTACCACAAATATTTTTATTTGCTAAATATTACAATAAAGGTCAGTGATTTACTTAACCAATGTCTTGAAAATCACATGGCATACGTTTCGCCGGTATTTGGTAGCATTGCCTTTCAATTGTAACCGTTGGCTAAGCTTCTCACAATAGTTTGCCGAAGTTCTGGTGGCTTTTTGAGTCTGTCATAGCGCTGAGGCGCTTTCAGCCCATGTCGGCATCAGACATGCTGCACTGCGAATCGTGAAATTGTTTTACTAGCTTTAGCCAGCATCTTCACAAGGTCCTTGGGTTTTGTTCTGGGGTTAATTTGCCCATTTTGGACCAAAACACCTTTGTGTGATTATTTAACTTGTGCTATTCATTCTGTGTGGCACCATCTGATTTCAAGACCTTAGTCCATAAATCTGTTTCTTTTCCTCACTGTGGGGACATTTTTCAAATCGAATCTTCATTACTCTAACTGACCAAACAAGATAAACTTAACCTGATTTAATTTCAGTCAGTGAGAAAAAAAAAATAAATATTCAATCTATGTGCATCAGTGGCTTCAACTCCAGGAGTTATTTGGGGCAAAAAGATTAATACCTTTTGATTACAGGATATATATTTTTGTTGGTAAAACAGCAGTTAGGATGTGAGTTTTTGTGTGCTTATTAGTTCATTTAGTCCCTGTGCTGTCATGTCCAGCTCCTGATTAGTCCCAGCTGTCTCTTGTTCCCCTGATTATCCCGTGTATTAACCTCACCTGTGTCTCTTGCTTCCAGTTTGTCATAGTTAGCCTATGTCATGTCGTAGTTCCTGCAATGAACTGGCGAACTGTCCAGGGTGTACCCCGCCTCTCGCCCATAGATAGGCACCAGCACCTGTCCTGGGTTTTACTGTGCTGGTGCCAGTTTGTGCCTAACAAACTGCACTTCATGACAGAAGATACAATTCTTTATTCTAAAACTTTATTCACATGTCTGATACCTTCAGTTTAAAAAATAGCCTTGTCCTGTTCACATGATCATTCTTATATGTTTTGCAATTAACTCAGAATTTATTCTTTTTTTTCTGTTAAAATTTCCCCACCACTCTGCATAAGAATTAGTATCTCAGCCACCAACATCAACACTTTACAGCTATTTTGTTAAATCTTGGTGCAACATTTGTTTTGAATGTACTTATATAACCATTATTTTACCAGGAAGTCCCTTGGGATAATATGTCTTTTTCGAGAACCACCTGGCCAAGAGACACACTGGTGTAAAGCACCAACAATTGAGTGAGGTCTAGTCATCCAGTATCTGGGGACACAAGACAGAGTGTTAGATCTTTATGTCAGAGCTGAACAAAGCTTGACTTTCTTGAATAATTAATTAACTGTGAAAGCAGTTTAAGAATCTGGCAGAGTGCAGAGGCTGAAATGTGACATTTATAAAGACAATGAAGATAAAACAGGGAAAAAAAAACAAGGAAAACAAGTAAGGGTTGAATTCTGCCATTGCTTTTCCAAGCAGTGGCAGAACTATTACTACAAAACCCCATTACTAAGATATTAGATCCTCTTTGCCTTCAGAACTGACATAATTTTTTGCAGCATAGATTCATGAAATTATTGAAAATATGCTCCAGATATTTTGTTTCATGTTGGCATGATAGAATCCTGCAGTTGCTTCAAATTTTTGATTCTGCATTCATGATATCAATTCTCTGTTTCACCACTTTCTAAAGGTGCCCAGTTGGACTCTGGAGGCCATTGCAGAACAGTGAATTCATTTATCTGTCCAAGAAACTAGTTTGAAATTATATGAACTTTGAGAAATGGCACATTATCCTGCCGGACTCAGCCATCTGAAAATGGGTTCACTGTGGTCATAAAGGAATGGACATGGTCAACAACAACACTCAGGTAGGTAGAAGACTTTAAATTATGTTTATTGTTGTTTATAAAGCTGACAGTGGTGGCACCATTGTAGTCTGTTACTATTTGTAGTCTGTCTGTAATCTGTTCAGAGATGCCAGTCTGCCCTAATCTGTTTGTAACTAGTGGATATTTGATAAGCTGTTGACTTTCTAACATCTCAACCCAATCTGCCCTATGTTGCACATTAGACAACTTAGGTTACATTCAGAAGTCAGCTGCAGCACAGGGATACCTAAATAACAAAGAGGAAAGTGTATTTCTTTAAATTATGGCTAAACTGCCGTGGGATGAAGCTTCAAACTGGATCTCAAAAGCACAGATCAATTGATGAGCTAAAGGCTCCATGAGGACAAAACAAGCTATTCTGACATTTTGCTTAGAGCTTTGAAAATTGAAATCCTGTTTTGTAAGTAAGTTTTTTTTATATCTATCTATTCCTTTGTATTTTTACAGATGTAAGTACTGATGTTGTAGATGGGAAGTGTTTAATTTCTGTCCAGTCTGCAAATAGATACTTTTTGCTGCTATCCGTGTTGCGTTGTGGTGATTTAAAACAAGGTTTATTAAATGTGAAACTTTTTTTTTTTTTTCATTTTTTTCATTTCACAAAGATGTGTTTTTTATGTATTTTTTTTTAGTATTTGTCTTTTTAATTGTTTCCTGTTTTGGGACTTACCATACTTGTTTTCTGGCCTTAAATCAAAACTTTTCAGATGTAATCACAATGTGGCTTTGTTGCTGGTATCTGCAGTGTTCAGGGAAATTATTAAGTCCAACAACAGATTACAAAACAACTCAGAGTTTTCAGTCAGGATTTTTAATTCAGTTAAAGTTGTACACATAAACAGAAAGGGCACCAGAGCCCCTTTACCTTGAGAAAGACTGAAAGAATAAAGGACATTTTCAAAGCCACAATGTTTAACTACTTATAATAAACGTAGAATTAGCAGCATTCTAAATTTTTTATTAGCATGACATGCTTAAATAATCTCTCAGGAAAAATTTAAACTTCTCATTTATTTAGTAAAGAGTGGGCAAATGCAAAGTCAGAAGCATAGAAAGGGAAAAGAAGTGTGTGTAACCTCCACAGATTAACACTACTGCTTGATTTGCGCGTTTGTAACATGGCAACAGCTGTGCTGATACACTGACATGCAGTATCAGCAGTACATGCAAAAACAACAGGATTGAATTTATGTGCTAACAGAGATTTTAAAGCTCAGTTTCCATGCTGCACTGCTGCGTCATCTAGAATCAATTCCTTTCAGGTATTATGGGTCGTACTGTATAATAAATTGCTCTGTATTTGAATACATTTCTTTTATGACACAATGACCTTTAGAGGGGTTTTCATACAAATTCCTTCTTAGTTATTCATGACATGTATTAGCAGAGACAGGTAAATGACACCCATGACTCTTCACACTGTGGTTACGCCCCGCAGACCAGCTACACCTGTAGTTCACTGTAAAATTCATTTGTGCCTGTTTTCCCACTGTATAGTTATCTGTCTGTCTTCCTGCTGGTCACTGTCTGTGTTCCCCAGACTAGGTTGAAGGATGACTTCAAAACTTCTCAGTTTTGACCCCCGAACACAACCTCTAGAATATGGTATAATCCTGTCCTACTTATTGACAAATCCTATTTTTATTGGAAAGAAGAGGATCAGAATGGAAGTACTCCATGACCTTTAGATAGGACATGACCTACAATCTTTTCATGACTCACAGCCCAAATTAAAACTGTGCAAAAAGCGAGCACGACAGACAATGCAAATCCATTTTCTACTAAAGCGAATGCGACATTATCATAGCATAATTTTATTCTCCTTTGCCTTAAAATTAATATTATGTTCTCCAAAAATGTAAAGAAAGCTGATCATAAATTTGTCTGTAACTGTAGGTATTAGTTCAATGAATAATTTAATTAGGTAAATATTTATTTAAAATTATATCAAGAGTGCATCTCTTGAGCTTACAGGAATAGCTAAAAAAAAATTTTTATTGCATTTTTGTTGAAATTCTGACACCAGGTAATATCTTACATTCAGTGTGTGATTCTCTTGTTATCTTTATTTAGCATAAAGCCATATTATTTGGCCTTGGAGGCTGAAGCTAATGGTTAGTGTAGGGGGGATAAAGTGCTGTCTTAAGTTTGTCCTGAGCTGTTTATATAAACACCATTTTAAAATTTTAAAACCCTGAACAGAGTTAACTGACAATGATTACACAAGAAATGGAGGAAGGAGTTGATGCACCAGCACTAATCTTCCTATATGAAACACGGCCATGCTCCTGGACTGTGTGTTATTTTGTTTTTGTTCTTTCTTCTCTCTCTTCTTCCGTCTCCTGAGGAATAAATCTCCTGTTTGGACCCGGTTAACCTGCTGTCAGCAGTCACGCCCTTAAGTGATTGATTTATTACCTGCTGGATTCAGACCTCCTCATCTCCAGTGTCTCATTGTTTTGTTGGTCAAGCCTTTTTCATGTTATGTCCCCCATTTAAATTTAACTAATGAATAAACCCCTGTGTAAAGCTAGATGTTTTGGGACTCACGTTGAGATACCTCAGTGTTCAACGCCTGCATCATGGAATCCAGTCTGAATATCCAGAATATCTACCTGGAGAGTTACCTTTGGCAGAGGAGCTGCAGTAACTTATCTGGTTTTCAAGCAACTTTCCTGCAAGAAAAAGAACAAGTGAACAAAATACTTACCTCCCAAAGAAGATGTTTTCTCCCCTGGTCTACATCATTATTGACCCACCTGCACAAATGCTGCCAACAGGATTCCAGTGCCAGTGCTTCTTCCCAGAGCATGCAACACTTCATGAAACAAATAAGACTCACACCCATACACTTACCTGCAAAACTCGAGCCAAATAAACCCCCATGACTCTCTTCTACAGAAAACTGCTGATCACAATTACTGGAAGCCAAGACTTGTCAGATAAGATTTAAAATAAATTACTAAACTCTTTTCTGCAACCGAGTCACATAAATAGTCAGAATATAACAACCATGTACTCAGCATTAAATTAGTGTTTGATATTAAAGGGAAGTGGTGTAAATGGTAAAACTATTATAGGACAGTTTGACAGATTTTACACTTTTAAACTTTTGTGGTTGCAAATGGTTATGTGTTTTAAGGAAGTGTTTCACGCAAGAAAATCAATGTTGCCTCCTGCCTCCATTTCCCATGAAAATAATCATCAGTTCTGGGTAAATAAATCTCCCAATGCAAACCTGACAACACTTTAATAGCTCATAAAATAGCTTTTGAAAATGGTAGACAGATGCAATGATTCTTGCCCCTTATGGACTAGCTATTAGCTTTAGCTTCCAGGAATAACTAACATGGATTCATACAAAATGAAGATGGGTAGAAGGTTATCTGCTGCAGATAGATTAGAAACTGCTCATAACTTAATTTTTCTTCATTCAGCTCCTAATGTATGCAGCTGCTCAACATCATAATCAAAAATCACAGTGGGATCACACCAGTCATGGCTTATGATGATTACAGGCCACATTTAGGTGATTACATTTAAATCTTTGAGGTTCACACAAAATGATCTTTAATTAATGATAAAACTATCAGTAAGCTATGATTCTATCTCACGAGGTCAGTCTCTTTGATAACTTCATATTTGCAAATTTTGCCTTTGTGAACTTTTGCACAGGAACTGTTGCACTTTTTGCCAGAAGACAGATCAAATTCTGTGTGCCTTAGTTGCAGATAACCTGATCATACCGAGAAGACAAAAGGTATGAATAAATATGTTTTCATAGCTCAGTGGTCCAAAAGTGGTTAAAGATCTAAATGCTTTGTAATTTAAATGAAAATTACAACTCATATTGTTCCTTCAGGTACTTCAGGTAACACACACTCTTCAAATATGCATCTGCTAACTTAACAGCTTCTATAATGTGCTGACTGCAAATTGAGAGATTTCTTCTGAAGAAAAAATCGATAAGACAGGCACACAATGATAAATTAGAATTTTAAATTGAAGACGACACGAGACAGCTGAATGAAAAATGACTGCAATGAATGATCTGCATTTAGTCTCAGAGAGGCATTAGTATTTGAATAGGACTTCTGAACAGCAGTAGTGAATAGTAAGCATAATACTATTTAAATCAAGAGAAATTTTGTTTTAATAAAAAAGGGTGTGTAAATTGAAATTGAAAACTTTCTTTTATTGTCATTGAACTGAAGCAGAACAATGTAATTTGGAGTTGCATCTCAAATTTTGCTGTGCTGCTTCAGTCAAAGGCTTTCATTTCATGTCATTTTTCACTCATCTTGGGTTGGTCATTCCTTGACCACCTAAACAACTGATAGGAATTTTTTGAAGTAAAATGAAAAAATTCATAATGTACAATGATTTATGAACTACCTAAACAAAAACTGAACAAACTTATCCACTCCTTGCCTCGGTTTGACATATCAAAACTTTCTTTGAGAGATCACACCTAAAACCTAAGGGTACTACAAAACTGCTTTAGAAGTGAATCAAGGAGTGTGTATAGTCAAGCTAAACTGAGAGTGTTAGATTTGGAGACTCAATCTCAGTGACAAGAAACAAAGAAAGTTTCAAAGATTTTAATTTTTAAAATCTGGGAGTGAGAAACTTTAGAGAATCAGTCTTTGTTTTAAGTACACAACCATCAATTTGCCGAGGCATCTCTCACAAAGATATAGTGGGGAACAAAAGTGCAAGCTGTTCATGCTCTTAATATCTTTCTAAGATAATTGATCAGTTAAGATCTGTCAGCATTTTCTACCATACTGACAGATCCAGGTGTAAGTCAAACCAGCATGGTGATACTAAGAATCCCAAACTGAACCTGAAGTTACTTCTATCACCCATTAGTTCTGTTTTGAAGCTCAGATCCCAGAGATCTCAGAGTTCTTTAGTTGACATATCACTCCTGTTTGTGTAAGTATGTAGTTTAAAACAAACTTAATCTTTAAGTTAAGTTTGTTTAACTTAAAGATTTAACAAACTTAATATTTAAGTTTGTTTTAAGGGGATGTGGTCAGATTTGGGCAGCCAAATTGAAGTTGACAGCGATTATAACTGAGTTTTGCAGAAATAAAACCAGCTGCAGCCTTGTACTTGTGAAAAAAAGATCTGGATGTTTAAATTTGAAGCTGAAATTATAACTCTTAACAACATGGAAAATAAACTCACTTTCTAACATTCACATAACATTGAAGTTACCTGTTTGCAGAGCGACTTTTCAGTCATGACCATGATGTCAAGGAGACTGTTTGGATCATTAGCTACATTTTGTGAAGAACTTGAGTTGAGATTTTTCTTTGAGTGCTTTGAGCTTAAATTACACCATCTAATTACGGCACAATTCAATGAACAAATCATGTTGTGAAGATAATTCAGAAACAGGATATAGCTCAGACATTGTTTTACTCAACCTCGCTGTTTTTGCCAACTTGCCAACTGCTATGTTTGAACTGAGAATCTGTAAATTGAAATGTGGGTGTAAACTCATACCCAGGGGGTCTTGAAATATTGCTGTTTTCCAAATATATTCAGTGGAAAAATCACTCTTGTTTTTGATTTTCACAATGGCTTTGCTGTCTTTAGGGTGTTCACTCATCTGTGTGCACTGGTTGGATGCTTTCAGTTCTACTTTATTGTTCCTCTGTCCCATTTTCCTTGCGGGTAATCTCCATCATTCTGCCTTCAATTCTATGCTTCTGACAGTTTCAGTTATGGGATTTGTCTCATCCCTCACAAGTCTTCTCCTATTTGTTACAGCCTCAAATGATTTTTACAACATCCCTATCTCCCTCAACTCCTCTCTGCAATATTGCCCCTTGCCCTAGGTTCCATTCATATGACAGCAAGGCTTAAGTTGTCACTGGTGTCCTCTCCGATGATTACCCTCAATTCCACAATTCAGCACCGGGTTGACAGGCATTTTATGACTTTCAGCCTCTCTTTGTGCCACTTTTCTCGTCTTGAACAAATCAGCATGACCATGGGTTCTTCTCTTCTCTTGAGCCCTGCCTCACTGCTCCACCTCACACTTATTCAAAGTGTCTCTCTCTAGACTCTGTCCTCTCATACTGTTAATCCAGCCATGCCCTTTGCACCGCTGACACTGCAGAGGGAGGAAGAGGGTGTATGAGGGGATGTGGTCAACACCACACATGATGTCAGATAAAGTATTTAAAGTCATAGTTTCCAAATGTTTTCTGTATTAAACTAGCAAAGTGAGAGCAGAAGAGTACATGCATTGCTGTCAGTTAAGGAGTAAATAAAAGCACAAACATGTCACTGCTTATATGATGTTAGTCATTTATCCCTTTTCCATGCTGACAAAATTCTTACAGGATCATGGGCAGGCTGGTCTCTATCTCCGGCATGGAGGTAGAGACCTTTGATGGACATTAGTGGATAGTTTATGGCAGACAAAAACTTAGACAAGCAACTATACACACAAACTTATTCCTCAGGGCAATGTAGAGAGACCATTTACCCTAACTTTCATGTTATTGGACAGTAGGAGGCAGGGCCGACAAAAGGCATAAGCAAACTAAGCAGCCGCTTAGGGCCCCAAGGCCACTAAGGGGCCCTCTCAGTGGAGCTGATTTGTTTTTCTGTTTTTTCTTAGTAATTATTTCTATGCCATTCTAATATCAAAAACAAACAATTTCACTAGGAAGAGATTTTGTTTTTACAATATATATTTGATAATGCATGTAGAAATTATTATTTTATTGATGAAAAAGAAAAATAATTGCTTGGGCCGGCCTGGTGGGAGGAAGCCAGAGTCCGCATCCATGCATGCAAGCTCAATGCAGAAAAGCCCCCCAGCCTAAGTGTGATTAATCTGATTATTGTTTTTAATCAGTTGATAGCACTAGTTGACTATAAAGACCAGGACAGGGCTGTAAATATTAGTTTCCTGGTTTGGGACCCTGAAAATCTGTAACGATCATAAAGTTTCTCATTATGGTGTTGGTAATGAAACAAGTCCTGTAGATATTTTTTATAAGCATCCATGTGAAAGCAAATGCTTACAATTTTGCACAAATTAGTTTTTCTTTCCTTAGTTTTTTTTCCCTATTTGTGGTAAACATGAATCGTCTATGATTAAGCTGATGGATTGACTTAATTTATGAGCATCTCCTATAAAGATGTCTTTGTGAATTATGTCGCATGTGATTGACAGCAGCTGCAAAAATCATGCTGTAGACTGAGGCTTTTCCACTGAACGGTAATGTCATGATGTAATTGCATTTTTTATGAATTTTCTGCTAAGGATTTTTTAGTAGGGTGGAATCAAGGCTTCATGACAGCAGAGTAGAAATGCAAACTATTCCTTTCACTTTGTTTTGTATATTTATGACTAATATTATAAATATGCAAAACACAACGCATTTGTTTCAAACTGGCTGACAATGCTATCTAACCGTATTTTACTAGCTAGCCAACTTTTTTCAACAGTAATAATGCATCTTCCCCAAGTGGTGCATGTCAGCATTTAAAGATTGATCATCCCCATTAACTGGAAGCAGAAAAAACAGTATTACAAATTCTGCACTGTTCTTTTTGTTATAAAATAAGTGATGTCAATGTCCACATCTGAAACTTATTTCTCTGTACTCATGTGTTGGTGAACTTTCTTTCTTAAAGTCCCATCACGTCCCATTTGTTTTCTTTATAGTCACCAGACCTCCCCATACATCAGATGAAACACATTGAAAACCTAAAAGGCAGATGTACAATAACATCACAAGATGCTTTTAGTGAGATATGTGAAGAGTGGTACGAGGATGGCCCAGAGTCTCACATAGTCTCACAGTCAGCTGTAGTTCAGAGGAAAACATATGTAGTCGTGACGATGTTGGTTTTCTTCTACAGAAACCCATTTGTGTCTGTTTCAGGGCTACATAAAGGCCAAATAAAGTAATAATTGAAGATACACACTAACTCTGGTCATGTTTGAAGATTAGACAGTCTGTTTGGAGATTCTGATTTATCCAAAAGCTGCTCCTGTTTAACACCCAGGTGATTTGACTTGTCTGTTTTCCTTTAATATGTAAATACAGGTAAAGTCATTGGGTAAATAGAAAGGCTATGAATACATTTTCTCCAAAAAAAAAAATCTTTTTCAGAAAGATTGCCTCAGCACCTTTTCTTGTGCGGAATGAATTCTGTATTAGCAGTGGGTCATGCAGCAGGTCATGTTGGGTATGCAAATCCCTCACAGGTTTCTGAGCTGAGATTGATGTTGAAGTGAAGGATGGCATTTCATTTTGCCCCCCGTTTCTTTCTTAGTTTGGTGGGACAATGACTTGTCAAGATGATGAAAACAATAGGTCTAAGAATTGTCCAATGTTAAGTATAACCAAGTGAGATATTTCACAACAAGATCTAGTTATTGGTATGGTAAACATTGAAATATTGACATCCTTTCTTTAAGCATGAAGTCTGCCAGTTCCATGTGCTGAAAGACAACCCAGACCATATTACAACCTGCAAACTTTGCTTGTGTCATGTTGCTATAGGGATGATGTGCAGAACCATTTTTGTTTCCATTTATTTATCATGCACTCTTCTTGGGTATGGAGAAACCTTTTAATGTGGTTTAAGTTAATACTAAATTAGCTTATATTGTTTAGTACGTAGTAGGAGGAATGCTCTCTAAAAACTGATAATTTTGTATTTTAGTCATGTTTGGATTTATTTGTATTTTTGTCATTGACATCTGGTGTTATTTTTTATATTGATATAAATGTTGGAAATATATTTACTTAGAAACATTTTGATGCATTCATACCTTTTTTTTCTGGCTGTATGTTAGTTGCGACAAACAAACATCACCTTAGTTTTCAGAAATCCTTTAACTTAATACTGTTGTAGATTTTTATTTACTGTAATTTCTTCTATTCTGTTTCTTATTTTTTTTCACTCAAGATGGGAAATGCCTCCGAAATTTTTCAGATCGTGTCCAGAATTTCAAAAGACAATGACTTCGTCATGGGAACACTCTACACCATATTTGGTAACGTGATTAGCCTCCTTACCTTTTAATAAACATAATGAAGGCCAAAATGCTACTTTCCCTATTATTTTACCTTTCTGTCTTCCAGGTGTGTTGTCCATCCTGGGGAATGGGATCCTGCTCTTTGTGGCCTATAGAAAGAAATCCTCTCTGAAGCCGGCAGAGTTTTTTGTCGTCAATTTGGCCATCAGTGACTTGTCCATGACTATAACTCTGTTTCCACTGGCCATTCCCTCAGCCTACGCTCACATGTGAGTGGCCTTTCAGGTGCTAACCAGGGATGTTTTTCAGTACATTAAATCAGGCTTGTGTTAAGAAATGTGCATGTAAAAATGAATGTCATGTTATTTTGCATTCATAATGATGCACTTTGAACCCTTAATTTTGGGGTGATTTGATCAAATGTCAATGATTTTTCTAAATCAATAATTGAGTGCACCAATTTAAACTTACTGTAGCAAGTCACCAACAACATTTATCACTAACAACATTTTTATGTAGTTATCATCAGTCTTCTGGATGAATTATTTCTGAATAATTGACCATTTTCTCATCAGAAGCAGTGTTTGTTTAAAGAGTTCAGCTTCCCAGAGCCGAAGATGATGTAAAGTTTCAGTAGGATTGAGCTCTGGGATTTGGGCAACCTATTTTGTTTCACTCATTTCAAAACCAGCGATTATGTGTATTTGGGATTGTTGTCCTACTGGAACACAGCAAGAAGGAAAGGAAGAAAGCATGAAAGAACAGAGTTAGGAAATGGAAGGAAACAGTGAAGAACAAAGCAAGCCGACGAGCTAAAATACAGAGGAAGTGGTGAACGTGAATAACCACACAGACGAACTCTCCATCCATTATCTTTATGCTCTTATCCTTGCTGGGTCTCGGGGGGGGGCTGGTGCCTATCTCCATCGGTCATTGGGTGGGTATGCCCTGGACAGGTTGCCACGCACCAGAATAGCTAATCACCGTAGAGGCAAAAGAAAAAAAAAAAGCTGAAGGAGAAAGCAGGCGGTGAGAGCCAGGTGTCAAGGACCAGTTTTGAAGGGGAGGAAGAAGGCCAGCTGAAGGAAGGTTATTATATAACTGGGACCAAAAATCATGGGAAAAGACAAACAAAAATGCACTGAAGAAGGAGACATTTAAAACAAGAAGTGCAGTATGCCTCAATGTTCAGTGAAAGACAGTGTTTTGCAAATTGATCAAATTATTTTTCCAACATTTTTATTACAGTTGTAATTCAACAGTAATACCAAAACCAGCTGCCAAGGTACTTCAAGAACCTTTTAAGTGGTTGAAACTTCCAGCCACAAGACCTGCTTGATATATTGGCACCAACTTATAGATTCACAATACAGTTGTGTTGAACATAAAAATAAAAATGTCACAAGAATTGCAGTTGTTGTTATCCATGCGTTTCCCACTTCAGCTGGCGACCTTCTCCAATATCTTTGTCTGATCCTCTGAGAATCTTTGGATGAAAGGTGTGAAAGCGACTAGTGTTGAGTCGAAGTGTGTCGCTGTCTGCCTGTCATCACTTGTGACATTAAATTTATCGCCTCTCTTGTTGTCTATCAATGTTTCCAGAGAGAGTTTGCACAGAGTAAATATTTATTTAACTAAGATGTTGTTCAGTGACATATGTTCTTTTCTGCTTTTCTTTCTTTTCAGGTGGTTATTTAACCTGACAACCTGCACTGTCTATGCCTTTTGTGGTGTTTTGTTTGGCCTGTGCAGTCTGTCCAATCTCACGGTGCTCTCTTGTGTTTGTTGGCTCAAGGTCTGCTGTCCTAACTACGGTAATCAAAGCACTTTTTATACAGTTTGTTATTCCATGCAAAACCAACCATAATCACACAAACACAATATAAAGTGTGATCATCAATATGATTTAAAGATGAAAATGATGATCGAATAGAACAAAAAAAATTAACACGCATCAGAAGTTTTTATTATAATTTTAGGCAAAAACTGTCATACAAAATGACTATTATTGTTTTGCATTTTGAGCTGTGCTTATCCTTACCATATCGTAAATGTCGTGAAATGTGATTCCTCTACCAAACGTTTGGTTTTTGCTTGCTTGATTTCTGTGGACATACTTAGGTCTGTCGTTTACACATGGAATAGCAGTATTGACACATTGGACCCTTCATTTTCAGTGCTGATTAAGGCTTTAGCTCAGTGTTTCAGCACAGATCTGTTTCACAAACTAACATACTAGTAGGTCTAATCAGTCCATCCTGCTAACCTCAAAGCAAACAAAGAGGCATGACTTGCTGAGGAATTGTATTGGTAGGTAAGTGAACTGTTTAAGTCTTTGACAGAATTAATCAGTTTATATTAAGTAAAAATCAATTCCTAAATCTTCTTAAATACTGATGTAGGTTAAGTCAAAATGTCACTCAGTGAAGTGTAGTCCATGTTAGGAAATAAAACAATACAAATGGCATAATTAGATAAGCGTTGGTCTTGTGTTTTGAATCTGAAGTTCCAAGAAGTCCAGGGACAGCTCAGCTCATCTGTTTTCTTGGGTTTTCTGTCTTTAATCTTCCTCTTGACAATGCTTTACAGTCTCTGTTTGGGGTTTAGGTGAGAAGCGCTTCTTGGCAAATCAAGCCCAGTAATACTATGATTTTATTTCCAGTCGGCTTTCCATTAATTTGGTGAGAGGGAGCACTCTGAACAGCTTCGTTTGCAATGTTCTTTGTTGCTTTTCCTCCTGTTGCAGGGTGTCGATAACTCATGACATTTTTGCTGTGAACCAACACAGGCAATAACTTGAGTAAAAAAAATGAGTTGCATAAATTAATTGTTTTGTAGACAACAAAGGGCACAGTGTTAATAGTTTGCATAAAATATACATATAACAGCATGATCCGAAAGACTTTGTCTTCAGACCTGAAAGGTCTTGCTATTTCTTTGGGTTTCTGCTGTAAAGTTAACTGGTATGCAAAAAAAGCCAGAATATAAGATTCTTATAATAACACTTTTTGTTGGAATACAATCTGGATTCTTTAGTTTGTATAGACATGGTATGAAGGTAAATGATCTAAGTAGTGGATTTTCCAAATGCACAATTCATCCATTTGCCCCTTTAATTATTCAGCTTTTATTTGCATAATTACATCTTTCTGAGCCAAATCTTTCAGCAGCACAAGATACTCATACAATAATACAGCACAATAATACTCATAAGTATTATGAGATCTTATGAGTTAAGATCTCATAATACTCTGCAGGGACTTCCAAGGACACTTTCAAAGGCCACATGTCTCTGTGACAGATTTTCCAAGAGACTAACTCAGTGTCACTTTTTTATGGCTCATCAGCTTTTTGCAAATTTCATGTTGAACCTTTCGGCCAGCATTTCAGGTTTATTTGAGGAGCTGCGATGGTTTGTTACTGCGCTACTGAGCTGCAAGCCTTTATTCACTAATCATGATGGACACTTGAAACACGGATCATCATTTAACCTAAACTGTGTATAATCTAATTGCACTTACTAATGTATATGAAGTATGTAAACAAATTACATTTACTTAAACACTGTCATTTATAATTTTGTGAATGACAGGAATTTGGCAGGAATATTTGAACCTGAATAAGATCCAGCTAGATTGTCTCCAGTCATAACTTAGTTTAAGAGTAATTGAATAAAATCACATCTCTGTCTCAGGGTCTTGTCATTGTATTAGCCAACTCTCTATAATTCTGCTTTATTATTCCCATTTCTCCAATCTAATATAGCTAAAAGGTCTGGTTTTCCTTTCTGTCAAAGAGCTTTCAGAAAGAGCCTCTAACATTCAGTAAAACTGCTGTGATAACATACAGAGTAGATTTTTATGAGCTAGGTCTGTTAATAATAAAGCGGAGTTCATGCACAAGAATCCAAAACCCCATCCAAACTTGGAGAATATTTTTATTGTGTTCGGGGTCACTCTGTCAGTAGAGTAGTAGTTTTTCAACTGCAGGTTGTAGGTTTGATCCCAGCTTCTGCCCATCACATCGATGTGGCTCTGGGCCAGGCACTTAGCCTCAAGATGCCCACTGATCTGTGCATTGGTGTATAAATGTGAATGTGGCTCTAGTATAAGTCGGAGAGTATGACTGGAAAAGCACTATATGAGTTCAGTCCATTTATTAGGATCCTTTTAACATGAGAGGTCTAACAATACGGCCACGCTGGATTAAAGTAACATTTGGTAAAAACTAAGGATCCAGCTTAATTGTTTCAAAAACGTTTGTTTTACACAATTAATTAATTAGTGTTGAATAACTAATTCCAGGCTTGACAGTATTGTTTCTTTGGTTAGTATTAAATTCTAAGGCATCATAATATTTAGTCGTAATAAAATGTATGTATAATAAAATGACTATAAAAACAGTTTATAAAAAATCCTTAAAATTTGTGCAAATACATCTGTCAGAGCCAACAGTATAAGTCCCACAATAAACGTTATTGCTAAATAAAAACAGCTTATCCATTATGAAATTGAATACTTCAATACACCTATTTAAGTTGCATGATTGCATCACTAAATAGTATATAATAATGTTCACTAATATTTCCAAATACACTATTGCTATTGTTTGAAGTCCAAATTAAATTAAAGTTTATTAGGTACCAACTGATAAATGATGAATGTTTCAGTATCTATCTATCCTAATAGTAGTAAATGAGATAATGATTGTCAATTCCTATCTTAATGTGCTAAAGCATAGAAAATGCTAAATTGTTATCTTTTTACATACACAAAAAAAGATTCATTAATATCAGGCTATGCTATTTAAGATCTCTGTTCAGTATAAAATTAACAGGTCCAGTTTTAACCACTAAATGTTCAAGCTTTAGTGTCATTTACTAAAGATAAGCCTGTTGTGTAGTTCTGGTGATGCTTATAAATTGTTAAACTTTGATGCTTAAAAATTCACAGCTTGTCTGTTATTCTGTCCCTTTTTATATCCCTGCTGGGAACCCATAAATCTGCCAGGCAAACTGAGTGGCAGCAGCTCTTCCGCTGCTTATGTAACCGAGTCCTGGTGTCGAGTCTGACATGCAGGGTTTAATAGCTGACTCTATGCTACTTAAGCCACTCACCTACATATCCAGAGGCCCATAATGACACCTTGCACTTTTTGCAGCAGGGCAGAGCTTTTTTGGGACAAGTTGTACTTTGACCAAATAAATTATATCATCGCATTTCAACAGGCCAGCTTTGCCTGGATCCAGGGCAGAAAAATTTTAGATGGGCACAATTAAATAGAAGTTCCTAATTTATTATTCAATATATTTGTGAAATTGGGGAATCTGATTAAAATTTAAATTGCACATATAAATGTCAGTTGTTTTTTTATTTGTCTTTGATTCCTAATTAATAAGATAAGTTAAACTGCTGCTGTCTCAAAAAACTAAAAAACAAATACCTGATTGGTTGACCTGCACCAAAACTCAGCCAATGACTAATCACCTTTAGATAAAGTTTGTCATTTCTTTAGAAAAATCAGCTTGATTCATGTTTCTCAGGTGAAAGTCATGGTATTTTTCTTTATGCCAAAATGATGGAGGATCGCTAAGGTTAAAACGGCCTGTTGTCGTCTTCCTAATTCACTACTGCAAGGACAATTAGGAAGAAAAGTAAAATATAGATAACTTAAATATTAGGCTTGTTTTTTAATTTACCTGCAGACCTTTTTCAAAAACAAGTCATGTTTTGTGAGGGTCCAAAATGTTTAGTGACTTTAACCAGTGGTGGTTCAATGATGAGGTGTAATACATGACTGCATCTCTTCCTACAGGTAATCACTGTGTTTAAAGTTCACACTAGTGATGAGCAACGACTTTTAAAGAAGAAAATTAGATTAGATATAAATCTGCAATTTATTAAGGCTTCTTGACTTAGAATAGATTTCTCAGTTAAAGGTTTAAATACAGCCACCCTAAATGTTTACTAAGAATAGGTTATTAATATCAATCAATCGATTGATTTCAACAATAAGGCAGTTTAAAGTGACACAAACAGTCAACAATTGAGAAAACCAGTAAACATAAACCAAAAACAGTATTTTAAACTCTGTTCTCTGAGCTGCAGGGAGCTTAAAACTGGGGCAATGTGCTTTATCTTTCTGGGGAATTATGGGGAATAATTTGGTTGCTATGTGGTCTTTTGATTGGCTTTTGATGAAGCTAATATTTTTGATATCCCAGAAAGCTAAACTGGATCAAAGCAATTCAAGCACAAGTCAAGCTCTACATGTCTGTATTTCAGTGGTTTTATGGTACTGGTCCTCCACCCAAAGCATTGCAACTAACTAACTGAGACAGAGATGTTTCTGTTCATATTCCTCGCACATTTATGTCGGTCTATTTGCACCACAGGGGTTCGCAGAAGAGGGAAATTCTGAACATAATTTATCAGTTTGCATTATCAGTGCTTGACAGACACAGGATAGCGCTTCACAAAATATAATTACTGCAGCAAAAAGCTGCATTGGTTAGAGAAGACAAAAATCTAGAGAAGCAGACCTAACTGCAATGATGCAACAGAATCTATGTTTTAGGTCTTATATTGTGGACAATTCTTGTCAAAACAGAATCAATTTCACCTCGTCTTTATGCAACTCGACATAATTACAATAGAGTGAAATATGCTTTTTGTCCTTTTGCTCACTATAATTGAAGTCTGTGTTTCCAAAGAGCTCCTCTTGTTTAGTTGGCAGGTAAACACGGTCTATAACGAAGTGTGTAAAACATAAGAGACATCGAGCCTTATAAATAGTGTCTGAAGTGCAAACGAGCTCAAATTATTCCACTTTTATGAGACTTCAGGCCAAGGAACCCCATGACATCCTGTTGCTCCTTAGTTATATTTGATAAAAAATTTATAACACATCCTTTTTAGGATAATTTTGAAATAAATGGCCTTCATGAAGGAAAAAAAACATGTTTTAACAGAAAATTATAGTAAACAAATGTATCCTCTTTTAAATGCATTTCAGTGAAAGAAAAAAACTCTAATCATTTAATTAGACATGTAATTGTGTATGTATGAATGTATGTATGTAATTAAAATATTTTAAAATGTAAATCTGCTGGGTAGTTGAATAGTTATATGGCAGTCTACAAGCTATGTGGTTCTTCCACATTTTCCAGTTCAAAAATTCAAATTTCTGCTCTTAAATTTAGACAGCTGGCTTCCATCTGGTCGACTGAATGGCTATGTCACAATTTTGCTTCTTTTTTTTTTTGGCTAACTCAAGTCCATTTTAAACTATACTTTATCTCTATTCAATTTTCTTGATTAAAAAAATCTAAACTAAGGCTCTGCTTTTGACCTGTGATGTCTGTAAAACTTGATGAAGGAACATAAATATGAAAGATGTAATTTAAATAGAATGAACATAACCGGGTATTTATTTCTTTATTTTTTCTTCCTTTTATACTTAACTTTTATTATTTTACTTATTTTATTATTATTTTTTAATTTGTATCTACTTATTTGTTGCTACCTTTTTTGTAGTAGTAATTTTTGATTTGATATTGGAGTCGATATGTTGATATGTGTAGATAGAAGAACTTCACTGCTGGATCTTCAGTCAGAAAAAAAAAACAAAGAAAAGAAAACAGCCTTCCACAAATTTTTATTTGGCCATTTCACATTTTTCTGCATAGGCTATTAAAATGGCTAAATTAATGAATGGAGAAAATAAAACATCACTGTTTCAAATGCAGCCCAAATATATTTTCATCCTATGACAAAACAGAGGATTCTAACTTCGAACTAATAATTATCTGGGTTTGTCATAAGAGCTTTTTTCATCTAATTAATTTAATGTTTCTCCAAATACATTTCTAAATGTTTATTACAATGTTAATCTGGGAAAACAAAGACTACTGGCACTATGTAATAATTTTAACTTGCTAGCATTTCAATATTGCAATTAGAAGAATAAAACGTTTGAGACATCATCACTGAAAATGTTGGAGCAAAACTTTTTCTCTGAATTGGTGTTCAGTTCAGTTTGAAAAGAGATTAAGCCTTGATGTGTCACTTGGATAGTTGGAGTTTTGTTCTCTGGAGTAATGTTCCACCACAGATAAAAGCTATCCATCTGTAATGGCTATACCCTTTCCACAAGTCCACACAGCTCAGCGAGGGCCACTGGGTGTAATCGCCTCCCCCACCCTCAGCTTGAAGAGTAAGAGGGGTTGACATCCTGCTGAAGAGGCTGTGTGGTGCCAGATAAGACTGTCCGTGTTCTCCTTCTCAGTGAATGTGCTCTGAAAAGCCCTTGCCTAAATCAATTATAGCAGAATGTGGCTGTTGCAGTATTTCTTACAGAGCTTCTTACTCAAACTCCGGCACGAGCGCTGCGGCAGAAGTTCTGCACAACTTCTCATATAACATTAGGGAAAATTAGGTGCAATCGCTCAAGGTGGACACTGCAGAACCTGAGCATGTGGTTTAACGTTACAAAAAAAGACCTTCATAAAAATGTTGTTGAAAATATTTAGCTTTTTTAGCTTGTGTTCTGCCAGACTTAGAATTTCTCTGTTTTACTGAACGCTTTGCAAGCTGAATAAACCATTACAAACTAACTACATCGGAAAGAACTTGACTACTCTGTGATTATTGTTGGTTTTAATCATTCACTTAAAGTTTTTAACTTCATCACTTCAGAAGCCACATTTTGTAGCCCAAGTTAAAACAAATATTAGACAATCAGTTGGATGTAGCTGTAATTATTGTGAATTGTTTGCACGTCTCAGCTGTTGCAGAGTACTTTAAGGTTGTTCTGTGATTTTCAAATCATATAGCTAAAGGCAAATTTGCATATACAATTATTCACCACACATGAGCTGCTATAAGTGTGCTGAAAAACTTCAAAATAAAAAAAATAACATATGTGCCATATCAAACCTCCACTTGACTAAAAGCTTTTTTACACTTTTACCACATTTTGTGTCCTTAATAGCCAGTGATTTATCTTCCATCTCCCAATACAGGTAACAAATTCTCGTACTGCCATGCCTCTCTACTCGTCGTGGGCATCTGGTGCTACGCCGGAGTGTTTGCCGTGGGTCCACTGTCAGGTTGGGGAGAGTATGGGGCTGAACCTTATGGGACTGCGTGCTGCATCAACTGGCACGCTCCCAACCACAGTTCTGCAGCAATGAGCTACATCATCTGTCTCTTCTTCTTCTGCTACATCGTTCCCTGTACTGTTATATTTCTGTCCTACACCTTCATCTTGGTGACAGTGCGAGGCTCTCGGCAGGCCGTGCAGCAGCACATGTCTCCACAGAACAAGATCACCAATGCACATGCACTTATAGTTAAGGTAACTAAATGAGCTTCTTTTTTAGAAATACTTATTTTGTCTTAATCAGCATTTTTTTTTTTTGCCATGAGGAATGTCTTTTAAGTATTTTTATGTTTACTTTTCAGCTTTCCGTGGCAGTTTGCATTGGTTTCCTCACAGCTTGGAGTCCATATGCGATTGTTTCAATGTGGGCAGCCTTTGGTAAAGCAACAGATGTACCACCAATGGCTTTTGCTTTGGCAGCCATTTTTGCAAAGTCCTCCACCCTTTACAATCCCATAGTCTATCTGGTCTTCAAACCCAATTTCCGCAAGTCTCTGTGTCGGGATGTAGCACACTGCAGAAGCACATTCTGCAGGTGTTTTTGTCAACACAGCTCTGCACAGAAGGGAACTTGCAGGCAATCTCATCACATTGACGAGTGCAACTCTACAAGGTTGTCTAACGGACTGCCAGAGAACCACCGGACCTGCAGACATTGTCCTTGACTGAAACGGTCTCCGGTGCCAAGGAAAATTTCACAGATTATAGTCCTCAACAGACTGCCAGAATACTGAAAGGATCTGTGCAAACTGAGGTCGCTGTCAGTCAGCTCTCCAATGAGCTGCAGAGTGACTTTCTTTAAAGAGAGAAAATGCCGCCTCAAAAACAAAAGCTGCCAAAAGAAACCAGCAACAAAAAACTGCAAGATGTTGGATAAAAAAAAAGACTAATAGCAAATTCAGCAAAGGCTCAAGACTTACTCACTGATGAAAAAGACTATTATTCAGAATTATTCTCGAGTTTAATGCTTGTTCTATGCCTCAAATATTTAATACTGCCAAAAGAAAAAGAAAAAAAAAGATTAAAAAGAGGAATCAAGATTTGATTACGCAGTTAGATGCAAATCCAGTAAAATAAGCAAACCAGTTCAGATGGTAAATTTGTCAGGTCAAAGTTACAAGCATCAACTATTTTATTGCTTTGAACAATCAACATCAAGGAAACAAGACTGAAGAGTCAAAATGCAAAATCAATTTACGCTGGATTTAGAGGGAGGAACTGATACTGAAACTGACTACTCCCTAATCAACCTTTTATGTGTTTTTACAAGTACTGTACATTATGAGATATTTGTATTTATTAATGCATGCCTCAAACTGAAGGACAACAGGGTTGCTGCTCTTATCTAAAAGTAATTAAATATTGTGTCCCGATTGCTGTCGGAGAACAAAGTTTTCGAAGCTTTGTTCTCCGACAGCAGAAATTGTAGGCAATTAATTTGCCTACAATTTGTCAAACTTGAGGTTCACCTTTTAAAAGTAGGCTCATCAAATAAATAAAGCTCACAAAGCTTATTATTACCCTCATAAAAACAAACATCCTGTTAAGAGAGTACCTCTGCAGTGTTATATCTCATTGTCTGTAGGAAAAATGTTTAACAGGTTTTACAGCTCCTTTGGACCAAGACACGAACAATTTCTTTATGCTTCATGGAAATATTTATTTTCATTTTTTAGTTTACTTTTTTTTACATATTATAATTTGATTATAAAATTAGGTCCTCTGACACCAAAACCAGGCAAAAATGCATAATGAATATATTAACCAATTAGTTGTCTCATTCTGAAAAAAACTAAAATGTCACAAAAGTAATTAAACTAAAAGGCTTGTGCAGATTTTATAAATGTTTTTTTTCTTATTACATATTAGCACCTCATATACTGACAGAATCTCTTCTGAAATTCAGTTGAATCTCAGAAGAGAAATTCAATTGACAAGAGAAGTTTTATGAAAATAGGGTTAGCTGTTGGTCAGTTTGGATCCATGATAGAGACAAGTTCAGGAGAAACAAAAGCAAACCTAAAATATTTTAGGATGCTGATTACAAGCATTAAATTGTACAATTTAGCAAATTTACAACTGACAGACACTTCGCAATAAGACTCATTCAACTCTTCTGACCCAGACTAGTTTTCTTCATTATCCATTAAGTCTGAACAGATGGCACATTCAAGCATCTGAAAATTGTTCCCAAGATGAACTAGGCTTGTGAAGATCCACAATTTGCACTATTTCTTTTGATTCTGTCCTTATTCACACGATGAAGTGAATGAAGTGGTTTGTTTGAGTTGCTACCTCAAACTAAAATGATAGGTGAACCCTCAAATTGACTCTGCCATTACTCAGTTAACAAATTAAAATAATTGTATCAATTCTAACTGAGCTGGAACAAGTCTTGCTGTTTAGTCTGAGAATAAAAACAAACATATTTTTTATAATGTCTGGTAATGCCTTGTTTCATTTTTACAGTAAATCCCATGGTTTAGTAGACATTTGGGTCAGACCTTTTGGTGGGGAATGCTTTTCTTTTTCCAATTTATCTTTGAAAAATGAAAAAAAAAAGTTCTTAAAATATCAAACTCTGAAAACATGGATTGACAAGTGGTGATATCTGGAAATTTAATCTCTCACTGAGCATTTTAGCCCAATCTGGCAGTTTCATGATTGTGTGAAGCATTAAGTGAAACAAAGCAGCTTGTGTCTGTGTGCTTTTACCTTAAAAACTGCGACTGGTTGGTCTCATTGTCTGTCTGTCAACTTATCCTAGCATAATTATGCACTGTCACTACCTCCCTCAGTAGGATGACTTCAACCCCCCTTGGCAACTCAGCCCTTTCAGAAAATGCACACAAGGTTGTCTAAGCTTGATGTGCTCACTGTGCAGTGCTGCAGATATTTCCATTAAACCATACTTTACAGATACTTTGATTAAAACATTTCAGACAGTATTATCTTTAAAAAGGGCTCTTTTTTTATATTTTGCTTAATAGCTCTGCTGTTGTTTTTTTTTTTTTCCTTTACTAAACAGCTCCATGTCATTAAATGAGACAAACAAATGAAGAGTTCAGACAGTGAAGGGATTTTAAACAGTCGGTTTAAGCCTGGCTTTGGAAGAGGTCAAAGCTTCATCACTCACAAGATCAGCAAAAAAAAGAAAATCCACATTCCTAATGTGTAATTACTTAGAGAAAAAAAAAATATATGTATTTCAGTTATTTTCCCCTTGAAAAAAACAAATTACATTCAGGAGGGTGCTGATTTATTTAATTAATAAAAACAGGAGGAAATTTTATGCTTGTGCATGAATATGGATATATTGTCTTCGTTGCTTCTCTTGCCAACTATTAAAAAAACAAAGTTGGTAACATGAGACATAAAAGGCTGTGCCTCAGCAGATACCAACATTATCTGAATAAAAATGCTCACTGAGCAGCTGAACACTGTTTGCCTAACAGGCAGTTTTGTTCTTTTCTCCTGGCAGCAAAGGTCATCAACCGAAGTCAAAAGAGACATGCAATGTACAAGATAAATTAGATCTGCTCACACTCGAGCATAGATCTGCTCGAGTGTGTGTTTTTGTTGACTGGCATAGCTCCTGTGATATCTTTACTCATTATGTGGGGAAGGCAGGCTCCGGCTCTTTCTAGTTTTTCACAAATAACCTGACAACAAAAGCACCTCCTATTTGATGTTTGCTGTTTCACATGATCACCTTACATTCTGCTTGAGGTGATTTAACAATCAGGAGACATGTTGCAGATAATCTCCTGAAATGATCTCAACTTCCTAATGACTCAGTAAGAAGTGAAATCTTACAAATCCAACAATAAAATACAATTCAACAAATGAAAACTGGCAATAAAAATACACTGCCCTCTTGCTTTTTTATGTTTTTATTTTTATAGTTTTTACATTTAGCCATGGGTTTGTGAGACGCCTGTTATTGATGAGTTACTGCCTTTTAATAGCTAAGGCTACACATAGCCTTAGCACATACTCAACACATACAAAGAAAATACAACAAACTTGTCCCTAAATCACTTTTTGAGAAATAAAGTGGTGAGCATGTTGAACCCACAGAAAAAGAATAGGGGAAAATATAGGAATCCAAGAAAACTGCTCTGTATTTGCCATCCCGTTTCCTATTAGTCCTTTTAGTCCTCTGCTGGTTCAGTCCAAGTTGATGGTGTATGAAAAGGATTTTCATTACCGAGGTAAAGACCCATGCAAAAGACTGTAAGATTGCTTGCAAAGGTATTTTTAAAATTAGAAATTTGCCAGTGACCACAGTCCATGACACTGAAGAGGAAACAATAAAACTTCAACATAAACCATCTTAACCAAGATTTTCTCACTAGATTCCTGACTAAGGAGTCAAAAGAAATAACCAGAAGAGTTCAAAATAATCAGGTGCTTAAGGCCAATCATGAAGGTCCTCAGAGAGACCTGGAATTACCAAGTACAGCTTTTCTCTTAAGTAATTCACTAAATCACAAAGATTTCTTTGCACAGTTAATACACATGACTCCCCTGCTCAAGAATTTTTTTTTTAAAAGCTGTTAAGGGTTTACTCTAAACCTTTTAAACCAACTAGTGAAACAGTGAGTTAATCTAATCTGGTTGATTGAGAACAAAATGTAAGTCTTTGAATGTAATTGTTTTTGTCGCCATGTTGGAAGGAGAAAACGCAAAACACCTAATGCCACAAACACCATACAAAAGGTGGAGTTTGCAAGTGTGAGCATTATTTCCTTGGATTGTTTCAATTTTATCTCTTCATGTGATTGAATGATCTGGCTTTAAATAGTAGATATGTAAATAAAACACTGATTCCAAATACATAAAGACACATTAATTGGGTTAAGAGAAGAAAATCAAGGTTGTTAAAATGTCCCTGTTAATCTCTGGTTTAAAGGGACGGCATTATGCAAAATCAATTATTTTGAGCTTTATATCATGTTACAATGTCATTCCCTCATCAAACACATAACCAGACTGTTGCTTTAACTCATTTTTGCATGTCTGAGAAAATCTTGAATCTCGGGTGGCAGCCATTTGGCGGAGCCTTAACGCCTGCTCATGCAATGCACTGCCTCTTTCCCCAAAGCTCCACCCTGGAGCTCCACCCCTCCACCAGACTAGCGACAAACACCTGGTGGGACTGTGAGTCTGCTGAACTAATCACACAAACTACAACGTTCCTAAGTATGGCTGTAAACAGCATCAATCCACGGCGTGGAGAAGCATTCTTTGGACGACGTACTGACAGGGATGTTCTTAAAGGAACAGAGGCAAATTTCAAGGTGTCAGAAACGGTTTTGACATGAAGTCAAATTTCTTAAGTTGTTCTCAAATTATTTTTAATATATTCAGAATTTTTATAACAATTTAATGTAACTGTGGCTCTGCATGTCTGAAAAATATATGAATCCCCCTGTTTAAATTAAATTTGGAGATCTTGTGAAAGAACTGAACCAAGCAGTTTAGATATAGAGAAGTTTCCCTGAACCTGAAAGACTTGGAAACAGTCGGTTTGGAAAAATCGATTGCATCACAACAATGCATGTTGCTAGTTTCACCACTTTTCCAACTATAAAAAAATAAGTAAGGTGTTAAAAACCATACATGAAATTCATCTTTTTGCAAGTGTTTGTCCATTTAGTTGGACAATGAAATGTAACTATACCTACGAATTCCTGGTATCTCAAAATGTTCATTTCTACCTCTTTACTTTCAAAGTGGAGGATATAGACTAATGCTGCTATGACAACTTTTAAAAGTTGTTATAGTGTCTTAAAACAAAATAAACCGCTGTACTGTCATTATGAAAGTGTTTTTTAACAATGTTTCAGTGAATCTATTTCTCACAGTAAAGCCTATGATTTTTTTCTATCAGTAAATACGTTTGATGATTGTACTGGATTTAGTAAAACATGTCCACAGACATAACCCTCAGCAGCATAACATGGACCTACCCAAACATAAATTATTGCTGCATTCAAAAGTAGACTTGGAGCAACACTCTGCAATCCTTTAATCAACTGTGCTGTGTTTTGTATGAATGCTTATTTCAAACCCACAATGTGTCATATCCCCCGGCAGGTTTTAGCTTCCTCATCCCTTAACTGAAGTTGATGTACTTATTCATGAGTTTGTGAATGCTAAGTAAAAAGAAGCTCTGACAGAAGAATAAAGGCCAATGAGCATCTGTGGTCTTTAAATCAAATGAGTTTATTCTATGAGGGCTTGAGTCTGAATCCTTTAACACTGAGCTGTGAGATGAAATGAACAACGCCTCGGGCTGTCTGTAGCCTGAGTTTATTTCAGCTGACACGTGTAGCTTCATGTGAAAACCTTGTAGTTGTAAAAAAAAAAAGAAAAAAGAAGAAAAAAGAAACACCATTTGCAAAGTCAAGTTTCTCTAAAGCTCGTATAAAGATGATGCTGAAAGTCCTTTCATCTACAGCTTTTACTTTACAGTGTATATCGATCAACTCCTACATGTGCAGGGTGGCATCTCATTACTTTATCTTGTTCTGTAACCTCCAGAATGAAGTGGATGAAACAATTCAAGTGTGGCTTGGTATGGTATTTATTTGCAGGAAAAAAAATAAAAACCAAAATGATTGTACTTCTGTGATGTTTTCACACTGATGGTGGTTTGTTTGTTGCTGGGACATTACAAAAGAAGGAAACTATTGTTAAGACTTGAGGATCAGTGAAGGCATTTACTGAAGAAGCACTTCTGAAAGCTTCTCTGCAGCAACCAAAGGTTACAGTCACTTTCAGACTCTCCGTTAAAGCCAAAATGCTGTTTTGAGCGCTCATATTTTTCTACCAATATGCAGATAAACTTGTGAAGAATATACATATCAGAGACTCGGCTTCAAGCCGTGAGGCGAGAAGGTTTGGCTCTACATTTTGTGGGCAGAGATGGACACTGAAACCAGGAAATACAACTGTGAAAATCTGCTTCTGATGTCTCTTTTCTACAGTTTTTTTTTTCTTCTATATTATATGCTACAACTCCTTTTGTGTTTATTCTGTACCATGAGCCATTCCCTCCTGGGTCATTTACACTGGCTTTACCCATAAAGATAAAATAGTGTATATACTGTATAGGGCTGCATGGGTGTATATACGTGTGTATATATGTGTTTGTAAAGATGCCAACTATAGATAAAATATCATTGATGAATATAAGCCAAACTGTATAAATAAGAAGGAAAGTGTCTCTTCCAGTGTCTTGAAATGGGGATGAAGGACTTTTATTTTTTTATGTAGTTTGAGCTTCAGCAGAGTCACATTCAAAGTGTTTCCATAAATGTCTGTCATTAAGAGATTGGGGTGCGTGTAAGCTGTCGGATTAGTGGGTTCGTTCTCTGCAGCTGGATCTATTTTACTTAAGCTTGTCTAAAATTTCCATGAGACTGCTAAGACGATGCCTCCATAAATGGAGGCAAATGGCATATTTGTATAAGGCTGTCTGTCGGGCAAGTCTTACACAAATATGGCGTAATTGGTCAGTTCCAAAGGTTTTGGTACGCCCAACCCACATGTTGTAGTATAAATCTACTATGTTGAGATAGAAACACTTCTGAATGGCAAATGTCTAAAACAACACAAGCAATGCCACAGATGTCAGTCTCTTTTATTGGGATTTTAAGAGACAAACACTATACAGTGTCTTATACTGAATTGAAAGGAGCATGATGAGACGTGGCTTGCATTTTAATTTTGCCCCACTGAGTTTTTACTAGAATTATTTCCATTATAGGGCCGCACAGTGGTGTAGTAGTCCAGCAGTCTGTCTGTGGTTGTGATTAAAGACAACAGAAGCTTTCCGTCATGTCTTTTCCATTCCCTCTCCGCCCATTACCTGTCAGTAACGCTGTAAATGAATGCCACTAGTGCCACAACATCTTTAGAAAGAAGTTAGCAGTTACAACTCCATGCTTTTAAGAAATGTCTCTGTGAGCTTTTTCATCTAAAGATGACCATTTGCTGCTCTCAGTTTTTTAGGTTTGCCACAGATTCTGAATTGGTACGGACTTTGTTTGGGCCCATACATAAATATGCTTGGATGTAATTATTTCCATTATAGCTCTGGCTGTTTTTTTTCCATCTTTTCAGCATCTTCATATCCAGGGCCAGCCTGTATTTAGCTCCATCCATATTCACACCAACTTTGACCAGCTCCTCACAGAAAAGTGTCCTGTGAGGAGCACAGGAGCCAACCAAAGTACCTCCTTCATAATTGCTTTGTCTTTTACATGTCTTGGAGAACAATTTACACACGACATTTAGAGCTTTCTTTGAACCAGCCTAAGCATATTTCTTCTTGCTACTCTTCCATTAAGGCCATGGTGGAGAAATGCATTGCTCATACTTCCTGCTTCCTCTACCCTGCTTACGTTGGATCTCTTGGCAGCTTCTCTAAAAAACCCTAAAGAGGCCGGTTCTCTATTGGTTTGATCTTCATAGGGTGTGTTCACTGGTCTTCATGATGTTGTTTGTTCACCTTGATAAATAAAACTGTGAGGTAGATCAATCCATAATATTGATACGTTGGTATCAGTTTCACATCAATACTAGTGGGGTAAAATTGATACTTTAGTTTTATATTTCCCCTTAAAATGTATTTTATTTTTGTATTTTATTTTCTAAGCTTTACCTAAAAAAAACATTTGATTTGCTCTCAAATTCTAATTTTATTTATTTATTTAGGAAACTTGTTTTGTTTTTCTATTTCTGCTTGTTGCGTTGATATGTTTTAAACATATTTTGAATCAACTTTGTTACAATTAGTGCCTAGATTTTAACAAAATAATTAAAAGGAAAAACCACAAAAATACCTAATGATCAGATGTTTGATGTTGTAACAAAATCAAATGATAAAATATAGTGGTATCAGTAGAGGTGTCTGTAATACAGGCCCTGCATTTACTTGGTATCAGATTGACACCAACATATGCAGCTTCGCACATCTTTACTGTGAAGCCTTCACAGAAAAGCCACAAATATTTTGCAATTAAGAAAAATATTTTTTTATTAATGACATGGCTTTTGAAAGAACTTTGATTGTATAGAATATTTTTAGAGGTATCAGAATGCAGAATACTAACGCACAGCTTTTACATTTTTATTTGGACATTTTTATTTTGTGCAGGTCAAAGACATAAAATCCTCTGCAAAAACACATTAAGGTTTTAGTTGTACCATGACAAAATCTGAAAGGGGGGTTTTTAAGACATTTGGAAAGCAGAGTACCACAATGTTCCTTGCACTAAGTCTATAGAGTGTCAAAATTCATATGAGAAATATGCCTCCGTGCCATTGAATAACAATGGGAGATTTTTCTTGACTGCAGGTAATTTGAAACATACTTTATCTGTAGCTGAATTTGAATTCAAAGAGCTTTCATTGTTAGGAAATCCATGTAGCAGAAGTGCAAACATTACATTACACTCACATGGATGAGCTGTTCACTGCACAGAAGCCTAATTACAGCAGTGCTGATATAGCAGTGTTCATGGAGGGCCTGAGGCTTTGTGCAGCAGTCATTATTCCCTGCATTATGAATTCAGCTGTTTTCAGCAGCTCCCCTCAAGGCATCAAATCAATACTTTCGTTAAACATGTTTTTCTTAATGTTGAATCTTATCTGGAAAGAATGGAGTGTGAGAACGTGACAAACCTGATTCCCCTAGTTCCTTTCTAACTGAGATTCTGAATCAGCATATTTTGAAAAACTAAAGAGTTGTCTATTTTTCAATGTGTTTGTACTCTAAGCACTTCCTTAGTCTTGTGACAAATCTGAGATGATCGCTGTTTTTGAAAAAGAATAACTACCATATGAAAGCAGAAACGTGAATATAGAAAAGTCACATTTGGGGAAACAAAACAATTAGATGAGGAACAGTTTGCTGTTGGGAGATTTTAGCTTTGCACTTGTATTACAAAAAAATAACACATCAGATGTTATGCAGACCTTCTTCCCCAATTTCAAAGACACAATCAAGGGTGATTGTGACGTGTTGTACATTTATGTCTGTTTATATAAAAAAATGTTTATCTATATAGAGTTCCAAAATATATCACTTTGCATTTAATAAATTATTATGATTGTTGTCAGTGAAGTTACAAATGCACTGTGAAAATGTTTACATCTATTTTTTGTTGAAATAAATATAAAGGATTGTATGAAAAATGTAAACTATAGCCATCCAAGGGCAAATCATTTGTTCTTGAACAGAATAAAAATGTTAAATAAAGACAATTGGGAAATGAATGTATGCAAATGTCTTCTTATACTGCAAAAAGGCCTCAGTTGTAAGTAAGGATGCTGAAGAGAAGAGCTCGGGTGATCACATAATTTATGTTTGATTATAATAATTATGGGCAGCTGCACACCTTTGTTGCTTGAATTTGATTTGGTAATCAGCATAATTCAGTGGGAGGTTTATATCAATATCACCTGAAAATTTGTTTTCCACTCGTTTGTGTTTCACTGGATGTGCACTAACAGCTCAACATCATCGTTTTAACAGTATGAGGATTAGAATCTGATTTTATAATTACGTTCTCTGCATGATTAAGATTTAGAAAATAATAATCAGGATTTTGGTGGGGTGGGTGGTACTTTCTATAAAGGTTAGATGTTACCCTGCTAGATTAAATAGTTCAACTGATCCAAATATTGGAGTACCTGATTAACCTCAATGCCCAATATTTGTTGTTTTTCTGATTGCCTTTGATAGCCGAAGCCAGAGTGACACAGATCCGTGTGGTTTCAATTTGCACTGTTTTTATGTACCAAAGAACTGTAAAATGTAAATTATTTTACTAATCTCACAAGAAATTCTACATTGTACTTTACCTCCCAAAACCATTTCAACACAATTAACTATAAATTATGTAAAATGTGTTAAAATATTAAAAAAACTCAAGAACTAGATTTAAAGAATTGTAATTTCAGTACAAAAAATTATCTGTATTAAAACAACTTTTTGTAGGTGTGACACAATTTATCTATTTTTCAGGACGCCTATCTCAAAGGAAAACAAAACCTTAATTTAGTGTCTCACTGTGCACCCTTGAGACAACCTTTTTCCTCGCTTTTTATTTCTCAACAGAGGGTCTTTGAAGTCTTCTCCAACTGCTGTGAGACTACTTTGAACAATGTGAATGCAAGGGGGCAAGCTTGAAAGCAAGTGTCTCACACTAAAGCCTGAAAGTTGGCAAACCTTCTGCAGCCTTCAGATTGTTTATTTTTTTCTTGCTGAAAATTTTATTTAGCTTACTCCCTTTTTTCCTGAGCTTCACAGGC
The DNA here is from genome assembly GCA_902982915.1 of Phalloptychus januarius. Lineage (NCBI taxonomy): Eukaryota > Metazoa > Chordata > Actinopteri > Cyprinodontiformes > Poeciliidae > Phalloptychus > Phalloptychus januarius. The sequence continues at coordinate 502,273 of CADWAE010000201.1, read as the reverse complement.
TTGAACAGTTGTCTGAACCTCGAGCCTCAGCAAGGTGCTCTGGACAGCATAGACATCTGACTCAACATTTCCCAGAACTTTAAAAAAAAAAGGTGTGTATATGATTCAAAGACTGACTGAGAAATCAACTGAAACCACCAACATTACATAACAGGTAATCCAATATGCATGAAAAGAGGATATTCTGTTCTGAACTTAATCTTTAGTCTTCAGTTTAGTAACATCCCTGACCTTGCCACGACAGTAAACTCATTCTCACACTTTTTATCAAAGTTTTTTTTTACGTCTGGATATTGTTCTACTTACTGTACTTCCTATTTTGTCCTTGCATACGTGGCGTACTGCATTAATCCTCCAGATTTGGATGTAGCTGCGTGAGTTGTGCCATATGCAGACAGATGGGTGGGATCTGCCTGCTTCACCCTAACAAGATGTCCCTGCTGAACACCATCTGCCAAAATGTTTTCACTCTGCCAGGTCTGCACCTGGGTGGGATGGATGGTAATGTAAGTGAACTGACTGCAGCACAGTGTCATAATCTGGCTCTTGTCAAATTATCAGATGGTGCATTGCAGATCAAGTTCATTGTAACCTGCCACAAGAATCTAAGAACCAAAGACTTTGAATAAAAGTGTAAAAACTGACAAGAGATGAGAAGCACTAAAAAAAGAATCATACTATTGTCAATTACTTAAATAAAAAAAAAGAGTGATCTACAGAGAAATTAGTAGCCTGTCGTTCGCTCTGAGATCCTGTATGTGTGCTTCACTACACCTGTGTTGTATTATGAGTTTATGAAAACCAGCTGCTGGGAGAGCCTGCACCTTACATATATTTAGTAGGGAACATATTTTTTCATCGTTACTCATTCAGCACCTTGTAACTCACTGGTTAATCATCAAACAAAGCAATTACTGAAGGTCTTCCTGTTGACTGTGGATTTATTATTTAACCTTCACCTCTGAGGTATTACTTCTTGTGTCACACAACTGCAGTGTATTTGTGCAATACGAACTTCCTTTTTGCTGTTTTCTTAAGTCCTTGGGTGAATCATCTTTTGTTCTCTTAGTTTATTTATTTTTATAAAGTGCAACAATCATTCTAATTTTGCCTTTTCTGCTAAATTAACAGAAAAAAAATAAGTCAGTATTTATATTCTCCAAAAAAAAAAGTAAATGAATCAGTGGGTTATCAGCACAGTCTGTCCAGGGATATTTCTGTTAGAATCAAATACTCTGGTTCATCTCCTGGCTGAAGTTCAGCGGCTCGGTGGATTCGACTTGTGAGGAAAAAAATCAGGAAGGATCTAGCAGATTTTTGCCACAAATACCTAATAAAACATTGCTTTTTTATAAAAACAACTCAGTAAAATGCGTCCACCTGCCACTGGTTTGGTGGCAGGTGGACGCCACCAAACCAGCTTATTGGTGTTATTATAATAAGTCCTGTTGAAAGTTACTGAGTGAAATAAATGCATTTAGTAAATGCATATCATAGTTCTGCTCTAAATGCTAAAGTTATTAAAACAATGTTATTGATAATTGGTTTGTTTGTTTCTTAAATGAAATGGTGCAATGACATTGTTATCATATATTGAGCATTTTTTCAGTACGTTAAGTTTAATAAATTTTTCAAATTGTAATACTATCAATATCAACTATATGTTGACATTATTTCTCTGTAAAGTGAAGCATAAATGCCTAGGGAAGGGAAGCTTGTTTTCGTGTGGCCAAGTGAGAAATTACTTGGCTGATTTTTTTTTAAATGAAATACTTTGCATACAAACCACTTCATGTTTTTAATCAAATGATTAACCTTCTGCCTTGCAGGTTTTCGTTTCTTACTGACACGGAGCTTTTCGTAAGAGCTTTACTGACCTCGTCATACCCTGTTCACCCTTATCATTGCAGTAAAACATGGAAACACAGAGACACCCAAAAATCCTAGATTGAGACAGTGATTCATTCCTTTGGGCAGAAATGTTGCTCTTCTGTGACTGTTTTTCACATTTTGCTGACCTTGTACTCTCAGCTGACATTCCTCATGGTGGATTTAATAATCTAAGAAGTGCACATTTAATTGGATTAAACCCTTGAGGCATCTCAATACAGAGACTTGTGAACTCAAACAAATGTGTGGATGTTTACTTGTATAACTCTTTTTGAGTGGACATAAATCTGTGACATAAATGACCAGAGGACTGAAAGAGAGAGTTAGAAAAATGACTGATTAAGGTATCGACTTCTTTGTTGGGAACTAGGCATGCCTATGTCATTGTTGAAATAATTATTTTTTTTATCTTCTCACTTCACCTAATAACGTTGAGTTTTTTTTATACTAAATCCAGCAATCACTCAGTTTTCTTACATCCACGTACTTCTTACATTTCTCCCTAAACCTGTACGCTTCAACAGTTCAAATTAAACCTCACATGCATTTCAACCACTAAGCTCCTACAGAAGAAATTACACTCACAATTTCTCTCTATATAACATATTTAACTCTTGATTAAAATATATTATTCTAGACTTGTATTATGTTTTCCTGAAATGGCATTTGCTGATAATTTAATTCATTAGTCTTAACCTCTACGCTGAGCTCATTTCACTCATTTATTAATACACAACTCCCGTCTGAGTGAATTCTCAGTTCTGATTGGCTGCAGGGTGCCCCATTAATTCCTAAGAAAGTGCACCCACTGACTAGCTTAAATTAAAATGTCTCTTCACCATTTTAAATGAATATGTCTGGGATAGTAATGCGGATGGTGGAAAAGCATTGATCTATGGTCACACCTCAATTCAATTCTGTTTAACACTTAGATATTTAGATTTATTTCCATTGCTTCAAAAAGTAATGGTCCTATTTATTTAGATTATTCCATCTAAATAAACCTCATTCTCATTGCATTTGGTAATTTCAACAGCAAAGTTCATGAATAAATAAATAACTTTAAATGTCACCTGAAGGCCTTTTCAATAGTCTTGGTCAAGAAAATTAAATGGTTGGTTCAGTAGGTCAAAGGTAGTTTTTTTGTGCATTTCATACATAACAATAGGTATGTTAGGTTTATTTATGAAGAAATTAATTATGTGACATAAGGTAATAATTGGCAAAGTTCAAGCAAAGTTTACACTATGACATTGCAAAATCAACATCTACAAAGATTACAGTCATTGTAAGAGCTGGCTGCAATGCAATGACTGGCTGAAGATATTTTTATGAGAACACTGTGACATTGCTGATGTTGAATAGTATCAAAGATTTTGCAGGTGCAACAGAAAAAGACATTCCTGAAATACTTTATAATACAGCAAGTGTGAAAGTTTTATAAACTGATGGAAGTTTTACAGAGATGTAAAATATTCTCTGCACTGTAGAAATTAATTGCAGTGCATGTCTCCCTGAGGGCTGAGAAATAAAAATGGCTACACCGTGTTCCTGGAGTCATCCGAAATGAGACCATTTTGTTTCAAAATGACAAACTGCATTACAGCTGCAAAGAAAATTATGCAGTTCATACAGAATGACATGACTTTATATTTTTTGAATAATTGAGATTGCCCTCTCAGATGGTGTGAGCTGCTGAAAAGGGCAGTGGAAAACAGTTTTTTATGCTGTTGTTTGGTCCCCTGAGTCTACTCCGCGTTTGGTTTCGCATTAGTACCTTTATTGTATCTATTTAGGTTTCCTGAATATGTACACAGGACTGTCACACTCTCTGCTGAATGGAGGACCCAGATATAAGAACAAGCATGCTGAAGACAAGTAGATAATGAAAATTGAGAACATTGTCACAGCTCACTGCAACTGGGTATCTGACATTGATCAATATAAACCAAAGGAGCATGCAGGCAGGGGGAGATAAATGAGAAAGAAAAGGCACACTGTGAAGACACGACAATATGCACTCAAGTTATGGGGAAGTTTAAGTTTGTCACACAGAAAAATGTTAGAAATGTTGATTAAAAAATATAGAAAATAAGGATTTGACAAACCTAACAGGGTGATCATTAACTGAGCTACTGAAATTAAGTAAATGGAAGTGAACATAAGGAAATCAAAATTTACTCGAACCAAATTTACTACTTTGATTCAATGTCATAGGTGATTTGTCATTTCATATACAGGGTTAGATAAAATGAAATTTTAATACTATTGTCTACAGCAGGTCAACAAAGCTGAATTTTCATATAAAGCTGGAACCTATCCTTGACTAGAAAGGATAGAGATGCATGCAAAAGCATGATACTATCTCACCAGTGTGAGATAGGTTTGAACAAAAACAGAAACTGTTTCTGTTGCACTTTATATATAAAAGCATGTCTGAAATATTCACTGCAAAATACAAGGAGCCTTTAGAAATATCCAAGGCTCTCCAGAGGTGTCAAAGGTCAATCCTTGAGGGTCGGTATCCTTCAATGTTAGATTCTTACTTTGTAAGAATGTAATCCTTATGGGGAAATTCTCCTACACCTGTCCATCATATAATGAGGAGGAAGTGAAGAATATTCTTTAACATTGTCCTTATTTCAGACATTTTTTTACAGGATACTGCGTCTTTAATAAAGATTGAAATTAATTGAATCTCCTCTCCAACTAGAGTCTATTTCCTCTCCTACGACACAGCTTAGGAGAGGAAGTAGACACAGCTTGAGAGGATCAACAAGATGATAATTTACTTTCCCAAATAAAATAATAATAAAAAATGTTTATTTTCATCTAAAACTAACTTTTAATTTCTCTGCATCAACTCCTTACTTTCCTAAAGTGCACCATTTATTCGTACTCAAGCAATGCAGCTGTGGTGTTAAACTAAATTTAAAACAAAGTCAAACAAAGAGACTTGAAAGTTGCCACCTAGTCAAAAAAAAAAAAACCTGTCTCCTTGCTTTTACACCTACACAGTCTCACCACCACCTCCACAGGTCAGCACCTGATGCCTTCTGTTTTTCTTCTTTGTCTCAGAAATAAACAACACCTCCCACATGCCTGCATAAACACGCACACACTTGTAAATAGTTGTTCTCATAAATTAAGTTTTTTTATAAAACTCGTGTTTTTGGTTTATTTCTTTCAAGAATTGATTCAAGGTTATTGCTTTTAGTGCAATAATCCTTTGTTTATCCTCTCCTGCTGCTGAAATGCTCCTAAAAGGCTTTTGTTATGTACATTTCTAATTAGTACAATTTGTTATTGCAAAAAGATAATCTTTTTAATCACGGATGCATTAGATGGTTGATCTCTTAACAGGTTTTAAAATCTCACATTCATGACTAAGCTATCACGAGTAATCCCCTTTTCTCTTAAGCTTCACTTGAACAGAGCTTTTAAATTTTAGTTTTCCATCCAATTTTAATTATTGGGTTAATATTCTTATAAATGTTTTTATGAGTTTCTCACATTTACTTAGGCTAAGCTTAGCTGCCAAGTGTTTGGACCACTTAAAACCACACAATGGAAAAAAAACAAAAACCTGCTTGTTATTCCTTAAATAGAAATTGGTCAGTTTTAACCTCCTGATCAAACAAGTGCCAGTGGATAGCCGAAAAGCCAACTCATGGATAGGGAATGTGTCCACTTTAGTTGCCAGAGACTCACAGAAATCAGATGACTCCCAGCTATCAGTTTTCCATCAGCAGCTGCGTTAAGTACTTGAGTAAATGCAGTTGAGCTAAACTGACAGAACAAAACTTGTGTGCATGCCTTGATATGAAACAAGAAACTGTTTTATGCTGCTCAAATGTAATTTAGTGTTGGCAGAGAGGCATTTTCCAAATGAGCAGTTAGCATTTATCTCAGCCTAGTGAGGGATGTGTTTTAGTGTACATGAAAACAAAGTATACACGGGGTTTATACCTCACTGATTAAATTTCTGTCTTCCCGGACAGGAACTACTTCAAAGATTTCACATGTTTTAATCAGCACTTGGGGCTCTCCAAGAAAAAAAAAAAAAACGCACTTATTGACGTTTATTTTCTTCAGCTTGGGTATTATTTACAGCTCTTAATGACCATAGGAAGCCAAAGGTCTGTCTGGATGCCCGTATTTGGATATATCGTAGAGAAATTACTGTGATTACAAGGGAAACATGGGTCACCCACTCTAGACTGCCTAACAAAGTGTGGACAAAACAACAAATATTTTTTAAAGTGATGTACATGTTTGGCAGCTGTTGATGGAGACATGCCTGAAGCAAAACTGCCTGACAAGCTTGGGGAGACTGTGGTGTCTCCTGTGATGTGACACTGACATGCTTCCATATCAGGCTTCCCACTGGCAATGTCAGCAGCTTCGATCTCTCCATTAGTTCTTCCTGTGTGAGAGCAGTAGGGCTGGAAAGGCAGCAGCTAACTTCATCTGACATTTCTCTTTTTCTTTCTTTTTTTCAGCTAGATCTTCCTGTGGAACAGCAATTTCTCAATCAAACCAATTTTATTTATAGAATACTTTTCATAAAACTAAATGTTTTATGAAAAGTGCTATGTACTGTTAGTTGATGGGAATTCAAAGATTATGTTTCTAAAAGAGCAGTTTATGTTCTTATGCTTTTAGCTGCCATGCATTGCATAAAAATATTCATACAGATGGTGCACTTATGTTTCCCAAAACATTCATTTCATAAAGTTGCCCATCCTGCTGGTTTTCACTTAAAAATTAAGCTAAGCTGTCAAAAAAATTGCATTTATTTGTACCCTGTTCTACAATGGAAAATATGGTCCAAAAACTGGAAACAAATGTGGCTGATGCTTATCTCCAGCAGTCATTATATGCTGGACAGATCATTTCTCCTCTAGTGGACAACAAATGCCTCATTTCCATTTGCAGTACAGATCGACTCTGTGCAGTTTGGTTTGGTTTTGGTTTTCTAGGTATACCAACTCCACTATGGACAGAAGGTTAATGGCTAAAATAAAAAAAAATCTCTTACACATACATAACCTCCCTGACACAACAGAAGTAATTAGAAATTGCAGTGTTTTTTTGTTTTGTTTTGTTTATTTTGCATAATTAGGATATTAGGAATCAGTTTTGCTATTTCTAGTGTTACACAGCTGAGAGAAAATAGCTACTAAATTTCAGACAGAGTCCAGAGACACATGAGCAGCCACACAATGAGGAAAACGAAAATATTTTTAGAAGTGAATGGAGCTTGAACAAACACGGGAACAATGGAGGACTATAAAGCACCAACACGGGGGTGCAGACAAAAACACAGACGAGTATCTGACAAAGGGCAGCTGAAAACCCCGGATTAAATGTGCGGAGGGAGCAGATGAGTGAAGTTGTACAAGTTAGTGAATGAGACTCAAACAGGGCGACTGAAAAGCAACTGACTGAGAACATGAAAATATACTTAACATGAAGACAAATATTTATCAAACAGAAATAAAAATACAATCCAAAAATATTATAAGCAAATTTAGTAAAACAAGAGTCTAAAAGCTTGAATATTGCATTCAGAATAAATATATATGCAGATGCTAAACTCAAAACCTCTTTACAATCAATATGAAACATTTCTTGTGAATAACATGAGTTGTGAATAAGAGCGCAGGTATATTTGATGTGTACCCCCATTTCATTAATCTTTTTAATAATTTGTGAACTAAATTATTAAAACAAAATATTATATATTTAGGGCTTATTGTGTATTATAGTGTTGATTATCACATATCCTCATTGCTTTCAAAACGTTCAATGTAATGAAGCTCTGTGAATGATCAAAAAAATCTCCATGAAATACTCTAAGGATCAATTATATTTCTGTTGTTAATGGCATCGCTCTTTATGTACATAGCCTTTAAGATGTGAGTTTTTCACATTTAATTACTAATACTAAAATAAATTACATCTCATAGTTAATAAGAGTAGAAATATGACCACAATAAGTTAATATATTATTGTAGAAGATTTGTTCTGGTGAGGGTGGGAGAGTCCTCTTTATTAAAGACGTGACGATAGATGAGCCGCCTGCTAATCTCTTTATCACCACTTTTCCTTACTCACGTCACAGTTGAAAGCAGACTGAGAAATTAAAATAGTCGCACATTCATTTGGCTATTATCTCACAGCAAAATGATAACAATTCTTTCAAATTAATGCAAGCCTAGGAAATCAAACAAAAAACAATTCAAACAATTCACAAGGAGCGAATTAGCTTAATAAAATTACAAACAAAAAATCATTTGTCTTAAAATAATAAATCAATAGACTGAGGAAAAGTGAAAGACCAACTAAACATAAATTTTAGACAATTCCACAGAAACCCAGGAGAACTATTGATCAAGACAACTTATAAACAAATCTAATACATTTGACCATTAGGAGAGGTTTAAAACCTTTGCAAACTGGAGTATTTCACAATGTTAAAGGTTGAAAAAGAGGTCGTAATCCGTGTGATAAAACCTATTCCATCTCACTTTGTGTGATGTGTAGCAAAGAAATTCAGATGAGGTTGAAGAGAGAGAAGTGGGGTGCCTCAGACTTAGAGGTGCTCAAAGCTTATTCTTTAAAAAAAAACATATTTAATTGTTTACTTTTAGTTTGATCTGCATAAAAGATTTTTAAAAAATCATTACCTGTCTATGAACCCGAAAATGTAGACCAAAGGTCAAATAATGCTGTGCATGAAACACCCAATTAGTGAACTTTAGTATTCAGTACAGGCCTCTTTTCAAAGATGCTGTCCAAGCACTTTCCTTATAACAAATTAGGTGTAGCAGCATAATGAGGAGAAACTGTTATTTATACTAAAAGTAGACTGAAAATTCTCAAAGGAAATGTGTTTTCAGCCTTCATGTAGACTTGAAAAAGTGTCCTGTCATTATTATGCAACATTGATATGATAGGATTTCCAACTGTCTGTCAGACAGACATTATAATCTCCCAGGCTCAGATCTACAGCTTCACGGTGAAGGGATTCCTGCCCCTAATCTCTTTACTCACTTATCAAGATAAAGCTTATCTTAGTATTGCCTAACTTCCCGATGCCTACATCCATCATTACATCTGACTGAGCTACTCAGGCACACATGAGACATGAGTGACATGTTAAGGGGAAAACAGGACATGGATGAGTGAAAGTGGGGAAAACAGAGGAAAAGTAGACATATCAAACTCATTTGTTTAATGACGGGAAATTTAGACAACATTTTTGCATGATTTCTATGCTGTGATTCACAATGCAGGGTTGTTTTATAATTGTCACCTAACACAGGCGTTGTGGCAATTATTTACAATTATTATTTACAGTGTTTCTTATTTCCAGACTTATGGATGCAGTTAATCTGTGCCAAGGAAAATAAGCGGTGCGACTGGATTGGCTGCTTTGCAAACACCTGCAAATAACCTATGAAGTAGCTTGGCTTGGTATTTCAGCTTTCTGAGTTGCACTTTCTTTCAAATTTTTATATGTAATCTACAAAAAAAATTATATCAACAGGTTAATTTTCCACAAATAATTTGGAATCATGTTCCAAAGAAAAATCAGCGAATAGGTGTTGGATAAATGTAAATAATATTTATGCCATCTGTCCTATTTGTTTTTAGTTATAGGAAATGTTTGTGTACTGTTTAGTTGTATGACTCTGATTTGAAGGAGAAGAGAATTAGGGGAATGTAACTGGCCGAGGGGGGTAGGCATAAAACTGTCTACAGAGGAAGGTATAGATCATTGGGTGACAGAGACGAATTCCAGAGAAGATGGTCATTCTTCAGTAACCATAAACAGGAGGTGTTTTTTGTGTGCTTTACGGCCAACTGGTTTTTGACCCTCCCTTTAGCAGTTGACCGTGTCATGTAACTAGGGCGTTCCTATTCTTAATAAAAAGCGTTGAGAGCGGAGATGTTTTCAGAGTAGTTTGGGGCATGTAACTGAAACACATCTCCGAACTCCTCTCCTCGCGAGTCTGAAACTAATTCTCTTGTCTCTGTTGTCTCATTCCAGCGTGTGTGTTAAAAATGTTTGGGGTTTGAACCCAACAATAGGCGAATGAGAGAATTCTGAACAATTAGGGTCCTCAACCCAGAAAGTGGGTTGATGTGGTAAACTGTAGCTCCTCCTAGCCTCTAGTATGCTGAGGTGAGTGAATATGCATCAGCCCAAACATAGTTTATGTATTACAAAGCAAGAAGATAAATAAATTATTAATGTGTTGATATAGTTTTTCTTTTTAAATATATATTTAATTTTCTGAAATGCTTTCGGAAGAGCATTTATTGATAGAATTCATATTTATTTTATAGACAATGATACCAGTATGACTTGATGTTTTTTTTTTTTGCATAGTAAAATATCAAAGAAACAAACAAGCATCCAAGCCAATTGGCATGAGAAATCACACCCCAAACTATCACAGAGAATAATAATATTAACTCCCAAAGTAATTCTCTGCCCTTTACAAACTAGTGAATGCAGACATTTACACTGAATAATGTATTTAAATTATCTGTGAACCTGACTGACCTGAATTGTCCTGCTGGGAACTAACAACAGTCATGCAACAGCAGCTACTGAAGAGAAGATAATGACTCCAAGTAAAGCTTCCACCATTCCAGTGAGAAAATAAAAGTCTGTCACTAAAAGTGTTACATCATGACGCTCATTAGTAGTCACAAGGTGCCACTAAGGGTATTAAATTAAAGCAGCTCCTCTCAGACTGTTACTCTTAGGTTCACCCATTTACTCCACAAAATCTGCTGGAGAGAAAAAGGACGACATGATGGCAGACTGGGCTGAATAAAACTATATTTTTCTATGAATACATGCTGACAAGATATATTTGCTCTTTTTATCTTCTCAGGCAGTTGTCGGGCTGATCAACAGCTCGGGCATTAGTTTGTGGTTAGTGGTGCAAAACTGGATGGCATCAAAACATCCATAAGCCATTTAATATTATTCTTCCCCTCTCCCCTAGATGAAATATATTTTACTGTGAATAGATCTGAGATATTAGATGAACACCTGAAACAGAAAAAGGTTCTGATTTGAAACAAAAAATGTACTGCACTTACTTAGAATTCAGTACATGCCTCTTTGCAGTGCATCGCAGAGCCTTTTCTCAGCATGACGTCTAGACAATTTGATAAAAAAAACTTTATGATTAAGTGAAATTCCTTTAAAATGGCACCACACAGTAAAAGATATTTCAAAGAAAAGCTTAATAATTCAAGAAAATACACAAATATTTCATAACTGTATGAACGGGAATCTGATGACGTTCACTTTTTGCCTTTCATCTATTTCTTACCCACATAGGGAAGGTCTTAACGCACATTTTACTTCCCTTTCTTTCCTATAAAGTGATGAGACGTTGCAATTTCAGTTCTGACTTTTTCTCCATTGCAGTTCCTAAGGCTTTCTGGAAGTCTTTCAAAGCTTTTCTTTGCTCCTTTTTCCATTTATTTTCACTTCTGTCATTGTTGCTGACCAATTTAACGCATTCCTGTAATGTATTCACACTTAAAAGATCGCAACAATTTTAAGGGATTAAGCAATTGTGTTTCAGCACCATTTAAAAATTGTTTAAAACTGAATTCATGAAACTCCTAAATGTTCATTTTGCCCACAATAAAAAGGGGACAGAATGGTTACTGATATGTTAAATTATCTCTTATTATCATGCACTTCACTTAATCTTCCCTGAACATTTTCTGTTGGTGAAAGTATGAAAGTAAAAAAATATTGAAAAAGTTATGTGTAGATTAAAATCAGAGGCCAAAACTTTTGCAGTTCTTAGAAAATGAAGACAACATATTTTAATGTGTAGCAACAACAACATGCAATGCGTACTCACATCTCCACAAGAACAGAGAAATTATTTCTTTTACTCAAGGCTAGAAGAACTTGAACAGGGATCTTTCTGTCTAGGACGTTTTATATTTCATGAAAACTCCAGTGCAGCACAATGGAGAAATCCTCAAAAGTCCCTCCAACTGCAGTATTTATCAGTGCGGTAAACTCACCCAATATACATTTCTAATCAGTTCATTATACATTTGTGACAGAACATAAAAAAATAATCTAACCCTGCTCCAAACTTCATCCCTGACCTGTCTTCTGTGTTGCTTTGTATTCATGATGCCCTTTGTTTACTAATGTCCTCTTACAAACCTGAAGAGGCCTTCAGATGTATGAATACTGACAGTGCATTTTATGCATGAGCAGCTTACAGATGTGCAAATTTAGGGATTTCTGATATAAGTTTGTATCAAAATAAAGTCGAGGAATACATATTTAAAAAAAGAAAATCTGTCAAAACAAGGAAGCAATGAAATAGCTTCTGAGAGCCGTCAACTGAAACACTTTGGTTTCAGGTTAAACTGGTTAAACTGAAGACAGAAAATAAACAAACAGAACTGCTGTCAGCCTGGAACAGTTGATGAGTTTTTTCTCTGATAACTTGCATGAAAAGTCATCGTAATGATGAAGAAATAAATCCTAAATAATTATCCTGTCTCTCAATCAAATGCCACTTACATAATCCAATTGCTAAATTATTGAAAATTTTTGAAAATTTAATATATTATTATCTAGAATCTATATAAAATTTGCTGCATGTTTTTCATGATATTCCTTCCATGTGGTTCAGCAGCACTGTAATAATTGTAAACAATTGCAGAAATATTTGCAGTTTAAACCTTTCATGCTGAACTAATATCACATTTTTAAAAAAGTAAAAAAAAAAATCACACAAAAAAATTATATCTTGTTAATATTTTGGTGACGATAAACAGATATAGTTGCTGAAAGATATTTGTCAGAAAGGTTTTTTCTGTGTGTGCGGTGAAGCTATTAACACTCGGTTATGTTTCCTGTATAGTCCCTTAAGCAGGATTGCCTAAATTATAGCTTGCATAAAAAGGGAGCACAACAGGAATTACCATCTCTGTTTTATCTAGAGAATAGATCTGGGTTATCATTTGTTATACAGAATAATAGTTTCATGCACCAAGAATTAGCTACCAGCTTTGAACTTCTGTCTTTCCGCCACGCTTCTCTTCCTGCCCCTCAATCTCTCACTCTCCTTGCTTCAGGCGTCTCCGCTGTCATCTCTTGTCTCTCTTTCTCTCTCTCTCTCTCTCTCTCTGTCAACACATCTGTCCATTTTCATCATTTCATATCCTCAGATCTTCATCTCCTCCCAGCTCGCCGTCTCACTTCTGTCTCATTTCCCTGAGTATTCCTCAAGTTCCATTTTCTCTCCACTGCACCGGTGAATTTCATCCATCTTATTATTACCCATCACTTCATTCTCACCTAAAAATGTCTCTCTTTAGCTCTTTACCCATCAGTAAATCTAAAACCCTACTCTGTCTCGGTGTTGGATATAAATATATACACAAAAGTTCAGAAAAGTCACTCCAGTGTTTATTCTTTACACACTCAACTCTTCTTTAACTAATCGGGATTTTTCACTCAGGCCCAAATTGACACAGCACCGTTTCAGAAAAACTTAAATAATATTCATCTAACTATGAAATAAATTACAGTTTACATTCACTCACATAGTTGGGACATTAATTGATCAAAAACTGATCTCTTCTATTGATCACTTCATGAAAGCATGAAAGAGAAGTGCCATGAGCCTGTGCTGATTGGAAAACTCCTGATAGACATTAGAAAGAGTTCCCAAATCCTAGAGCCTACATTACTACACACTTTGACACCATTGTACCAGTAAACTCAGTCTAATTGATTTCATTTTCCCTGAATGTAATCAGTAGCTACAAAAGATTTATTTTATCCATCAGGCATCTTTTTGGTGCTGGCATGTGTAAAGGATGATGAATCGAATTCCCTTATTAAACAGTCATGTAGATTGATGATGATGAAATAAATTCGTTTTTGAAAAGTGTTGAAAAGTTGTGTTGTTTATAGATTTCTCCTGGAAAATGACACTGTGGAAAGCAATTAGCAGTGAACAAAGAAATCTGCTGAGTGCAAACCAAAGGCAAAATGCGGGTGTGGGGGGCTGCTTGTTATTCAACAGTCCTCTGAAGTAAGCAAAAAGAACAGGGCTTTTGCATTGTAAATGTTGTTATTAAATACATTTTTATGCAACGTTGCTTTTTATGTTAAATATAATTCGTGTTTCATTATTTCGACTTTTAAATATAGCTGAAAGTAATTGGCTTGACCTTTTCTGGTGAGGTAGAGAACACATGCATGATAGACTCTATTTGGTTCACTTAATAATTTCTTCTTGTTGTTTTTAAAGCATATTCATAAACATTTGGGTGATTCTCTGAATTTGGTGCATTTTGGGGTCTCAGGTTAATATGTCTCCACCTTATGCATGAAATCCCAGACATTAATACAAATTTCTTTGCTGCTCAGGTTGCTTCAAATTCAACCCTGTAACAGGACAATTTAATTCCTCTGAGTATAAATCCATAACATTATTAAACAAATTCTTCCAGTTCCTTTGAGATCACCTTTCCCTTGATTAAAATAACTAAGTATATTTTATTTGATTCTAAATCATAATAATTTGACTGATAAGTAGAATATAGCAAATTGATGTAAAAGTGTTTCTCCTAAATCTTGAAAATACATTTAAAAATAAAAATTAAATCAGGCTTTTTAATGTTTGTTAGTTTGTATAAAAAAATTATTAAATATAGGTAAGAAACTATACCAACACTTAAAACTCTTTACAGCTGGAAAAGACTTCAGTGACGTCACTTCCAGGGTGCTGAGGAAATTGGACTGAACCATTATTTGTAAAAAGGAGGAATTGGTATGTTGTTATGGGGTTGAACAGAACTGGAGGGACATGATTAAAAAATGCTATTTTGTGAAAATAATTTATGTATTTTTCTCAGATTTCTTTTATTTAGGTTAAAGTAAACCTAAAATATTTATAATGGTACGAATAATTAGCAGTAATTGACTACGTATTTGGCTGAAAACAACAAAGCTTCAGGTAAATATAATTTATACAACAAGGATTATGTCCTGTTTTCTTGAACCCAAGTGTTAATCCATAAAAAAGTTGACATTTCAAGCGTCATTTGACATTTTGGCTAAAACCCAACAATTGACTAAAACCTGACTGGAAATCTCTGCTGTAAATAAGTCATAAAAAGACTTATGCCAGGAACAAATTTTAAAGTTTAAGTTAAATACTGGCTTCTGCAATTTTATGTATAAATGAATGTTTGACCACTATCCACTATGCTGAATAGGTGCATTTCTTTAGGTATTTTTTCTGTACTTTTCAGTACTAGCAACTTCGCATAAGGCGTTCATGTCCAATGCACTGACTGGTTTAATGTGGAGTCTCAGAACAGGAGGTGCAAGCAAGCTTTAGCTTTAGGGCCCGGCATTCTTTCTAAAAAGGCGGTCACAGTCACACAGCAGGCTGTGGCTTCTCTAATATTTAGCACATAAAATCACACTCTGGATGAGTTCTCCTCTTTAAATTCTCCTGTCAGCAGCACTTTGTCTCTTTTTATTTTCCTCCGTGGGGTGAGGAGGTAAGCAGGGAGTCCAAGAAATACATAAAAAAATTAGGTCAACTAGCCCTGAGAGTTTATAAGGATTTTTGTTCTCTTTTTCTCTTCTTGAGTAAGTGCGTATTTGAAAATTAGTCAAAGAAAAAGATTGTAAAACCATTTTTAAACATGATTTCAAGGTAAAACAGCCACAGTATTTACATTATGGTTGTTATGGCCTACAGAGCTTCATCTGAGGACTTGAGCAAGCACTGGAATGTCTTGAACGGAGCTCACTTCTTGAAATGAGATGAAGAGAAGTATTTGTGTCATCATCCACAAAACTGCACTGCAGCTAAGTTCTGATGCCAAGGACTAACAGCGGATAAGAAGAATTTTAACTTAACTTTCTTTCTTGCGGCAGTCTTTATATCAGGACACATAAAATAAGTATTTTCAAACTGATCAAAATAATAATAATAGTAATGACTTTTATACATTCCAGATAGCTAACCTTATTAAATGCAATTGTGTAGCTAAGTTACTATTCTTCAATGGTTTGCATATTGCATATATAGGTTACAATGTGTAATATCAATCTGGATATAAGAGAAAAACCCACATATTTTTTCAAATGATTTTAATGCACAAGTGTTTCTTATTTGACAGCAAAAGGAAAACATTGAAGGGGAACATATGCAACGAAATCCCCAAGCTGGACTTAATTTATGAGTCATGCAGTGATCAAATGTGTGACTGCCTGTCCTGTTCACTAATTTGACGAATTTGGATCCCATGTTAGCGTGTGCAACCTAACTTCCCTAGCCAGTTAACTGATGAAGATTTCACAAGATGACACTAAAAATCAGTGTCAATATAGGACATGGAAAAATCAAGAAATGCACTGACAAAAACAAACCAGATCACAAGAATTAGCGAGAGACTCAAATCTGGCAAAAAAGCAGAAAAATTAAATCAGGGTTTTAGACCCAGACGCAGCAGGAGTTCAACTCCTATCCTTGTTTTCTTTGCTTCTTTCCTTTTGGACTACTGTCACATAAAGGCCACTATGCCAAAAAATGTAACTTAAGCAAATAAAATCAAATCAAACTAAATGGCAGAAAATATAAAAAGAGTCCAAATTTTTATTGTTTAAGGCCATAAACATTTAAGCGTGTCACAGTCAAGTGCAACTTAAGTCAGAGAATGAACAACTACATAAAAGGGTCAACCTTAAAGTTGATGTACTAAACGTTGTATAAACATTGAATAACACTATACATGTCAGTATGTTCAAGGTAATACATTTACTTTATGCACAGTCATACAAAGGTGTCTGCAATATTTATTATGTCTGCCTGTGATGAACAACATCTAAGTCATTTGGGTCAAGTGAGTAAAATTTAAAGGACAAGGCCACAATCAGCAAGGTGTAATATTTCTTTAATAAAACAAGGAGAAGATTGTGTTTCAGAGCCGCCCTGATGTTGTTGCATGGAAAGGACACATTGAGCCAAGTAGATATTGGGTTACATTACTGCTGGAGAACCAAACTGTATAGATGTAAGTGAATGTATGAGACGGACTGTCCAAAGAAAGAAGCTGCAGCATTTACTCCTGCATCTGCTCGGAAGCTTAGAATAAGAACTTGCAGTGGTGTGGGTGTTTTGGTGGTGTGCCAAAACTATAAACCCATCGAGTAGTTAAGATCTAACCAATGTTCATTATCCAAGTAACCGGCTGCACTTGCTGGGTTACATATTAGTGGAACTGCTCAGGATGAAATGGAAAGTTAAGCACAAGCCTCCTGCATGAAAGGAGAAGTTGGCAGTGTGTAGAATATGAAAATGAACCAGACAGTCAAACCCAAGAGCACAGCGGAGGGTAAGATTAAATTGGTGAAGCCAGGAGTATTGGAACTACAGAGATCTAACAAGTGTATTTTCACTAAATCTCCTGGTCTTAAAACTCCACAGGCTCTAATAATTTGTAGAGATTTTAATACCACTACAGAGATCATCTTGAGTGCAGATCAGTCATGGTTTTCAGGTTGAATTTCTCTTTATTTACACATAGAGAAAAAGAAGAATTAAGTTTGGCCAGCAAAAAATTAGAAACCTACAGTCGGTTCATTAATGCCTAAAAGTCACTCATTTTAGCTAAATATTTTTAATTGATTATCATTAATTTGTTTAGATCAGTTTTCATGATAATTTTGCTGATCATGATTGATTTGCAACAGCAATAAAAAAGTGTAAAACATCCAATGAGGTGAAGACTTTTAATAGACACTGTATCCGCAGTCAAGATTCTCACCATTGCAGAAGCACATAGAGTTCTTTTCACCTCAAATCCCATATCACATTATTGTGCACCTGCCTTGCTTGCCAATTGGAAATAAAGATATACGGCTCTAAGAAAACCACATTCTGCCATCACCTTTTTATATATCTGATGCTGTGGCATAAGAAATGTCCTGCCCATCCATACCAGGCCATCGAGGATTTTGAACCCACGTTTTTAGATGAGTTGACATCCAGGGCAAGATAAGAGAAAATGTAATAGCAGCTTAAAATAGATTGTTTGATTAAATCGCCCACACTTGGCTTATTAATCTTCCTTATGCCTGGCCAGATGAGCACCAGTGACCTATCAGATCCCAGATACAAATGTCAGGATTCCTATTCCATGTATGCCACACAGGATTAGTCAATTTAGATAAAATATTTTTAAATAACCTGATGATACATATCTGGAAAAAGGTTATTTAAAAAAAATACAGTCAACTAAAATGAATAAAAATTGCAACCCTGAACAAAATTGAGCTGGGAGAGGAAAGTAAATGAATACGTTGTGAACAGCTGTTAGCGATGTTAAAAATGAAGAAAATCCATGTCAAAAACTACCAGTGTACATATTCACTTCATCAAGTGAGTATGAAATAACACCGTGACAGTGATTGTTTCAATGTAACAATTTGGTTACTGTGCTAGATTTTAACAATGCCAACTAAATTGCCGACTTGCAATAGATTTACATAATGTCTCTTCTTGCAAGAACACCAAAACAAGGCTTCTCAAATCCAACATATGATTTAAAATGATACAAAGTACTACATAAAAATATAGTTTTTTTTCACTCTTATTAGTTCTTATTAGTTTACCCCACTAATTTTGTTAACCTATAAAATGCTATGAAAAAAATATGTGTGACAAATATTAATTAATGCACTGGATTATTGGAACATATTTATTAAATCCTGTTCATGATTGCTGCTGAGAGTGAGTTGAGTCATTTGATTTATCAGGGAGGGAAGAGAAAAGGGAATGTCGAGGCTGCATGAAGTGATGATTCGGTTGACCTTGGCAGGCCATGTGCGTGGGGGAAATGCTGCCGTTTGCATTGGCAGACTTCTGAAAGCAGTCCAAGAAGCGATAACCAGTGAGAGAGCCACGAAAGAAAAAAGAGAGATGGTAAAATTAACCACTTAGGGAGGTGATGTAATTTTTCATTAAATCATTGAAGGTACAATTACAGTGTTTAAAGAACAGGCTACTCAAGTAAAGGGGCAAGCGTAAATTAAAATGATGAACAGAAGGTAAAAGTAAAGAGATTTTTATTAAAGGGGCAGTATTATGTAAAATTGACTTTTGTGAGCTTTGTGTCATATCATAATGGCATTCCCTAATCAAAACAGTACCTGGAATGTTGCCATTATTCCTTCATGCATGTTTCACAAATCCGTTTGTCTCCCGTAGAAACTGTTCAGCTGTGCAAATTGCTTGGGTGGACCGCCTTTGAAATGCAGAGTTTCAGTTTCTGAGCTTCCACCTCACAGAGCGCTCCGCTCACATCACCCCACCACTCGCCTCCTTCAGACTAGCCAGCAGCAATTAGCAAATATCTGTTGGAACTGCGTATCTGCTGAGCTCATTATATGAATTACTTCTCAGTACAACGCTCGTAAAAAAAACTTTGTTAAAGGTTTAATATAGAAACCCTGTTGTGATGACTTCCTGTAAGAGGAATTTCAGAAAGAACAGGAGGTTTTAAAGAGACAGAGGCTCGATCTCAAAGATTTAAATTACAAAGTCAAATTTCTTTTAAGTGATATTTAATATTTAGAGCATTTTTGTAACAGCTGAAGGTAAAATAGTTACTTAATTGTGCTATAATTACTGCATAAAAATATGCAGTACATATCTGGAAAATATAATACTGTCCCTTTAAAACATGGATATGAATAGCAGATTTTTGGGTAAGAGTAAAGAAGTTTTCATCGTAATGTGTTTTTAATGAGCAACTTACTGAAGCATTCCTTTAGAAAAGTACAGAAAGAACACCTAAAGAATTCAATTTGTGTACTAAGAGTCCAATTATGATGCAGTTATGCAACCATAGCCTCTTAAGTGAAAACTTTCTGTATAAACAAATTAAAGATCCCTCAAACTTAGGTACTGCACTTTATAAACTTCACAACAATACAAGGACAAAGTCTCTTTTTCTTTTTGGTGGGTTAAGAATCACGATTTCTGTAATAACACGAAGAGACGTGACAAACATCTTTTCACAGTCAGAGAAGTACAATCCTCAACCCAGACAATGAAACAGGGACAATCTACACAGATGTTCACCTTAAAAAGAACATGTCCTTCTCTTCTTCTATTAAATCTTAGAAACTTTTCAACTTTTTCTGTATGTTTTGCACAGTTACTGTCATTTTGCTTCTATTAACCAGATGCATTTTAAAGAACTGGATAGCACTTTACATAATAAAAAAATTATGTTTCCTTGAAAATACTTTACATTACAGCTCTGTATTTGGTTTCACATACTCAAATTAAAAAGTTACTTTTCCAAATGAGGACACAATAGAGAACAAATGCACACATGCTACTGAGAGGTTATCTGTTTTATTGCCAGCTGAATGAGAACAGCACATTCTGGCTGTTCTTGATTCAGTGGAGCAGCATCGTCTTAAAGCTGGCAGGAGATTAGGAAGTCCATTGGGAAGCGGGAGAACGATGTCTCACAACACAAAGGGCTTTCTTCTAAAAACATTTCTTCAAAAGTGGGGAAGTGAGACCCCAATGACTCGCTAAGTCTCAAGTCAGAAAACAGATTTTTTCTGAGTTATTTAAGCAGCGGTTACTGTAGCAACATGTGATGCAGCTTGATGGGATGTCATCGGCAGTGCAATAGTTGTTGCTTTCGTTCCTCCCTGCGTCCCATGTTTCTCTGCTGTTCCCTGGGTAACTAATTTAGATAGTTTTGTCAGTGTTGCAGAACTTGTTCATCCTCGCAAGCTACCATATCCAGTGGTGGTTTCTATACAGATCTATAACTTTTGTTGATATAAAAAAGAATTTTTTTAGATAAAGAAAGAAACACAAAAAATATATAAATATATAATTGATCAAAATCACATTTTAAACTAATCCTAGTTTAGTATTCTGTGGTTAGTTGCATTGCTTTCCCTAGCAATGCCATTGAGAAAACTATTACCACAATTAACTGCTAGATTTTTTTCTCTCTGCCATATAAAGTAAAGCTGGTCTGGGCTGTTGCTTAGCTGTGTTTCTCTACATGACATAATCAGGCTACCATTAATTTTCCGCATGTCTTGCTGTTATTTCAAATAAAAAATATTCCTAGGCTAGTTCTTCTATGGTCTCCTTTCTGTCCCTTCAGTCTCCAGTCAGAGGAAATAGATGGCTGCCAATACTCAGTTTGGCTCAACTAGCGGTTTCTTCCAGGTTAAAGGGAGACATTCCTCTCCACAGTCACCGTGTGCTTGATTTGGATGAAGGCTTGATGCAAAGTCAACAACTGTATTCACCTGATTATACTTTTTTTATCAACTGGCATTAAGTAAGAAACTGAATTTGACAATTGTTTCATAAAGTAGAATAAATTGGATTACATTTAATTGGGTTTGAATTGACTGGATTTTATTGGAATGAAAGAGCTTGAACTAAAATTCATTTGGACAGAACTGGATAAAAGCACTGAATATAAATTTGATATATTCAACTATATTTAAATGTGTGTAATTGTTTTGTGTCTGTTTAAAGGTTTTCTTATTACTGGCATTGTTTAAAAAACTGATTTGTTGCAATCTTAGTTGTAACAATATATATCAAAAAATTTACATTTTCTAATAGTGGATTTCACTTTAATGTAATGGAGTTTTAAAGTCATGGTAAAAAGTCAGTCCACCCTATTTATTTCCAAGACCTGTTCCTTAATAAGATCCTTGGTCCTTAACAAGTCTTATTATCAACATCCATTTTCTGTAACGACTTCATCCTTTTGAGGGTTGCAGGAGAGCTGGTGCCAATCTCCGGCAGTCAGTATGAGCGAGGCTGGATTCATCCTGAACAGGTCACCAGGCCAGCACAGACCAAATAAAAACATACAAGGGACAAATGACTATTCATAGTACACACTTGCATACTAGCCAATTTAGCATGCAGGAGTTTGGCTGGGAGTAGAAAAAACACATTATTCAAAAGAAAAACCATCATACACAGGCAGAGCATTCAATCTTCACGCAGAAAAGATGAGAACAAAGGACAAACAATTATACAAAAAATGTAGAAGCAGTGTGAAAAAGTCCTTTCCATAACACTGATGGAATAAATTTAAGTACACATCTCCTGAAATTATTCTGTCACATTGCAGAGGTACTTTTCCTCACCCATATTTCCTCTGCTGTAATTCACTGAGGTGTGGCATTTGTTTATGCAGAACCCACCCAAAGTCCTGTAGCAGCATTTTAATTAAGATGAAATCTGACTCTGAAGCATTCCTGGGCACAACATCATCATTCTTTCTGTTTTGGCATTTTTATTGTAGGATGATCAGCTTGATTACAAATCTGTTTTTTATTATTTTTTACTTTTTTTTGTTTTGTTTTAAACTCGAGCACAAAAGTTAATTGAGCAACCCTCTGCCTTATATCATGATAAAGATGGTGATTTTTTTCCCCCAATTATCATCATAACTACTGTATATAAAGGTGTAATTACTTTTCACAAAACAATTTCACAAAGAATGTGACTTTTAGATTGGACCTTAAGTTATTCCCTTTGTACTCTGAACTTGTGGAAATGTCAAAAGCTTTGACTGAATTTTCTTTTTTATATAACTTTAGGAGGTCCTCAGTGATAAAAGAGACCAAATCCACAAAATGGGGACCAAAGGAAATCGTAGAGACATGTTTCAACACTTCAAATCTTTTACTTTTCATATTAAAATTTTTTCTTTTTTTACAATTGTCTTTCCTTTATTTTGAAAAAATGTCAATGAACAGAAATGCTTTCAACTGAAAGAGCAATATATTTCTAAATTAGCCTGTGGGAAATTAGATATCATGAAGTTGAAGATCTCAGTTCTTTTCACTTCTGTGATTTTATAAAACTTTTAGAAAACTAAATATATAAAACTAAATATAAAGTACAGCAAGTCATACTTCTTACTGGGACTGGATTTTGTTCAGAAAAACATGTCAGGAAAACATGACAAAGGCAGCAATTTAATCAATTAACTTTTGTGATAACTTGTAAAAACTGTACTCATGTAGCTTCAACAATTTTGAAAAAAAGTCACTTTTTAAAAAAAATAATTTTGCTCCCTGTGTCTGTGGATAGAATGTGGTTCATGGTAATCAAGCTTTCAATGTAGGCGGTGATACAGTATAGAAAACGGCCTTGGCCTTTTAGGTTACAAAGCAAAGATCCTGGCAAAACGGAAGTGGGTGGAGTCTATGATACATGATGGAGGACCACTCCAGGAAGAACATGCTCTGACGTTTATGTGACTTTTTGTAAGTTAAAACGCATTGTAGATCGTAATTTTTTCTCTTAGTTAACTGAAGTGTCTGAATTTTTAGCTGCTTCATTTTTCAATTTCCTAGACTGTTATATTTACATTTCCCAGCATTTTCTGGTCCTTTGCTCACACCTTACAGAGAAGAAGAAGAAGAATGAAAAACATAACAATTACAAAAAGGTTTCCTCCTGTACTGGGAGAAGGTGAACGGCCATGACTTGTATGGACCGTGTTTCTTCAGTGCCGCAGACATGGAACCCTAAAACCTGCAGTCAAGATTTAAGTTGCCAGCATCAGATCATATTTTCCATCCAGAAACCTGATGGAAAATATGTTAAATATCCAAACCAGAACAACCTTTCAGAGCTGAGATTAAATTATTGATCATCCTTGGATCAAAAAGCTTTGTTTTATTTGAGAAAAAAAATTCTCAGCCCAATCTATGACTTACCTGAAAAAGTATTTTCATCTGACAAAATACGACAAACAGACCTTGAAGGACAGAAAAAAAAAAATACTTTTAAAGCCTTGACGAGCGACTACCAGAGTGCATATTATCCTTGGGTATGTATGAAATAGAGGCATGGACACATTTGGAAAGCATTTATGTTTTATGATTCTTATTTCTCATGCTTTCCAGCTTCAGCGACAATACCTTGGAGGGAAAAAATGTAAAAGAAATAGTGAACTGGTTTCTCAATTTCATATTTTCTTCTTCTACTTCTACTTCACAATTATGTACTGCTTTGTGTTGATTAATCACATACAATTCTAAAAAAAAAATATTAAAGTTTGTAGCAAGGACAAACATTTTGACAAACTGTGAACATTTTTAAATGGTATTGATATTTTTGCAAGAAACTGTAGTTCACCAGCTGCAAGAAAAGATGTGTTTATTTAAAGATAA
This sequence comes from Phalloptychus januarius, assembly GCA_902982915.1. Lineage (NCBI taxonomy): Eukaryota > Metazoa > Chordata > Actinopteri > Cyprinodontiformes > Poeciliidae > Phalloptychus > Phalloptychus januarius. The sequence continues at coordinate 478,092 of CADWAE010000201.1, read as the reverse complement.
CTATCATAAGACTCCTTAATATGATAATAATAAAACAAAAGAATGACTAAAATCTTTTCCATATCCCTATGGGTAAAATCGTGAGCCTGACTTCATAGGCTCATTAACATTTTATTAAATCAGAGAATTGTAAAAAAGATTTTTTTTTTACTTTTACTTAGAGACAAAATACATAAAAATTATATATCCTTGTTTAAAACAACTACATGTTCTTATACTATGATCTCACTTCATCCTTATACTTTTAAAAGCTAAAATGTGTCCTACAGTCACTATCTTACAGTCTTGCTGCTCTGTAATGTTCTCAGTATATCTCTGTCTCCCTCAAGGCATGTAAATGCTGTTACTCAGCACACTTCTGACATGTCCCAGAGGAAAGGATGATGCAAGGACACTCCTCATGCCACTTCAGCATTTCAGTTCCTATAGAGGAAACATCCATCGCTGCTGTTAGCCTATTGGTGAAAACCCCTAGTGCTATTCAAAGCAATTGCTGGCAGCAGGTGCATTATGTTTCCTAGTTTGTTGTGTTATTATAGTTGGCGGCACATTCCGTACTCCAGTTTTTATTTGCTAAATCTCCCTGAGCCATCTGCAAGATGATCCAAAGTATGACTAAATCCTAAAATGTCTCTGTTAAAATCAACAAAAATATCCCACATAAGCACAGAACAAGATATGTTATGTAGGAATGCAAATATGAAAAAGATTTTATCTGATCCAGCTTGCAAATAAAGTCATTTTTTTAACTTTAGTAATCCACAAGAAAAAAAAAGAACAGTGCACTGTAGAGCAGAAAAGTAAAAGTTCCCAGACTACAACAAGTTCTCTGTTGACTCTGATGTGCATTTGTTTGTTTGCCAATGTTATCTGGGCTAGATACGATAGTAAATTATGAATATCAGTCCTCTTTAACATTCAGACACTGAACTGCATTAATAAGATACATTACCTTCTAAATACATAGTTTTCACAGTAGTGCAGGGGGAGCTTATGAAAGCCTTCTTTAACACTATAGTGGCATCAGCCATCTTCTATTGTGTAGCATTTTGGAGCAGCAGCTTGTCTACAGCTAAGAGAAAGCTTTTAGATAAGCGAATCAGGAAGGACAGCTGTGTGCTAGGTTGACCACTCGATCCAGTGCAGGTGGTGGGAGACAGAAGGACTCTGGGTAAAATAACATTTATGATAAACAATGTCTCCAAATCCATGCACGAAGCTGCCCCTGAACTAGAGAGCTCCCTCAGTGGCAGATCAAATCATCCTAAATGCACAAAGGAGAATTACAGGAGATCCTTCCTTCTACAGCAGCAGTCAGATTCTACACCCATTACTGGTTCCAACAAATTCAGTGTTTACATCCCTGCTGGCAGTTGAACAATTATTCACTCTGTTTCACTCATTTATAAATAAAATTTTTACTGTTATTGCACATCTGTTTTTCTGTACTGCACTCATCTACTGTATAGTAAGCAGTCTGTTATTTTTTTACTTAATACATCCACATTATATACATTTATACATCCTACTCAGTTTCACATCTCTTGGATCATAAGAAGGATATTTCTATTTCTGATCATTATTTTGTTATAATCTTGTACAGCATGTTAATATTGCTTTTATAGAAAAAAATAAATATATTTATATATATTTATTACTTGTTGTTCTTTTGTGTGAACCTGAATTTCTCCACTGTGGGACAATAAAGATTATATCTACTCCACAAAATATATTTATATTCCACAAAAAGAAAAATAAATCTTGTTTGTTGTCTATCGCCATCTGGTGGTCAGGTTTGGAAAATTAACCAATGGAGCAGTGAACAGTCCAAACACCTTGCAGCAAAAGGTGCTGGGGTAAAAGGTAGATCAATAACCAATTTACTATCTGTCCATGAATTTACAGTGAACAGGGCAACCTGAGCTTTCCAGTGATGCCCTATTTGACATCTTCCATATGCTATGAGATAGGAAAGCAGTTATTTACACATTTTACATTTTCAAAACTGAAGACTTAACTTTAACTTTGTAACACTGCAGTACAAAAATTGTAACATTTTCTGAATGTTTTATTCATCATTTGTGAAGACTACCACGTCCTGGAGGCAAGAGGCTTGACTGAAGCAGAAAGAACTTTACTCTTGTCAAATAAAGGTGAACATTAAGTAAATACACATTTTCATTCAGGTTTCTTTTAATTCCCTCATCTACTTGGTGATGCACTTGTAACTCAGGTCTGATATATATACATAACCATCAACATATGGGTTCTTGAAAAATCATTGCGGTACAGATCTGTAAAGGAAATCCATATCCACATGAAGATGAATGACAGACACCAAAATGCAAATGATCTTGATCACAACAATAAACTTGTTTTTAGAATTTTATTCTTCAAATTATTTTGTAAAATCTCATTTACATTTCTTTTTCCATATATATATGCATATATTTATATATATATATAATATTCACCAATTAACAGTTTTGGCTATTTTCCCTTTCTACCCCATGTATGCCCACACACTGATCCTAAGTTAAATACCCCTTCACATACACATTGTGCGATGATCCTTAGTGCCTAGGTGGGTGGGTGTTTGGGATTTGGGGATGGATCTGAACAGAGCATGCCAGGAGAAAGGCTACAGAAACAGGGGATGGGAATGAGGCAGCCTAACTACAACACTTGTATGAAAACCAGTAAGATAACCACACGAAAGGTAAAGGGAGCATCTTCTTCCACAATGTCTTAAGTAATTCTGGTGCAAGTCAGACCAATCATGTTAAAGAGATTGATGTATAACATCATAATTTCTTCCCAGAAATCAGTAATTCATGTTGATAAATGTAAACTCCACAAAATCAGTATTTCAAACTTCTGAAATAGAGCCAACTAATCTAAAGGCAGCCCTCAAGACTGTTTAGCCCTTTGTAGTGACCAACACAAGTCATCAGTCTATTGTTCACAGTCAGAGCCACATCAAATGGAGTATAAGTGGCCATCTATGCTGATTTTCTTCACAGGCTTCTTAAAAAGCCCACAGTCTACAGACAAAAACTCAACTTTAGCAAAAAATAAAAAGTAAAAATCACAGATTTATATGTTACATTAGCTTTACATCCAGACAAGCCATACAATGTATTTGTTTCCACTCCAGCGAGAGTTGTTCTTCATTTGGCAAAACGATCACTCTTGACACATGGCTCAATACTTCTGAAAGTCCTCGGTGATGCTGGTTATGAATTGCAAACAGAGCTACTGAAGCACAACTACACTGAAACATTTAAAAAGGCTTGGCTGGATGGAAACAAAATTGCACATCTCCCCAAAGGTCACAAGACGTCTTGATACACTAGTTTAGATAATGTTGACATCTCTTAAAGAGCCTTCCACCTACATCAAACTGATATCAAAACATCCCTTTTGATCCATTTTAATATGTTTAAGACAACACCTGACTTTAGCTTTTAAGGAACAAAAAGGTTCAAAATTAGACATTGCTTCCTGAATCCAATGTCATACAAGGTCATTACAACACATTACCCCCTGTACAGGTGTACAATAATCTGCTTTTAAATAAAAAAAAAAAAAATCAAGATGCACTTTAAAAAATATCTATAACCTTCTGTACTTTTAATCCATTTTTTCTGAAACCCAGAAATGAATTTTACATTTGGAGCCTGGAGATTAAATAGCAATGCTGAAATAACAGATTGATAAAGCATAGTTTCTGACAACATTAAAAAATAAATCAAAATATTCTATGATAAGAGAGCTATACAGTCTTAAGGCATTCAGAGGTTAATCCTGACAGCACATGAAGGCTCGAGCAGCCCAAGCAGTCTGTCAAAAATAAATCAGACTAACTTTTATTTTTTATGAGAAGTGACTGAAAATTAGCCCTTGTTAACTATAGACTTTTTACATAGAGAACGAGAGTAAACACCACACGGACCCATTCAAGCATGGGCTAATGTTTGAATCGAAGCAGCATACCTCCAACACCCAGCTATGAAACAGATATAGGAGAAGGGCTCCGAGTGTTTTACAGCAAGCTGAAAGACTTCAACTAGTCAAATCAACGTGAACTTGCAATGAATGTACTCAAACATTAAATTTCAGTTAGAGATGCACCAATAAGGTTTTCCCTGATGCCAATTCTGTGTTTCCGTCTTTTGACATTTTACCAATAAATTCTGACAGCTTCCAATTTTTTTCTGCACAGCAACAAAAATAAAATGTACAATAGCTTCTTTGACAGCAGCTGTAGCATTGAAAGTAATGGAAATAAAACATTAACCCTCAATCTTTCATTTTTATTGAGTGCATCAAGCTATTTGTTGATTGCTGATGCATTTCTATGCTTAATTAACCAACTGATCGTCCTTCACATCACATCGAGGGAAAAGTATCCAAATCTAAACTCTGACCTCATTGATTGGTGCATCCCCGAAAAGTAGTGTAGTAAAAGTCTTCTTTGCAAAGCTATTAACGTTAAATACTTCCATAATAGACAGCAATAAAGTCTAAATTAATTATGAGACTAGTGTCAGTGCTGAGCTGAACTGCAATATAAGTGGTTTCTGTTTTTTGCCAACCTAACCAAAAGTGAAAAACATAAATGCAACCCAGTTAAGTAAGGAAAAGTAGAAATTTCAAATTAAAATTGGTTTTGATACTTATTAAATGGAGTCAAGTATTTGTCACAACAAGAATATTCTACACAATTCCTCCCTCCCTAAATAAACCTGATTCCATTTGGATGGTTTTCTGAGGTTACCACACCACTTTTTAAACACAGACAACTTGTTAATTAAATGCTTTGTTCGGTTTATTTTTTCCTCTGAATATTGAGGCTAGTTTTAATCCACAATGTCAAACTGGGTCTAAGCTGATGTGAATTGAGGTAGACAGAAACCATTGAGGAGCATACATCTTCATACTGCCAAAAACCAAACCAAAAGTTTTACATTTGTTAGTCACTAGACTTGTTTACAAGCATCAAATTGTGACCCCACTTGAAGCTGAACGAGAATCACTAATTTGTGGAGGAGGCGTCATGAATCATGTGGGGTTTGTGGGAAGTAATGAAAGGGACGAGGCCTGGAACTGACACCAACGGTCTGACGGAAATCATCTCTAACATCTCGAATTCACAGGAGCGTTTAAAACTGAGCCAAAGAAAAAAAATTACAAATATTTCAGGGTAAATTTACAAGGCATAATATTTTAAATAGAACATATGTCTCTTAAGGGTGTCTCCTACCCCATATCAACATATGTAAGATGTACATCCAGAAAATGCCAGACCTCATGCCCATTTAACAGTCTCACATTGTCCTAGAGAACAGAGAGTTACTGACTTCCAGTGTTTGCTTTTTTTTTTCCAACATTTTTCAAGTTTTCTAAAACATTACCTTTAAATATTAGGCAAGCTCAAGTATTTTCTACACATACATACACACACTCATACATAAATATATACTGTATCTATTTATGTATATATATTAATATATTAGAAGAATTTTTAGCTGAGAAGTTAGGCAAAGTGTATAATGTTCGTCGGGGCAGATTTGATTAAAATGAGATGAAGTTTAACTAATTTGTCCAGTTTTCTCCATGTGAAGAGTAAAAAGCTAAGAACAGTGGGAAGCGCAACAACAACACAGGATGACTGACAAGCACATCATCTGGTAAAACCCATAAACAGAGAAAAGGCTTGCAGCTTTACAAGGCAGAGAGTAGGCATGGGCCAGTTATAGGTACTGAGGTATAAGACGGTGTGACAAAATAGAAATTTTAGATCTAAAAAAAAAAAAAAGAAGAAAAAATTCCCTCATTCTGTTCCATCATATTAATTTCAAAGTTCAATTCAAAATACTTTATTAATCCCAAAGGTAAATTCAAAGTTGCATTTTATCATAAAGTTCATATAATGAGATATCACAGTACATGGAGTAGTGCAGTGCACTCCTTTCATTTTCACCATATGGTAGCGCCATTTTAACTGTGACATTCCCATTAAACAGCTGGTTGCATGTGCAGATAGCCTGACTCATTTTGTTACTCTAAAGAGCAGAACTGTAAAAATATTGTATTCTGCACAATCACCACTTAAAAACTACTCAAAAATTTAACATGTGCATTGGAAAGACCGAATGCTTTCGTTTTAATTCATTATGTCATGTTCTACATTTTATTAATTAATATTGTTTCATTTTCTGTGTGTGCTCTATTATGATGTGTGAATACCATGATAGAGCTGTTTATTACCCAAGATCGTCACAGCGTGAGAATCTCACACCGGCCCATGCCTAGCGGAGAGCTGGGTTAATGACATGGCTCTGCGGCACGTGCATTCCATGGGTCTACTGTCAGCGAGTGAGAATGGACAAGTTGGAAAAGAAACCACCAGATAAAAACAGAAACCAGACAATGAACTATGTAAGCCAAGCTAAAAGCAATAGTGACAAAACTATATTAAATGTTTAGGGGATTGTACTGAAGGGGATTATTCCGCCTGCCTGCTTCATCGATACACTAGGTGTGATATGGTGCCAGATTTAAAGTTGAGCTGATGGTTGGGCACAAAGTTGTGCTGAGGATTCTTTCGTGTGCACACATCTTTCGCATACAAGCCCATGCAAGAGTCACACGACACCTTAGAGCAATTTACGCAGGTGTGTGATGCACCTGGCTTGTTGCAAAACCCGCATCGTGACCCCCCCATACTTATGCGCTCCGTGCTCCCTGCCTTTGGTGTTGTCATAGCAACCGATTTGCTCGGAAACAGTTTGGTGGGCATGAGGGGTTTTTCCAACATCTGGGGGTGAGGATGGGGATGAGAATGAGAATGGGCCAGGGTTAGAGGGTGTGGATGGAGATGGGGTTGTGACTGAGTGTTAGAATAGACCGATAGCTTTTCCTTCACGGGAATGTATCCGTCAAGGGGGCGAGGGGATTTCGAGTGGTAGTCCTGGAGGCCACAACAGGGGGACGGGTCTATATCGTGGCAGGCAGAACAAAGAATCATGTCACACCTCTGACAGGATGCCATTGTGGAGCATCCGAGTCCACAACCCTGACACTTCACACTACCATGAGCTTTGAGAAGCCAGGCATCTCTGGCATCACGCGGCTCTCTGGATGGCGGTCGAGACGGAGTTTGCCTTCCTCCCGTCCCGACACCACCTCTCTCTGTGTACAAGTCAATGTCATCTAAGGAGGACATATGGTAGGATGTATAGGGGTCAACTGGAGGAGGTGACTGCATGGGGAAAAAGTCTGCAACAGGGCTGTAGGAAGGTGGCGCTGCGATAGAGAAAAAAGATGCAGACGTGTTGGGCCTGATGATCTCATCCTTCATGTCTTCCTCTGTGTCCACAAACAGAGGCTCCTTCCTTAGACTCAGAGACGCCTTCAGCATAGGCTTGTTGACTGCTGGGTGCCAGTGACCTGCCCCATCTGTAACATCCACAGACTTGGACGGTCGGCTTCCTCGTCTCAGGTGGTGGGCATGAGGCCTTTCTATATCCAACGGTCGAACAGACAACCGAGCGATATCTGCCCCGAGGCTGTCTCGTCTGCGAAGCGCCTCAGCGCAACCAGCTGCATCATCTCTACAACCCCGACGGAGCTCCAGAGCTTCCAACTCCGAGGCAGAACCACGGGCGAGAGCCACCACCTCCCCTAGAAGACGACACTCTGCCTGGGCCAGGAACAGCTCAAAGGCTAGCTGGCGGAAATGACTGCTGTCCCCTGGGTGGTCCAACAAACGGAATTGCGAATCATGGTCACAGGTATATCCAATGGTACGCATTAGCGTTCGGAGTTCTGCATCAGAAATGGCAGACTGCAGGTGGTACACATAAGGGCCTGTGAAGGTCTAAAAGAGAGAGACATCTGTCAAACACTGGCACAATATAAAATAAAGATCAGTTCATAATGTAATGCAACTTAATGCAACTGGTCTAAAAATCAGCATGACCACAGCTCAATCTAAAGATTCATAAATTAATACCACTTAAGCACATTTTTAGATATAATTTGTAATAAGTAAAGTATTTAATTGCAATACGTGAGCTGAATTTGTATGTTTAGATGTAAACATACAAGGATAGAAAGAACTTCAAACTATTTCCTAATTCCAGATTCTTACAATTCTCAGGATACTGACTGCAATCAGAGTTTGTTCTAAAAACAAACGTAATATTTTATTTGTGTCTCTTCAAAATTCAGAATAAAAAAATCAATCATTTTAATTACCGAAAAGTTACAGATGTATGTGAAACAGTACTTTGATAAATTTACAACTACAATGACCCTTCAAGAGGAAAACACAATCTAAACACAGACAAAATCCAAAAGTTACAATAGAAATAAAAATAAATGTTTATAGTTCCTTTTCCTCCCTAAATGCAGGTCTGGGAACTTGTGGGAAGTCTCCTAAATCTTGCTTTGAGTGAAGCTTCTGGATACAGCCTAGCAGTCTTTATAGACACAAGTATTCAAATAAAAAAAGCTAATTATTCTGACTTTATTTCAGATTCACCATCTCAACAATATCTGCAATAACTAAAACAACAATATAGACTTGTTATGTCTATATTGTTATTGTCTATAAGTCTTATTATGATACCTGCGATACATAATAACACTATGACAATAAATTACACTCACCTTTATACATCGAAACTCTTTCTTCCAAGGGAAAAGCAGAAGGTTGGTGCAGATTGTTTCTAGAGTGTGAAAGGCTCTCTCCAGGCTCTTAAGGTTGCCTCCTCTCTGGCATCGGAGCGAGTTCTCCACCATCTCGTAGAAACGGACCATGCGAAATCGCTGTCCAGGATCCGGCTGATAGGCTCCAAGTAGAGCCGTCGCTGTGGAGAGTAGTGCTTCGCTGTCCTTGTGTCTGCTTTTGTCTCCCTCCAACGTACTTCCAGTTCCTGTATATCCCCCCTCCGGCCGCCTTTCCAGTGCCGTCACATACCTCCGAAACAGGTCTTCTCTCAACTTGGCATCCATTATTTGCAACAGACAATCATTCAGATACCACAGAGACCCTCAGCTCTTCAGGCACGCCTCGATTGGGGATGCCACATTCAAGCACCATTTTAGGTGAGCATAATTTACCGTGCACATTGCCACACACTAAATTCCAATGTTCTGGAGAGAGAGGAGCAGATAGACTCAGTAGCCCATCCTCTAACCACAAAAAAACTGTGTTTTGGTCACTTTCAGTTGGTGGAGCTCGCCAGCAGCCTGTACGGTCGTCTTTGTCTGGGCATCTCTTCTTACACTCAAAGAATAACTTGTTTCAAGACAAATAGGTCTGTGTCGCACAGACAGCAATGAAGAGATTTTCTCTCTGGTATTTCAAAGTTGGATTTATGGAGTCCCTTTGCTTCAGTATTTGCAAAGTTTGAGGTCACTCATTTGGAAAAGTCATTCATAACCAAACATCTCTTCTCAGCAATTTCCAAACTGAAAAAAAAACACAAAGGACAATTATTAAAAAAAGGTAGTTTTATCATATCAAAAGACATGCTATAGGAGTCTAAATATCGAGCCAATTGATACAGTCATGATCTGTTTCAAAATCTTTTCAAGGAGAAGACAAAAAGATCCCACAGTATTCTCTTATATGGAACATGAGTAGATGTGTGGCAGTAGTAGTGCTTTGAGTGGGATGCTAAGGATGCACTGCGTGGGTTCCTGAATGTTGGTTAAAACACCGATACAGCTAGACTGATTCAATTTCCGTCATGTTTGTAACAGCTACACTGATTGTTCAAGTATAGATAAGCACATTTAAAGGTTGAGAGTGACACTTATCCGTTTAAATTTGTGCAAGTGAAAATGTGGACTATGTCAAAGAGCGGCTACCTTTATGAAGTCATTCACGTACAACCCCCAAAGTTATTAATGAAGGAATTCCGATGTGTAGTTTATCTTTTTTGCAATAGAGCGACTGTTAACTACAAGGAAGGAGGTACTTGTCGTTCTTTCGCCAGCTGGCTATTCCAGTTTCATTACAGATACAGTGAGCATCATGTAGCCAGCTAGCACGCAGTGTTAATATACCTTTTCACTGCGTAATATCAACTGCGACAGCCTCAGTAGCCGTACACGAAGACCAAGAGAAAACACAACGTGGATTCTCAATTTCAACCCCGAAAACAACAATCGAGAAAGACTCAAAACTAAACGAAGCAGTGAACGCCCATTTCATCACAGCTGCCTAGCTAACGTTTGCTCCCAGCTAGCAGGGCGTTCCATCGTAACCAGGATCTCTTCATCGGGTTTAGAGTCATTTATCAACACAGAAAGATAATGAAACAAAACCTACGTGATTTACAGTTAATATGCTTCTCTTAGGGAAACCCGCCGCCTTTTGAACAGAAACCCCGCCACCCGTGTAGCTTACCTTAAGCAAATGTTAGCCTGGCTAGTTACGCCTCCTCAGCTGTTGAAAATTCCCTTCATCGCAATGCGCATGCGCTCAGAGCGTCAGCATCGGGTGACCCACGTGCTGAGAGGGCACTGTGAGACACAAAGATAAAACCAGTTTCTAACAAACTACATTATTTATGTTTTTTGCTTGTTCAGAGTAAAAACGACATTAGGAAATCTAGAAAAATTCTATTTCAATTTTATTTATATTTTGTTTTATTTCAGACTTTTTATTTTCCCTTTTGAATTTGAATTACTATATGTATACTTCTGATTTTTTTCAACAAAAATAATTAAACAGCTTTAACAAAAAATATCTACATATAAAAATATACTGTGTTCTTTATTTTATTTACTTTTTTATCTAAAGCTTGACGATAATAGCAGGAATGTCGAGAAGGGAATGTGAGATGGGAAAAGACAGGTTTTCTGAGTGACTGACTCAGATCAAAACAATATGGAGAGAAGATCAGCACTGGTTGCCATCAGAGGATTATTTGTGTTGCCCCAAAATATCTGTAATCTTCCCAGTAGTGCTAAATTAATTCTTTAAGAGAAATTGTTGAATTTCCAGAATTTATCAGGCTTGAGAGCTACAACAAATTAGTGCATTTCATAAAGAGCCCTGACAGCCACCAACTTTAACCAATGTCAAAAAAGACTTACCAAATACAAATAAGACAATTTTTTTGTGTACACCCTTGTATGTCTTATTTGAAATGGGGAAAACTACAAGTGCCCCAGGGATGTAAACACTCATTGAGTTTATTAGGAGCAGTGATGGCTACATGCTAACAGATGAAGGAGCTACAAAATTGTGTTCACCTATGCCACGGGTGGGCAACTCCAGGCCTCGAGAGCCGGTGTCCTGCAACTTTTAGATGTGTCTCTACTTCAACACACCTGAATCAAATAATGAGGTCTTCGGCAGGACTCTGGAGAACCTGACTGCACTTAGGAGGTGATTCAGCTGTTTGATTGAAGCATGTTAGACCAGGGAGACATCTAAGAGTTGCAGGACACCGGCTCTAGAGGCCTGGAGTTGCCTACCCCTGACCTCTGCAGAAGTTAGTCAGCGCAGGAGCTCTCCAGTTCAGCAAGAGCTTCACGCATGGGGTAGGTAACACTTTTAATTCTATAACATTTAATTCTATGATTTGGATTCCTTCTCTTGTTAATATATATATGTTATACATTTTATGCATATATACATTTTTTATGTAAAATGTATATCAACAAGACTCATCTCACCTCACCCCCAGATGAGTGAGATGAGGGTTACCTGCTTAATTACAATTTTAATTTTAAATAAACTGGCAGCTTAAACTGCATTACTGCCAAATGTGGTTTATATGTCTACAGGAGTACAATATCTGCTGTAATGTTGTCGTGATTGTAATTCCAGAAGCTCCGCCCCTCGCGCTTAAAACAGAACCCAAACCCAGTGACGTTTTGTTACAGTTGGTGTTGCTGGGGACTGACACAGTGAAGAATAGAAATGGCGATGCTCGGGGGTTTCAGCTCAGCACAGCCCAAGAAGAGTGTCCCTGACGGGAGCAGCGACGTGTCGGATTTCGTTTGTCCAGTTTGCCTTGAAATTTTCGAGACTCCTCTAACAACACAATGCGGTCATACGTGAGTATTTCGTGCTAATTTTCCGTCTCCCTCCCCCTATCCCACGTCTGCTACCACCAACGATGCAACGATAGCAGTTAAAAACAATGAGAGAAAAGGGGTAGCGTTAAAGACATTGTTGGATAAAGTCTCAAAACGTTAAGCGTTTTTTTTGTCTGCTTTTTGTCGAGACTATGCTGTTCTACTTTGTTTTTAAAATTATGTGGAAAACCCCATTAAAACCAGCTAAATCAGTTTCAGTTTTGTTTACATCAAGAAGGAGGCCTCAGTCGGGACATGTAGTCTTATTTTCCACCACAATGACTGATGGAGGTGCTATAAAAGACTACAACTCCCTGCGCTTTCTTGACTTTGGTACTTTCCTTCGGTTTTACGGGAAGCTCATGTTAGTAGCATAAGAAAAGAAATGACTCCGCTCATAAAGTGTGTGAATTATTAATGAAAGAATAAACGAAAGCTAGATTTGAATAACAGAACCCTAAAACATAAAATATTAAGTTCATTTCCTTCTGACCACACCATTATCGCATTCTTTCCTCTATTTCTTGGCAGGTTCTGCCAGAGTTGTTTGCAAGAATGTTTGCGTCCACAGAAGCCTGTGTGTGCTGTATGTAGGACAGCTCTGATTAACTGGACTAAAGCTGCTGATTTAGAGGCCACCATCCACTCGTCCGTGGCAGCTTGCAAGGGATGTGGAGTTCAGGTATGATTAATTAAAACTCTAGTAAGCCAAGACTATCGCCAGCTTCATGTGAAATGTATTTGAGAACACCTGGTGACTACAATTTCTATGTTCAGTTTGAAATGTTAAGAATTGTGTTAATTACCACAAAGACTGACTTCTTATAAACATAACAAAGTGGTATGTTATTTGTTTCCTTACAAGGTGGGCCTCTCTCAGATGAGGAGCCACACAGCTGCCTGTTCAAAATACCAGGAGTACATTGAGGAGGGGGTGAGGAGCACTGCCCAAAGTCAGCCTGCCATTATCAGGTGAGGGAAATTCTGCACAATTCTGCTGTTTCATGAAGGGGGGGAAATTCGCACTGCTTCACACTAAATAGAACGATAAGAAAATGTTTTGTATATAATGATAGTCTTTTGTTTGGTTGAATAAATGTAGGACTGCACTGATATAGGAGTTAATTTAGGAGTATAGTTTAGTTGTAACCCATTTCTACATTACCTGTTGCAACTCCATTGCTTAGAATGCCAGAAAAAGTTGCACACCCAACAGGAATGACCACAGCCTTAAGAGGATTTTGAAGGATGGAGGGGAGGGGTTAAAGTCACAAACCTGTGGCTGGAGTCGCCACCCAGATGCATCTGGGGCATGGGGTAGCGCTTAACCAGAAACAAGGTCACAAGTGACCTCTTCCTGGATTCAAGTAAATTTAGCATTTCATTTGGTCCTGGCATCTGGGAAATTGAAATAGAAAGACACAGATTTTAAATTTGTAGAGGTCCAGTGTGAATTTCCAGAGTGAGTAATAAGTTGGGTTGCTGTGTCATCTGCAACTTATTATATCAATATATGTTCTATTGATCACAATATCGCTGAGGTTAGTTGGTCATTTGACTCTACTGACACAAACTATACAGAGAATCTGTTGAGAAACATTAGAGACAGCAGGCCCAACAATGCAGACTAGCTGAAGGCAGCTATTAGAGCAATCAGGGCTTCCTGAGCATCTCAATACAACCAAAGGTAACACTGCACTGAGACATTAATTTATCCAACATCAACATTATTCCAAAGTAGTATTTTGATTCTTTTTCTCTCTTTTTGGGGGGTTTGTTTCATGATTTCTTTTTTTCTTTTTGCTTGAAATAAATGGTGAAAATATTCACCTAGGATTTTATGAGCAAGAGTTTATATTTTATGTTTATGGGTCAGGATACAGGGGGGGAAATTTAATGTAAATGTTACAGAAATAACAGTTTATCATTCAATAATAACTGCACAACTGATTGTAAACTTCAAGAAAAACTGATGATGGTTGAGGTTGTTCTTTTTCTGCAGTTGATCCATTCACAGCATAAATAAAAGCTGCATTTTTGTATTTATTGGTAATGTTGTTTTATTTTTGTTGCACAATTGTGCTATTTAATTAATCCATGGAATAACCACATTGAAAGTCTGCATTTTACAGGTATTAATTATATTTTTGCTTGGGTGTAGACTGCATGCAAAGAGAGATTTAAAGATAGAGGTAGAAAGTCCTGCTGCTGGAAAAACCTGCCCCGAAAGGGGAATTTAAAACCAAGTTCTTGACAAACTGGTATTGTTGCATACAGTTAATATTTGGGAAGTGAAGACCGTAATAAGCTTAATGCATGGAAGTCTCAGAATGAATTTTGCCATACAATAGGAAAATACACAGTGTTAATACATTTAAATTCCTTTTTGGTTGAAGGTGCAAATCAGTAAAAGCAAAATGTAAAATATGCATTATAACAAAAGTGAAAGTAAATCTGCTCTTTTTTTCTGAGGTTGTATAATAATCTGCTGGTGTTAACTGGCCATCTTTGAAAGCGCATTGGCTCAGACAAGTGTCTCAAGTTTAAAGCGTACAGAGCACCAGTAATCTTTCTGTATCATGCTGCTCTTAAATAATCTATTATTTTTGTCAGAATTATTGAGGTATAGAGCTGTTAATGAAGTACTTATTTAAGTCATTTGGTATCAAGGAAAAAATACTATAAAATGTAGCAGATTCATGTCTATAGCGCAATTCACAAGTACACAATTTACCAGGAAAAATGAATATCAGCAGGGGAAGAATTGTGTGATGAAGAAAAGGATGAACAGAATTTATTGGAAGCATAGAAGTATAATTAAATGGGTATAGTGCTTCTTCTCAGTGTGGAAAAGTATGGAATTTGATTTGAAGTATTTTCCAGTTCTGGATAAGTGTGGGCGGCGGGGGGAAATATTCGTATTTCCAGGCTCTGTTACCCATCCCATAGTCTCTGGCTTCCTTTTCCTTTTGTCTCCTTTTCTTCCTCCTTCTTGCATGACATTCCCTGTGACTCATGTTTCTTCCTCTCTCTACTTTCCTTTTTCTCAATCTCTTTTGGCGTTCCTTGCATTTCTTCCTGTCTTTCTTTCCCTACCTCATTTTCTTTGTTGAGTCCTTCCTCGCTATCGCCCTTCCTTGTTTTCTTCTGTCCGTCAATGTGTTCTTATTAATGCTGCCCTCTATCCTTGTCATTCTTTTCTTGCCTTCATCTTTAGCCCATTAATTGTGCATTCGTTCTTTTTTCCTTCTAGCTTCCCTTCATCCCTTCATAGGGAATGTATACATATTTTAAAAAGGAGCTAAATGTTTGGAGAAACTCTGGGAATTTAAGTCAAGAAAACTATGGATTTTGTTTTTACATGGAAAAATTATGCACCATCTCTTCTGTGTTGCTTTATTTGTTGTCTTCCAGGAGTTCCTTAGTTTAATTAGCAGACTGAATTCATAACAAATTCAGCCTTATACTTCAGTTTGTTGTAATAATGGGCTAAAAGACTGAACACAGAATTATTTCTGTTCCCGTCCTTCAGCCCGGTGCCAAACCGCTTCACTTTCTCCTGTCCCTTCTGCAACTGCCAGAACCTGGATCAGGACAGCCTAGTTGAACATTGCACTAGCCAACATGCACGGGATACGCGCCAAGTGGTGAGAAATCCACAAAGTTGTGTGATCCTTTTTGTTTTGTTTTTTCTTTTTAATCATGACTAATACATTGTTTATGGTTGCTTTGCTACTCTCATTTTGTAAGGTGTGTCCTATCTGTGCCTCAATGCCTTGGGGAGACCCCAACTACAGGAGTACTGACTTTTTCCAGCACCTGAAGATCAGACACACTTTCTCCTATGATACTTTTGTTGTGAGTACAACACTATCAGTAATAGACTTTGGTTTTCAACTGATCTCTTGTGTGACGTTTTAATTTCGGCTTTTGTGGTGTTCTGCAGGATTACGCCACAGATGAGGCCACCATGATTCAGGAGGCTTTACAGCGTTCCCTCATGGACAAGTGAAGTGTGAGGAACAATGTAGCAGCAGGGAAAGAGGAATCCAGAGAAGAGAGCAGGCGATTGTCTTGGAAAGACAAAAAAAAAAAACACACTGTATCACCAATTTATCTACCCAGAGGACAATTGTACTGAATCACTATGGATAATTATTATTTAATGGGCACATTGGGTTGCATCTTCAAAATCTAAAAGATTTAAAATAAAACAATAAATAATGGTATGATTGAAACATATTGTACTATTTGATTTAGGGCTGAAGCGTTTCCAGTGTGATAATCCTTTATCTTCCCCTCTACCGAGTCTGTATTAGTTAGTTTTGCATCACTTTAACTATGTTTCAGTCATCTATTTAGTAATAACCTAGTGTCACACAACCAAAAGTTTTCAAAGTTGTTGGGAAGAGAGGGGTAAAAAAATATCAATACTTGATGTTATGAGAGGGTTCGACCACTAGGTGGCTGAATATCGCCAACAAATAAACTTTATGAGGGAATGTTGTCTAGCAACAGTAATAAATGATGTGCTAGCCAAGAATGGCTGTGCTTGTAAAAAAAAAAAAAAAAAAACACCAAACACACGCCTCAAGAGAGACAGAGGGGTCTGTTTAAATCTATGCTGTTTCTGGTTGGAGTGTTTTTTCCATTTTATTTTCCAAGATGTGCTGAAACTGATAACTTGTGTAGGGTCAAACGTAACCAGAGATGGTGGTTTGCTTCATTGTAATGTTCCTCCCTTTGTGTCTTTGTGCCTTCTGGTAAATCTTATTTCTGACTTCCAAAGTTAACAGGGCTAATCTGTATCATTCTGGGGACTAGGAATGATCCAAGAAGGTTGGCATCAATTAGTTGCGTTGCGTGAGTCCCCCTAATTTTTGTGTCGATTTTGTTGGCCACCGGGGGGCACTGGAGTTCTACCTTTCCCTGAGACTTCTAGTTGTGACCCTAGATTTCATTATATGTTTTTTCACATGCATTTTCATTTTGCTTTTTGGTAGTAGGTGCATTATACGATGGCGTCACAGATATACAAAAATAGGTTTTAGTAAAATAATTTAGTCCTAGTGGAAATACAATAAATACAACTTTTCAATTACATGGTGAGGTGTTATAACTTTAAATGTAAAGTGCTGTGATGTGTTGCCGGAATAGAAACTCGTAATGATCCAAAATACATTGCTTTTATATCTTCAAAATCTTAGTTCTTATATCGAATACCACCCAAATATTGCTTGCATGCAGGATTAGAAAATTACAGCAGTTGTTTGTTTTTTCTGGGACTGGGAGGATTATTTTATTTAATTTTTTCCATTTTTGCCGGTATGCTTTTCGTATTTTTTTTTTCCAATAACTTTTTATGTCTCAGATCAATTTTAGATTGTAATAAAATTTTTTACATGGAAGCAATGCATTTTTGGTCTACCAACTGATATGTGAATATCCTTGCAAGCAGATTAAGTAGCTCCCATACTGAACCTTTGTTTTTTTTTTTTTGTTTTTTTATAGTCTTGTTTGGTCCTACTACTTATAAGGCCTATTGTGAAAGTTTTTGTCCTCCTCTGATGTAGTAATGTTTTTATTTTACTATATGTTCCTAATGTGTGCTATTTCTCCCTCTTTTCTCAATATCTTTGTTTTTCTTTCATCAGCCCTGCTGTCAGGGTGTGCTAAGTCCCAAGAAATTAAATATCTTTAATTATTTAAGCTTTGGACTCTGATATCAGGTGCTGTGATTTATACCTGTATGTATTGGAGGTGTGTTTGTGTGTGTTTCAATCACTGATTGCATTGCAAACACATTCATACCAATTCATCTCACTACAGCCACACCCTTCTATGTAGTGTTCTGGGATTTTATGTGATAGACCAGCACAAAGTCATACTTTATATTCAAGTACTGACCCTGTGAGTTGGTGCTTTGGGGTATGTGTGTACCAGCTCTGCACAGTTAGTCTACAGTTTTCTTTATTCTTATTTATAGTCTGGGTCAAGATCATAATCTGTGAGCATTTTCATGTCTTGGCTTACATTCTGTTAGATTTACGGTGGGATTTTGACTGGCTTATTCTAACTAGTAGATCTGTTGGGTGTCTGGTGTGTTCCTTGATTTTCATAATGCCGTAAGATCTGTATATTTTTCTCTTATTAACTCATAGGCAGGTTCATTGGAGGGACACCAGACTAAAAGAAGCTGAATACAAATGCATGTCATACTTTTCAGGACAATTTTTTTGCAATTTGTATTAAAGCCATGTGTCAATCTGAAGTCACACCTGTGTGCTTTGTGGTGTTAAGTTTGGTTTTAAATGTGCAATATATGGAAGTTGAAGTGACAAAAACACATTTAAAGAAAATCAATGCAAGAAAAAATAGTCATGGTTAGCTTTCTCTGTTAGAATTAAGACAAAAACAGGGAAGAACCTATGGCAATAAGAGCTTTCTATATTCTATATTTTTAAGAAATGATGACATCATATTAACAATGTTCTTGCAATGTAGCAACTGGCTGATGAAACTTTGGCTCTTCAGTGTACACTGTCCATGGGGAAGAGACATTCTCACATCTCTTTCCTTTTAGAGCCTTCTGTAGCTCTAATCATTGCAGCTTAATAATACTATGGCTTTATAGCTCTACAAAGAACCTTATAAACCTTATGTTTTCTTACCCCCCTCCAATCAGGTTTTTGCTCCTGGCAGACACAGGAGTGATGTTGGCTGTGAGTGAACTAACGAGACACTCGAGTGCTTCTGGGCAGGAAGGAAGTTGCATGGAAAAACATGGTAGAAAGAAATATTTCTTGTCTGTTTGGTGGTGCTGCCTAAGAGGGAGAAGGGAGCTAAAGGTGGCGAGAGAGAAAAGGAAGAAAGCACAGGGGGGAAGGAAGAGAAGGGAAAACATTAAATAAAAATTTCATAAAGTTCTCTGTGTTGTTTCTTTGATGAGAGCATTAGATGGTAGAGTCTGCAGGCTCTATTGAGGCAGCAATTAATGCAACATGCGCCCAAAGGGATGACGCTGGATCATTTTGGAGTAAGAGTACAATGCCACTACTAATCAAGACATTTCTCCACAGCTCTTGTTTTCACTCAGTGTATTGTTCTTGTCTAGCTCTCCTTTGATGGTTTAAAAGGCAAAATCATTAAATCTGCAAATTTAGGTCCCTGAACTGGTCAGCTTAAACAGGCAGAGCAGGTACAAGGGCCTTGCAAAAGGACATTTTTGGATCATGCAGAAAGAATAATTTCTGTTTTGGAAACATTCCAGTAAGCCTGTGTTATAATTATATGTAGGTGGATGTGATGTGCAAAGTATTCACCTCCTTGGATGTTTATCTTTCTTATTGCTCTTACAAATCAATCATGATTTAAAAAAGAATGCAAAAACACTCTTTAATATTAGAGTAAAAACAGATTTCTACAAAATAAAGACAAATTCCATACACAAAAATACTTAACAAATTCAAGGGGGTGAATATTTTTTATAGACACTGTAAAACAAAACCAGGTAGAATAAATTCTTTCTACCACAAGTTGCTGTCAAAGTGTACATTTATGGTTTTTGGAAACATATCACATTATTTTAGTCAGAAACTTATCACTTATCACCAGTAGAAATTGATTTTATGCTTTCAACTACTTTCCTTTCTTGAGTTTGAGCAACAGTATAATGACTTTTAAAATACATTTGGCTGAACAAGTTTGAATTTAGCTATTCGTTTTCTCCACTCTGTCGATAACTCCGGTATTAAGGGCTAATTCACAAATGTTATTTCAAGGCACTTTACAAGACAGACGGATCCAATTTCCATCCACAAATATAAAGTCAAATCAATACAAAGTCAGATCGAATTGTATTACATTCAGACTCCATCCTAATCATAACACAGTGCAATCAAGATCATTTTATTGTGTCAATTAGTAAAAGGCTTTCCTTTCCAAGGAAGCACAGTCAACTGAATTGAGTCTTTGATTTATCCATCCACCCTCTAATATTTGGAGAAATGTCTCTAAGCAAGTTGCAGGAAACCCACAAATTCTTTGTAGCCACAAACTCGGTGCTGGCATAATTTTGGGTGAATAATTTAAATCCCTCTTTTCAGAGCTGATTTAAGGCATTGACTTGCCTTGTATGCTCAGTACACATATTTTTAACATTAGGGTCAAGAATAATTTTATGACAGAGGTGCAATGATCAAAGTATTTTAAATAATGAAGGAATACTACCTCAACAAACTCAAACACATCACAATTGGTTTTGTTAATGCAGGTAAACATTAACCTTAACATTAACCTTAAAGAGCTTGAGGTCAAGCTCTTTAAGAATGACCTTGACCTCAAGTATGAAATAAAATTGATGGGATATGCCAAGAAAAAAAAAACTAATCAGTTTAAATTAGTTCTAACATTTTAGTTAAGAGGTTAGTTAATGACTAAATATTCCACCAGAATCATGGCAGAATTTGGTCATTGGGCAGACAAGGTGCTTCTCTCTCTTGTCTTGAGCAAGAGAGAAACGTCCAAAAGCCCTGGAAAATTCAATCCATTAGTCCATTTCTCAAGTTTTGCTGAGGCAGATATCCTGGATGAGATGCGGGGAGTGTAAGGGGAGAGCACTGGGAGTTTGTTCACCGAAAAATTCCTCAAAGTCAGGAGAAACGGGAGGAGCGGGGATCCTGATCCAGGCTGCTGCAGCTCGGCAGGTCTGTCCTTTCAAATGTTTGAACAGAAAGTGCCAGTGGGCTTCCCCAACATCAATGCGAGTTCTACACCAGCTCATCTTCCGCTTTTAAACTCTTAACAAGCGCACCTCCCCCCTGACACTAGCCACGCACGCATACTTCTTGCATTGCTTGCCTGAGAGCATTGACTCTTAACTTTGATTTAGTATTGCCTGCAACCAGCCTGGCTCTGTATCAGCTGAACTGAATCTTGTGCGTCTTGTGTGAGTGTGCAGAAGTTCCCTTTAAAATCCCTTTAAAGTCTCCAGTTTTATGACTTCAAAAACTATAATAATATTAAAATTTGTCAGCAGTTCTAATTGTTCTGAAGAGAACAACCATTGTTGATGAATCTGGTTCCTAAGTCATTTGCGAGCTGTTGCAAAATTCCAAAACTTACTGTCTTAACATGGAAAAAAAAAGAGAAGATTTCTCATTTAAGTACAACTGAATATAAGTTGACAGAACTATCAGGAGAATTGCTCATTATTTATTTACCTTAAATCCTTACAGCCCCTCTGCTAATATTTAAAAGTTCGGCCCTTTGGGTGTAACAGTGGGTGGGGTTACTGTGGTCTCAGGCGCATTTATGCATTCATGTGAGAATGTGTCACACAAGAATCGCAGACCAAGTGAAGCAATTCCATCTTAATTTTATTCCCCGTTCTCCACGCCTCTGTAGACCTACAGAGATGTGCATGGAGGAAAGTGACGCCCAGGGCTATTATTCTCCCATTAATTTTTCCATTTGAAATCAAACCTCAGTGGGCATGCATGAGGGGATAAAAGGAGGGGCAGAGAACTGGCGAGGGGATAACCTCATCCGGAAGGTGGGATGACTGTTTGTTGTAGCTGCAGTAATGTCCTATAGGGGAGGCAATTTGACTTTCACAAGATTGCTTTTTTACTTGCCAAGACTTTTTCATAACTTCCTCTTCTTGCATGCAGAAAAGGACAACTACAGTTAGGTTTTCAGCTCACATGGTCATGTACAGTATTTTGCAAAGTATTTATACCCTGTCAATGTTTTTTTTACATTTGTTCATGTCGCGATGCAAACTTCCATGTCTTTTCATTGGGATTTTATGTGGTAGACCGACATAAAGTAATGCAAAGTTACATAGTGAGAGGAAAAAGATATATGGTTTCCACAGTTTTTTCTTTTTAATACATTTTTATTTATAAAAGTTTTAAAAGTATGATTATTTATTACCTTTACTCTGATCTCTCTAAACAAAATTTTGTGCGGCTATTTGCCTACATTGGCAGCAAAATTGCTAAGCAAAGTGAAGGCTTTGGTAGTTTACAAGTGAATATAAGTGAACAAACAGCATAATGAAAACCAAAGAAAGGGCTACAGTGGGTGACACATTTAAAGCAGGCGTGCACCGATTGCAGTTTTCTGACTGATCAGCAATTACCAATTCCAATTTTGGCTGATATCAATTTTTTCATTTGAAGTGTCACAAAACATAGCAAGAAATTTGCTGTGTAAACAACAGTGGAGTGACTATTGTTAACTGTAAACGTGCAGACATGACCTGGTGGGCCAATATGTCAGTGAAACTTCTCTCACAGCAGAGCAGAAGAGGACAGTGACTCATCTTTTCTTACCTTTGCTGAGGTAGAAAAGTTTGATGGATAACATCGGTTTCACTTGTAAGTATCGGCCAATCACTGATCTCCCGAAATTAAGAAAATTGACACCGACCCTTAGTTCAAAGCAGTTTAGGAATGTAAAAGTTGTTAAATATATTCATCCTTTTTGTTAAACTTCACAATTATTCACTATTTTGTGTTGCTGTATTATATGAAGTCCATGCAAATCTATGAACATCTTAAAGTTCCTACCACAGCTTCCTCTCAGCACATTTTCAAGTGAATCTATGTGCCTCAAATTCCTCCAGCCTACCTACCCACACAAACACACACCTCCTCGACCTCCCACTTCCTTTGCGAGGGTCCCCTTCAACTCCAGTCCCTCATCTCCACCCTGTTTTCCTCTGTGTTTCTTTGAAAAAGCACTGGTGCTTGCTTATCTGTCAATCAGATGTTGCCCTGTTGTGGCAGTGACGGAGGCGTTGGGGCTGGGGATGGGGATGGAGGGTGGCTGCAGTGGTGTCGGCGTAATGGTGGGCATACATCTCCAGCAGCTTGCGGGTTGGATTTGTTCGATGATTAACCAGGCAGGTAGTGAGTGAAACTGCTGACAGCAGAAACACACTGACAGCTGATTTGAAAGACAATGACGGCGCTCCCTCTACTTAACTTGTCACGGCAGTCAAAGCACCTTCTCAATTAACTTGTGACGTATCTGGAAAGATGGAGGGAAATATTGTCTAGATCAACACAAACCAAGAAAGGTTTATTTTTGCAGGTTTGCACAAAAATGTTATCAACAGGTGAAGTAAACCAAGTAGATTTTTCTTATTAAAACTGATCAAAATATGCGGCTGAGATAGTTTTCTTTTTTTTTTTTGGATGTTTTGACCACAGTGGTTCTTTTGTTAATTAGAAAATCAGAGCCAGAGCAACAAAGCAAAGCATCGTCTGTCTCATAGATTGATAGTCCAAAACTTCCCAATTATTAACCGCCCCTGTAGTGTAACAGTTGTTCTCAGAGCTATTTACCTCCCTCCACTTCCTGTGCTTTGTACCTTGTGTCTTTATAGAAGGGAATGGATGATGCAGGCAGATCTGTCAGTCAAACCACACCCCCGCCCCCGTTAAGCGGTGTCTGCCGTTCATACCGGCTCTGGTTCCTCTTTAGCTCGATGAATAACTAAGCTGCAGGTAGTGAATCAAACTGCTGACAAGCACGTGAAGAAGAAGGGGGGTTAGCAGAGTGTAGGTGGATGGATAGAAAAATAGAAACTGAGGGGAGGACAGAGATGACAATAGCATCATTTTACATAAGACGGGGCCTTCTTCTGATCGTCCAGCAGCAGCCCCACCCCGCTCTGCCGTATCATTTCTCCTTCTCACTCCCTAAGTGGCATCCTTTGATGGGCTGTCCCCATCTCTCATCTTGTCCTTTTAGACAGATGGGCTCTGTCAGTGCTGTCATCACTGCCCAGCTAAACATTAATGACTTACTCGCCTGTCAAGTGCTGGCAGGGCAGTGGAGAGGTGAAAGGGGGACACCTCTGGACAAAACCAGAGATGAAAAGGAGAAGTGATGGCCTTATGTGAATGACAGATTCTCTTTTGTCTCTCCCAACTTGATTATATGTATGTGTGCAATCAGCAGATTCTTGGCCTGATGTGAAGCCTTGGTTTTCTTCTCCTCTCCTGAGATGACTGATATTTTGCATTGTATTCCCACTGCCCCTCATTCTACCATTCTTTTCATTTTTGACATTCCTTCTCCAAACTTTGTGATCTTTTCTATAAACAACTTTCCATAATTAGTGGCACCACCACTAAACAAACAACAACACAAACAACAGAAAATGCTTAGTTAGACTTAGGCAAACCGCGATGGACTAGTGACCTGTCCAGGGTGTACCCCGCCTCTCACCCGAAACCTTCACTGGAGATAGGCACCAGCACCCTTGTCAACCCCACTAGGGACAAGGGTGACAGAAAATGGATGGATGGATGGATGGATGGATGGATGGATGGACTTAGGCAGATAAAAAAGGACAAGACTGGTATTTAACAGCAGGTTTTGAGTCTGTGCAACATTGAAAACAAATGAGACCAACTTATTTGTCTTCTTACTCAATTTTATGTTGATTAGGTCAAGAGGATCATAGTTGGACCTTTCTAAGCAAAAAAAATACTCCCTGTTTTCAGTGTGTGGGGCTTTGATATTTAAGCTGATTTCCTTAATATAAATTTGAGATCCAAATTTGTTAGAGATCTCTAACAGGTTCTGCTGATTTGGGTTTATTTAGTAAACCCAAGAATAAATGACAATTTTTCTGTATTTTTTTTTCTCCAGTAAAGAAACTCTCCCTCTCAGGGAAACTGCTCCCTGTTTCTATCCTCTCTTTTGGGTCTATCTTCCTCTGATGTTCTCTGTTGTCATTCAGGCTTGTAGCCTGTTTCCTCAGCTTGCTTTGAATTATTAACTTTTGGATTCAGTGGTTTGAATGGGTGTTGCTGAGTAGACATAGAACAGACCAAGTCTCTAGTAGCCTATATTTTAGAAGAGGCATTTTTGAATTCATGTAGATGAATATTTCCCTGAAGGAAAAAGGACTTATTTTTTGCCCTATGTTTAAGAATTTACGTAGGGCATTGTTGAAATTTTGCCCCACTCTTTGCTGAATTTCAAAAATTCATGCTAGTTGGAAAGTTGACCATGAATGCTACAACACCTTTTCATAGTAGACTTTAACAAGTCCACTCTAAAACCTTCTTATAGTTTTGTTTTTTGAGCTGTCCAGAGATGGACTTGTGGTTGTGTTTCTGATGGTTCTCTTGCATGACCAAAGTGTGCATGAAAGAAAGGCCTCAAAATCATAGCTGAGCATTCTCTTTCAGGTTTTACTGATGGTAATCAGATAACATGGTTCCATCAGTCAGGCTAAGACATTCAGATCCTAAATCAAACTTTTCCACAGCCATGTGCACAGAAAATTGCATAAAAGGTTGAATCTTTTCAGCATTCTGTGCAACAGTGAGATGCGCAGAAAACCTCTCCATTTCCTCGCAGCCTCCCGTGGAGACGCCGCCCACTAGCTCTGCTTACCTCTCCCCAGGCAGCCTCTGTCTCTTCTGGGTTCCCGGAGCAATGATTAACCCCGGTTCTGATCAATGCTTCTGCTGACTCTTGATACATCACTGGAGCCTTTCAGCTGCCATGTAAAGGAAGCATCAGGTCTGCGCAGCTCTTGACAGAGCCATTCCACTCCATCACCTCCTTCAGGGTATATGCACACAGATGGATGTACACATTAGCTGAGAAACATACACTCAACATACAGTCCCTATATACTCATACAGTACTGTGGAGGGGGATACTTTTACCAGTGTATTGCTGTGTAACATACTATGCCAGACAGTATGTTAATAATGTGTGAAGTTTTTTTTCAAGATTTTATGTATTTTTACTAAACTTGTTTAAGCAGAAAATGAGTATGAACGGTAGGAGTGAAGAGTTATAAACGTAGAAATTAGGGATTAAAATAAACAGCAGAAGGCAAAGAGGGACTGTCAGTCATCACCCGGTGGTCCTTTACCTCGACAGCAAAGGAAAACCCCGATTTCCTGAAGATGACAGGAGGCACAATAGCAGAATGTTCTGTCAGCAGATCCTACTCACAGCGCAGGTTAATGATTCAGTGGCCACAGCTGAGCTGCAGAGAAGGATGAGCAGAGTGAAAAAACAGAGGAGGGAACCAGAATTAAGCTGCACCCAGCCTGTCATTACAGCAGCGTTAGAAATAATGGTGGGTTTTTGTCATTTTAATTACCTTTAATCTGATCTCATACTTCAGCCATTACATGTCAAACATGTTTACCATGGGTTCATGTGATCAGTCACTCAGTTAACATGACAAAGTGTTCACTGGCATCATGAGTTCTCAGTAGAAACGCAAAAGAACAAGTTAAACAAGAACAGTCTCTACTGTAAGATAGATATTCATGTGTTTGTTTTATACAATGTAGCTAGAAAGCATTTGTGCATTACATGAATTTTGTCACTATGAAACTTTTTGTTGAATGTGTTCGAAATGAAAGGAAATGCAAAACAACAACACTGGGAGTCACGGAAAAGACGGAGCATTAGGGAACGGAAGGAACCAGCATGAGTGAGTCGGAGAGCAGGTTAAATATGGGGAGCTTGATTGCTAAACAATGTACTAGTGCCATTTAGAAAGAGGATGCAGCTGTTAGCAAAACATAGGCTGAGGGAGAGAAATAGAGAGAGATGGCACAGAGAAGCAAAGTAGAATTGATATACAGGGAAACAGACAGAATATAAACCTTAAAGAATAAAGTATAACTATGCAAGGAGTAAACAACAAACATGAGCTAGCCTAAACAATAAACAACTAAAAAAAGAGAAATTAAAAGTAAAGACAGAAATTAATAATGAATAAAAAGAAAGCAAAAATGCAAGCAACTTTTTCTTTTTCACAAGGTGATAGACATAAGGGACAGAAACCAGACAATACCTAATGTCCCACTTCCAGCCACTCTTTGCAAAACTCTCTGGAGACACCCGCTAGTATAGAATGGGAGGGCACTTCCAACCTTCCTCAGCACATAAGGACCAAGTTAAAGTATTAACCCTCTGCTGCTTAACAATATTGCTGACTGGTATGTGGAAACAGGAGGGATCAAAGTTATCATGTAGAAGAGAAAAGCTCTTTTCTCTAGGCCCATACAGGCTGTCCACTCCGTCTTACCAGTCCATTCATAGCAGCTACCCAGGGCAGCACTCGAGACACTCCCATCTTCCCCACTACCACTACTCAACTCCTTCATTCTACCCTCATTTTTCTTTTACCCCTCTTTTTTTCTAACACTTCCTCCTCTGGCTTTTTCACACTCATCATTCCTTGATGAACATTATATTAAATAATTCTTTGATTCCACCAGGAAAGCATCGTTTGGTCTCCATCCCCTCCATCAGCCACTGTCCATCCGTCTCTCCATCTGTCACCTGGCGGAGTAATCACATCCACAATTGATAAGGCTGGTTAGGTGGGTCATAAAAAGTTTATGCTTGTGATGCTGGAGTCTCATTTATTATCCCTGCTAATGTAGCAGCTGGAATTGACGTGAGGAAGGAGGGAAGAGGGGAGTGGGGATGGAGAGAGTGCGAGTGGTTGAGGGAGCCACCACATTAAGGCATCATTACTGCTCTTACTATAGGCTCTGTCCCTACCTTTCAAAACTGGGAAAATCTCCCTTACACTTTATGGCCTTGGTGAAGCTTTCTGTATTTAAGCATTTCATGGCCACTAAGAGTTCAAGATGCTTCTGGCACAAGAGGCAGTTACCATTCTGTAACCACAAAACTATTGGCTTGAGTCCTGAAGCTTCTCTCTGATTTGTTTTTTTATACAATTATAGTAAAGTTGAACATTCTTTAGGGTAACAGTCTAAGTGGATTGTTTGGACATTATGAGGACATTGTTTAGTGCTGTTTACTGAAAATTTTTGCTATACTATATTCTGTTGCTGTATTTAGTCATTAACCACACTATGTACATTCTTTAATTGTAAAATTCTTATTTGGGGGTTGATAGGGTGCCAATCTTCAGCGGCCATTGGGCGAGAGGTGGGGTACACTCTGGACAGGTCTCCAGTCCATCTCAGGGCAACACAGAGACAAACAGTCAGACATACACAAACTTATACGAAAGGATATATTTGGTTCCATATTTAATGAGCTTCCTCACAACGGCTTGCACAAAACTTACGGTCTACATATGTAAAGCATAATAATTCCCTGTAAAAGTATTAATATCCATTAAACTTTTTTCACACTTCATCACATTATAACCACAAACCTCAATGTGTTTTGTTGAGATTTTATGAGCAATTCAAAGTGAACTATAATAATGAAGTAGAATAAAATGAGACAGACTCTTCATGTGAACTTCAAAGAAAAGTAAAAATGTGGTGTGGATCTGCTCACTCTGACACCCCTAAATAAAATTCAGTGCAAAAGAACAGCAGCATCAGGAAGATTAAAGATACATTTGTGGAAAAGTTTAAAGTAGGGTTAGGTTATATAATGAATTGGGACCAAGACATCCATACTGCTGAGACAAAGAGAGAATCTAGTACAGAAAACCACAAGAGGCTGATGGTTACTATGGAGGAGCTGTAGAAATCCACAGCTCTGGTGTGAACATCTTTTAACAATTATTCATTTAGACAATCTGGCCTCTCTGAAATTGTGGCCAGAATAAAGACACTAAATAACATTTAACACCGTGAAACCTGGTGATGACAACAGCATGCTGTTGGGATGCTTTTCTTACGCTGGGATGGAAAAACTGGTAAGAGTAGAAGCAGGATGATGGAAATTTATGCAGCACAATCCTGAAAGGAGACAGATTAGAGCTTTCAAATGAGACTGAAAAATAATTTATCTTCTAGAAGGACAACAACCCCAAACACAAAAAAATATCTACAATGAAAGAATTTGATTGAGGGATTTTAATCTGCTAGATTGGTCAAGTCAAAGCACAAACCAGAAACTACAACTGACAATCTGTGGCCAGACTTGAAAATCTATTATCTCAAGTATTGTCCATCCAACCTGACAGCAACTTCAACTCCACAGTTTTCACATTTTTATTTGAAGTACAATTGACAACCATGTATCATTTTCTTCCATTTTACAATAACACGCTACTTCATGTGTTTGCCTAAATCACAATAAAAGAGTAAAATGTGTGATTATGATGAGACAAAATGTTAAAAAGCTTAAGACACTAGTTTACTCATCAACTCAACAGGTCACAGAGATAAGAGGCTGTGACTTATTTCATTATAGCCATAAATCCTCCTAGATGCAAAACCTATGGAAAACATTTATGAAAAATTATTGAGAATTTGCAGTGTTCACAGATGTATTAAGTTGGATTATATGCTATGATTTACAAATCTGTGTTTCTTAAATTAGTTTATTGCGGATTGCTTAACAAAAGATTCAGAAATGCATAGTTGTAGTTCAGATAAGATGTCCAAGGTACATAGGCACGCATGAGAGCGTAGAGTTTTTTTGGGTGGATGAGGCGGCTGTGGTGAGGGGGCCGAGGGTTTCTACCCAGAGGCATAGATAGTGATAGATTGGCCTGGGAGCGCTGTGATGCAGATCCACTCATCAAGATTGATGTTCTGCCATTCTGCTTTAAGTGCAATTAAATTGGCCCCTGTGTTAAAAAGCCTGGCCGATAACGTGGCAGAGGCTGAGATTACGCTACATTTCCCCTGCGCTTTCCATCCACCTGCATTCCTGCCACAGCCACTCAGAGATTTACTTTACATCCCCGTCCTGGGATGGACAAAGACCGAGCCGTTCATCAGCCGCTGATTTACAACTGTATTTGCTGCTTGTGTTATCTTTTTTTTTTCCTCCACAAAGTAGTTTTTAAATCAATGCTCCCTAAAAGTTTTTAATCACTTTCTGGTTCTCGTCTTGCCACAGAATTGATCACTTGTACATTAGTGCATGTTTAATGTGTAATAATGCATAGTGATTACTGAGAGAAAGGAAGCTTAATGTCTGCATGAACAAGTCCAACATAACTCATCTCTGGGTGCTGGGTTGACAAGCTTGTCTTTTTAGTGCAAAAGCAATACTCTGAACTAAGGAGAAGGTCATGGACAGATACATCACTGCTTGTTTTCCTGTGTGCAGCTCTGAACAGTTACCGTGAACGGATGCAATCACACCCACTTCAAGGGTATGGACACTTGATCATGTTCTTATTTTTCTGCTAAATGAAAATATTTATAACAATTCAAATTGCATGTCGATCACAGTCCAATCCATCTCTCTTTCTGTCTGGGTTTCCATTCTGCCACGGGCCTCGCCCACCTTCGTCAGTGTCAAGTTGTTAACCCCATGTCAACTGTGGCGCAGGGCGTATTTGGACCCGGGTGATGGATGGGTCTTGGTGGACTTGTCCCACGCAAACATATTCTCAGAGTCAGCTGAGAGAGGTGGAGCGTGTGTGTGTGTGTGTGTGTCACCCTCTGTCAGCCCACACATGCATGTCAATCCACGATTATGTCCATGGACTAAGGCAGCATCCTCTCCGTCACTTGCCTGACACCCGCCGTCTCCCGTTTAGACCCGGATGGGTGGAACATTGACCCCACTGTCTCAAACAAGTGCTAAGATTTTGCTTGTATTTTTCTAAATATGGTAAACTTGACCCATGTACTTTGCATCAATCTGTTCTTCTGTGAGGACTTGAAAATCTGTCATTGCAACCAACCGGCAAAATTAACTCTTCCAGTTCACCCTGAGGGAGATATGGACTAATCGAAGGCAGGACCATTACAAATTAGCATGAATTTTTCTTTTGTAATTGCCATGACCGGTATTAATATCGCTTGTAATTTATTATCACCATTGCCTACTGTTGCATATTTCTTCAACAATAAATTAAGATAAATTTCTTGTTCAGACAGAAAATTTCTAAAAGATATTTTGAAATTTAAAGAATGTATTTCATCAGGAAAAGTGACATTGTATAGCAATGAAACACAGATTGAACCATTAAAATAACAGTTTTAAGTTATTTTTTTAGATCTGTTTGTGACATTTTATTGGATTAATAGTCAGTCTTTGAGTTTGCTCTTTCTAAAATTATTGATGTTTTTGTTAGTCTGCAGTTAAGCCAATATATTCACTCATCTGGCAAATTTAGATCTAAAATTATTTTGTATCCATCCAACCAGCTTCTTTTTTATATTAAAATGAAGCAAGCATTTATTAAAGATAAAATAAAAAGTAAAACAATGTAAAATGAGTATCAATTTTGAAAAATTATTGTTAATGATTTTTATTTTTTTAATTTGATCAAATTAAATTGTCTAAAATATGTATAAAAAATAGTTTTTTTTTTCTGGTAACTATTGGAAAAATCTGTATTTTCACAACACCAAGCAAATTCTTCTTATATTTAGTGATCAGTTTCCACTGGCATAAAGGACGCTAATTATTAGCTTCCTTTATACCATAATTTTCAATAGTTTTCATAATAAAATTGTGAAAAACATGTGCTTGTATTCAACCACTAATTTCCCTAATTAAAATGAAATGCAACCTACTGCCAAAATTAGATGAAGTCATTATGCGTTTAATGTTTTTTCAGTGTAAGATGAAATATGTTTAATCAGAAGTAGTGAGCAATACATAATTTAAGCAGTTTTTATTATCTTTATCCATAACAACAGTTTTTTTAGTAAGTATTAAAGAAAATGTCAGACTGCTTTGAAGCTAAAAGACAGCTGCAACTCTACCATATTCTGTGCTACTGAACACATGGTTTGGGGCAAAGATGGCATGGATACATGACTGATCACTCATCAATATCCCGAGTTCACCCAGCGCCATTTGTCATCCCCACTACGTCCTGTCACTCCCCACAGCTGCTTTCCGTCCCTCTCCTGCACCTCTCATTTTTCTCTTCCTCCCCAAATTTCTCTGTCCTTACACCCTTTGCCAGCTCCTGATGCTTTTTAAGCAGACTGTGGGAGAAAATAAGGATACAGATAAAGAAAGAGAGAGCCGTAGATCATGTAGGCAGATGAGTTAACCTACATACTATGTTTTTTTTTCTACTTTTCTGAATAGTGGGTTGTCATAATGTGTTGCGTTGTTCACTCTGGCTCAGAAGGTCAGAGAAACCAGGAGTTTCTGATTGCAGTGGCTCTCTCACAAAACACAATGGGAGGGGCGATCCATCACTTCTGTCCCTAACAGACCGAGGGTCAGGGAGGGTGGAGGGAGGCCATGGGGCTGGTCCTCACTCCGGCAGCCTGACGGTTATGAGGAACAGGATGGGGCTGGTTAAAGTTTAACCAGCTATCTTCCTACACACTGAACACACCATTCTCTGCTGTGGGAGATCCAAATGTTTCGTCAACCCAGGATCCATGACCCAACGCCCACTGGAAACCCTCTCGCCCACTCACCAGCCCTCACCGAGCTGCATCAATACGGATCACTAGAACAAGGCGACAAAGTTTTGCCAAAAGCGTGGGAAGAAAAGTGACTCTGAGGTCCCTTCTCCATCTGTACATGGAGCAAGTGGCCATATTAACCCAGCCCTCTGCACGCGCCATACAGCACTCTTTGACTTCATAAACCTAAAGGCCTTACTTCTTCGATGGCACAATTGCATTCACTGCTGACACATTTTCACAGTGGATCAATAGCAGAGGTTAGTTCTGGGGACACTGTGATTATGCCATGAAAAATGATGGACTTTCTTTTGATAGTCATTTAATACACAGTTGCTTCTTTTGATAGAATTTGGCAAAAGCCGACCCCCGGTGAGTTAACAGTGAGTGCTGGAGATCGTATTTCCTTGTTGACACGTTCAATCTTGTTTCCCCACCCGTTTTTGGAAAGACCTGCAGTGACAAATGGGATGTGAACAGTCTTTGGGTGTCTGAGGGTCACATCAGGTGCAGTGCAGGTTGGAAGTGTTATAACCCAATGTGTTCCTGTTCACTGGTCCAATCATCTTCATTGATTGAAGCAATGATGGAGAGGGTCCCACCTTTTTTATGGCGCAACAGAAGAAGCTGGGGGTTGAAGCAAATAAGCCTAGAAGGAAAAGGGAAAAATACTGAACAAAGATTAGAAATCTGCAAATAACTTCATGTTATTTTTTGATAAGTGTCACCAAAAAACAAAGCAGATTTAAGTTATCTGTTCATAAAAAGAAAAATAAAATGTGATTCAATATTAACCAATGAATGCCAAATCCTTGTCACCCTTTGCTTTTGTATATGATTTGTGTTCAACACTAGAATGGATTGGCTTGCATTTATCAGGGTGATGTTCTCTGAGTTTATTTTTGGTATTTCCCTTATGCTGTTGAAAAGAAAATAAATCTATTCAAGCCACACTCCATATATAAATAATTTAAAGCAACTGAAAATTAAAATGTTTACGTCACTGGGATTTGACCGCTATGTCAGCAGAGATTAACAGTCTACATTTTCGTAATAAATGGTTAAATGTGGTGATTTTTTTGTTCACCTGAAACCATCTTTGCTCCTATGAGGAATTAACATTGTTTAAGCCTCAACCGTCAGGTCTGCTGCAGTTCATCAGTCCTCTCCGCCTCTGCCAAGAATGGGATAAAGATTTGGATATTGCACCAAACTGTAAGATGTGCAAGAATATTGCATGGTATGTTCTCTAACTCTGGTAGTCATTGGAAAATAATCCCAATGGACAGTCAGCTTATAATTTTTTTTTTCAAACTCTTGCATTCAACATTTTCTCTTTTGGCATTTTTAACTCATATCTATCATTAGCATGAAAAGACTTTGTGCTTAAAGTTGATAAATAGTGTCTGAGGCCTATATCCATTTTAGAAGGAATGTCCTCAGTCGGTGGATCATCTGCATGAAAGAGAAGAATTCAAGTGACAGTTTGATTTAATAAGATCTGATGAGGTGACTTGGCCACACACTCGCTTATTAATGCAGTAATTTCTGCCCATTTTGGCTGGTGAAAATGAAACATTTACATTCCTCGGGGCAGAGGGAGAGGACAAGATGTTCAGAAAGTGGTATAGAGAGAGAGGAAGATATTTGGAAATTAAAGAAAACGTGTCAGGGTCGAGAACAGAGGAGAGAAGAGGTGAGAGGAGCAGTGGAGCTGTCCATTTGTACAAACCGAAGAATCTGTCATGTGTCGGTTTGTGTTTTCTTTGCTGCTGCGCTGAGGTGGTTCTGACAGCCAGGACTTTCTCTCCTTCATCCATGCTGCAAATGACATTACCAAAATTGTGTTTGTTGCGTCGCCTTGGTTGGGGACTCCTGGGAAACAGGCAGGGTCAGGCAGGCCAGATAGGGAGAGAAAAGGGGTAAGAAAAAAAGAATGGAAAGAAAGAAAGGAAAAGAGAAACAGGGAAAGGATGAAAACCCAAACTAACAAAACACAAACATGTGTTTTGTTTTACCTTTGTCATCTTTATAAAAAAGATGACAAAGGTTTTAGATTCCAACAAGATGCACACGTATAATAACACAGAACACATTTCTTTTCAAGGATTAACAAACATCACCTCAACTGGATTGGGATATGTAGGGATTACTTCCTCCAGCATAAATACCAAAGTCTGTCAAGGACTTCTACTTCCTGTCTCTTAGGGCATACTCAGGCTCCTAAATATTTCAGCAACAAAAATGAACTCCTCTCAGGGGGGCAATCCTCTGCCTGATTGCACAGACCCAGCTTTAATAGCCTGGGTCCGGCCCAGCCCAGGTCAGCCTTGGCTGGACATGCATCTCCACCTTCTAGACCTGCACATCCCTAACACTCACTAACAAGGAACAGGGGAGCAGCAGGACAAAGGATCCTCCATAAAGCATAATTACACATTGAAGGCAAAGATTTTGTGTCATTATATATGTGTGATTTTTTTTTCTCTCTCCCCACTTTACAGCTCACAATCAATCTTTAATGACCCACTGAATATTAACTGGATTTGTGCGAGCCGAGTGTCAACTCCCATGAGCATGAGCTGGAGGCCCAAGGTCTATCAGACGACAAGGTGGGAGCAAAAATGGAAGCGCTTGCAAGGTGGGGGTGCAGGGAGTTACATATGTCTTATGTGCAAACGGAAGATTTAGTCAATTACAATTACAATCATTCACTGCGGGAAGGACAACCAGGGTAATTGTAGCCTTAGTACCACCCTTGAAGCTACACCACTTAACGCATTACAATAGAAGATACAGTGCTGCAAGATTGATGAAGACAAATGTGACGTGAATATACATTTTGGAGATTCGAAGATTTTGTTCTTATTTTATTTTTTTTTCAAAATTGCTGCTCATTCATAACAGATACTGATTAATACCACTGACTACAGCAGTGTCTCTTGTTCAAGACTGGAGCTCAGGCTGAGCTCCTCAGCAGCAGCAGAGTAGCCCCTGGACAGTAACCCCTGCCAGGCGGACTCTTTGTCACCATCCTGCCTGCTTCTGATTAATGGATGTTGGTTGTGATCAGAAGAGTGAGACACGGCTGAGGTCCTGATCTCGCTGTGCCTCAGGGCTATCCATAGCCCTGAGATGGATCAGGTCCTTATACTCACCCTTTCAGAGGAACCTCTTGGGTGGAGGAGCATGCCAGGGAGCCTGGGGATAATGGGACCCCTTCCTCACCTTTTAAAAGAGAACATGTTTATGGCTACTTAGAGGAAATTGATTTGATTGTGCCAGGAACGCATGTGTGATCACAACTGGCACTTTTATAGGCTATTTGTCTTTTACGTCACAGCTGGAGAAATTTATGCCCACATTGGGGGGTGAGGAGAGTGGGTGCTGGGCTGTGGGTTTGCATGTTTGAGACAGTAAATAATATGTGTGTGCACATACAAGCACATGTGCATTTCCAAACTGTACAGAGCAGGTCATGATGAGTGAAGCACTAGAGGTGCACTTTAACAGGGTGTCCATCATTAAGTATCGGCCTTAATGACTGAAAGCTCATAACCGAGGAGCTGCCGGAAAATAAAACATCAAGATTTGTTAGGACACATTAATCCTCTGAATTGAGGTCAATAGGCAGCTGCTTTCACCTGCTCATGTTTTTTACAGTCATGCATCTTGACTCCACTAATTCAGAAATGTTTACATATGAATTTCAGTTCTTGATGTCAGTGGACTAAAGAAAGAAAACGAGAACATTGTTCTTTTAGGTTTCAGGGGCACTTCTTAATTTTGTGTCCCTAATGTGTGACTATACACAAAATGTTGATATGTCGCAACAGTCACACTATAGGAGTTGCAATGTAAACATCTTTACCCATCAGAATACACGTTCTCCAAATGTGTTTCAAAGGTAATGTAAATACATAAATGGATCCTGTTAGTAATAGTACCCGCCACATTTACTGGCACCTCTAAAAAGATCTATAAGAATCCTTAAAACCTCTTCAGTCTTCATTGAACCATCTTTTTACCACATTCAAAACTATGCATGTATTTAATGGGGTGACAATTCTACATCAAGAAATAACTGAATGACTGAAAGCACATTTATTGGTATCATGGCATTGACTGGTACTGAACCGGGTGTCTTCATGTTTATATCCATAGAAAGGGATCTTTGGCTTTCCTCTTTTTACTTTCTCTAGCAATCATCGAGAGTGCTGTAACTTTTCCTATGAGCTCTTCTCATCATTACAAATTTAGAATTTGGGTCTGAGGAATGTTATTACCATGAAAGAAGGCTGATTTTATGGATGGTGAACCAGGTGTGTTGATACCCGACAACAGCAGTCAACAGGTGAGATGTGGGACATGTCCTGCACAGGCTGCCAATTCATCACAGCTCTACACAGATTCAAAGAGAAGAAACAACCTTACATAAATGCGTTCATTCTTAAGGAGAGATTATAGAGGTTGACTAACCTAACATATATGATTTTCACCCAGGGAGGAAGCTACAGTACCCAGAGAGAGCCAGTAGTTGCACTGGGCAAATATGCAGTATCCATGTAGAAAGACCTCTTGACCTTTCCTGTTGCAAGGCAACAGTTCAACATGAAGCCCTGGTTAAGTCCCCCAGATTTTTACCTGAAGTATCTTGACATTTTAAATAGCTCTTGATGCCATGCAATCTAACAGTATTTCCAGGGCCTTTGAAAGGAGAACGGGACTGTAGCATCACAGAAATACCACTGAACTGAACAATGGAAAAGAGCTGTTTCACCACATATTTAATACTTGTTTCAAACACAGCTAACCTGTGTTTGTTGCTAAAAAGTTCATTGTTGGTCTCATTTGACCATAAGAGACATTTCTAGTTAATGTTTGCTAACTTATGGAGTTAGCAAACGCAACATGTTAATGTTTTTGATAAACACTGCCAACAACTGGATAGCATGTCTAAGGCATTTAATGGTTGTGATGCAGAGTTAATCTAGGTGGATGAAATGCATAAGAACTTAGTTAAAAGGTCCTTGTCTTTTAGGCATATAACATTGCCCTAAAAAGTAGCCGACACTCTAATCTTTACTAATTGAAAGATATAATTTTTTATTAATTTTCAAGAAATTATTAACCAATTGTCTACTGCAGCTGAAGACATGATTGATTGGTGTGAGGTTGCTCCATGTTGACTGCATCAAGTCAAATCTAATTCCTCTGTCCATCTTTTCTCTTTCTGCTGCAATCCATCAGCCTCATTTCATCACTGCTGACAGCAGTGTGCATGCTTTTACGGCTGCGAGTTTGAATGCAGTTGTGGCGCTATTCTGTGCAATGTCCTAATGCTTTGGCTCTTAGTGAAGTACATAGAAGCAGAAACAGAAATATTTAGGTTTTTATTGTACTATGATGTCTTTGATCGGTTTAGTCTCTGTTTATTTTCTTGAGATATTGATTCTATTATGTAGCTAGTAAAGGAGGAGGAAGCTCATGTTCATTTTAATGATGTAGTATGTTTGGAGGAACACCTACCTTCCGAGGCTTAAATCGGATTAAGCCTTAGAATGTATGTTAATGTTTGTGTGTGAGTTATCTGGCCATCCCCAGGGGGACAGGCCTCCTGCTCCTCTCTTTAGGTAATGGAAGCAATGTGTCCATAATCCCAGTGAATGACTAATAAAAGAGAGTAGCACCTTGGGCCTGTTCCCTCAGCAATATTATGGCTGGGTATTAAACTGAGTGCCTGTGTAATACTGTCAAGTCACTCTTTTCTCAAACATCTCACACACAATTCATTTATTCCTTCTGCTCCTGCATATCTCTGTATTTGCAAGTGAAAGCTGAGGTGTGTTTTTTTATGAGCTCAGATTGTTCTCATCTGAGTGAAAGCTGTTTATAAATCCTTGGACACGTGAATCATCAGATCG
Organism: Phalloptychus januarius; assembly: GCA_902982915.1. Taxonomy (NCBI): domain Eukaryota; kingdom Metazoa; phylum Chordata; class Actinopteri; order Cyprinodontiformes; family Poeciliidae; genus Phalloptychus; species Phalloptychus januarius. Next base: position 439,727 of record CADWAE010000201.1, on the reverse strand, counting down.
CAAGGAATTGTATTCATGGACACCCGAGGCACTCATGAATGCTGCTTTAATGGAAACCAAACGCTGCTTGAATACTAATAAGCCATGACACGCTAACCCACAGCCCTCCACCCGATACCCCTGTGCTCTCTTTAAACGTTCTTTAATGGCAATGTTAGTGTTATACAAGACGCTCATTAGACACTTTAATTGGTTTGGTTGGTGTTGACAGTGGAGATGATTGGCCAGGCTAGACTACGTAGTCTGCATGGTGGTTTGTGGGGGTCAGTGATAGGGCACTGCTAGTGACTAATGTGGTCATAGTGGACCTTGCATCTGGGATGAGGAGCTTATTGGAGCGGTGTTGGGCCGGGAATGTCCCTGTGGCCGTATGAGGTCATTATGTTTTGGTCCGAATATTCTAACTAAAATTCAAGGAGTGGGTTCCTGTGTACATTAATTAGAGACCATCTGAATTTTTTACATTATCAACCTCCTGGTTTGTATTGATTACTTCAGCTTTATGGGCATGATGTCACTTGGATCTGTTGTCATGGTGGAAGGGGAGAAGTGCTGCTAATTTCCAACATCAGTCAAATATGTTTTGTCTCGCTGTAAAGAGCAAAGTGAGCTGGAGTTGTAACACGTAGCACACAAAATCTTGCAAATGTATTCAGAAACCTTGAACTTTTACAACTTGCCACATTATAGACACAAACTTATTGTGTCTGATTTCTTTTGGCGGGGTGGGGGAATTTTGAATGACAAATAAACCCAGAACAGTGCATAAGTGTTAACTGGAAGACTAATGTACAGGTGTTATTTAATGAAACTTACTAGAAGTCCCGCTGTTTGTGTGCCACAAGCAGTGAAGGACACAGAAACAAATCTGAACAGTTCTCTTGTCACGAGAAGTAAAAATATTTTCTTTGATCATACATGCAAAAGGCGAAGAGTGACTAGAACTAATAGTATGCATCACCTTAAACAGACAGCCCGTACCATGACACATAGCAGTGGCAGCATCATGACGTTGGGATGTTTTCATCAGCAGGGCCCGGGAAGTAGATAACTGAACCAAGATTTCTTATTGTCCCAATTTTACAGCCATAATTTATTATTTACAGAGCAAATCACTTCACAGTAATATTTACAATATTAAAGAATCAAAGGTAGTAAAAATGTTTCCACATACAAATAAAACAAATAAAATTCACATGACTTTAAAAATAGAATCTGGAATTAATAACTACTGATATACATATTTAAATGAATCTGTATTTTTTTGTTTGTTTTTCAGCAGGACTAGGAGCTTAACCAGCAATTAGTGTTGAGCAGTCAAAAGTCAATGTTTCTGGCTTTGTTAGGGAAAAACGAGATGGTCTGATTGGGAATGGGTCTGTAGAAATAACCTATCAAATTTTTATTTTCTTTTTTTGTACCCGGCTGTGATGTTTTTATATCTATGTGAATGCTGTTTTACTGTGGAGCTTTTTGAGCAATGACTTGGCAACGGGAGCAGCTACATGTGGTCATTTGGATAACTGTCTTATAAATTGGCTTAATTATTTCACCCCAGAGGTTGTGCAAAAGTGCAGGTTTTCTCACATCAAATTTGGGCTTAGTTTTGCTGAAGGGTGAAAATGAATAACAAAATTGACTTTTTACATGACTGTATGTTTCTTTCTTTGGATTTCCCACAAATATTTATTTGGAAAACACTTCTAAAGTGAAAGTAGGCATTTTTTTTCCTAACTTGAGCTATTCTCATGTTACAAGTATGTTTCTTCCTATTTTACATCCAAAAAAATGTGCACATATTTAAGATGATGAATAAATCATGAAAGTCAAGCAGTGCAAAAATAGACATATGCATACACTAGTTTTTAGAAACTACACAAATGTGAGAGGAGGGGATGTGAAGGTCCACTCAAGCTGATTATACCGCCATCGACAGGGACCCAGAAAAACAGGCACTCACTTTCCTCTTGATTGAATTAAACACCTTTTATGGGACAAATCGATGAGATGGAGATGATGAGGGGTGTGTTGCTGGTGTGGGTAAAAAGGAGCGGGGGAGTCTAGTGTTATGATATGTGGAGGTGCAATCTGTCTGTACTTACTCTCTCTCATGCCGACTCACACACATGCATGCTCAGATGGTGCTTTGAGGAGACAGGTGAGAGGTCTGATGCCATGTTGTAATTCAGGCAAATCAATGCTTTTAAAGCATTTAGCGACGCTTGGTGATGAAGTACAGGCAGAACGGGCCTGCCAAGCAATATACGTTCCAGACCCAAATCAATCATAATAACAGGCTGAGACAGTGCAATGAATGGAAAGAATCAAAATGGGACTTCACTCATTCACATTTTTTATGGTTTGATCAAAAAGGAATAGTAAAATGAAAACTGCATATCAAGCAACACTAAGAACCAATAGTGCCTGCAGAACGCCCTGTTTATACTAAAACTTCTTCACTATCAAAGGCTTTTCTCACACAAGACAGATGCCCATATTAAAATTTATGGTTTAGTGTGGTTTACGTTTGAGCCAGAAAATTTTGCATTTCTTTGAAACTAACATTCAGAGTCTTGCAAAAGTGTTCATGCAGACTTGGCATGTGGCAAATATAGAGTCAAGCATCCGTCGCTAAAAATGAAAAACAATCAAAACATGAATTATATTGTTCCTTGTAAAATTATTGCACTTGAACTTTTAAGCATTTTGTCATGTTTCAGCCAAAGTTTAATGATGAACCAATAAAAAGTAGTCCATAATTCTGAAGTGGAAGGAAGCTGATGCACGTTTTCAACTTTGAAAGTTCAAGTCTATGAAGTGTAGGGTGATTTTTTTTCTCAACCCCATTCTGAATGAAATGAGAATAGAGCTATGCAGTTATCATAAAAGCTAATAATAAGCTACTTAGATACAAGTCTACCAGTCAAGTTCTGCAGAGGAGACAGCTGGAGTGGAGGCACTGAGTGGGAAATAAAGGCTATCTACCCAAACTATACAGGGTGGATAGACAGGGAATGGCTCAGTTGGTCGTTCCACCATTATAGAACAACGCATGAACATTGTCTGGATTGTCTTGAGCAGGTGTAGGCACTGCTAGCTGATTAATACTCTATTGTGGAAAATATTTCAAGCTCTGTAAGACTGGATGAATTCTGTCAGGATAAGTTCTGGAGTTTGACTGGACCATTGTAAGAAATGAAAATGCTTTGATTTAATCTTGCCATTGCAGCTCTGGCTGTATGTTTTGGTTTTTTTGAAATGTGAACCACCAGCCTTATTTTTTAGTCCTTTGCTGTCTTTAGTGATGAAGTAAAGTGTCCCCAAAGGAGGATGCTGCCACTGTCAGTGTTCACAGTGAGGCCTGTCTTTTACTTTAACAACTTTCATAAGGAAATCTTTTAATACAACATCAAAGCAACTTGTATAGGGCAGGCTTTTTTTATTGAGTTCCTTCACTTTTTTCCGTATTCTTTTTGACACTTACCAACTCTTTGAATAATTAATTAGACAGAATCATGGATGTTTTTGGGATATGTGAATGATAATCCCTGAAAAATTAAATAACGCACAAAGCATAAAGCATAAATTTTAGAAAACTATGTCTCAGTACAAAAGTAAACTGTTTCTGTTATTCTAAAACTGTATGCTATGCTCTTTTCACATGGGAACCAGCAGAACATTCAACGCACTTGAGCGCATGAACATGAGACACCTGACCTAACCACTAGACAATAAAGGGAATGAAGAAATAAAAGGTTCGATTCATCAAAATCATGAAAGTCTCTACCACCCAGTAAATTAAACAATATTTCATAATCACTCTGACAATGAGACAAGAGACAGCAATTTGGGGCTGAGAGCTCCTTTTCAGCAGGAAAGCGCACACAGCCACAGACGCACCAGTGCACACACATAGACACACAGTTGCACATAATTATCAGAGCGGACATGCTCTGGAGGCCCAAAACACTCCCTGAGTACCTGCCCAATCAAGTGTCCAACAACAGACACCCACCCAGCCTTCATTTATCTTGTCGGTGAGTGTTCATATGTGTGTGTATCAAGCTAATTACCACCATGAACCATCCCACACAGAGACCTAACCCAGACTTTGTGGCGCTGTCCAGGGACAAGGGAGGTGGGTAATTAGCTTTCCATTATTGAAACACATACACACTTACTGAGCGGCAAAGCAGTAGGAGGGTTGGGAAATCGGGCTGCAGGACTTATTTTGGGTCTGAGGACACTGTAGGAGGTCAGCCAATGGTGGTACTGACAAGATGGAATGAAGAGATTTTTTCTTTATTCCTTCAACCCAACTGATGTTGGCACCTGTGTCCTAGGTGTGTAAATAAACTGACCACTCATAATAGTCTAATGTTAACCTATTGCCATTTATCAACAATGGTTCTCTTTTTCATCAATGTCAGAGTTTTGACAGCTGACATCAGTGCTTTACAAGGAAGAACAACTTGAAAAACCATTGACAGATGATTTCAGACAGCAATGACCTAAAAACAGACCAAAACAGGAAGACATCACATTGGATGAAACTTGAACTGTTTCAAATTAAAAGCCACTGTAAAAAAGTGAGTTCTCAAGAGAAATATCCAAGACTGAGGAGGTGTAGCACTACAAATCAAGTGGCTGGTTATTTCAAAGCAGTGTGACAATCAAAAACACTTTGGAACAATTGCAAATAATGTCAAAATGATGTCATCAAATTGAGAAATGTAACTTTAAAAGCTAGTTCAGTCTAATCATAATGAAGGGATAAATACGTGTTTAATGTCTTTTGAAAAAAAGACAAGATTTAGCTGGACAATTGTACTCACTTGCTTCTCAAGAACAAAATAACTCTAGAAAACTCCCAGGTTTCCATCTTTAAGTGAAGACTATATGTCAAGGAGGCCAATGGTATCAATCAGTATCATAGGGAGTGTTTCCAAGTACATTATTTCAGTCTTGTTTTCATAAAGGTTAAGAAAGTTCAGTGCAAATCAATCTTTCACATTTTGTTAAACAATTAGGCATTTCATTAAAAGAAAAAGTTGGACTTTTTGAATGTCAACCAGTGTGTTTCAGAAGAACACCACAAGGAGCAGCTGCTGAAATTGAGAATTTGTGAAAAAAGAAAATAGCTTACAGACAGATATGTTTAATGATAACTAGAACCTGTTCAGGTTTTGACAACAGAGTGTTGTCAGCGGTTGCACTGACTTCAAAAATGTGGTTGGACTTAAATCCAGACTGGGCCTGGGATCAAACATGATGATTACTTAGAAGGTTTTAAGTCGTTTATTTTCTTATTTTTGCAAAATTTTGGACATCAAAAATTTATGTACCAATAATTAGACAAAATCTTTTTTTCATTGACGTTTGTGGCAATGTCCATCAACAGTGGACAAGACACATCATTTCCCAATGATAAAATAAATGTTGCCTCTCTTTAATTAAGCTTCAAATATCTGACAAAACGAGGATACCAAGCTTAAAGAGGAATCCAAATGAATACTGAAAAAAATTATGAGCCAAAGTAGCAGTGGTGTACTCAATAATTGTCTGCCTGTCACATGCTGTTAGTTTTGGATTGGTTGCTGCAATAATTGTGTTTATACTATAATTGTGGTAATTGTGTCCAATTACATGGTTACTGTTTATCTGCCTAAAAGGAGAGTAGATGCAGAAGGACATGGAGAATGAGACATTACTCATCCACGACAGTCGACAACTCAAACGCAGTTTAGTTGCTATCCAAGAAATACCCACTTTGCCAATGTTGAAGCCACAGTGGAGCTTTGTTGGGTGTGCATGTGGGTTTAAAGTGTTTTAAAACAGCTTATAATTTCAAGCTGCCCCCCAAAAAGTTCTCTAACACATCGCTGGTCCAGCTGTTGTCTGGGGGTGTATAATTGTGTCAAAACCCTCCACTCTGTTCCAAGTGTGCCCCCCTAAAGCAGTTAGACACCTCCCCCCACATGGTCCTGGGCATCATCATTTTCCAGCAACCATCCATCTTCGAACTGCGATTAATTCCGTTCATTTCCAAGTGCAGGCCATAAATCCTGGCACACTTAATTAATTTCGCAGCCAACGTGGGGCTCCCGTAAAGCGGGGATTGTTCTCGCAAAAGCCCATATTAATTATGCTATTTTACAGCCATCTCATTGAAGGCTGTGTTTCATCTTTCATAATTACATTTTCAACAACAACAGGCGCAACAAAAGGAGCGTAATTATACATTTGGCGGTACACTCTCTTGTAATAAGTCAATGTTAGCATCTTGCTCACACTCTGTGGCGCTAAGGTGTTGAGGCACAGAGCAGAGTTGCAGGATCTGCAGGATTGGAGTGAGCCTCTGCTTTTTTTATCATTGTTAACTGAGTTTGAGTGAGGGGGTGGGGAGGATTATGATGCAGAACATATTGAAAGCATGCTGGTACGAATTGTCCTGATGAAGTTAGAAGAGATTATTGTCGCATTGAGGCGCCGATGATCATTACTCTTACGTTGGAGTTTGCCGAGTCTCTTGTCAGCTGCTTCGTTGATGTTCTCATGTCAGAGTGGGCGTGTCTCTGTTTACAGATCATAGAGAGGCAACAGTCTTCTGTTAGCTTTCGGCTACCACCACCCTCCTGTTGCACTCTCCCACTGGCCTGTGCTGAGGTCACCAGGTCATAACGAGTGGTGGGGCTTGTACTAACAGCCGCCTACACACTGTCCTCCGTCCAGCTGTCCACCCACGCACTTTTGTAGTTGAGCAGAAATAATATTCTCAAACACATACTTTCACCACAAGAGCTGCCATAAGTATACTTTGATACATGGGCTGTCGTAGCCGTGGCTAGTTGGTGGTGAGTTTGCTCAGTTATGATGATGGTGTTTCAACTTTGACTCTTGATCGTTAGCAGCTGTGCTGATATAATTAATGGGTTGACACTTTTTTTTTTAGGATAAAGCTAAAGCTGGTTTGTGTTGGGCATTTCTGGTCACATGAAAAGTAACATCCGCTGTCGACATTTCTAAAGAAGTACTTTTTCAGAGAAGTTCCATGAACAATGTGGGATTCATAAAACACTTTAAGGCTGAATGGGTATATTAACACTTTGCACCCATCCGGTGGTTGAATAACCTGAATAACAGATTAACAATTACAGATTGTTGTTGAGCTCATGTTTCAATTTAGGCAATAATTGAGCACCAAGGAAAGGTTTTTGAACTGAATATGTTGCAGATGTCGATATTTTTTATTAAAATATTATTAATTGTGCAATTAACTCCATTTAATCATTATTGAGACTACTTCCATAATGTTTTATGAAAATAACTTTAATGACATTATTTTTGTGGTTCCGTTTATGTTTCCATCTGAATAATTACTACATGAATAATTAAATATTCTATATTTTACAATAAGAAACATATATATTGCATTAAACATGTTCTAAATATCTCTTTACCGGAGAGCAAGAGTAGAGGTCACTTGTGATTAAGTAGGTAAGGCACACTGTTTTTGATCAATATTACTAAGAAAAGTCTAAGCGTGACGTGTATTTGTATTTAGCCTCCCTGAGTTAAGACTTTAAGATGTTCTTTAAAACTGAAACAATTCCTAGAACGATTTGAGTACCATGTTTATTAAAATTCCTCAAGGAAAATATATCTGCTTAAATTATGTTTTATTATGTAGCGCACCGTGTTCCATCCGGATCATTATTTGTGGTGGGCAGCACTCATACTTTCGCTTCTGAGTTGTTGTGAAGTGCTAACAGCATGGTATTGAATTGTGCGGCACTTTGTCAGGGTTTGGGTACAAATAAGGATTATTGAATTTTGAGGTGCAATTGTTGGAGTATGACAGCTTTCCTGCTGTGGGAAGCGCAGTGTCACGGTTTTGGAGCAAACAGAGAGAGAGAGAGAGATATGATTCCTCGATTCATTATAAAAATATTCTGTAGAGTACTAGATTACTAAAATATTCTTTTACAACAGCCCCAGTGGTCTTTGCAAATCTGAAGACTACATTGAAAGAAATGTTGTCTGTTCTTCTTAGCAAGATCCTGGAGTGAATCTTAACAGCAGTTTGCAAGCCATCCCACAGATTCTCAAATGGATTTATGTCTGGACTTTGACTAAGCCATTCCAACACAAGAGAATGTTTTGGTTTAGCTCTGATTGCCTCCAACACATCTTCTTCTAGAATCTTCTATATTTAGTTCCACCCTTTTTCATTAACTATGACTTGCTTCTTTGACCCTGCCAAAGAGAAGCAAGTCATAACATCCTCCACCATGTTTCAACAGGATGTGTTCAGGATTATGTGCAGTATTGATTTTTGGCCATATGTAGACCTAAAAATACATTTCTGTCCCCTTTTCCACATGTTGGAAAATGAGTGGCAAACTGCAAATTGGTGATTTTTTTTTTACAATGACTTTTTAAAGAAACTTGACAATTTTCAATAAAGGCTTCATTTGTGGAGTAATAGACAAATAGTTATATTTTGATAAATGTAATCCCTGTTTTAAATGTCTTCACTTTATCTCTGACTTGTGTGGTGTGAATTGGACTTTATTTTCTGAAGTTATTTTACAAACCTCTGAGTCCTTTGCAGAACAGCTGCTTAATGAATAGATGGTACTGAAAACAACTGCTTGCATGGCACAGAAATTGAAAATCATGTGTCCTTTTCATTGCCGTTCACAATTAAGCACTCCTTTATATTATTGGTCTAATAATTAAAAATACTATTGAAATATTATAAAGTTTGTGGCTACAATGTTACAAGACGCAAAAAATATTTGAGAGTGAATATTTCATTGAATTCTTTCATACTGCCATCATTCCGTCAGACAAGACAAGAATTCACCGTTTGTAATGTCAGGATCTTAGCCCTGAGAGGTGTATATTATCAGAAAACAATAACCCTGAATTTGTGATTGGGCTGTTGTGCTGTTGTTGGTGGTAATGGCTGCCCAGATGACCTAAAGGTGCATCTGTGTCACCTCTGATCAGTGGTGTTACAGTCCACTGCCAGATGCTGTAGTCCTTTCACTTCCTATTACGCTCCCAACACTGAGAGTCTGCGCGCCGTGGCAAGGGCCATAAGTCCTGTGACAGCGACCTTGAACAAGTGTGTTCATCCATGTGCAACAATTACCAGCATCTTTGGCCGTGTGTTTGTCTGCGATATCTCTTCTCTCCCTCTCCCCCCCGTGCTCCTTTCCTGTCAAGGCCATTGGTGATCAGTGGAGGTTAAAAGTTACAAATCGCCCTTCCTCCCCCCTCCTCTGCCCTCCTGTCTGCCTTCCCCGTCCCCTCCCCTCTCAGACTGTCCTCACCCTCACCCAGGCAGTCGCCTCCAGGGGCTCCGGGGTCTCATTCATATTTGCTCCTGTTGAGGGTCTGCAGGGATCAGAGGCAACAGAGGGCAATTACTCCTCTGCTTTAATTGGCATTATCATTTTAGCAGGTTGACAGAGATGGATCACCGAGCAGGACCAAGCTCCGGTACTGTGAGCAGAGTAACAGGGTGGAGTAAAGCTAGGGGTGGGGTAAGGGTCGGGGCAATTTTAGAAGGAAAAAGAGGAGAAGGTAAAGAAACAGAAAGAATGAAAATAATAATTATTTGGTTTGGTTACATTATGGATGAGTGCAAGTCCATCAGGACTGAATTTGCTATTGATTTTATGCTTATGTGTGATGGAGGTGGTGGTGGGGGCGGTGGGAGATGGCGTTGTATTAGTGTAACCCTTTATAAATCCTGGCCATGGCCTAACAAGCGGCTCAGCAGTGGCTTCATAACTCAGGTCCTGTAAAGCTGTCAGTAGAATTAAGAGGCACCTATTATAGGTGCCCATACAAGTGCTTCATGCAAAATACCAGGCTTCTCCCTGGGGCCGGAGGCAGCATATAATTTTAGCTGCTTAGTGAATCATCTTCAAAGTTAGACTCAAGCATCATCAGCTCGTTGGCTGCACATAAACTGCATCTCATATCCTATGCTATCTCCAAGTCGGTTTAATTTTCTCTATTCTTCCTCTTGTCTTCCAGCTTGGAGCAGATTATCCCCTTGAACATCAGGGGCTGAATTAATCAACATGGAAAAGATGTTCAAAGCTGAAAATGTTTTTTTAAAAAACAGAGTTCTCCAGTTGGAATATTTTTTTCTTTTGCATGTACATACATTTTCTCCAATAAATAACAAAATATAACCATAAAATGCCCAAGCGATGCCTGATTAGAGTTGCTAAACTGAGTGGCTGGGGAAACTGGCTTGCTTAAATCTCTTTTAGGAAAGGGAATAACAGATGCTCTTTCCTTCCTTCCCTCCATATGAAAAATGAAAACTATAAGGGAGACAATAATAAAAATAGCAGTGTGAGTGGACAGGCCAGAGCAGTCCATTACTCACAGCTGCTTTGGGCTGCGTAGTAAAAATGTGCTGCTCACTGCAAAAGCATGCATCACCACTGGCCTAAAACAAATGGGCTGTCTCCAATGTATTTACCTCCAATTGTTCAAGCTTTTGGTGGGGGAGCCACGGCCTGTCCAGACAACTCAGGTCTGTCCATCCATGGGACATGGGAGGGAATTATTAGGAACAAGCATTAGATGGAGTGAGATCCCTGACACTGACGCAGAAAGAGAAGGAGTGAGATTAACTAAAGGTGAAGGGGAAAAGGACAGATATAAATGTGTTGAAATATACAAATTTAAAGTTTGAAGCAAAGATGGCAGCAGTAATGGTGCTATCTGAGAGAAAACACATTTCCTGAGGTCAGACATCAACAAGACATTTTCTTTCACACAAAACCAACTAAGTGGATGTTTTTCTGTAAACTTGAGGGATAGTTGGTGAAAATCCCACAAGAAGTTAAGTTCCTGAAACCACAGCCAGGCCATATTTAATGAAAGTTGAATATGGCCAATTTGTTGGTTCAAACTTCAGAAAATCAACTTCAACATGTCAAGATAATAAAAAAATATATTAAGTTGCCAATCCTGATAAGATTATTGGTGACTCCAATGTGGCAATGCTTCAAAAATTATTTGGAAGCTTCCCTCAACAACAGAGCCCGATTTAGGATTACACAATTATTCCACTACATTATTTATTTGTTTCTAAAGCTTACATTTTTCATAGTAATTAGAAATTGCTTGAATTGTATAAGACAGGATTTGTTAAGATTAGCCCACATCAGTTTTCTAGGTATAGTTAAATTATTTTTTTAATTGATAACATTAATGTAAGTCAATGAACCTGGGCACATTTGCAAAGTGAAGACTTTTTTGCAGATTCGGGATCTTAAGAGAGATCTCTTACTATTGATGTACATAAAACAAATTTCAGTGTGTCCCCAAAAGTCCCTACACAGCTCCAAAAGCTCACTACTAAAACATTTTACTCCTAAACTAGTTTTGGGTTTAGTAAACTATAAAGTTACAAGAGAAAAGAGATTACCTTCTATATATGTTTGTATGAAAAGATTATTGACCTGGAAAGACAAGCAATCCTCCTGGGAATTGTTATGTTTGGTGGTTGTGCTCCTCTCAGAGGAGCATCACTCTAAATCATTACAGATGCATTTGTTTCTCCCTGATTTTGAAAAGGGAGACCAGGAGAAAAGGGGAGTTTTGTGTATAAACACAACAGAGACAGAAGGAGCGAGGGAGTACAAGTCACATAAACTACAAATTCAACTCATCTAACCTCTCATCCTGCAAAAGAAAGTTAAGAGTGTCTCTGGGATTCCTTGCCTGGAGCTGTGGTAATCTTTTAATGTTGCTTGACTTTTTCTTTGGGCACTTATCTTCCTATTCCTGATCATTTCGGGAATAAACGGCCAATCAGACGCGCAGAGGATCCCTGCAGAGCTCGGGGCTGGGATGGCAACCAGTTTCATGGTGCAGCTTTACAACTCAGTAACTCCCATTTCGTAGTGCGATACAGCTGTCCTTAATGAGAGAGCCCCACTTTTAAACAGCCCTCCTGATGAAGATGCCTCTCCACCTCACTCCTGTTTATCTCCAGCTTGGTCGTTAGCTGGGATGGCTTTGCTAATGATGAGTAGTTTACAATATGTTGCTCCTGCATAATTGGCCTCCTGTCATCATCCGGTGACAGAAAGCAACCCACCCAGCTCCAGCCTGTAGCTCTTTTATTCTCTGTTCACATGAAAGGCAGCAGATTGAGAGAGCATCACGGTTATTAACAGGGACATGTAGACATATCTTTACAAAAATTATCCTATGATGTGTTCATCAAATAACATGCTGGAAGGCAAAATGATACTCAGTAAGATGCACCTTCACTGTCACCATGACATTTTGGAGAAATTGAGAGATTAAACTGGTGTTATCGCTATTCCAGAGCTGCACTCCATTTGAATATCCAGCATCCTCCGAAAATATTTCTAGACCTTGAACTTCTTTTTAATGCCTTTTGTGTCATGTTGCAACCATGTTTTATGTAATAGATCAACACAAAGTTGTGCAAAACAGTGAAGTAAAATCAAATGACTGTATAGTTTATCAAATATACTAAAAAAGGTAAAAATCTGTGAAAATTAATATGTTTAACTTGCAGTCTCTTTAGGATCATTGCTCTGTTTAAGCTATATTCATCATCTTGTCAAACATGATCAGCTTCCATCCCAATGCTGAAGAGAAGCATCCTCATAGCATGACACTGCTATTTTTCATTTGCAACTTTATTATAAACGTGTTTGCTGTGTGCCTTTTTCTTCATTATGCTTCTATCTAATAAATATCTATGATCATTAAAACAAGGTTGAAATATTAAAAAAAAGCTACCCCATGCCCATTTTTTCTGTCACCGATGATGATCAAGATGAGTAAATCAAATACAACACTGGAAGGTAAAGGTGAGAGGCATCTAGCCACTTCGATATCTCAGAGAAAATAAGGATTAAAATGTCTAACAGTACTGTAACTTTTCCACAATACGAGCCTCTGACTGCTCCAAGTTCCAGTGCTGTGAAATGAGGTAAAGTGGCCAAAACAGATTAAAGGTAATAGAGCTTAAAGGTGTAATGAAAAGGGAATTGGGAAACTGGGAGATGGAGATGGTAGAAATGTCTGCGGGGAAAAAAGAGAGATGGCTATTTAATTTATATGAGAAGTGGGAGAGAGTGGCAGTGATACATGGGTTTGTTAGTCAATTGATAAAGGAGAGGAAATTTCTAAAAAACATTCATCACCGAGAGATATGGCCACCATACATCACCTATTTGCAAACAACATGGGCTAATATTTATTCCTAGGAAGGACAAAATGACCCTCTATCTCTCTCTCTTTCTAACACACACAAATCATCTCACCATGACCTAATTAAGCCAAGAGAATAGAGCCTAATTGAAAAAATAAAACTAAATTCCTTACCCAAAGAACAACAAAGAATACATGTTAGTTTGATGTTGCAAAAATGACTCCCTTTGTGCTTTTGTTATACAGCTTTTCTCTCTCTAAACACGGAAGCATACAATCTGTTAGAGCTGCAGCAGTGGCAGTAATATGGTGTCTGGCAGAGGAGGCCCAGATAAACAAAGTGAAGATGAATCTGGTGGCACTGGGTGGATAGTTGAATGTATTCATCGTGGCCTATATGTCTGGAATAGAGTGTTTGTGTATATGCATCATGCATATAATCTAAAATGAGCACACCCTTATATTAAACACCCCATGTGTAATATATTGGACACTGAATGCTTCTGATACATTGCTGCAGGTGGAATCTTTCATCTTCCCATCTGCTGTTGTGTGAGGAAGACTTTTAAATCATTAAGCAGAAATTTAAGTATTGAATCCTGTCTGATTGATCATTAGTTAAAGCACCCGATAAACTCCTGGTTTTCACCATCACTCCTCCAACCCTCCCTTAAGACAAGGAGCCCATAACAGATGCAGGTAGAGAGCGAAAGTTCATGTATCATTCATAAAAAAGTGCATCAACAAACAAACAAACAAACAAACAAACAAATGTGTAAATGAACATGGCTGCTGTGGTGATTGGTGTTGGTTGTGTATGCGTGCGTGTGTGTGTGTGCACACTGGGGATGTATTGGGGCCGTCTTTGTTGCGACTCATAGCCCAGATGGATGACTTGTACAGGGGAGTGTATTTATTTTGCGGCAAGGCGACATCGGGAGATTTGTTATTCCCTGGCGTTGCCGAGTTTTTCACATTGCTCCACATCCCTGGGACCATATTTCATCCCCACACCCCCAGTCCCCAAACAGATTTATTTACAGGCTCTCTTCCTGTTCATATAAACCCCCTTCCAGCTCAGGCATACATACTGCTATGCACTCACACACACAAACGCACTGTACGCTCATTGCGCATAAACAGACATGCTCAAGCACTAGGAAACCACAAACACACCCCATGTGATACCAAATGGATAAACACGCACAAAACATATGACCAACTGCACATGCATTTTTTTTAACTCCATGCTGAACTACTCTCATTTTTTTGTGCTTTGAACAAGGCTGTTCAACAATTTTCTGTTTAACTAGCCCATTTAACTTTACAGTCCAGTCTTGATGGGGCTACAATCGCTCTTCCTTATACCAAAGGCAACACACAATAGGAAACAGGCTATAGGGAAACAGTTTGCCCTATCTAATTTTTGTAAATATATCAAGTTATATGTGCAACAGTCAAAAATAATTTGGCTAACATCGCCTTTGATACATACACCTGCATGAATTGTTCAGTCTGAGGTCTAAAAATAATGCTCAGATTACCTACCATTTTTTTGTTAAGGTTCTAGAGTAGAAAGATGCACTGCATACACTCACCAGACAGGCAAAAGGCAGCTGATCCACCTTTTGCCTTTAAATCTGCCTTATGTCTTTATACACAAATCTTGCCAATCCACATCCTTATGGTGCTTCGATGAGAGCTGGTGCCTGAGAGCTGAAGACCAATGTGCAGTGAACTCATTGTTGTTCTTCAGGCTCCCTGAAATGCTGCTTTATCTCATTGAATGAAACCATCATAACTTCTTGATGATTCCATCCAAATAGATATGGACATTGAAAATAATTAGGTAGGTTGTGATGTTTCAATTATGCTCAATTGGTACTAAGAAGCCCAGCGCCTACGAGCAAAACATCACCACAGAAATACGAACAGCAAAATGAATCTATGATTTCATGTTATTGAATGCTTGGTTTGAACTTCACAAATTCAAATCTTCACCATGTACAGATGCCTAATTGCCTTACAGCCACATGAGTTGGGGTGGTGATCAGACTGCAATGAGACTTTCATTCTCTTTGCGGTGACTATGGGGTCAGTTTTATTTTCATACTTTTTATCATTGGTGAGTAACACTGTCCACATATTGGTGTAATTATCCATCTGTCTGTCCATCCACTGACATGTCTACCCATCGTAACTAGCAGGCACCCAACCTCAGTCTATTCAAGCAGTAAGACAAAACACAGGGCATAACCTCGACACACGAAACCCAAATGTAGAAAAACAACAGAAAAAGAAACACATGTGAGTTGCAATTCACAAAAGATGTTATTTTAGAACACTTAAAAAATAGAATTAATCCAAATGAAATATATAGGATCTTGTTGGGTCCAAATTCTAAATAATTTCAACCTTAGTCATGCCAATACAATCGAATCATATTTGGATCTGGGATACAAGACCTTGAGATAAATCTGGACCAAACTGGGGCTACAGTTCATTTTTCAGCAACAAGGCTAAGACCTCAAAGGAATGTCCAAGTCAGAGTCTAGACTTAAATATGATTAAACTTCTCTTGAGAGATGTGAAAGTGGCCACACAGACATTTCATTGATGCATTAAAATCTATCCTCAGGTGTGTCTCCAGAAACTCAAATGTGGTGAATTAACCTAACAGAAACTTACAAAGCTATGCCATTGTTAAATGGGCTTTTCCAAAAATTTCAACCATCTTATCAGCATCACTTTACTTCAGAAAGATAGAAAGGTTTCTTTCTCATTTTTTTTCAAAGAAAATATGTATTTACCATATCTATCCCTACAAATCAACCCAAAGGCTCAGGATCCTAATAAAGAGTGGAAGATGCACTGAAATGCCAGGCACTATGCTTAAAAATGAATAACCCAAAGGAAACATGTATGGGGGGCGAGTGAGTTTCTGCACAGGAAGGTGGAGGATGTGTTAGGGGTTTCCTGGCCCTGAGTCTCTCCCTATCTGTGTGAGTAATGATCCAGACTGCCAGTATGGTGGTGTTATCCCATCTATAACCATTTACACAGAGCTGCACATACAAACACACACACACAGAACATTAATCAGGCAGGAAACAGGGCAGGTGGATGGACACAGTGGCTGGCAGGGTTCATCCATCCAGTGTTAAAACAGACATGAAGCAAACACACTGGGAGTGTGACATAGCTGATGATAACATAGACAAATACATATATTTTATTTTATTTTATTTTTTGAAACAAGAATACACAGTCATTTCTGTCAGAACATACTTAAATATTCAGTATAAAATCTGCATTGCTAATTAATCAAAACAAAACCAACGTCTAAAGTAAAATTTCTTTAAAAATATATTTTTTCATTCTTTGTTATTACTTTGAACAGGCATGTTTAGTGTTATTTTTTGAAGAATGACCCCTTATATTCGCTGCAACTGTATTTAAAAGTGCAAGCGTTACCACATTTTTGCAACCGTATGTAATTTAATCTGTCAAAAATTCACTTTAATAGTAAAACTGTGTCTTGAAAAGTTGTATTTATTTCCCCTGTGAAACTTTAGATATTTTGTCGCAACAAGGTTTAATGCATTTTTTATTAGGATTGCTTGTGATACACCAACACAAATCACTGCATAATTGGGATTTGGAAGAAGGATGAAATATAGCTTTCCAAATCTTTCACTTATAAAGTGTGTTAAATATTAAAAGTATGACACTTATTTGTCTATAGACACTTAACTTTGATACTCAAATCTATTATCCAACTGACCATCAGTCAAGAAACAACATAATGAAGATGGAGGAAGAGAGTAGAGCAGAACCGAAAACCTACCAAGGCATTGCCATCCTCCTTAACAGACTCTCTGATAGAGAGCATCAATCAGAGAAAGTGCCACAAACCCCACTGCAGCTCTGGAGGAACTGCAGAGATCCATGGGTCAGCTTGGAAATGTTGTTATCATAGCTGTTAATCCTGTAATGCAACCAGGTACTGTGTAAGACTGGCAAGGAAGCAATTGTTATTTGCCATTAGTCATGTGACTGAAGGAGAAAACATGGGGAAGAAGGTGCTGAGGTTAGATGAGACTAAAGTTGAATTTTCTGGTCTTAATGGAAAATGTTGTGTTGCAGAAAACCAACAGCACACATTGCCCTGAAAATATCTTCATGACAGTGGACATGATAGTGGCAGCATCATAGTATTGGGCTGCTGTTCTTCAGCATGAACATGGAAGCTGGTCAGACTTGATGGGAAGATGGATGGCTGCCCATAACTATTGCAAGAAGAAACCTTTCTTGTGACCTCAAAAAAGACAAAAGATGGCAGAGGAATTTCACTTTCTAACAGGAATCACGCCAGGGCTCAAGTGAAGGGGTTTATATCAAAACGTATGTATGGATCAAAATAGTCCAGCCAGATCTAGACCTAAATTTAATTGAAAAATTGTAAAAATCTCCAGAGTCTAGATGTAAAAAGCTTGTGGAAACACATGTGATTCTTCAAATTATTGATTTTTTTTTAAGTTTAATCATTTTTAGAAACTGATTAGACTCCTTTCCTTTCACAATAACGAGTTACAAATAAACATGTGAAACTCATGAAACTTTGTTCTAGTACAAAGACAAAATGTGGAAAAGCTCCAGGGGTGTAAATACTTTAGCATAACACTTTATGCTTTGTTGTGGTGAATAGGATAAGATTCCTGACTGACCCTCTGTGTAAACAGCTTACTCTCAATATTAGAAGGTTAAAAATAATGGAGATATGGTTCAATTTGTAATAGCAGGATTTATTTCATAAACTTAAAAGGCTGCTATGAAATTAGTTTTGCAAGTAGTAATTGAAGAAAAGTAATTCTGGTCTAGAAAAAAAAAATTTTTCTTGGCTGTACTGCAAGTGTTAGAACTGAAAACTACTTTCATTTTTCAATCCTTTGTACTTGTTTTCATAACATAAAAATTCTTCACATTAGAGAAAGTACAACTGACCACACAATAAAGTAGTTCATAATAATATTCCATCATTAATGCCATTCGCATTTATTAAAACCATAGATTTTGCTTTTCATGTCTATGCCCAATTAGAGCCCTTTAGAACAGACAAGAAAAAATAATTACAGGAACCAACAACATTTTAAACCTTTATAACATGTTTCCGCAATCTGAAACATCTCTTGAAGAGAAACTGTGAAGATCTACTGTGCAGAAACAGAGCACTGTAATGTTCTGATAAAATACGCATCAGTCTGGGCCTCTGTTTGTGCAAACAGTTGAGCCAGTAAATAAAACTACCATTACATTACGTGATGGAAGTAAATGCGCGCCGCTCATAAATAGTGCTTGTCCTGTGGGTTTAAAGTAGGTTGGGGTGTGGTCCAGTGGTCAGGGAAATGGCCAGATGACCTGAACTCTGCTGAGTCATGTCCCAGGTGAGGGATAGAGCTGCTTCCACTGAGCTCCGGGATGTGCACTTAACCTGCAGTAATTACTGGAAACTACACTGAGAACATGGCAACATGGAAGTTGTGGAAGTAGCTCTAGGATTTCAAATTACTCTGAGCCTCTTGAGGGACAGTGCGGGGAAACCAGCCAGTTCAGTAATGTGGAGTGTTGATTTAGTTCCTAAAAGTCCTTGATTTATGAAACTGGAGTTCACTTTTTAACAACTGACCAAAAGGGGAAAATATTCATAAATGAAGGGCAACTTTGAGATAAAATGAGAGAAATTAGTAGAAAATGTCAGTTGTATGGATAGTGAAATGACAACTAAAGAAGACCATTTAACATTGGCAGGCAACATAACGGGAGGGGAAGGAGTAGGAACTTGAGGAGCAGAGAATAACAGAAGATACAACAGGTTGAAGCAAAAAGAAGAGAAGAAGTAGAGAAAAAGGAAAGATAGCAAAGAAAAAGAGACAGAGAGAAGGACCCTGTGAATGAAATCCAAATGGCTGCTAAAAATCATTAATCTTGTGGGGATCTATGTCAGCGAACAGCGGCGACACAAAGAGCTCTCGGAGCAGCAAGGAGAGCGGCTCAGTGACCCGAACCCAATTGGCTGAGAAAGGCCCACCAGGCTTTAATAGACTTTTGCTGATCCGACACTTGTTTGCTGGGAGTCACAATGAGGCGATTGCAGGGGCTGACAGAGGCCTGCAGGCCTGGGGGCTCCCCTCCTGGCCCATGATAAATGACCCGGGGTAGGCAGGGCCAGGACCAGAGGAGAAGGGTGAGGGAGACGAGAGGCGAGGAGGTCATCAAGAAAGGAGAGTGAACGCAGAAGGAAAGATAGAAAAACATGAAGAGGAGAGAGAAAAGTAATAAGAACATTGTTTGTGAATGTATTGACATAATAAACTGAGCCTATAAAACCGGTGCAACGTGTTACATGCATTTCATACAGGTTAGATCTTACTCAATATTTCTTGGAGTTAATTCATTAAAGAAAGTTAACAAAACTCTAACCAACAATTAAAATATACTTACTTAACAAAATGAGTATTCTTACTAAATTTTACTCAAATTATTTAGGCAGGTTGCATTTGCTTCATTGGTTTAAACTTTGAAGACAACAAGTAATATTTTATACTTAACATCATGTCAGTCAAAATGTGAGGATTAAGCAGTTCACAAGAACAAAATAAAAACACATCTTTAAAATGTCTCAATTCAGGTTCTTAGTTCTTGAAGTTAAAAAGCAAACAAAGCACACTCATAAGGACACGCTTCTGCAGCTGCAATCACTGGTGCACATGTAGTTTTCTGAAAGTTTTTTCTGAAAATAATCTGGTTTGTCTTCTATGTTTAAGAGACAAAAATAGAATTGGTTGGTGATTAATACATGAATGGTCTATTCCATAAAGATAGTATTATTCACATACTAGCACACTTAATGATTTTCACCTTCATACAAAAACTTTGCTCTTATGCCCACTTCAGCTGGCCAGCAAAATGTTATGTTTTAGCCAAAATAAACCATTGACTCCCTTACTCCCTCTGATTAATAATAAAAACAGTTGCAATATTTTTCTTTGCATGTTGTGTTACTTAAAGCTTACTGTACATTGTTCAAGCTCTGCAGGGCTTCTTGTATAAATTTTTAAGCCTTCAATAACCTTTTCTACACAAACCAACCAGTTTGGATTCCAAAGTAAGAAACTTCTGGACATCCAAAACTCCAGTGCTGATGAATAACTGGTGCTGCTGGTGCATCCTAAAAACAACCACCTGGTTGGTAGCTGGGTTTGTTTTTTAAGAGATGTCATGAATGTGGATTCGAAATTTCTGACTAAACTAACCTGTTTCCCAAAAGAAAGATGAAAAACAGCATGTTTTCCAAAAGTAAGGCATATTTTTCAATCCTATTGCTGCTGGCCAAAATTTTATGTTGAAATTCTTTGTGTACTCTACAGTAATTTTAATCTTTACTTGTATATACATATATAATTTCTATCTTTGTCTGAATCTACTTGCTTTTATTGCCTGTCATATTGCTGCTGTTGCACAGAAATGTCTCCATTGTGGGACAATAATAGATATTTATGTTCTATTTTATTTTAAAAACATGTATTATACCCTTGTATTATCCTTTACCCTCTTCAATAAAAGCGATCTTAAAACCCAGAATTATACCACCTAAAAATGGCTTTTGGGAGACCGATGGTGTTTTGAAAATGTGGGTTGCTCATTCAGAAGCTACATCTTCTGCTAGAGATTTTGCGTAAGCATCTTTATTCCTGCATCCACAGCAGACGTTGAGAACAAAGTAATTCCAGTCATAAACATTAATGTGTCGCATGCTTGACAGCAAAGAAGTATCTTCAGATATTGCACAGAGCCATTTGAAGCCTATTAAATTTCTCTCTTTACTTTTAGCTTAATAACATCCAGGTGCTGTATGGGCTCTGCTGCGGGTGACGCATATTTTCCAGAATATTCATCGAACCCTCTTTAATGTAACCCAGAGATATGGCCTGGCAGATTCATGCACAGAAAATGTCCACAAATGGTGACAGGTCACAGAGATTTGGGAGGGAATGTGGAAGAGTTGTTTCTGTTTCCTTAACGGTAACATGAAAGTGTGAGTAAAAATTGATTCTAATTAGGTTTTCAGTACATCATAAGTTTCTTTTGAGTTCCAGAAGCCAATCCTTGGCTTAGAGAAACACAGATATAAATTGTGGTTATGACCGAGAATATGGCCTTTAATTATGTTATGCCTGCACTCTGATATTTGGTTCTTGTGGTGTCGCCTACATTTTGTGGCCACACTGTGCCAGTTCATAATAAAACCTAATATCATGCACAAGCCTGAGCAAAGAGCCAGCTGGAAGGGAGCCAAACTATCATACATAGCATTGCAATTTACATTAATGAAATGACCACAGCAAAAGACAGATTTATTGTCCTTTTTCTTCTGGGATTAAGCCACTACAGTGCACACTGACATTTATTTGTTGTTATATTTACTACACGTCAATCAGGGACATCTAATCTAAGAAAAGGGCCTACAATTATGCCCTGGCCTTCCAATCAACTTTATATATTCCTCATGTCTGTTTGCCATTTCAGGACTAAAATAAAAATAAATAAATAAATAAAAACATCCTGTTCAAAGAAACGGAATCGCTGCATGTCACTGAATAAGACCCACCTCGAACTTTGCGCATTAAGTGGAAGCGCCACAAGAGGCGCCATGTTACAAGAAAAGAAACCCACTTTTTTTCCCCTTGCAAACACATACAGTTCCCTTTTTTACAGATTGGATGGTAAGAATGGGACTACCCCCACCTATGCAAAGAAGCCCCGGAATTAAATAGAGGCCCGTTTATAAGAAAACCAGCTGAAAGGTGAGGACTAAAAGAAAACTTAAATGTTGAGAGTGTTAAATTGATGCTCTTTAACAGGAACAAACAAAAAATACATAAAAAATACAATTTATCTCTCTTTTATCACGACTTATTCTCCCCGTCATCCATGCTCAGGCTGTTAAACCTTCAACAGAGGCTTTGCCTGTTTAAGCACAGCAAGTCTCAGTATTATAGGTTTTAAGAGACAATCGTTTAGCGCGTAGTCTCTTTAAGTAACTCGGTTTGTAAATCCAGAAAGCAGCTAATGCTTACTCGTGTATATTTTATTTTCGAGAGAGAAAAACTAGAGTTCATCACGACCTTTTAACGCTTTGCAAATAATAATTATTATTGAATTACTCCTGATTCTGCTGCGATTCTCTTGGATCACTGAACTAGGAAAAATGCATATCCTTAGGAGTAACTGGAAAGTTATTCGCCATAAATAATTAATGAGCAGAAACTAATGCGCGGAAAACTTATTTATTTACAATAAACCAAAACGCAACCTACAAACTAAAAGCACAAAGTTCCAGCAGTAACACTTGATTTACAACTTTTCCCAGCTTCAACACACACACACTGCTGAAAGTAGTCATTGCGCTTTTAGAAGAGCGCTTCTGCTCTGCGCATCTCTCCACTCTCTCCTGCGTCAAGGCGCATCAAAGCGGCACAACGAGGCTCCATCACCATTCCTCACCCTCCCTTCTTACGGGCCTCTCGGCGGCTGCCATCCACCACCGTTTTGTTCTGTAACATTTCCAGGAACCTTCGGGGAGGAACAGTTAAGGTCGATTATTACTCCGAAACGGCCAAAAGCTATAAACAGAAAGAAAAAAAAAATCCATCTCAGTCTGGCCCCAAAGATAATTCCTTTGTTAAGTTTGTCCTTCAACAAAGTTTGAGTTCAGATCCATAGCATGCAAGTACCCAGGTTTGGATTAGTCCTTAAACGGAATTTTTAAAAAATCCTCGCATATGAAGGACGAATGTCGCCATCCTGTATTCGACCGGTTCAGACGCGGACAGGACTGCGGGCCTCCTGCGTGACTCCAGCGGGGCCCGTTGCAGGTGTGAGACGTGTGAGCTGTGGGGAGCTGCCTCTCCAGCTTCCGTGCGTCAACTGTTAAATGTAACATTTCAAAGGTTGATTTTATTTCTGTTATTCATTCCTAAAATCCGTAGGATGGGACTCTCATTAGGGGCCGAATAAGCAAGCATCAACACTTTTTTTCGCTGTCCATAAGCACACGGATCACTTAATAGATCATTAACCACCGATATGCTGCTGACATGGACGCTTTTTTTACATCTCGTCTCTCCATTACAGCTTGTGATTACTGAGGAGGGGGGAGAGAGAGCCGCCGGCAGGCCTGCCTGGGTCTATTAGACGGCGGACTCTGGTTATATTAGAGAGCATTATGTCCTAATGGGGCTGCCGCCGGGTCGGCCTCGCAGGGAGAAGGCGGCAAAACTCGCTGCGCTCTGGGCGCTTCTCAGGTTGGTGCTGCAAGCTGGGATGATCGCCTGCAGATGGAGGAAGATTGGAGGAGGCTTTTTAATACTGAAAAAAATGAAAGGACGAGACAAAAATGCGAAGTTGAGCTTGGCGATGATGACATGGATACTCTGTTAGTGAAATATTACAAGAAGTGACTGTCACAAATGATCAGAGGCCAAAAATATGGCTGAGAAAATAACTCCCAGCAGCTAAAAATAATGGAGGTTGTGAAGTTAGTTAATAGTTATTATGACTGATAAAAGCATTATTATTATTATTATTATTAATTAATTAATTATAATTTTTTATAATTCTTTTTTATTCGGATTTTACTATTACATTTTGTAATTTAATATTTATCTCCTCTACTTTCAGTGTTGCGTTCAGCTCTGTCTGTTAGACTCAAATCAGTCCTGAATTAAACAAGGCTAAGCAAAAACCTGGAGTCCCGAGTTTCATTACTTCAAAACGATTAAGAATTTAAGCTGAACAAATGAGCCCTTCATTATCGGCTCTTATCTTTGGCAGCCTCTTCCTGCACCCCATCTGATCAATACCATCTGATCGCGGTCGTGCTCAGCCGTGAATATGGGCTGGAAACGAAATGATAAATCCTATTGATCCTTTAAATTTGCTCATTTACTCACACTTGCTTTTTTGGCAAGGAAGTCAAACGTTTTCCCACATTTCCGACTGTTTTGTTCTTTTTTTTTTAATCAAAGGGATTTTTTAAAATCTAATGTAAAAAAAATATTATCTAACAGAAACTCTGATTTTGGACAAACAACCTGTTAAGCAGCAAAAGCGATATATACATATATATATAAACATGTTTGAATTTCAAATGACCGAGTTTGATCGTTAGCAGATTTAAAGGCAGGATGTGACCTTTAAGAGGCCGAATTAGCACTGAGATAAAAAAAAAAAATCAGAGCGCAAAACATCAGAGGAAATCTCCATCCTCAGCTGCAGCAGCAGCATCTTCCCGCGCAGCTTCGTTCGTGCTTGTGTTATCCACGCAGGGGCAGCCTTGAGCCTGTTTCCTTTGCATTTAGTTTGATTCATCTCCGTGTGAAAATCACGGGCCAACCCAGCAGCATTTCGAAGCAATAACATCTTTAGGGGGAAAAGTTTGAAAACGCGGTTTAACAAATATATTTGGCGATAATGATCATCTGGATTTAGAAAGTTAGCTTTGAGAATAATTTAGAAAAAAACGAGTCAGTATGGTGTTTTATTATAGTTTATAATGTTTCTTATTGCATTGTTTCTGGACTCTTAATAATTGTGAAAGTAAAGCTACTTTGTGTGGCTACATTGTTGAAGACCCGAAAAACCTCTATAAAGATGTGCGTGTGTTCGAGAGAGAGAGAAAAAAACAGAGAAGGAGAGAGAGAGAGAGAGAGAATTCAGGATTTGGTATGCAAGCATTTCAATGTGCTGCACAGCCTCGATCATCTTTATTGATGGGGAAAAATACTTTTTTTCAATGTTGAGATGGATGCAATAACTATGATATGCATTAAACTCAAGAAAAAAAGGTCATTGTTTCTGAATCTTTTCAAGGCACAATAATATCGAAACATGTTGGAAGGTAAATATGTCACAAATGTTTCTTTTGTGGTTACAGGTGATCAATAACTCAAGAATAACAGCCTCTCAGTTTGGAGGGGAAACACGTCACATTAGTCTTCATTCGGGATTTTTTGTTTGTTTGTTGTTTTGTTTTTTGTTACTCCCTGGCATGAGTTTAAGAACCAGTGAAGACTCCATGAAGTGAAGGCATGTCTCTTCCTCTGTCCTCCCACCTTCTGCTTTTAGAGAAGTCGGTCAGCTGACTGTCTCTGGCTGTCAAGCCTCAACTGTGCACCGCCTCCTCCTCCTTCTCCCCCTCTCTCTCTCTTTCCTGTGCCGTGTCCCTCCACCTCCTTTTTCATCCTTTGCTTCTCTCCCCCATTGGAGCGCTGGTCGCTGTAGATCCTGCCTTCCAGCACGACGTCACAGTGCGCTAGATTGATAAAGCGTCGGCTGGCTCGGAGCGCAGTCTGCTGGATACCAGAGAGTGGAGAGAGAGAGTGTGAGAGAGAGGCGAGCCTTTAAACCTCTGCGGTGCAGAGCTGAAAAAGCAGCTTCTCGGTGAGACAGAAGAAAGGGAAAACAGACGTCCTGTTTACTTCGCTTCCTGGCTCCTTTTTTTATTTTCCTGGAGAAAAAAGAGGGACTTATTACCGAGAAGGTGCGACGTGGACTGGTGCCCGTCTCAGCGCGCAAACCTGGTATTTCTTCTATTATTATTATTTATCTTGATATTTTTATCCGTGAATACCCTTCTGCTGAAAGGACTGAGTTTTTTTTTTTACTTTTGCACTGAGGCAACACTGTTTTCTACCTCTTGCCCGGTTTCTGCCAGATTACTCCAGCAGAAGTAGGCTATATGACGCAAACAGCGTGCTGAGCATTAGTCTCAAAGTTTTTCTCCACAACTTTTTTTTTCTCCTTTTTCTTTTTTTTCCGCACTACCACCAATCACACGGTGTTTCATGCTACAGCAAGTCAGCGCAGATTTGTGGAGGAGCCAAAAGAACTATTGCATGAAACAAGAAAGAAGAGAAGAGACTTTGATTAATAAATCCGTGTTTGCGACACTCGCCAACACCTTTGCGTATCTGCAGAAGAGTCGTGACAGCAACATGAGCGCAGAGCTGAGCATGGGCCCGGAGCTGCCCAGCAGCCCTTTGGCTCTGGAATATGTCAATGATTTTGACCTGATGAAGTTTGACGTGAAGAAGGAAGGCCTGGTCGGGCTGGATCGCAACGGGGTGCGCCAGTGTAACCGCCTCCAACCCCAGGGCTCCGTGTCATCCACCCCAATCAGCACGCCCTGCAGCTCGGTGCCATCCTCCCCCAGCTTCAGCCCCACGGAGCAGAAGCACCACTTGGAGGAGCTGTACTGGATGCCGAACAGCGGGTACCACCAGCAGATAGACCCGCAGACGCTGAGCCTGACCCCGGAGGACGCTGTGGAGGCCCTGATTGGAGTCACGGCTCACGGTCACCCGCAGGCTCCGCACGTCCAGCAGCAGTTGCAACAGCAGCAGGGCGCTTTCGAAGGCTACAGGGGCCAGCACCACCACCACCACAGCCAGGACCCCGACAGCCCGTCTCCAGTCTCCCCAGAGTCCCACCAGCCGCTCCACCACCACCGCCACCATCACCACCACCACCCGCACGGCCACCTAAGCCAGACGGCCGCGCACCACGGCGCGGGCGGTGGCGGGCTCAACGTGGAGGACCGCTTCTCGGACGAGCAGCTCGTGTCCATGTCGGTGCGGGAGCTCAACAGACACCTGCGGGGCTTCACCAAGGACGAGGTGATCCGTCTCAAGCAGAAGAGGAGGACCCTGAAGAACCGCGGCTATGCGCAGTCCTGCAGGTTCAAGCGCGTGCAGCAGAAGCACGTGCTGGAGAACGAGAAGACGCAATTGATGAACCAGGTGGAGCAGCTGAAGGCGGAGATCAGCCGGCTGGCGCGGGAGAGGGACGCCTACAAACTCAAGTGCGAGAAGCTGACGGGGTCGGGAGCCGCGAGCGGGTTCCGCGAGGCCGGCTCGACCAGCGACAACCCGTCATCACCTGAGTTTTTCATGTGAGTCGTGCCTCCCTCAGCCTTTCCACAACAAACTCTCCTCCTCCCTCCCTTCCTCCACCACACCTTGACCGACTCTCCTCATGAACAGACAGTAATAATCCACACATCCCCACGCCTACTGTTTGATTGTTACTAATAACAGTGAAATTATATTCATATTAGAAGAATAATCCATCAGATAGCTACTATTCTCATATATAACCATCTATCGATGCCTCCACGTGTCAACAGAGATGCAACAAGCGAAGTAGAGTCCGATCAGTCGCTGCATCTTTTGTAGATTAGTTGCTTGTAGTGAAGAGACTCTTCGTGGGGGGGGGAAAGGAGGACCCTCAGATGAACATTGTTCTTCTCCGCCAAGGCTGCAGCTTTTTAAACTAACCTGTAAGTAAGAGTGAGACATGGGATCAAGGCAGATGTCTTTTGTTGACAAGTTGTATTTTTTTTACTTTTTTTTTTTTTTGTTCTTCTGCAAATTCATGACACTGTTTATGAACACAAAAACAAGCAGGCCTGGCCTCACGAGCATCACAGTATGCAAGTTGGGCCCCGAATTTTTTTCTCCAAAAAAGAAAGAAAAAAAAAGAAAAAGAAAATCAAACAAGCGTAACTCCACTTTATGCAAATTCAGCTCCTGTCTACCAGGAAGGGGGCGGGATGGGGAGCCTGGGTGATAAGGGGGTGACATTTTATGCAACATTTCATTGATTTATTGCCTGCTTGGTTATATTCGAATATATGTAGAAGAAAATAAAAAAAAATCTGCATTAAATATTAATCCTGCATGCTGGACATGTACGGTAATAATTTCTATTTTGTACTTTCATCTTCTCCTGTATATTAAGAGCATGTCGTTGATCTGCGCTTCTCCATTTTTTTCTTGTATTTTTTTTAAGATAACACAGGACTGCCGGTGCAGTACCATTTTTGGTGAGAGGGTTTCATGATTTTATTTTTTGTGTGGGGAGGGGGGAGGGCGGCTTGTAAATATTACGCAACTGCACAACAAGATTGAGGAGGCTGGATGAACTTCTTTTCTTTTGTGTTACTTTCATTTATTGTTTGTTACGATTTATTTTCTGTCATTTGTAGCGAGTTGTGTCGAAAATAAAGGAAGAGTGTTTTTTTTTTAATCTAATTGCATTTAAATACACCAAACTGTGTTTCAAGTGCACTTTTAGATGATGGTTTAAAAAGTTTTCATTTTGAACTTTGCCCAAACCTCCCTACAGGAAGACATACTATCATGTTATGCTGTTACATTATTCAAAAAATATATATATATAAAAAAGGGGGGCGGCCCAGTTGTAACAGTTTTAGCTTGATATTTGGGCGCATGTTGACATACTGGCTTCTGAGTCACGATGAAACATACAAATGATTAAATATTGTTTTTTGTTGTTCATTTAAATTCTGTTTGAATATGTTTTCTTCTGCATGAACGTATCCCCTCATTCCAACGCGCAGCCACCTGTTGCTCTCTCTCACTGGGCCTAAGACTAATGATTTGTACTTTAACTACTTAGAAATCATGCTTGCTAAAAGTTTTAAAGTAGAGCTAATATTTAGATAACACATGTTTTGATACAAAGTTTAATGCTCTATGTTTTCCTGATTTTTTTCTGCCGGTCAGTAAAAAAAAAGGGGACTCAGGTTGTGCAAATTTTCAAAATGAAAACAGTGTTTATGTTATGTAATTTTTTTGTTTGTTTGTGTGTGTTTATGTCTGTTTTTATTATTATTTGATGATTCTGGTTCTGCTGGCCAGATGCGTAGTTATGAAAAAATACTTTATTTTTAATGATTTAAATTAAAGTGTGTGAGATCATATCGATTTGAGCATGGTGCTTGCATTGAAAACATGTTGAAAAGTCATTGCATTTTAAAAAACAATCTTTTTGGTTTGTTGATTCAACTGTGTTGAAATCGAACTGAAACTGCAGCAGCAGCGGGATGTTGTTTTGTTCTGTTTTTCACCGATTCCATGTATACCTACTTCTAGCGATGACGTGGGGGAGGGGATCAATTTTCAATCCTGTTTATAAATGAATAATAAGTAACACTTAAGAAAAATTGAACTGTTGCATTCAGGCTGGTTTCTGTTTTGTCCTTTTGTTGTTTTTGGAAAAATAAAAGTTTCATATTTTGCTTATTAAAGTCATTGAAATGGCAATTACGATCTCAGACTTTTTTTTCTTGTCTGCCAACAAATGAATTCACGGAGAATGTCTCTCGACTGCAACAAATCCGACCAATAATAAATTAGAATACTTTTCAAATCATATTCAAGATAAACCACATTTTTTAAAACACAAACCGGGTGAGTTCATTCGCAGCATCCTCAAACTGTTTTTTTCCCCATGTTTATCTTTGCTTTATATTGCATCTCCTGATGTGACAGTGATGTGCAAACTTTGGCTTGAAGCCCGCTGGTCTGCAGGGATTGGATCACCGGGGTCTGTCAGTTCATGCTATGGGCCGCTGCTGCAGGGAGATTCCTATACCTGCTTCTCCGCCTGCATGCTGCTGACTCCCACAGAAAGCCGGTCGTCGCAGGCGCGCTCGGTAAAAGGAGATCTTTGACCTTCAACACACCGGAGAAAGGGAAGCAAACCTCAGATTTACATTAAAGCTGGAAAATAATTTTCACTTTCGCCGTACATGCATTTGAATACACTTAAAGACAAAGTTCCTCTGCTTCTTGCACAATTATGACTTCTTTTTTTTTTTGGTCTAAAGAAACGGCTTATAAGCCCCATCTTCACAGTAACTCCTCATGTGCGCATTCGGTGTGAATTTTTATTTTTATTTTTTCATTTAATGAGACTATTACTGACATGTGTCTTTACATTACCAATCCAGACACGCTCATAAAAATAATCTTCATAATTTGACTTAAAACAACACAGGTGCTACACCAGAAATGAAAACCGTCCAATAAAAACACAACGCGTATGTCGCTCCTCAATCCGCATAACCCCGATTGTGTTACAGTGGAAGCAGGAGAAGCAGGGAGTAAGTGTCGATCTGGTCCTGCTCTAGAGTTTCTGGTGTCAGAACATTATCTGCTCCGTGTCTGCACATTCTCAAGGACAAAATCTGCAAGGCAGAGAGTCAGCCAATGAGACCGAAGCATGGTGAGCCTAGTTTACTTTCTCTCTCCCTTCCCTCTGGACAGCCACTGCAGCCTGAGGGCAGGAGTGCAGCTGGGGTGAAGCAGCAGAGAGAGGCCCCGGGCAGCGATAATAACCCGAAATAACAAATACAAGTGTTTTAAGGTGAGCCAGTTCAGACTTTTTTTTTCTCGGAGAGGCTAGAGCGTGAAAGGGAGACGTATGGAGGAAGTCAGAGATGTGTGCGTTTTTTGCAGTGTAATACGGTGCGTTATGGCTTAAGATGTCAACAAAAGTAAAATGTCAGTTGGGTGCAGAAAAGAGGAATTTAACATGAGAAGAAGCTCTTTGCAGAGGTGCAAACACTGATTCTGTCCTCTGCGTCCCAAAAGCCATTCGGGATGAAGAGAGTCTTATGTTTCTAAATGCAGTTTGATTGATACTATAACACAAGATACAGGCGCACCTTAAGAAATTAAAACACAATTGAAACGCTGATCTATTTCAGTAATTCCTTGTTCCAAAAAGTGGAATTCAAGATTACCACTCACATAACAATATCTTTTAAGCGTTTTATATTTACGTGATTATGGAATCCCAGTTCATTTGCATAAAACACAGAAATATCATGACTTACACAGTCATGAGGAAGATTAGTGACTTGACAGTCCAGTAGATAGTCGACCCCTTCACTGTCATGAGGGTATTAGTCAAAGATTGCAACATTTAAGTATATCGTTGGAAAGCTGAGTGGAAGGAAAAGTTATGCCACCAGGCACAGATGTATCCAGCTGATGGGCTAAAGTTGTTGAACACCTTGTGCTAGTTTAATTCAGATAAGGATGGGCTCTTAGCACAGTGCTCAGTGGATAGTCCTGTTTTCAGAATCATGCAATTTATTTGAAAATCAAGCTACCTTTTTTTGCTGTTCTTTTGCAATATTACAAATTTTTAATGAAACAGAATTTTGAGTCTCTACAAATGGAAACCATAATCAATGAGTTTAATGATAAAAACACTTGAAATGTCTTACTTTGTGTTTAATAAACTGTGAAAATTTCACCATCAAATTTCACCATCTCAATTAAGTTACTTAAATGTTGCATTTAATTTGAAATAAAGGTCCAGGTATCTTGAGAAAGTCTGAGGCACAGAACTGAGGCTGCCTGAGATTCAATGTGACATTTCCATAGTTGTCGATTTGGGGAGCCATGACATCATCATTCATGATTCACCAATCAGGTGCACAGACTGTTGTCCTGCTGGAAGATTCTTGACTCTCCACAGAGGAAACCTGAGGCGTGATTGTCAGGTTCTTGGTCACCTCCCTGACTAAGGCCCCTACGCCTGTTCACTCAGTTTAGTCAGTCATCCAGCTCCAGGAAAAGTCCTGCTGGTTCCAAACTTATTACATTTACCAACAATGGAGGTCATTAAACTCATTGGAACTTTCAAAGCCCCAGAAATGTTTTTGTATCCTTTTACATTCATGCCTGAAGACAACTCTGTCTCAGAGGTTTGCAGACCATAAATTTTGTTCTTGGTGTTTGACCTTTGACCTGCACTGTCAACTGTTGGCCCTAATATAGGCAACTGTGTGCCTCTCCAATTCATGTCCAATCAATTGAATTTGCTAAAGGTGAGCTCTGCTTAAGTTGTAGAAACATCTCAAGGATAATCAGTGGAAACAGCTCAATTTTGAGCTTCATGTCAAACATCAGTAAATGTGATTTGACAAAAAAAATAAAAAATAAAATAAAAATTAAATTATAAGAATGGAATAGTTATATGCAGAATTTTGGGGAAAGCAATTAATCCAACACAATTTGGAATAAGGCTGTGTGTTTAAGGACTCTAATTACAGACTGTTTCACTTTTTAACTAAATTACATAAATACATTTTTTGATGATATTCTAACTTATTAAAATGTAGAAAATACACGATTGGGACATTCTTCGTATTTAATATGATGAGTTGTATTTTGATGCTAATTTAATATCTTTATTTGGATTTCTTGGGTCACATTCACACTGTGTTGTTTAATCCCCCTTTGTGATTGCATCTGAAAATGTTCATCTATAATAACAGCAGTAGGGTTATGATAGAAGTGGGATCCCGAATGAAATTCTGCGTGATCTCATACAACCTTGCATCGGCTTTGGGCAAAACTAGATGGAAACAACTTTTTGGCGGCTTCTGGCCTGTAGATTTTGTCCAGAAGGGAATGTTTTCTCTGT
Source organism: Phalloptychus januarius (assembly GCA_902982915.1). NCBI lineage: Eukaryota > Metazoa > Chordata > Actinopteri > Cyprinodontiformes > Poeciliidae > Phalloptychus > Phalloptychus januarius. The sequence continues at coordinate 407,132 of CADWAE010000201.1, read as the reverse complement.
ACCGAAAGCTGACATTTGCAAAGAAATGAGAGAGCAGAAAGGCAGACGGTGAACCTGTAAGAAACCCTCAGCACAAAGGAAAAGCCAAGGACACAGTGACCAGGCGTACTGTAATGATTTTAGTCTCCAATCACACGTTCACATCCCCCCACATCACCCATGGAGATCCTATCTGCATTCAGCTCTGCCAGCCTCCACTGTCAGCTGCTTCAGCAGATGCAAAGACTCCTCAGGCAGCAGCTTCAAACCTGGCCTGTTTCTGTTCACTGCCTGGACCTCACAACATTTCTAAGATCTATAGTCGGTCCCTGCAGCCAGACACTCTTGAAGCTTCTGCCTCAGCCTGCTGCAGGTGTTTCAAAGTCTCTGAAGTGAGTACACTTCTGGCTCCTCTCTAACATCAGATCTGACAAACCACAAACTAATTTGCATTGATGCATAAATTGAAAGAACATCAGTTGTTTATTTCACTCTCAAGTCTAATAGTTCTGTTTTATAGTTGTTGATTTACACACAGTTTTAGAAAATGTTCATTTTAATATCATTGCACATGAAGAGAATGCCAACTGTCCGTTTACTTTGATCAGCAACTCCCCTGTTTCACTAAAGTACAATGAGTTCCTGATCAATTAAACAGGATTTCCTCAGGAGAGACACTCATGCACATAAGAAAATGCAGGCCATTTAGAGAAAGTGTATTTCAAAGTATGAAAAGACAGACCTCTGACCGTTTTCACTTTTTTGTCGCATTGTTGTGTGAATTGAAATGATATATGGATTTTCAAATAATTTTATCACAAAACTACCCACAGTTGTGGGTAGTTTTACAGCTGAGTTAAGTGACCTTTGTAAGCGACCTTTGTACATTTAACTGAGCACCATTCAATGCATCATGTGAAAATGGAAAGTATATGATGCATCGTCAAACCTACTAAGGCATGGCGCTCTAGCTGAGTAAGGAGAACATTAATAGCCACAATTAACATTGTCTCTGGAGGAGCTGCAGTTCCACAGCTCAGGTTTGAGTACCTGTCAAGAGGACAATTAGTTGGTCTGCTCAGATGAGGTCAAAATGAAACTTTTTAGTTTAACTAACACTGGACATCAACAGTTCACTGTTAAACATGACAGTGCATCATGCTGTGGGAATTCTCCAGCAGCGGCAGGGAAGCTCAACATAATTTATGGATAGAAGAAAGAAGCTAAATACAAGACAATTCCAGAAGAAGAATGCTCTTTTTTTGTGAAACACTCAATATCTTTCATTTCAAAATTATCTACTACTTTGTCAATCTTTCTCATGAAAATCCAAACAAACTGCATTGAAGTTTGTGACTATAATGTCAGGAATCAGAAACATTTTTGTGAATGCTTTTGTAATGCTGTATATTTTTTGTATTTTCTTGCTTCCAGTGTGACTGAGGGGAATCCCTGTCAATACAATACAATCCTCTGTATGTGATTTGGTGGCAATAGATCTTCACTTTCTTTCTATCTTCACTCATATTGCTCCCCATCTTTCTATTTATCTCCTTCAATCCCTCAATGAGCACAGCCAAGTCTGGAGATTTCAGATCATGGCAGCATCTGGTCTTCATCTACAGTCTGTCAAAGCACACATGCGTAAATAGAAAAACACATTCTTTAATAAACAAAAATATTATGAATTTCTACATGGTGCTGCAGATATAAAAATGTATTTATGCACACAATAGTCAAAATACACATTCAGTCCCAATATGACAGACTGAGGAAAATCTGACTGAAAAGGTTTGAAAAATACATGCTAATCCTTCTGCAGTTATATTTTTTGACCACATCTCATTTCCATGATTAACAGATACAGCCACTTATTTCCACTGCCCATATCTCTTCATAATGTATCCTCGTGGTCACAGTCAGTCAATGACCATGGTCACAGCGAGTTGATGAAAGTGACCCTTGTGAACGCCTCTGTTTCCAGGATGTGAAACCCAATTCCGGGTGGGATTGATCCTTGTCTGGCCACAGAGGGGATCAGACCAGAAGGAGAAGATGAGAGAAGACGCTGAGTGGTCAGCGATACAGTCGAACCATCAACTTCTACTGCACACAACAAAAAGGTACAGTGAATGTGGAATATTTAAAGAAAACCTGTGCATCACTGGCCACAGTCATGTAAATGATTAAGAACATTAAATGATGTTCTTAGTCATTTAATTTGAAAAAGTGCAAATCGCTGCCTTCCTACCGCAATAATGTAAAAACAATAAAGGGTTATTCAGGACTTTTGGAGTGACATTTTATTAAAAGAATTTAAGCATTTAACGGAGTGACTTCAAATCATATTCAGATGCTTGTTTACATACAATTTTGTAATGTTACAACAAACTTTCATCTTTTTAACTAGAATTTCATTGGCAAAAAGCACAGTTGTAAAGGAGATATTTTTGAAAAAGTTTACCCCGCCCAAAAAATGAACATAATTTCAGCTGCAAAAATTTTGGGATCTATCAGATTGCACATCTAGATGCTAAATGTTTTTGGCACCTTGTCTTTGCAAAACAGCTGCCGTAGGATCTGTTACTGTCAAGTGTTGCCCCAGATAAACAATTGGGCTTAGCTATGAACTTTGACGGCATCATCCTAACACATGAATATGAGTGTGCTTTGATCTAAACTATCACATTTCAACTATGACTGTATGTTTAGAGTCATATTTCAGAAACATAAAAGTCTGAAGACTTTTGTGTTGTCTAACAAGTTTTCTTGTCCTTCGTCTGATATGTTGTTTGCAACCTGTTTATAAATAAAGGTTTCATTGGCCCTAGTGGCCTTTATTTGATAGTGAATTGACAAGAAAGTGGGTAATGAAAGAAGGGGCAAGACATGCAGCAAAGGTCACCAGGCTGGGAATTGAACCTGCGACAGCCACTTCGAGGACTAAGGCCTCCAAGCTGTCTTTCGTTACATCTGTTTGTTTGCGTGTGTACCCCATCATCCCAACCCTGTGCTTTGCACTCTAGTCTGTTGTCGCCCTAGGACGTGAGGTAAATAATTGAATGGATCTATTAATAAATAAAGTGCAGGGGGGGTAAAAGGAAGAGTGGGGGAGACTGTGAAGAGCTGCGAGGGACAGGTCACTCATCTTTACAATCACCAAGCAGGGAGTGGCATGATTGCAAACACACTCTAAACTCTCCCCTCTCTGTGTTTTCTTTTCTCCCAAGGAGGTGTCTGGACATTATAAGCATTAGCTGTGCTGAACTGTGACTCTGGGGTTGGAGCAGGAAGTGGCACTTCAACATATTTCCCCTCTGATCCGCTGGGACTGAGCCACTTCCTGTAAAACAGGTGGAGGGAGGCAACGTGGAACTACTGCCACAGATTAGTCTACTTTCACCTCAGTCAACCTGTTTTCCACTAGGACCCGGTAAATTCCAGCTGGCAAATTTTATTTCTATATGCCATAGCTGGCAAACTTAATATAAACTCTGCCAAGGGAGCTCTAACTGTGAAGGCGCTTATGACATTGCGGTTTTGGAGAGTATAGAATGTAAAGCGGGGTCGTTATGAACTTCTGGAAAGCAGCGGCTCTTAGCTGAGAATGTGCAGTGAGGTTTTGGAGTAGAAACCATTTAAAATTCTCTTTGTTAATACATAAATATAACACATTTTAGCACAAATCCTGGAATAAATGAAACCAAGCGAACAAAACTGATAAAATATCAAATGGTTCTTCCAGGATTGTGTGTTTTTCATGTGCAGTTTTTGATCTCATTGACAACTTTGGACAAAGTTTATTCAACTGTTCTGTACAGTATAACCTGCACATTATTTATTTTTAATAGTTCAGAACAATTATCAACTTTCTGCATTTTTCAATTTCTATTGAAAATCTTTTCCTGGAGAGTTATTCTTACAATTTCAATGTAGATATTACAGTTCGGATTTCCTTGTTGCATTAATGATCACGGCCTGTACTGGTTCTAGTGTGCATTTAATGGGGGGAGTGATGTTTCCAATCTTTACAATCAGATTGTAAAGACATAGAAATGTAAAAATGGGGGTACAGCAAAAAGAATTTTAAAAAATGAGGCATCATTTCATCATTGTGGCAAATGTAAAATTTTCATTAATTTTTAAAGCACAATTTTGAAGGTAAAAAATTTAATTTGTCCAAGTGCCCAATTAATGTTTTCGTGCCAGTCGAAAACAGAAACTGATTTAGAGTTATCTCTTTTGTTCATGGGCCATGACAAAATGCTGGGCCAGATCTGCAGGGCACTGGCCCCCGTTGGCCCCCGTCTAGAACTGCCTTGTTCACAGCCAATCTCAAATTAGAGAAGGTACTACCACACCATGGCTGACATGTGAGATGCAGGTACTGGTTAGTTTATTTAGAGTCCCTCCTGCATGCCATTTTTAAAGTTAGAGTTTCCTACAGTTACCCCTGAAAACCTTTGTTTCATATTAAAAACTACATCTGAATTAACTTTAAAGCAAACTTTGCTGGAGAATTCCTCCTGATGAAGACTATCAATAGTTTTAAATTTCAAGTCTTACACAACATTTTTTTTTCAAACCCAAGATTTTTTCTTCTGTCGGTACTAGGTGCTAATGCAATCATCCATGAAGGGAGTAGAGGCTGCACAGTACTCTTTCACTGGTTTCATGTGATACAAATCATTGGAAATGTAATAAAATGTTGAATTCTTGCAAACATTACAGTATCATAGCCGATATCGCAGTAGCCTTGTTGGTTCAAATGCCTGATGTTCAACTTTGGCAAGAACTCCAGTAGACTTTCCAACTTTACAGAGAAATAAATGAATTTCCAAGAAAAACTTGAACTTCCTTCATCTACACTATTACTCTGCACTGCTGTAATCAAATTTCTTATAAAAGATGATGTAACCATTTCCTGTCTGATGATCACAATGTTTTTCAAAAGTCTTTTCAAAACCTTATTATTTTTACACTTTCTTCACTATCCTTTCATAATTACTAAATGTTTAAATAAAAAAGACTAGCCACTCACTCCTGGCTGAGTGCATTAAGGCATCTGAGTGCTGTGAAAATGACTTTCTGAAGACCAAAAACAGCATCATATTGAGAAGAAAAATGTATTTTATGTAACTTTAAAGTAGCATTGGTTGTTAGTCAGAACTGAGTATCTTAGAAATGACTGAAATTGGAACTATTAACTAAATATCAGCAATAAGCTGTTTCACATGTACATTTGTATACTTGTCTGTTATTACTCTTTTCACTAATCTATTCATCTCCTTCTCACATTTACTGTCTTGCTTTCCACCTAATTTTTTCACAGGCTGGGCTTTCTATTTTATTTTACAGCCCTGATCTCCATTTAGATTTCCTTGTTCAGAGTTTGGAGTTGCCATGATATTCCCCATTGCCAACATCTGTAAGTGGTTTGCAGGCAAGAGACACGATGGAAAAACAAGAAATAAAAAGCAGAATGGTGTTACGCTACCGGGGTTAGATAGAAACAGAGGCTTTGAGAAGGTTACGAATTGCACAGGGATCAAGAGGCCTCCACAGACAGCAGACCTGGCTCCATCTTGACTGAAAGTTCAAAGGGAGATAATGTTCAGCATCCTTTTTTTTTTGCCGAGTGCACAACAATATAATACCTACTCTTCTGAGGCTTAGAGGGGCTTGAGTTCCTGGGACCCCACATTTTAGTTTTACTGGGGATTGACCTCAGTCACGTGTAAGGTTTTAGACAGATTGGCCCTAAGCTACAGCACTTTTAAAGAGATTATGTTATTGCAAACGATTAAAAGAAGTAGATACATTGAGGGGAACTAATGAGGGGTTTCTCCCCTCCCCAGCTGCTAGCTTAATTCAGTGCTCACTGTCCTGTTGATAATGCACATTACAATAGTATTACAGTGGCATTAGAGGCTTTACACTGTTGTGGCATTAAGAGCTACACTGTTGAGAGTGTAGCAGAGGCTCAGATGTTTGTGCACTTTTTTGTTTGAGCTGTTGGCTTTTCTCCATCAACATGTGTAAGGGGGAGAGGCAGAGTTTTTTGTGTACAGTGGAGTCTCATTAGGTAATGAGGATGATTACCCTGTAATAGGTGGTGCAGAAGAGTGGCAACAGCCTCCGAGTGGGAGGGGGCCAGTTGGGGGGAACATGTGTCTGTGATTAGCGGCATAAGCGCATACCATTTATTTGACACAAGCTATCTGTGTCTCGTGATTGGCGCAGGGCTGTCGTCTGCATGTCTGCTTGGCCCTCTGCGTCCTTGACTCGGAGGGTAGACAGGCAGATGTGGTGTGAAAGGGGAGCAGAGCGGCAGTGTACGCAACGAGTGTGGAAAGGTACTGGGCTGAGAGTCGGCTGTGGTTAGAGGTAAAGACTGGAATATTGGATGGGAGTTTTGTGGGTCAGACTCGAGGATGGAAAGGTTTTGTGAGTGCCCCAATGACAAGGTTTTATTGCACCAACGAGCCATAACCGTTTGAATACCATAAGTAGGTCCTAATTATGCCAACAAGACAACTCTGACCAGATTCTGTCCAGAATCCCAGCATATCTGGGTACTTGGTTGTGATCTACAGATCCTTTGGAGACTTTGGTTTGAGGTATGGGTTGCTGTGGATTGGGTTTTGCTTTCCCATATCCCATCAGAGCCCATTTTACTGGTTTCTGGATACTTTAGAGGCTGGGTGAACACCTCAGGCTGTTCGGTAAAAACTTTACTAAACTTTAAAAACTTAAGTAATATCTTTTTTTTTTACATTAAAAAAATTCTGAAAAGCATGTTGCCATCATGATGCATCCCGCAAGGATCTCTGTTGATAGACCAAGCAGTGCTAAGTCTGTTAACTGTACATTTATAGTTTACTAATTGATTCAAATAACAAAATAAAATAAAAAGTGTAGAATCAATATGGTCTATTGTCACTTGTACTTAATCTCAGCATCTCCAGCTGTTCTGTGAAGGCCTCAGACGTTTGTTAGAGAACAAACAGTATCATGTTGGTAATACTGTGACACATCAGACAGGTAAGAAGTATATCCCTGCTTCAGAGCAGGATAAGTTACAAAACAATATCACCAATTTTAACATCTCACAGAGCACTGTTTCATCTATGAGCTGAAAAGATAAAATGCATAAACAAGTGCAAACCTAGCAAGAAGAGGCTATTTTCTTTATCACATAGCTTCCAACTGTTGTAATGTTTATGTGACATACAGATTGTGTCATGCTACAGTTTGGACTCTAGGGCTACACGTTATGACAACTCCTCCGACTGGAGCTGTTGCTTAATTGTAATGGAAAACCACCCAAACTGCTGCGAGGTGCGAGTGGACAAGAGCTGTTAGAGGCAGGGATTCTCTTTTCATGGGATCGATAATCCTAAACATACAGAAAGTCTAGATTGTAATAATTCTGGACTATTCTGAAAAGCGAAATGTGCAAAAAATCAATTTCTGGATGTGCAAAGGTAGAAGAACCATCCCCAGAAGATTTAGGAACAAAGGTTCTTCAAATTATTATGTGCTGGGTTCAACATAAAGCTTGCCAATTTTTTTTCTTTGGAAAAACAATGTGTTTCATATTACTTTTAATTCACTTCAGTTATGCACTGTTTTGAGTCTATCACATAAAATCCCTAACAGATTAATTGACGTTTGTGGCTGTAAAATGACAAAATGTGGAAAAGTGAATTGGCTGTAAATATTTTTGCAAAGCACTGAACATTTGAGTAGCATGCTTTGCTTTTTAAAATCAAAGTTTTGTAGTATACAGTTATTCTAACGCAGTTGTGAAGAAACAAACACGGGTTTGACGATCAAAGTGGAGAATTTTCCTGGATGTGTGAAGACAGGCTACCCTGTGCATGGAGTTGCCCTCTCAGTTCCACCTTCTATAAGTAGGCAGGTATTTTTATCTAGGATAAAGTGCTGACCCAGTCTCAGGTAATTACACCCCTGTTGGGCTTTTGGCACAGGCATGTCAGGGCGGCACTGAGTGCACCTTACACCCCATCTACGTGTAAACCACACTTATCTTGCTATTTACAAGCATGCTTCACATGGCACACCGAGGGTATACCTTGGCAAAGCTGGGGAGGCTTTCTCCTGGCAGAGGCCTGATGACATCTCATCCTTCTGTCTTCAGAGAGCACAGAGAAAGGCAAAAAAAAAACACTATTCCACATTTATGCAAGGAGTGTAATCAAAGTAAGGAATAAAGCAAAAGGAATAGTGCCTAACCAATGAATTCTGGCATTTTTGTAATTCTGTGTGGTTTATTTCCTGGCATGAATTTGATGAAAAAGACCCTATGAGGTTTAGGCATGTTCTAATCACTTCTAAGATAATGACATAATGAGGAGGAATAAACATGAATGATGCATATTTTCTTGGAAGCACTTCTCAAAGAAATTAAGAACGAACAAAGACTCTTATGTATTGAGAACAATGGGTGTGGAAGCAAAATGGAAAGAAAGTCTATGTTTGGACAATTATTTCTTTGTAGCAACAAGACTTCTTAGAAATTTCCATTTACAGTTGAAAATAATGATTTTATTTCACCTGAGATGATGCTACATTTGTCAGACAAAGGGAATTATGGGTTAAGTAGCAGAGTTGAGTGTGTGGGCCACACATCACATCCAGTTATTGACCGTTTTTTGGATTGCATGATTAAAGTTTTAAAAAACAAGACATGCTGGCAATTCAACAATTGATTTATAAAAAAACAAAAACAACAGTATAGCAATAAAACATGGAACAAATTATAGCAGCCTGGACAAAAACTGTAAGACTGTTCAATTTATCAGTCCCTGTCTTTTGATCTCAACATGGCCGAAATAATGGGTGCTGTCTGTGATGTGCAAAGATTTAGTCAGAAATCATGCTGTTTGGCTAACATAGCAACAACAATGTTGTTGAGCTTCAAAAGCGGTTGTCAGTTAGCCCTCATGCAGTCTTAGCGTGACGCTCGGAAGAACAAATGTCACAGTCAGACAGCAGGGAAGCCGGGGTGGGGGATTGTCCCATCAGACTCAGTTCCCAAAGTTGCAAAAAAAAAAAAACATATAAAAAAATGTATAAAAGCAAATATAAGGTCAGTGTGACTCAATGGAGCCCATCTCTTTAGACTGCTGGAGAGTTAATCATACTTACAATGGGACACCAATCTGAAAGCAAAACTAAAAGTCTTTCCATTGTGCCATTAGTATTATGCCAGTGGTGCCTGTGGTTGTATTGTAGGCCTAGACTTCTTTGTTTATTGACAACATTTGGCTACGTTGTATTGTATTATAAAGGCTTGAAGACAATTAAAAAAAGAAAAGTAGCAAAAACGTCATAATGTTCTTCGTAACTTAGATTTTTAGCCCAAAACCTAGATAATCTAAAGATTGGTCAAAATCATTTTTTTATTACTGCATCTCCTGAATCTTTCAGTACTAAAATACAGTAATATCATGTTCACATTATGTTCACCCTGAGAACTTTTTCAGCTTTTCTTTCAATATTCTCAAACATGGAACAACTCAGAGCATAACAGGGCTCAACTTGTCCGTCTGCTGTTAGTGCACCAATTTACCATTATTTCATAACAAATCAAACAGGTAATGTTTAAGTTTTCAATTCCACATCACAGAGAAAAAAATTAGAAAGCAGTTGCCAGCTGGATTTGAATAAAGTTGCTCACTTTTCATTCTCAGATCTAGTGCAAATCTCAGCTGTCTGATCAAAACTGGTTCAAGTCCTCAAAACTGTTTTATGCCTTCATCATTTACCTCATGTTAAATCTATCTGTCTTTGTGAGAACTACACAGAATTGTATCTTGAATGTCAGTTTGGACTTTTTTTGTATGAATCTTGAGATATTGTGCACTTTATTTATTCAGGGAACTCTCAACAAATACATATAATCCTTTTAAACAATGCTAATATTGTTTAAAATGGTGTATATAGCATTATTAATGAAACAGAAAGAAAGCAAGAATATTGGTGCTTCACAATGCAGAAGCAGATAGTCAATCATTGAGTCTGTCTTGGACTCAGCTGGGTTAACACGGCTTTAACAAGTTTATGCTTCCTAAGATTTAAACAAGCTGTTCAAATAGACTAATCCAAAGATTGGGCATAAATATTTTCATCATGAATCTTATGATCAAAGGAAATTATTTAAATATCTTCAATAAAAAAAACCCATCTAATGATAAATGCGTGTTTGCTTAGTAAGAAGTGCTGGGTAAGATTTTCACACAACTTTAATTTATTTTTTTTTTTTACAGATTTGGCACATTGTTACAAATGTTAGCTTGTCCCTTTCTATCTTGAATTTGAACATTGTCTGTATGCTATAAATGCGTCCGTTGGTTTTCTTCCATAATCTAAAACTGTGCACATCAGTTTAATTAGCTACCCTAATTATGCCTGGGTGTGAGCGCATGTACATGAAGTGTGTATATTTGTCTTGCATGTTTATGTGTTTGACCAGCATTAGACTGATATATTCCCATCACATCACTAGGAACTGGATTTAGTAGAGATGGAAAATGGACCGATGGAAAGCATACCTGAAGCAGTTCTGAAAGCCAGACTATGAATTGCAAATATGGATAAGATGAAGGCAACACTAATAGTAATAGTTGTAATAGTGTTACTACACATTGAGGAGAAGCAATTAATACCAGTCAAACATGGTAGTGGTAGTGTGATGATGTTTTGGTGCTTCAGGACTTGGAGGATTTGCTTTAACTGATGGAAAGTCAGGCTAATAGTTTGTAACCTTATGATCAAGCACAAAAAGGACAATGATACAAAGTACAGCAGCAAGTAGATCCCTGAACTGCACAAAATTGCAAAAAAAAAAAAAACTAAAATAAGGTCTTAGAGTGATCTAGTATACAACTAGGTCTGACTGAGATGTTATGACATGATCTTAGTTAGGAAGATTTTGCTCAAAAAGACTCTAATGTGATTGTAATAAAGTGTTTTTGCCAAAAAAAGTTAGTCAAACGTCTTACATGCATCATAGTCAAAGATGGAGTCTGGTTGCCAAATCCAGTTATTAGGTGTAGAGCATCATTAGCTGGGTGTAATGACGTTTTTCTTTTTTTTGATAAAATCAAAACTGCATTTTTTTCCTAAATTATTTTTCCCATCATTTGTCTTTCTGCTCTGAAACATTGAAATGGGACAACAAAGTAAAACATTAGAAATCTGGGAGAAGGCAAACACTTTTCCTCCCACTGTATAGTAACCACAACTGAACAGCCAGACAAAAAACAAAACAAAAAACAGAGAAACTATATTTTTATATTTAGATTTATTTCAGATGTCTGTAATGTCAGTTTCAATTAAATTGGGTCAAATTTATCTCTGTATTTCTATAGAAAATTTACAAAATTTAATGAGAAGAATCAACATGAAAGACTCTGCACATGTGTTTTTCAATCTTATTGTGCCAGGACAGCAAGTTCTCTTTTCAAGAGACTTTCTCAAGTATCTATATATTTTCTCTCCCATTAAACGCATGTTCTATGGAAAGTATGCGCTGTGTGTTGCAAGGCAAAGCAGAGGCGGAGGGAAATGGCTGTGGTCAGGCCACGGTCCTTGAAAGAGAAAGAGAGACCAAAGCAAGGGGAGGAGGACAGAGATGGCAAAAAGAAAAAAAAATAAAACTAAAGAACTTTCTAATTTGGATCATTTGAACAAATGCACATGCACTCACACACACATGCGAGCACCCCCACTCACCAAGAAAAAATGCAGCAACAAAAACACACATTGTAGTGTTCCAGCTGATGTGCTGTGTGTAGTAATACGCTGATGGGAATGTGCCACTGCACGTTAATTCTCCCTTCACGCTTGCATTGAGGAACACAGAGGCTCTAATTGATGCTAAACAAACTGCTGACCCAAACTCAGTTCGAAGGTCTGTCAATGATGTGTGCACACAGACACACTCTCCCCAACTAACTATAAAGTCTGCTGCTGGTCCTTAAATTCACAAAAAAGCAAATTTACAAAGCTCAACTGAAATAAATCTGAGGGATTGTGAATTGGCATGCTCACATTATGGGCAGATCGTATAAATCTTCCTCCCCTTGAAGAGGAATGATTCACCTTGATAGTGCTCTGCCATGTCCTTAGACCTTTGCAGAACACCTGCAAGCGCACACATGTGCATGTCAGAAGAATGTTTTTTTAGAGATGGTGAGGCCAGTGAAGGTAAGCTCCTGCACGCAAACATAGCCACAGATATACAGATGATGGTCCCAAAAGGAAGCTCCAGGCAGGCACAAGGATGCCTTTGTGTAAGCCAGATTTCCCATGTCTCCCTGCTCCAGCACACAGATAGATCATCTGAGTGTATCCCTCTGTATGAAGGGCAAGTGCATGCATGCCGAAGAGAGAAAAAGAGGGAGGGAGGAAGACAGTGAAAGAGTGGGAAAGAAGTTACAACCCAATCGGCTCTCTTTTCACACTATCGTCTTGTCTCCCATGTCTTTGCCTCTTTCTCTCCCTCTACACTCTGCCCCTTTTCTCTCCCTCTCTCCACAGAGGAATCCAGTCTCTCCGCTGGGACTAGAGCTCTTTGAAGGTGATCCAGAACTGTGCTGCTGTTACTGCCTCTGCTCTCCTCCCTCTCTGCCCTAAACTACCCCTCCCTCCCCTCCCGAATCCCTCAACCCCCACTCTCCACCCTCCCTTCCACCCTTGAGCCCTCGGGGGGCCTGGATCCCGCTCAACCGAGAGCAACCTCGCTCTAAATCCAGTCCCAAGCTTAGCACTTATGCCGCAGGCCTCGCTGGCTGTCCCGCTGCACCAAGGAGATGGTGGGGGGCCTAGCAGAAGAAGACAGAGGGTGGGGGCAGGTGCGGAAAAGGGAAAAGACAAGGGAGAGGTGTTTGGTCTGTATCCACATGTGACATTTTAGAAAAAGAAATGAAAGCAGGAGATTCTGCAAAACACCTTTTATGAGAGCAACTCTTCTCCCTATTCGAAGAACACTTTTTCCTTTTCTCCCTCACTCCACTGTTTATTTTTCTTTTTATTTCATCCTTAGACTCCCTCTCTTTTTCCAACCCACTTCCCTTCTTTTCCCTCTGTCCCAAGGGCAAGCTCTTCACCGACTCGTCCAACTGGTTTCTTTGGCACATATCGTTCACACAATCACATGTTGGGGTGCCAACATACACGCAGACACATACCTTCTCACTTCAATGGAGGGGTCTTTAGCCGGGTGTCTCACAGACAAGCAGGAAAAGAAAGATACTGACAAACAAGCAGAGGAAGAAGGGAAAAAGAGGCAGATAAAGAGCAGGGGTTAACTGGAGGGATGTGCATTCCTTTGGCTTGCCTGGCTCTGGAGTGAAGGAGACATGTTGCTGGCTGTTCAGTTTATTATCCCCAAGCCATATGGGTTGGCAGGCTTACGGGGTGTGGTGGGATACATTAGTGTGTGCGCGTGTGCACGTGTCTGGATAAGTCAGGATAAGTCGGGAGTGTGATTAAACTTACATTATGTCTTTTGTCACATACAATATGAATCTGTGTGTTCTAGACCACAATGACCTTTCTCTCTGGAACTGAAAGTTATTCTGGATTAATATAAAAGAGCTCTTCAAGCTCATCTAAACCTACTAAGCAGTACATGCTGCAGAGTAATTACCATGAAATAAGAAACTATTTGAGGAAAAATGAATTAACTGGAGTATAATCACAGTCAGGATATTGTGTCATTCAGTGCTTTCTAATAGCTTTAAGAACAAAGGGACGTTCAAATTTACTGAAGCAGGGATCTTTCCTTGCTGAGGTCATCACTAATATCAGGTGCATTAATACAGTTGTCACTACACTGACAATTGACGTGTTTTTGTTCGCTATCCAAAGAAGTGAGTTGTTCACAGTTCTTCTGTTTTGCTTATTTAATTTGAAGTCTGTGTTGGCTTTATTGCACCTTGATAAGAGTCAATGTTAAAAACAGCTGTCTAAAATGATGTGTGTGCCATTCATGCAACCTAAACAAGTTCTTCTCTTTCAGGCCTTTAACCCTTAAATGTTTAGATGTTTTGCTCCAATATTTTAGCTGAGGGTCTTCTATGAACTATGTTAAATCTCTGGGGACCAAACTTTTTCAGGTGCATCTCTTTCCCATGGTTGAACAGATCTAAGGAGTGCCAAAGCCATCTTAAACACAAGTTTGACATAGACAAATGGTTATTATTGTTTTTTTAATATCTCACTAGACCTGCTCCGTAGAGTGTCTTGAGACTCTTTCAGATATAAATGTAATGTGGCTCTGCTACAGAGCTCTGCAAAAATCCTTAAAGTAGTTGCACATTTTTACATTTAATCCTGTAACGGCTTTAATTGGAATTTCACGCAACAGTCCCATAAACACTTACTACAGTGCAGCTGGTCGCAAGTTCAACTTTTTCAAAAATATCGGTGAACCACAATCTGAAATTATGTCTTTCAGAGTTTCAAAAGACTGATCTGTCACGTGCCGCTCTTCTGACAGCTTTCTTTGGCTACTTCCTCTTGTTTCACCATGTGTCCGTTTTCAATGTGGTTCCAATATCAATATTATCTTGAAACAGTTTTCTCTGCCCTCAAACTTTATAACAGACACGTTGAATTCGAATGCAATACTTATTGCACCCACAGTTGTTAGTCAAAAACTATTTGCTTAATATTAAATTGAAATTGAACACCTAAGACTATGTTGGCATATTTATATCAAGTAATCTAAAACATGTTTGACGTGTCTAAAAGCCAAGATGGTGTTTTTTGTACAATATCAGTTCCTGTCATGTCCACATGTACTTTTTGCTTTTTATACCTTTGCTTTATATAAAACAAAGGACTGAATTCAAACTACTTTACAACTGTTTTGACCTCTTAGTATAAAGGCCAAGAGACATTGCTTGTGTCCGATTTTTTCCTGATATACAGTCTCCAACTTAACAATTAATCTCTGAACCACTGGACTCATGAGAAAGTGTATTCACATATGTACCAGAAAGCCCGCCAGCATAAACACAAGCCAGTAAACTCAAAGTTGAAGTTGCTGGTTGAACAAGCTCAAACAAGATCACTGTTTTGCTCTTTCACTTTTTTTCAGCACTTTTGAGCTCCTACCACAGATAAGTGCTCAGGTTTTATTGGGATGAGTGAGGGGGGGGTCTGAATGATTTTCTTTTGTATTTTTCCCCAAGCGGATGTATTTTACTTTGGCACTGTATCTCTCTCCCCGTCCCATTTATGAAATTTCCATCAAATTGCTGTGTAGTTCCGACCAAAATACACCCCAGGTTCATCTTGGACATTCGAAGATGTAGTCACAAGGAATCGGTAGCAGTCTGTGAGGTCCCATTAAATTTAAATTGTTCTAACTGCTGAGTATCATTCGATCCAACTGGATGGGATGCCAAATCGGATCCAGGGCGTCTTGGCTTTAAGTTCTTCTTTTTTTCATTTGCCTCATGAAAGTTCAGTGATCTATGAATATTCCAAAGTGCTCAAACATTTTGTATGCTTTAGCAGGTCTTCCATTGTAGTTTTTGTTGTCGCACTGTGGCTTTTGCATTTCGTTGAACCTGCCACTGTAGGATGACAATATCATTCCACAGTGTTGATCTATGAGCAAAAGGAGTTCTGCACCAACAAGATATTCTTCTATAAATGAGAGTTACTGATGGTAAGAATACTAAATTTTGACTCTCATTTAGTAAAAGCCCTATAAAAAGCTAAGTTTTATTACCAAAAATAAAATGCATGATAACTTACAGCAATGGGAATAAAAAAATTAAGATTAAAATTTCAAAGTTCATCAAATAACATCAAAGGTGATCAGCGAAACATCCTCTCCAAAAGCAGTATTCTTTATGTTCTGCACTCCCCAGTAATTCCTTTTAACTATGTTCCCTTATTTTCTAATCACCTTTTAGTGCCTTCTACCTCTCCAACTTCAAACAGGTCAGGTGCAGTGTGTCCTGGCGTTGGACTTCTGCTAACATTGTGTACACACGCATGTGTGTGTATGGGTGTGAGGAAGGCACAAGCTATCTATAGCCTATGTATCCCCTGGGGATTTGAGTCTTAAACTCCATATTCATGACACATCACTGTGGGGATTAGAAGGGCATCATCAGATAGAGGGGCTTACGTCAGCGGACATACACAGCAGAAAACAGTGAGATGCACTCCCAGCATCAATTTCAACCCTTAAAATCACAGCATATCCAATTTCTAGGAACTTCTTTCAGTTTTTGGGACAACTACTTTCGATCAGTATTAATGTAGTGATTATTTACCTTTACTAACAGCCATGAAAAGCCCTTGGAACACTTTGAGTCAGTCTTTGGAGTGCAAATAATTTTCTGGATGAAATCAAACCAAAAAATGTGGGATGAAGGTGAAGGCGGGGCTGTGCAGGGAGTTAAGGCCAAACCGCATGGAAGCTGATCTGCAGGGGAGGCAGGCAGAAGGGAGGGGGTGTTAATGCAGGCAGCATGGATCTGTGTTGTGATTGTTTGTTAATGGCTGGGTGTGCATCCATGCGTGTGTATGTGTGTGTATGTGTGTTCTTATCTCCTCTGGTCCACAGCAGCGGGAGCATCGGAGGAAGTGTGGCCTTTCCTTCCTGTGCCTTTCACACTGTCACGGCACACACAAACCATAAAGCTGCACGGCTCCAGCCAACATATAGACACAAAGGGAGTGAGAGAGAGAAAGAGAGAAAGAGAGAGACGAGGTAGCTCAGAGTGCAAAACATGTGTGCGTGATTTGTGGCTTACAGTTCATACCATTTAATTGACATAGTCGCCTTCTTCTGTTTGGAACATGGTTGTTTTCTACTGTGATAGAGGCAGGGAGCAATTGAGGGCAGGATCCTTGAAGCAGCTGGATTCCTTGGAGTGGAAAAGCAGTCCTGCTGCAGTGGAGGGTACTGGGACAGTGGATATAAAACGTGGGCTGGTTTCTTCCACAGAGGAGCTGGGGAAGGACACCTTTCTGCCCTATATTCTGCACCTGGCACTTTCTGTTGGCAGGAAGCCATTCACCTGCTTCCCCATTTAACCCAGTGCTGGAGCCTATCCACTTCTCAACAGCATTTTAGTTGCTCTCTTTAAGTTATTGAGATGTCAGTCCCACAAACACTCATTACAACATAGAGTTAAGTCAGGAAGGCATGTCGAAACAAAAGAAAATAAGAACAAACATGACTGTTTGGGATTATTTCTAGTGTCGAAAAAATATAGCTACCTGATGTAAATGTAGTTTTATGGAAACTACCCTCAGTTTGACCGACGTTACACAATGATTATGTCTGCTTGAATAACACAGCATGATTAAGACCATGACCATGTTTGAATTAACAGAGGACTACGTTATGAATAGTAAACAATTAAAATTGCATTTGAACTGTGTCTTTCCTTGTAGATGTGCAATGAAATGTTGCAAACCTTTTTTTAAGATTTAATGTCATGTTAGGAAGGCCGTCGTACATTTTGTTGTCTTTAATCTTTCAATTAATGCCTTGCACATCTAATTAAGGGGTAATTTACTGTTATCTTTTTAGAAAATAATCTCAACTTTACCCCAGAGAGAATAGAATAGTTTTTATTTTCT
This sequence comes from Phalloptychus januarius, assembly GCA_902982915.1. NCBI lineage: Eukaryota > Metazoa > Chordata > Actinopteri > Cyprinodontiformes > Poeciliidae > Phalloptychus > Phalloptychus januarius. The sequence goes on along the minus strand of CADWAE010000201.1, from coordinate 389,507 downwards.
TTTTCCCAATTACAAGGATCCTGCAAGGATTGTCTCATGTCAACTCCCATGTTTCTCAACTAGCATCAAGATTCAATGCCCCAGTCATTGAACGAGTGAGGGATTAGGAAGTGGTAGAGTACAACTCTATCCAGCTGGGGGGAAAGCAAAGTGGAAAGATGGTTCCACCTGGTTCTCTAATGCCTTCTTCTAAGGGGTTAGTTTGTCTTCTGGCTAAGAAAACCACAGATTGCCTAATATTCGGTTCTAACATAATAAAATACACAAATTTACTTTAAAAAGATGTATGACTGGTTTAAAAAATGAGGATCTTTTAAACCAGTGTGCACCAACAATGCAAGAAAAGTTTCTCTGATATTTATTACCAGGTCAGTTAATTATGCTTTTCTTTGCAATAGAGATTTGGGATGGGTTATTTCAATGATGGAGCAATGTTTACAAAAACAATCAGAGACGACATGAAAACACAGCTGTCTCAACACATGGAGCTTATGAAGGTGATGTCTCAGAAGTAGAGTGACATGACTAACTTCCATCAATGCGAAAGAAGCACTGTGCTGTGGATACTTCCTCAGATTTTGTAATATATAAATTTCCTATGTTTACGTGGACATACTTTTATGAGAAATCCAAACATAACATAAAACAGTGAGAAATGAGGGCGAAGTGTGTACACAGGTGGTGTTATTCTTATTCGGCACATAAGCTCCCTCTTTTCATGGTGGAGAGGGATGGGATCGGTGGAAGAGCAACACTTCATTTTAATTTCAGATCAGAGGCCTGACTTTGACCTTTAAGCACAAAGCAAGTTACACACTCCAGATCAACTCCTTCCATTCTCCTTCTGCACGTTGTCCTCTCCTTAATTTTGCCTGCAATTTAAAAAGGTAAAAACATTGTCTTCCGATCTGCATGTCCACCTCGCCTTCTGACAGCTTCCCAAGCCTCATAATGACTAAACATAAGTGACTTGTAAAGCTCATCCTTGGTTGCTTCCTGTTTCCTGTGATCTTTGTGTTGAGCTTCCTGGTTCCTGGTTCTGAGTTCTGAGGAAGGCCACCTTTCATTGTTATGACACATCTTTATGTCTGTCACACAAAAAATGTGAGAGTCCTCCAGTTTACTGTTAAACTGTCAGCGGTGGAGATTGTGTAGAGAAAAGAAGACAAGATGTATAAGGAAAAGTGAAACAAAGGGAAAATTATTATGCAATCAATGAAGACATGGCATGAAAAAAATCCTTTCTAAATGAAAGACTTTATTTTTTCAATCACAGTAAGAGTATAAATGTTTAGCAAAAATGTTAAGAATTTAAGCAGTCAAATGGCCAAGAAATTTAACATTTAAAAATTTACAAAATGTTTGTTGAATTCAATTAAAATATTCACAAATCTGAAAAAAAAATTAAACCACAGTGTAATTTAATCCATGCTACAATGAAGACAGAAATTAAAGAGAAAAAATATCTTGTTGTATATCAGTATGTGTTTTATTTTTTATTACTGCAACACATGTTAAGTAGAATAAAAATGATAACATAGCTTCTTCAAATAGTGATAGGAAAAATGACAGAAAACAAACAAAAAAACCCATCTAATCAAGAGACAGCGATATGCTGTGCAATAAACCTCACAGTCCCTCAAACTAGTGTATCTAAAAAGGATATTATCAATGCAATGCACAAAAATTGTTATGGCACATTATTACTGAAAACCCCAAATTATTTTTTTCTTCCAAAATCTCATTATTGCAAAATCTAAAAAAAATCACTCTTTAGGAAACACAATTATAGAAAAGTAGAACGTCACATTCTGTATAACGAACTTAAGCCTCAAAAGTTAATTGCTAAATAAGCTGACTGTTCACCAAGTGAGCTTATCCAACCACATCAGTAGAAAGCTAAAACAAACAACTGGTTTGTTCCTCAGCAGTCCAACATTTTCTTTTCACTAAAAAAAAAATGTTTTATTTAATTTGAAAATCAAAGTCACAAAGTCTAAAAGAAAATGGGAGAGGTACAGAATCCAAGTTGTTTGAGGTTCAGCGTGAAGTCACTGATTATTTGGGGCACCAAGTCATTATTTGCTGCTGGTCCACTGTGTTCTATCAACTCCGAAGCCTGAGCAGACAACTACAAGGAAATCTTATAGCACTTCATGCTTCCTTCTCCTGACAAGCTCTATGCTGATGCAGATTTTATTTCCAGAAGAATTTTGAATCTGCCCACACAGTCAAAGCCAATACTTGGTTTCAAATAAAAATGAACAGAACTTATAGAAGTCCTTTTCCAGTCATACCAAAAACTCAAAGCACTTTACAGTGCTGTCAAGCTTAGCTGCACTCTAGGAGTTGCACACATTTATACACTGATAGGAAACTTTGAGCAAATGTCCTGCCAAGAACAGATCAAAGTTAGGCGGGGAAAGCTGGAATTTCAAACAACTAATCTTCTCACAGAAGCACAGCCTTCCCAAATGTTTAATGACCACCTGGAACAGTCAGCATACCTATCTGACCTAAACTCCAAAGAGAAACTATAAGGTTTATGTTAAGACACTTTCTTCAAGCAGTGGTGCAGGGAGAGGCCTCCATCTTTCAGAAAGACAGTGATCTTTATGCAGTGAAGGCGTTAAAAATTTAAAGGCTTATGACATGACCCTGTTCCTCACCAAACCTGAACCCAAATGAAAACTAGTGGGTAGTTCTGAAACAGGAGAAGGAAATACCAAATGGGAGGATGTGATTGCTGCTGCACAAACTAACAAACTCCATAAATGGAAGAGTTATCACCGGCATTGAAAAGAAGGGTGGGTATGTTGATCTCTGGTACTTTTGAGTGTCAGAAAAGTTTTAAGTTATGATTCTCACTTAAACAGATGAAAACAAAAAAATAAAGTGTTTTTCATTTAGTCATGTACAATTTCCACACAATAGTAGCTGCCTAATAATTGTGCACATATCGGTATTCTCTAAGGAAAGCCAAAACTTCACTTTTACTTGCTTGTTGTCAAACATTAAGCATTCATGTTTGACGTTTATTTATACCTTTTCCAGTGGTATAAAAAAATTTGTAAAATCTCAAAATCAGGGAATCATTTTTCATTTAACCAGGTCTAGAAAATTTGATTGCCGAATGGCAGTCATATAACACCAATTATAGGGAGAGAGAGAGTTGCTCTGAGCCAGAGGAAGGGTGTGAGTGTAAAATAACACTAAAACATTACCGAAAGAAGGAAGGAGATGGAGAGAAGGAGAGGGAGGAAAGTGGGAGATGGAGAAGGACTACCCAAACGGGTGTTCCAGAAACCTGTCAAGGTATTTCCTTCTGCAAACACAACGTTTCTGGAGGCTACATAGCGCAGGCGTGCAGATACGCATACATAAATTCAATCCAGCACATTGAGCTAAAAATACAAGCTAGAGGTCAACAGCAAAACTTTGATTTAACATACGCTTTGATTGTGGAGATCTCATGCCAACTTTTGATTTCCTGTGTAGTACTGCATGAGGCTGCGACAGCTGGATCTGTGCATGTACACACACACTCACACACCCACCCCCACATACGGTATGTCTTTCTATTTTCCATTGACTTACATTCATTTTGTCCTCACAGCATAGTGTTTGTTGAAAAAATGGGACTTAAATGTATAAAATACAAGGCCACACTCACACACATGCATGTGCACGCGCACGCATGCCCGCGCACGCCCACACACACTTAATGAGCCATTCAATAGCCCACAAGATCCAGAGTCTCTAAATGTTCAGCAGTGTCTCAATCCTTTGGTCTCTAATGGCTCAAACAGCTCTGCTCCACATACAAGTTGGCCAATGTCTTGTCATTTCTAATTTTACAAAAGGTTCCTGTAGCACTCACATAAATATGTACACACCTATTCAATACGCACACACCGCTCTGCCTCTACACCAGCTGTAGTCCGCCCTGTGTGTTTACATTGCCTGCTGGACAAAGCAGATAGAGTGAAGCGAGAAGCAGGGAGAACTGGATGGACAAACTGCGGCTGTTTGTCTGAAGGGGCTTTCCTGATCTCACAGGAAATGATTGAAAAAAAAATGGGGGGGAAGCCAGGAGCTGGAGACGCAGAAACAAAATGACAATTACTGAGACAGCAAAGGATATTATCATAATAAATAAGGAGAAGTTAATAAGGCAAAACAAAAGATTAAGGGAATAATTATCCAGCTATTCAGATAATCCAAAAGAAGGTGAGCACAACAGTCATCTCCTCTGATAACTCTTTTGCACATACTTTCCGCTGTTTAACAGAGTCAAGCTAATCTGCCTCCTAACACTGCTGTTGCATTTTGACTCTGCTACCTGTGGTTGTTGACTCACAGGCTGAACCCTCAGAGTGGATTGTGGTCATTTTGCAGCAACAGTCTCAGCTTTTCCCGCAATCATTCTGAGATCAAATTAACGGCAACCTTCGAAGGGATGGAAATTATTTATCTTCTGTGTGAGTGTGTGTTTTCTGTTACAGCTGCATGTTGTGTTGCCATTGCGGTGACGTTGGGTGGGTCTGTGGCATGTAGCTTTTGCCCTCCGGTCATGGACGGGGGTTAACACTGTGACTGGCTGTCTAGACCCAATGACTCCAATGTGTGAGCATCCCTGCACACGTTTGATGACAGCTGAGGGAAATAAACAACAGTGATCATTAAATATTGATTTAAGGATATTAATTACTCTTGAATATTCTCAGAACAGACACATTAAGTCCAGATATCTAACATTTCAACTTTTCCTTGTGTTCAGTTCTTTGATTTTTCACTTGTTATTTTTTTATCATCCAATAAAGACTTATCAGTACTTTTTATAACCACAAGTGACCTAAACTTAAATACTTGACATTTTAAGAAAACTACTCTGCAATAAAACAACATGAGTGCCTAATCTCACAACTAATGTTTTGTGTATTTTTGACCTAAGAATCTGTTCTTAACATATGCTAAACAGTTAGTGAAACAGCTAAAAAAATAAAAAATTTAAAAAAAGAAATAAAAAAGGCACAGAAACAATGCTGGATTATATATTTATGTCTGTGCTTCAGTTGCTGCAGAATCTCATTAAAGACTTCACTCACAGTTTGTCTTTTGTCATTTTGTATAAGCAACACTTATTGGTCTTGGGGGAAGTAAAAACAACTGCTTCCATGTAGACACAATTATTTCTGAAAACCGACCTATGTGGACGGCGATGGTTTGAAAACAACAACTCTTTATAAAAAAAAAAAAGATTCCTTAGTTTACAGGGCCTTAAAGGAATCTCCTGAACTCTGTCATGTATGAGTACAAAACAGGAAAAAGCTAAGAACAGTTATTGTCACTTCTTGTATATTATAATAATACATACAAACATAAAACAAATGTGTTGGATAACCTAGCAGTTACTTTGCTCAGAGCACAGCACTACGTTTTCCTTCTCAACATTTAATTTGAGGGTAACAGGACCAATTGTTGCCCCCTGCATAATAGCTTGTAACATGTTGATCTTTGTAACATGGATTTGTGGCACAACTCTGAGCGAAAACATCAGAAAGTGTGACAGACTGGCTTATTGTGTATATTCAGACTCTTCTTAAATGTTCATAGAACCTAGGATCCTCAAAATGCTGCTATTTTCCAAGCAAAAAAAAAACAAGCAAAAAAAAATATGCTTCCTGTGAATTCTAATAAAAAACATTACAATCCCTCCTAAAGTTACAGATAAATGGCAGGGATATCTGTTTTCACCAGCTATGTCAATGTGATTACAATGTTTTTGTGATGTTGCTTTTTTAGATAAGTAGAAGTTTAGAAAAGTTTAATTTTATGTCATTTTTTTCTTTGAGGTGAAAAAAATTGTTGTAAAAAAATCTAAGTTGAAAAGCTGAGTTGAAAAAAAGCAAATTGTAAGTAAAAGTTCTCAATTATAATTAGCAGCATTAATTTTTTTTCATTATATAACATTTATCACAACATTTTGTCATTTTGCTTCCAACTTCTATGTTGCTAATTTCTTTGTGCTGTTCCAGTTTGGGAGCTGACCACCTCTTCCTGGAAGACTCTCCGCCTTTCTCTTCCTCCCTTGTCCAAAAACCCCTTTGCTACATTCCTACATCCACTATCCGTCTGTCATAAATTTTTTTTCTCTCTTTTCTATAATCTCACTGTCCGCTCCTGCTCTGTGTGTGGAGAAGGGCCTCTCAGCAGCTTGTTTGACCTGCGATAAGGATATGCTCATTGCTCAATGACGCCAAGCACATGTTGTTCCCTCCTGACGAGAGCGAAAAAGCCCCACTAGAGAGAATCAGGGAAAGTGTGTGAGAGTGAGATGCTGTACGAGAGAGGGATGCGACGTATAATTGTGCTCTAATGAAACATAAACAGCGTAGTCTGAGGGAGTGCGTCTGGGCAGGGCCCCTGGTGGCCTAAAGGCTCTGCTCTCCTAGGCTCTTAATTATGAGTGAGCAGGTCAGTCACGCCTCCTCTAACCTTTCACCAAATACTTTAAGTATTGTAAATAATGTGTGTTTGTTTATGTATTTGAGTGTCTCCTTGCACAGGTATGTGTTTATGTGCGCAGTGTGCGTCAGAGAAAAATATAGAGATTGTGTGCTTTGTGGGAAGCCGCACTCTAAAGAGTCCTCCAACTGTTGTCATTGCCTTCTGTATGACACCGAACCTGCTAACTTCAGACGTCCACCTGCCTTTTTATAACCTGAGATGTCCACATTCTCTCAAAGCCTCGTCTCTGTTTTACATTTTTCTCCTCATTCCAAATGGGGGGAAAAAAGCACAGCTGCCACAGACCTCTGCTTTCGGAGGTCACACATGTCTCAGTAATATGAAGTTCAGGAGTGACTGTCCTTTTGTTTCCTAGCTTGTTCTCCTTTTTGTCTCGGGTCCTCCCACATCCCAACTAGGTCTATCTGATTTCTCTAAAAAAATGAGAGAGAAATGCATGTTTCGTTTTTCTCTGCAATCTCATTGCACCATTGTTTATTCAAAGCAGGTGTGTACGGGTGTGTGTGTGTGTATGTCTATAAACTGTGCATGTGTGGGAATAACACTTGCGGCAAAGCTAGATTTATCTAAAAGAAGGGTTTTTTTTTTCTGCCCCCAGCCAAACAGTCTGACCACAAAAACCAGACTAACTAACCTCACTGTCTGGGTGGCTGCTCTGAGTTACATCGTCAAAGTCCCAATCAGCCAACACTTTTATTGTTATAGTGGTGAGAGAAGAGGCAGAAACATTACAAGAGACAGAACACAAACTCTAGAAGTTCAGAAACCATTTACAGCACCGTGCTAAAAATCTCCCTGAATGCAAGAGAAAGTTAAGATCACGAAAATAAGGACATCTGTGTCTTCATTCTGACTCTTCGCTTTCACACAGAGCTTTTCTCTCATCTCTATTTCTGCTGTTTCTTGCCCCTCACAACAGACAGGTGAAAGTAAAGTAGCTAACTAGAATGTCCTGACTCTTGACCTCTCACCTCCAACTTGACTCATCAGTTGATCTGCTCTGGGTGGCCAAATGTGTTGCCCTGACCTCAAGCCTAACAGTGACCTGGGGTCACTGCCAGTTGGTTTCTGCCTGCAACAGTACACACACAGCCTGGGAAAGGCTCAAGATGTGATCCGTTAATCATGTAAAGTACCTGTTACAAATAAAATCCAGTTCTGCAGATCAACAGACATCTAAAATTATTTGACATATTTTTCTGGAAATAGAAAAGTAGTAAAGTTTGATTACTTAAAAAAATAACTTTATATAAAATTAACTGATTTTATGTAGTTTACTTCTGATTTTGACTAAATGCTTCAAATGATTAAAATGACATTGCCTTTTGCACTTGTTAGCACTGAGGCTAAAGATATGATTTGACACTTAATAACTGGTGTGTGCTTCACTGCTTCTATAACTTCTTTGCAATGGTTTGTGTTTTAAAATTATATTGTTGCAAACCACTTTCAGCGTTGTATTTATGAGGAATGTCATGCAACTATCCAGATGATACCACTTAGTATACATACGTGGCATTTATAGTGAGTGTTGCATGTCATGGAAAATGTACCACAAATATTTTGGCTATTCTGGGAAGAGATCTTGCTGTGGAGCCAGAGTCAATACAATAAAATCTGCCACATTGATCTAAACAAATAGAAATGGTAAATGGCCTGTAAATAGTATTTAATCAAATCTGAGGACTCCACAGCGCATTGCATTGCAATCAGTCACTCACATTCATGCACAAATTCACACACTGGTGGTAGTAATCTACATTGTAACCACAGCTGCCCTGGGGCAGAACGACAGAAATGAGGCTTCCACTCAATTCTCTGCAGGGCCATCTAATCACCAGCAGCAGGCAAAAAGGTGAGAAAAAAATAATGATCATTAATTGGTACTGTCTCTGTAACTCTGTGAAATGTTGCAAGGCAACTCTAAGCTGTCTTACAGACAAAAAGGGGGTAAGTATTAACAACAAGGGATCAAGTAAGTGTGATATAGGAGAGGCACACAATTTAATTATTGTATTGCACTAATTTTTAGAATTGAGCATGCTAGGGATATACATGATGCTAAATGTAAAGGAAAAAAAAATCACAAGAAACACTTAGATTAAAACTCTGTTGGTTGCAGAAACGTGATCCTGACATTTTAAAGAAGAATCTGATCTGTCCACTGAATCAGCTGCATGAACATACTCAGAAAGTTTCCATCACTGGAGGCGAGGCGAGCTAAACAAGCACTCAGAGTCCAAGAGCTGGAGGAGAAAATGCAAACGGCCGCCTCTACATCTCTAATTGCATGTTTTCCCCCCACATACCTGTAATTACACACTGCCTACCACTCATCTCTCTGTCTGTGGCAACACTTGTGTTAAACCATAATGAAGTCTGGCTCTAATGATTTACAACTGCTTAGCATTAACACATACACTAACGGCTACAGACATGACAAAAGACGGCAAAATTACATCGTTATCAAACCAATTAAACCATATGCGATAAAGACAAAAACACGCACTCAAACAGCAAGTGAGGAAATTACCATTGTCTTCCACTTTAGGTTTGGGAAGCAGAACTACGCCAGTGCAGGTATACCTGACAAGGCCCACTTCACATTCTCTTTACCTCGAATCAGCCAATATATAATGAAAAAGAACTGTGTCCTTTGATTTATTTACATTTGTCCTGACTGACTAACTAAGTCTGCCTCCCAAGGACAGAACTTTGAGACAAGAATGTGTGCTTATGTGGATTCATTTGCATAAGTAGGCCATCGGCTCCTAATGGAGGCGTTTTGTTCAGGCGTTAACAAGGTGTCTCACTGGGCCTCTTGTTAATTCGTTCCTTCCTGTCGTCCGCTGACTCTGACGTCCAGGCAATCAGCACTACATTTGGGCTCTCTCTTTGTGTGATTTACGAGCTCCCAGATTCATTTAAAAGCCATTGTTCTCCTCTGACGGATACCATGGCTCCCCTTCGCTTTCACACTCCCGCTCGGGGACCGCACACACATTTTTTAACACTGTCGCCCGCTTACTTTATCTCTCACTCACTCACCCACTTGCTCAATCACTCAGCGCGTACACACTGAGCGGCCATCTATCATGAAGCGATGCTGGAGGAGATTGTTATCCTCAGTAACCGTATTAACCCACGGATCTCCAGCTCAGCCGGTGTGCTAAGATGCTGGACCAAGGGTGGGGGGGTGGAAGAGAGAGAATGATGAGGAGAAGATTAGGAGAGAAAGCCAAAGAAAGCTAATAAGTGAAACATTTATTCACTTGCATGTTTTTCATTCATATCTGTCATTCTCCAGATTTGCTTATAGAGTAAGGATGGAAAAAGGGAGCAAAACGCATTCTGTTGTGTAGCTGTTGAAGACAGTCTGACAGCGAGGCGTCTGTAAATGCATCAAGACACACCTGCGCTTGATTAAGTGTGTTTAGACTGCAAATGGAAGCAGGGAGGTAATTTAGAGAGCAGAGGTTTTATGAGAGTAATCATCTCCAATAAGGCCTGCTTGGGAATCTTAAGCACCCGCCCTACACACACATACACACACTGTGACTAATGCACACCACAGGCACAAACAGATAGACATCCTCGCCTTCCAACCCTCTTGCACCCGTGCATGGAGATTCTTCATGCCTCTCTGTTCATTACGAGGTTTAATAACTGGGTTTTAATCTTATTTCTCATAAGTGGACAAGTTGTGTTTAATTTTTTTGAGATGAGGACAAGTTGGCCTCCCACAAAGTATACTGTATTGAGTTACAGGCACTGCTCTGTGGTTGTGTAGGAGATAAACTTCTCTCTCAGTTCATATTTTCAAAGAGGCCTCAATGTTGCCACTGGGACAATAGTGATGGGACAATAGTGAAGTAAAAAAAAAAGTTAGAAAAAGGGAAGGAGGAAATGGGTTTAGAAATAGTTAAATATAATTATATTGTTATTATTAAGTTTATAAGAACTTAAAATAACATAGTTTGCTTTCAATTTTGTAATTTGTATTATATTTGCAACATCTGTACTGTTTAGACCTGACACAATAGACAGAATTAGACCATGGTGTATTAATAATCTTGCAACTCCTCTGACTAAAATAAAGTAAAATAAAAGTTTGTAAAATGTAACATATAGTAAGTGTGGACGTTTTGAACAGTTGCTCAAATAAAAGCACTTCTTGTTTGATTTATTGAGAAATTCAGCATTAACCCAGTGTTTATGTATTTGTACTAGTTTCCTTAAAATAAAATTATATTTGCATTGGGTAAATATGATACATCAAAATAAAACTCACAATATTGAGCATTTTTATGTTTAACTAAATGTTCTGACAAAGATCATAATAAAGATGCTAAAGGTTCCTGTCACGGGGAATTAATTCATAACTTACAGTAATGTTGTGCTACTGACAGAAAGAAAAACAATCACCCAAAAGCTGTTTTCAAAATACACAACTTAAAATTTCAACTTATTGTTAAATTTGTCACAAGACACATTTATAATCCATCATAGAAGCAGAGTGGCTGGAGAAGTCACTCTTCTCAGCCACAGCAACAAGTGTTGCTTGTCCTAGATTCCGGTATGGAAATAGTGACAATGAAACCATTAACCAAGAGTAGCATTTTAAATGAATCACAAATACTCTACAAGTTTTAAATCAAACATTTCTCAATTTTCGGAATTGAACAGCACATATTAATAAATAAAATATGTGCTGGAGAATCACTGCTTTTGACAGTTCAGGTGCTCGAGAGGAGCTTTCAGATGTCACTGTTGCAGAGACCAGAAAACTGGGAAGCATGGGCATCTTCACTTAAATCATGAAAATATGGGTTTTTCCCTGGCTGAAAAATAAGTAATTTTTCTCCTCACTGTGCTAATATAGACTCACACAACACGTCTCAACAATAACATGGACAACATTTACACTAATAGTGCTTTTATCATTATAAAAGTGCGTTCGTTCTTGCACAGTTTTGGCTCCAAAATAAACAGTAGACTGATGAAAATAGTGAAACAAACTATGTTATCACAATAAATAGAGGTCTGCGTATGATTCCAGGAGCTGTAGCAGCATGTGTCAGCTAAACTGTGTCGGGAAGACAGCCTGCAAAGATCCCGTAAGCACAGACCGTAGTGGCACGGGTTTTAGGGTAAGTGGGCTGTTGACAGGTTTTTGGATGGCTCACACTCTGCTTTGACAGGCCAGGAGTTATTATTCAGAAAGCCCAGTGGCAGTGCTCAAACCCTTAAACATGCTTAGCTTTAAGTGCACGTGTTTGGAGTTAGCCTGAGAGGGACACATAGACATCCTATAGATTTATAGTGTCAGTAGATGATGTGTTTGTCAGCTCTGGCCTGTGGCTCTTTAATGTCACCCAACCTGCGTGATTATACACTTTCTGTACTTCCCAGTTCCTGCCGTCATCATGATCTTCTTCCTAAACATTCTAAGTAAAGATTCAAAGTGTTTTACATGGGATATAAAGAACTGTCAAGAGAAACAAAAGATCGCATACTGAATAACATGAATCAACTTATTCCTCCAAGAGAAGCTTTTCTTTAAAGCGCCAACCTTACAAGACTCTAAGTCATAGGTCAGAGATAACAAAGAGATTATTTAGAAGAGATCATGAGCTGATCTGAGAAAACAAGTGTTCTTTTTGTTATTCTTTTTCCCCCCATCAGCTGTGATATTGTCAGAGATAGTCTTTCTTCTTTTCAGCTGGAGAACTTTCTGTAGTTCTCACTGCATGTGTTGGAGCTTGGTTTGGTTTGAAGGAATAACAAGGTGGACGAGCATTGCAGAGCAGTTCCTTCACTAAGTCAACCTATATATTTGCTTGAAAGGAAGAACATAGTAATGTGTGAAGGCTGAATGCATGTGTGTTTGGGTTCTGTTGCTATAAAGTTCAAAATCTGAAAAGCCTACTCTGTTTCACATGGTTAACTCGAGAACTTTCTACAGTCACTTTTTTATTATTCTTTGTTGTCTGTAAGCTGTATAATTTTGGGATTAGAAGTAATTTTAGCCCATAATTAATCCATCCATTTTCCTACACCCTTGTCCCTCACTGGGGTCGGGAGGGGTGCTGGTGCCTATGTCCAGCTATCGTTTCGGGCTAGAGGCGGGGTCACCCTGGACAGGTCGCCAGTCTGTCGCAGGAATGACATAATTAAGTCTCAACATATATATTTTTCTTATTATCCCAAAAAAAAACAACAGTACCCTATTGTTTTTTAAGGTTAAAGCTTTAGGGTAATTAGGTTCAACAAGTTCAGGGTAGTATTATTGAAATGCCTTTTTTTTAATCATATGCTATATTGATCCATCTGGGATGACAATTTTATTATTTTCACTCTCCCCAGAACCAACTGTAAACTACATACAAAGCCTAAGCAACAATGAAACAGGTGGAGACCTACATAACAGGTCAACGCTGATTATCGACATGTCAGTCTGAGACCTTAAGAAAATCAACACAGATCATGTTTTCCTTGGTTATTAATACAATTATGACATAATTTCATGCTCTTTTTTGTCCACTTCATATATAAATGATTAATTATTATTAATTTATTGTTTAACTTTTAATAACAGTTCTTTTTCCATCCTGATAATCTGCAGGTAAAGCATTACGTTTCACAACTTTTTACTGTCTGCTGAAGTGCTTCTGTTTAAAGTAAAACATTTGCTAATATGTTCCCTCCGCTTAGCCAGCTCTGGGCTCCCCTCCCCCAGGCTAATGGTTAAATAAACAGTCCAATGCCGGCCCTGTTGTGGGAACAGTCCAAGCAATCTGGGAGTATGTGTGTCACCCTGCTCACCTCCTCTCTAATGCTGTGCAGAGAGCAACAGCCTGCACGACTCCACCACGGGCCGACTTACACAGAGAGAGACACAGACAGTGTGATACAGATTATTTACTCATCGTTAGAAGACTCATTAACGGTTTCTTACCCAGTTCCCCTTCCTCAGGATGACAAAAGGAAGAAAGATTTAAGCAACTGACAAGAAGTTCTCATATGTGTTTCTGTTCCTTATTTCCCTTTTGATATGAACCCCCATCTTCACTTCACAAAACATTAAGCTTTATTAAAAGAAAACACATTGTACTACCTACTACCTTCATGCAATGATACCAAAGTTTTTTCTAAGGCCTCAAAGCATATATCATAGTTTTTTCATGTCACTTTAAGGTAAGAGATTAATATGAGTGGTTGAAGCCACAGTTTGTTCGTTGCAAGGTATTTTTGACCACAGAACCTTTTTAATAGCTATGACAGCTGTTACAGGAAGTTTCCCGTCTTTTGGTGTTTGCATGGCCTTTGGCCAAAGTTAATTTATAGATCTGTTTTTATCAGTTTGTTAAAGCTATGGCCTAAAAAAAGACATTTCCTAATGTGAGAGGAACCAACTATCACGCAGCTCTATCAATCAAAACTTTACCATTTAGTCACTGATTGGTAAAACTCATGACTACTGATGAAACAGAGGACTGTATCCTGAACTACTAAAAAAGAAGCAAACTTGTGAATACTGAAAACCACTCAAATAAAAAGTCTATTGATTTCCTTAAAACTGCAGTAAGAAACTTTTAATAAATGTGCTTTTTACATATTAGTCTACATTAAAAATAAGTGTCCCCATCTAATAACTGGTTATGAAACTTTAGGCAACAAACTTTACCAGTATGTCTTATACACCAATGATATGTATATATTTTTTGCATAGCTCTGGAAGATATTTTACACACTCTTCCTAGCTGAATTATTTTAATTCAGGGTCAAAAGAGAGTTTTTAACTCTGGATTACCTGTTTAAGGTTATGCAATAGCATCTAAATTATATTGAAGTCCACACTTTGGTTAATGCACTCAAAAAGCTTTGCATTGGTGGTGTGCTTTGGATCCTTGACCTCTAAACATCCAAGCTTATAGTGAAGAACTGAAGGACGAATGTTCTTGTTCAGGATATTCTGAATTACTGTGTTGGTTTTACATCAGATGTTACAGGATACACATCTTCCAAAAAGTTCCATGTTTGTTCGTTATAACAAAGAATGAAAAAGTCTGAAAGTATTGGGTCAATCATCAGGATGTTTTCTGACAAATGTGAGATTGTTAGTTATGTTCTTTTGTAAGGAGTCGAGCCTCAGATGTCTCCCATGAAGAGCCATTTTTCCTTGTCTGTTTTTTGTTGATAAATTATGAATACTGACCTTAACTGAGTCAAGTGAGGCATATATTGTTTTACATGTTAGTCTTGGTTCTTTTGTGTCATTGTTTGTGAGTGGTAGGTGTGCATTGTGTAGTGATTTCTCTATTTGTGAATAATGGCAATTATTACTCGCAATGGATTGATGGAGCGCTAAAGATTTTCCAGGCTGATACAAGTCAGTGACTTAATTTGTCATCTGTTCTTGAATTTATTCAGATGCAGGGCAGGATGTGATGTTTATTTTTTTTTTATATCTTTTAGTCTACTTTGTACGGAGCCCCTAAGGGGACATGGAGAAAAAAAAAAAGGAAAGAAATCCCGACTTATTATCTGGAGATCCCGACATTTTTTTTTTCCCCGCGTGATCTCGAGAAACTAAGTCAGGATCTCGGGATCTCGAGATAAAAAGTTGGGATCTCGAGATAATAACTCGGGATCTCGACTTAGTTTCTCGGGATCTCGAGAAAGTAAGTCGGGATTTCATTCCTTTTTTTTTTCTCTCCATGTCCCCTTAGGGGCTCCGTAACTTTGTGTCATGAAGAAAGGTTTTGCTTAAATATGTTTTTTGATTTTTTTCCATCTGGAAGTAATCAGATGTGGGTGTGACGATTGAAATTGAACAAAAATCATGGTTAAGTACAGTTGATTTATGGTTTTGCAAGCTAGGGGGCAAACACTTTTTTTTACATTGGATCAGGGTGGTTTGGAAAACTCTCTACTAAAAAATGTAATCAGTTGAAAATTGCCATCTGGTTATCTTTGTTTTGTGTTAAAATAGATTTTATGGCCTGAAACATAAAAAAAAAATAAAAAATAAATACATAAGCAAGAGGATACAAATGTTTTGTTGTGCTGTATTTTCTACTAAATAAAAATGAACACTTTTGTTCACAAGAAAAATGTGTGTAAATAGGCCCTCTATAGGTTTCACTCAGTGAATCTTCCAGTAAAAGCAGTACATGAGTAATTCCTCTTCTTTTTTCACCCATTCATTCAGGAAAGGGACATAGACCAGTAGGAGGTGGAGTCTGCGGGTGGTTGGCCATGTGCCGCTGCACAACTATGACACAATGGGTCACCAGGGCTATCCTCTCCTTCTGATGTGCACTGAAAATTCAGATGACTGCAGGAAGAGAGCAGCCTAAAGCTTGCTTTTATTGATAGAGGACAAGAACCAGGCTAATACACAAATTAAAATAACTCTTTATGCAGGTTTGGGTTAACTTTCACTGTTTTCTTTGACACAGTTAGATGAAACGTTTGAAAAAAGGCTGCAAGAGGAAAAGCGGGACAGTGAATGAAAGACAAACAGAGACAGGGATACAGTTAGCCAGGGATAAGTAGGCCATGACTCTGAATGGTGGCAGTGTCTTGTCTTTGATGTCAGTTTGTTTCCATATCCCGCACGCTTGATTGGACTGCTCCAAACAAAGCGGCAGGAGCCCGGTTCAACACTTCAAGCATGCACTGACACAGCATACCTTGGAGGCATATGTGGGTGCTCTTCATGAAAGGCTGCAAGCTAAACAGGCTTCACCGATCGGAAGTGATTCACTTTATCCTGAACATGTTGACCTATACGTCACCAGTAACGCTTTTTAGATTAACCTGCCATGTTTATTCCTATAACTGTTCCCAGAGGAGCTTTGATTTCCTCTTTTTTTTTTTACTATTTAAAAAATGAAATTCCACATCATATCGTCACCATGTTTGTTTTTTCTATAAACATCTCGCTTCAAGGCAGTCAAACTACCCTCTGTATCTCCCCAACCTATGCACACATTAGTTGGATACTGCATGTTGTTCAAGAGGAAAAACAAACTGAGTGAAATTACCTCTTGAGACTTCATGTTCAAATGAGAACACATAAACATACATGAAGCAGGTTTCTCCAGGCATGTTTACAGATGTAGCTCCCTAGTGACTGGGCTTACAGGGGAAATAAAGTCCTAAACAACACAGCGGCCTATAGGGATACACCACAAAAAATGCACGCACACACACACCCACATAGACATACACACATATTAATATGCATACCAAAGTTCATTTAGGAATCATACACCAAATATTAAACATTTACAGCAGACAGGTAGATGTGCTGTTTTCTTGATGTAATAGCAGGTACACTCCAGCAGGTGGGTAGAGGGTTGAAAAGCTAAGGGCAAACTGTAAATAAATTTGCTAGCCATACGTACAGGTTATTTAAATTTTAGAAATGTGCTTGTTTCTTTGGGGTTTTTTTTCTCAACAAATATACTGATGGGATAAAGAAGCATAATGGGTAAGCTCAAATTTAGTTTTGAAAAGTTTCAAGGCATTTATGAATTTAGACTTGGAGTAAGAATGAAACATTCAAATGCATTCATACGAGTGAAAATTACAAATCAATAAAAGCTGTTTACAGCGTATACCAACTCTACAGGCTTTAGTTTAACCCATTACACTGACACTGCAAACAACAGCATGACAGCTTAGGGTGAGAATAAACCCCAAATACTAGATCAGTAGAATCTGACATTAACTGGTTTATGTTTACGGTGAAGCTTATGTCTGAAACCAACAGAATGACAGCAATCCCCACCAAACTATGAACTTTGTTAATGAAGATAGTGATGTTGACAGTGTCAAACGCAGGCGATAAGACTAGCAAAACTAAAGCTGTAGACTCACCATGATATCAATGCACACCTTAGGCAAACCAGTTCCAGTTGAAAGCACTTTACAAAAAACAGGTGGGTATGTATCAAAACGTTTGTGTTGTTCCAGAAAGAACTCTTTACAAGATTTTTGAAGGAAAGGGTAATTTAGAAACAGGCCTGTAATTATTTGGTCCAACCTGCATTTCTTAACAATAGCTTCAAGATCAGCATGTTCAAAAGGGAAGGACACAAAAAACAACTTTTTCTTATTTCTTGGTGACTAATATCTGAACATTTTCTGTACAAATGAATAATGTTGCATATTTTTATATCTAGTGCCTCTCAATGAGTAATGACTTTTTCAGCACTGTTATATAGGACTCCAAACACTTTAATCTTCACAAATGCAATAGAACAGCTTATCATATTTTAAAAGTTACCACCTACAGTTTTGAAGGCTTAGCGGAAGGGCCCATTTTTTAAAAGTAGGGATAATAGGTAAGATCAGGCTCTAACCCAGTGGTTCCCGAAGTCGGCCCTCGAGGGCCAGCATCCTGCATGTTTTAGTTCTCTCGCTGGTTTAACATACCTGGATCAAATGATGGCTCATTAGAACGCCAAAGAAGAACATTGACATGCTGAAAAGGTTGTTACTACCAGCAGGGAGAGAACTAAAACATGCAGGATGCCGGTCCTCGAGGACTGACTTTGGGCACCCCTGCTCTAATCTATAACAAAAAGACAAATACTGGCTTTATAAAAAAAAAAGTTCTCATGGGGGTGTCAAGCTAACCGGTGCTCAGAGCAGACCTATTCCCACCTCATTAAGATACACAGCAAATAAGTGAAAGATGTTCTGATCAGATGAGAGAAAAATATAAGCTTTCTGAAAAAGATTGTCATAAAACAATGTTGGAGAAAACACTGCACATCACCCTGAACACAATATCCTTACCACAGTGGTGGCAGTATCATGCTGTGTGGGTGATGTTTAGGAGGGATTTGGAAGCTGGTAAAAGTCTAAGGGAAAATAGATAGAGCTAATTACAAAGTAATCATGGAAGAAAATCAGTTAAACTGAGTCAAAAAATTAAGAATAGATCCTAAACATACAGCCAGTGGCACAATGTAATGCATTAGATCAAAGTATATCCACATGTTAGAATGGCCCAGTCAAAGTCCAGACTTAAATCCAGTGGGGAAATTGAGAAAAGATGTTCTCCATCAAGTCTTACTGAAATTAAGCTATGGCTATTTCTGATATAGTCATAGTCCCAAAGAGTTGCAGCTGTTACTGCAAGAAAACACAAATGACCACAAAGAATTGACTCAGGAAGGCCAAATACACACCAAATCTTTCAGATATGTATGTACAATTAATTGTGAAAGTCACATATTCGTTTCCCTCTACTTCACAATTATGTACGACCTTTAAAACATAATATCCCAACAAACAATAATTTGGGGGGTTGTAACTTAAAATATAGAGATTCGAGGTGTAGAAATGTACTGTACATCCGCATTGCTAATAAAGTATTTGTGTACAGTATGTACAGTACGCATAGTACATATGGAGGTACTCAGACACGTACAAGCACCAGGCAGAATCCATAAATGCTGTTTAGAGAGAGTGCTTAGGCAGCACAGCACAGCACATTCTCCATGTCAGTCGTCCTGATGAAATAAGGTTTATGGAGGGGTGTGGTACAACAAGGTTAGGTCCAAAACAATGATTGTTTGTTGTAGTTTTATTGGCAGTGATAATTGCTCTCCCTACTTAAGGATGCCTTCATATAAGCAAGCCAGCATGCCACCGCACACGTGCACACACTTACGTGCCCACAGGAATGCATCCACACTCGTGCAGACACACACGCAGACATATGCATCCATGGTTAATGACGCTGTCAACATGTGCATTTCAAGAGCTTACTGATGTTCTCTTGAACTGTAAAAGGCACAAGAGAACTATTCTGTGAAAGGTTATTTGCTATTATACCAACAAGCTATGCATTAATGAGAATTCTGTAATATGGACTTTCTTGAGCGTCCTTTATATTCCTCTGAAAATAAAAAGGACATTCGTAGCAATTCATTAACAGTAATCTGTAATCTTGTACTCACTGAATATAAATGTTATATTTTCATTGTAAGTAATTTGTTGTGCAGGAGCCACCACATGTAGAGATCAATTTTATTCACCAAATGAAATCTTCTGTATTTAAAGCAGCAGCAGCAGCATGAACTCTTCATTAATCCCTGTTCCCCAAAAACACTGGTACACATGCAGAGAGGCTAGGGGTGTTTTCCTATGAGGCGTACGTAAAGGCAGGCAGGCTCAAAAGCATAATTGAACATGTAGCTACAACACCACAGGGAGTTGGCAGTGCCTAGAGAGAAGACTTGGCTCCCACAGAGAGGCCTAGAGCCTAACTAGACCAAGCTGTGCCAGGCACTGTAACATACTCACAGTGCACCCTCTCCTTTTCTGCTGTCCCACCCCATTAAACAGTTACCCCCTGCTTCTTTTTCATTTACTAATAACCATTTAGACATTTCTTATTCTTCACACCTACAACAGGGATCAATAGTTAGCACACCGTTAAATCATATTTCTCAGGAAACTTCCTTAGGCTCTGTAACAGATTCCAGGAGCTGAGGAGCAAGGGCCGTGTTCTGTCATGTCTGATCACACAAGCCCCGTCTCACAAAAACAAAAACCTGTGAAAAACGATCAAAACAGGAACATAAAATATTTATTTTTAGAACCTCATCACTTTAAAATTTATCTAAAGCAAAACTTATGTACCACATCTACCACATAGGCAAAGATATGTTATATGCACATTGTTTCAATGTATGACTTTATATACCATAAGAGCATACGTTGATGAGGAAAACAAGATAATGTTCAAGGAAAAGGCTAAAGACTTTATTAAAATCAAAGGTACTGCGTTCGGTTATACAGGTTTAGGGTTATGTGATTCTTGTCACAATAGTCAAACTCACATTTTTGAAAAATCAGAAGTAAACTCAAGGTCAAATCAAACAAAAAGTTTTATTATTAGAGGCAGATTTCAAAAATTGCTTATGAATTAAGTTTCTATTCGTGAATAGACTCAAAATCATGTTTACTTTTAAAGCATTAGGTAGATTTTATAATTAATGACTTTCTCACTGCTCTAGCTTTCTCCCTTGTATTAGTCACCACAGGATATGTGAAAAGGCAAAGAGGCAAAGTAACCTTCAGCTCTCATGTTATCAGTTTATTAGCAAACCATTTAAGCTACTCTACATATTAATTTCTTTAGAAAACGAAAATGAACATAATCTGAACAAACAGATTTAGTTTTGAGTGTTTATATGTTTAACTCAGACTATGTTGGGTTAGCTGCATAATCATACGGAGCAGATTAAAAGTAAACAAAAAGCAGTTTTGAAAAAAATATATATTGACAAAGTTTACACTCACTTATGTTCAAGTAGATACACTCATCTAAATAGTCATGTATAAACTGACATGAACACAGTGACAGATGTAGGAATAAATGCATATCCACAGGAAGAGCAAGCAGGCCTTTTATGCCAAGCTGTGGCCAGTACAGGAAAAAAAAAAGAAGTTAGTCTAATTTTGGAGATGGTGCCCAGCCATTACAGCAAGTCAAACATCATCATATCTACACCAGAACACTGTGGGTTTTCAGGAATGTTTTAGTTTAAACTTGCATTTATAAGTGGCTCCTAAAACTTACCATGTTTTAAACTTTTAAAAGTTTAGCTGGATTTCAAATGCTTGACAGGTTTCCCATGTCAAAGGTTTTAACCTAAATTATTTTATTTTGTGCTGTCTTTCAGTATGTCATGTGTTATGGTAGCAACAGTTAGATACTTACACTTCCCGTGCCTTGTACAGTGCCCTCTTTCACTGGCTCCCTTTGAAGAGTGTTACATAAACAGGCTTCTCTGGCACAGACCCAACTTGACCCAGCCCTGACCACCCCAGAGGCCAGGGTTCAAAAAAGGAAAATGTCTTTTTGAATGACCGAGAATGACATGTAGGGGGGAGATATTTAAATGCAAAACAAGGAAAAATGCAACCGCTAATTCATTTTAAAAAAAAGCAAGAAAATAAAAAAAACAGAAGAACTAGAAATGAAGCCAAATTAAATGTGTAACATTTCCAGGCCAGAGCAGAAAGCAGTGAGCGCCATGTTAAGCTTTGCCACCTGGAGGCTCCCAACCGTGTAGTTAAGCAAACACCTGCAATTGAAATGTTGCTCTTCTTTATATCCGAGTTTTCCCACATTGTTTTACATGATCTAGTATATTTCATTCATTTCTTCATGGCTACTTAATGAGGCCCAGCCTGTAATTGGGCCAGTTGTGTTATTTTAGGTTAGAAGCACAAAGTAATTGCTAATCCTCTGCTCTACTATACTGTCAAGATGCAGAAAGAGAAAAGAATGGGACTGAAAAGACAGGAGGGAATGCAGAGAAAATTCCACAAACAGAGGATTTGTGTCCTCTCTGTTGATCCAGTGACCTCCGATTAAATGGGAAGTTACTCAGCAGCTTAGAGATTCTGCAGGATTTAGCAACAACTTTCCTTCTTGACTTCTGCATCCTGTTGATGAACTCTGGAAATACAATGTGACAATGACATGGGCTCTTTTAGGATCTAAATATATATATATATATATATATATAAAAAATGAAAACTGGAAGTGCAACTCTCAACATTAAGTTGATTCAGCATATTGAAAGCATTACGCAGTGAAAAAGCTACGATATTCAAATTGCCATATCGTGACTAAGCGAAGCACTTGATTACTACAGTAAGGCACATGAACAGAGAACAAGAACAAGCTATGTAAAATTATTATTTTTTGTCAGTTTTAATTAATCTTGCTTTATCATTCACTAAACAAAGTAGCAGTTGAGAAACGTAGGAGGTGCAGCTGCTTCTTTTTCTTCATTTGCCTCTTATTGTTTTGTCACCTTTCAAACACAGAAACATGGTCAACTGAAAATGCAATAAACAAGAGAGTAGAAAAAAGAAACAGGTCTTGTTTCTGGTAATCCATGAGACAATTTTTGTCTCATCTTCTGTAAAAAGCTCGTAACAAAACCCATATGTGAGTCACACGTTTTATTTCAGTTCTTTTTGGTCGGGCTAATAGCTAAAACAAATGCATGTTGTTTTCATTCCACTTGTAAGTCAGTTAACTAAAAAAAAAGTATCAAATTTCTTTCAAAAGCATCACATAACTAATAATGTAACACTTGTGTTATGCTAGTTGCAATTCCTATATCCTCCAGCTGTTGTTTATGTGCTTCTCTAATGTGAGGCAAGTTCTCTCTCGGTCATTAAACCCTTTTTCTACGCAAAGTCACACATAAGACCAACTGCTGCTCATGTATGATTCAGCCTAAAATCCATGAAATTGGGAAGATCTCATCAAAAATGAAATAAAATTCCTACGAACTGGAACTGTAGAAACAGGTTGTAAATATTGTTTGGCAGTGGAAGTGTTCTACACTGAACATTTCTGCAGCAGAATTAACTATGAGTGATTACACAGCTACTGAGGTAATGCTTGACCTTTCCGAGACTTCAGTCTGTCTGGTGTTGCAAGGTGATGTCATCACGTATTTTAGAGCAGCACACATCGAAGAAACCTACCATGTGTTATAAGATGCTGATTGATAGTTTATTTAGGATCTACACTCGGGTGCTGCAGTGCTGCAGTGCTGCAGTGGTTCACGCATTATACAAATTACATCACTAAGAGAGTTTTTAATAATAAAATAAAAACAAAATGTAAAAAAGACAAGGAAGACAACAAGAAGTACATGTGATTTTAAGCGAACACAAAATTGTAGTACAATATATTCTGTTTATAACCAGAAACTTACATTATTTGCAGTTTTGTAAAACATTACTTTATTAGTCCTTTAAATTTTTTTTTTCAATAGGCATTAAATTACAGCGCTGCATTCCACTGACCAGCACTGTTGTTTTGTGTACATTAGTTTAAATGTACAGAAAATGTTTTCTGTACATTTTCTTTGGTAAAATGCATCCTCTGCCTGCTCCGCTGTCTGTGAGTGACAAGAAAAATAACAATATCTGATATGCTCTGATAATTATGTTTTTATTTTTGTTTTGTTTTTTTTATGTGGGGACACATAAGTAAGCAGAATGAGCACAGTGTTTTTGAGGCTAATAATGCATCTATGAGTAAAGTCTCTTTTTGTGTCCACATTGTCCATACTTTTGAAAAAGTGTTTTATGGTATCTGATTTTGTCAAACTCTCATCTCCTCCACTAAAAATAGAAAGGAACAACTGCTATTTAAATATTTGCATGCTTGTTTGGAGACCATAATATTTCTCTTTATGTAAACTTCCATTTTTGTCCTTTAAGTTTTTGTCTAGTTTTCCGTTAAGATTCAAAATATTGGTTAACATGCTATGACACACCGAGCTGTCATTTATCGGAACCGAAAGAAGGGAGGATAATGTCTGCTGCCTCAAGTCGTCTATTTTTTTCACCTCTTCCTTATTCTTAACCTGACTCACGTCAAGTCCGAGGGACAGTTAGAGAAGCCCTATTACAACATCGAAACTCAACAATGGTGGCCCTCACCATCGGAGTTTCAGTGGAAAAATTTTAGAGA
This sequence comes from Phalloptychus januarius, assembly GCA_902982915.1. Taxonomy (NCBI): domain Eukaryota; kingdom Metazoa; phylum Chordata; class Actinopteri; order Cyprinodontiformes; family Poeciliidae; genus Phalloptychus; species Phalloptychus januarius. The sequence continues at coordinate 365,437 of CADWAE010000201.1, read as the reverse complement.
AATTCACTCAGCACTTTTCTTGCAGTTCTCACAGAACCAAGTGTGCAGTCACGCTGCCAGATCCAGAACAGGAAAGAAGATGTGTGAACTAATGGAAAGAATGATAAAGTGTTAATGGTGTGACGAAAGAAAGAACAGAGGTCAAACAGAGCAACAGGAATGATCAGCAGACCGGACAAATGATACATAAGCAGTAGAAAAGGAGCAAACTGGATCCAGCTAGTTGCCAGAGTAGGTGTTGTTTTCGTATCAGTTCTTATTTTTATAAAAAAAAAAAAAAAATAGATTACCATCACTCTTGTACTTTTGTTAGTGGCATAAACAGTAAATCACTACTAAGATTTTTGCTGATGCCAACTTTGCAGTGTAAAAATAGACGAACAGGGCATCATATCACATCTGGTTGCACATCAACCAGAATACCAAAAATAGTAGCCTACTGATGAAAAGAGTTGAGGTTATGCAAAGAAACTTTGCAGTGGCTTCCAAAAGTACTCACAGTTTATCGTTTTACACAAAATGCAGTGTGTTTTATTGGGACTTAACAGGACTGATCTATACAAAACAAGCATTTAACTGCAAAATCGAGAAAAAAATGCCTGGTCTTAGATTGAAACATAGAGTGCAAACCGGATGTTCATGTATTCACACTCTTTTAATCACACTCTTTTCCACCTAAAATCTATCTTAGGTGGAAAAGTCTGTTGAAAGGTCAACTATTAGTTGTACGGTCTACAAATCTGGCTGAGGTAACAGCATATCTGTGAATCTGTACATCCACAGTTCTAAAATACAATAAAAAAATACATCATGGGATCGAAATCATTAGCAAATGAAATTCAAGTTCTAAAATATGTTCAAAGCAGTATTCAAATTCTAAAAATGACCCAACCTAGCAATCTGTGACTAAATCAGTGAGTTCATGTTTGTGTGCAAAGAGAACATTATACTTGTATACTAAAAAATTTAAAAACATGGAGACAGCTTTCACATGCATGCAAGGCATCTCTGACAGCAAAAAAGTCTATAAGGAAGGCCTTCTTTCAGTTCCTTAAAATAAAAGGGTTCATATAATGTGTGTGTGCGTGTGTTTGTGTGTGCCTGCATACATAAGTCAGCCTATGAGAAGCTATTAGAATGGGTGTGGGTGAACAAAGATGACTGTGGTTTTGAAGGAATTTCAGACTGTGCCTGGCCGCAAATAAATGTGAATGTGGATATATATCTCCAAGAGGCAGAGACAGATAAAAGACAAACAGACAGAAAGAGACAGAGGGAGATGTGCTATGATTCACGGTCTCTTAAACAAGAGGCCTCGGCCGTTGTTGAGGTTGCAAGATCTCGGTTCCCGCCATGTGAGAAATACAGAGGATGGAAGAGGCACTCGGCTCCAGAGTGCGCCAGACAGACCTGATTCCAAGCTGCGACCTCGTGACTGCAAGCAGAAGTCAAGCAAACAGACAAGTTGTTTTAGGGAACCCTGATCCTCTAAATTGCCAGTAATGAGGGGGTCAAAATGCTTTACTAGCAGGCTCCAGGCACGTACGCCTTACAGGCTCCATAACGTCGAGGGCCTCAACTTACTCTGCTGCTCACTTACTGTCATTCACTCTGCTCCTTCCTCGCTAGCTTATAAGTATGTTAATCATGTCAGGACACATGATCTGGCCTCCCTGACCTCACAGCTGCAAAACATATAAGCACAGATCTTCTGTAGCTGCTCTAAAGAAAGGGTTCTGAGCAACACACAACAGTCAAGAAAGAGAAAACATATATACACAAGTCTGGGTAAGAACAAACTCAATTCCCTGCTAAACTTTATTTGATTCATCAAGACTATATTTGCAGGGAAACAATGGTAAGAGACACACACTGTATGACATAAAATATAATATCGACACAGCTGACAGGGGGCAGTGAACAGGCAAACAGATAAATCAAAAATCTTCCCCTTTTAAGTTAAAATGAAAAACAGAGATGAACCAGTGTTGATGATTTCCAGCTTGATGCATCAGGAATGATTAGCAGTTGGTCGGAAACACAAAAATAGGACCTAGGATCTGTACCAATGAGGTGTTTAAAAACAGAGTCAGTGCGGGGATAGAAGAAGATTTTTAAAAGGAAAGTCTACTTTGATTTCTGCCGTCCTTTCAGGATGAGAGACAGCAACACTTTTAGGAGATAACAGGAAGGCGCTGGATGTATTAAAGTCAATGCTGTTGGATTTGTCAAGTTTTTTGGAGATGCTATATTTCAGGTAAGGATCTACATTCTGTGCATAATAAACTTACAATTGCTTTTTTTGTAATGCCAGCAATTCTAACTACACTAATTATTACCCTGGTTATGATCACTTAAATGTTCAATATTTCAAAAATCATTTGATTTACATTTATACATACATGCAGCATAACATTGCATTGCTTTCTCATCTACTCATTCCTCACAACAAAAAAGCTGGAAAATATATATGTATTTTGATGTCATTCCTTGGTGTAGATTTTCAGTCATCCAGAACATGTTGATCATTTGTGTTTAAACATAAAGCAACTGGGCTTCTTCTCTGATTTCTTGAATGTTTCACCTGCTCAATAGTTTTTTTATTATTATTCTACAATTCCTTGGAAGCCTCACACTTGTAAGTTCAAACTTTTCATAGGGTCATATGTGTCGATCGTCAAATAATGATGACTGATACATCTGACCAAATTGAGAGAAGGACCTTATGACATAATTGCTTACCAATCACTTAATTTGTATTATTGATCTGACATAATCTTTTAAGACCTGAAATCTCCAAACAATGCTCAGAACTGAAAAAAAACTATTTAGATAAGGAATGAACTATTTTCAGAAAACAAGAAGTCCATCTGGTTTCTATTTAGGCATGAAGGATTCATACTTTGCAGTTATTGAAGAAAACATTTGTATTATCAGATCAAAGTTTTACAAAAAGGAAAAGTGACAGGAAATGTCCACCATATCCTAATTGGTCCATCTCTCATAATATGGGGATAAAAAAGAAAAAAGCACTAAACTGAACCAAGCATATGCCGTATTCTCATGTCTCTTAGCATCTATACAGTGAGACAAACAGAGTCTCAAAGTCTCGTCTTTTAATCCTGGCATGTGTTGAGTGGAGCAGAAGTGGAGCCAAGTTTCCCAGTGAAGAGCTTCTGAGTTTAAGCAGCATGACAAACAGAAGGGATGCAGACAGGAAATGCATGCAGATGGAGAATGTTAAGTGTGTTTAGAAGAGACAGGGCCCTATGTGGCAATAATAAAACCAGGGGTCAATGCCCCTGAAGATGAGAAGTCACAAAAGACATCTGGGTTGAGGACAAAAAAAGTTCATCCTTGCATCACAAAGATAGCTGAGTGTGAATTAGTCTAAAGCAATTTATTCCAAGAGAGTAACTTTACATTACTGATGTGAGAAGGGCAGCAAGATTCAAAATTTCAGATATGATGAAGCAATTTGTAATTGTATAATAAATATGGTGTTGAATCTCAAAGTTTGAAGACAAGAATAAAACTTTGAGATAAAGTGCTAAATCCTAACCTAGATGAATGTGTTGCTTTAAACTGAGCAGTCACGCCGAGAGCGTGTGTCGTGAGATCAACACATGCCTCAGGAGGCAGTGTGTCTGTGTGTGGGTACACTTGGTTATCTCTGCACTGGCTGCCGTTTAGTCAAACAGAACTAGGCGTGAGGACGTCTGTCCGAAACCAAAGCATGACATAAGCCAGTTGGCAGGAGGAGGTGTAGGAGCAGGTGCTATTTGGAAACGAGGGAGGGATGGAGACTGCAGAGAAAGGTGGAACTGGGGAAGGACGGAGAGAGGATGGAGGGAGGATGGAGGCGTGGGACAGCAGAGCAGAGGGAGGTGCTGGAGAATGGGGCTAGAGCCAAGATCTGAGTCCAAGTGAAGCTATTTTTAGCTCTTTATCATGGACCATTCCAGCAGACCCTGATTGCCACCAATATTATCCTTCTATTTCCCCTTTGCTCATATTCAGCTCATCTCCAGCAGGAGGTAGAGCCACATTTAATCTGAGTGATTTCATATTCCTATTCTTGGATAGAAGCATTTTACACATCTATTGTAATATTTCTGTCACATATTATGCTTCACGTTAGGATGTCACATTTTTAATATGAATGATTTGGAGATATAGTTCAACACTAACCATTCCTACTTAAGCACTTTTCTGAACCAAAAATTTTAAGTCTCTTTTTGGACTGGAAACATTCAACTCCAAAAATAAAACTGTCATTATTTTGCTTTTTATGCCAAATGCCGTGTTGGATAAATTCCTATTCATCAAAACAAGAAATGAGTTAAACAGACTGACTATATCAAATTAACCTACCTTGACAGCATAGAAGGAGTTCAACAGGGCTCTATCCTAGGAACAAAACTATTTAGTCTCAAATTTGGAGACAAACTAGGAACCACACTAAAATCCATTAAGTTTCTTCAGAAAGACATCCCAAGTACTATATTTAAAATTTCAAAAGCCATAAAAATATAATTGAAGTGTGTTTGGTTTCTAAATGAGGTCACTCCATGAATGAACCATAACAGAAAAAAAACAATAAAACCAGAGCATAAATCAGATTTCTGCCTGCATAGGATCTGGTGATCGTACGCAGGATAAGGCATGTTGAAATAATAACAAGAAACCTTTTTGATAAGGATTAAAAACTGAAAAGTAATACTGATGGCTGGGTTGTATCGATCGCTTTTATAACGGAAATCAAACCACACCTCATCAAACCACACTGCTCAGAAAAATTAGGCATTAAAGTTTTTGGAGAATTTATTTTCTTATAAACTGACCCTAACTATTATTCAAACTGAATTGTCATAAAGTGTTGAACTGCAACATCTCATCTTGTCCTGTCACATAAGGTTAAAGAAAATCTTTTCATGCCATCAAAAACTTGAAAAGAAAAAATTAAGGCAGCTGACCAGCCAATAAGAAGATCAAATTTTAGGGCATGCTGAAACACAATATCAATGTCAACCCTGCGGACAGTAAGAACAAAAAGTTGGTCTCCAATGCAGAGAAATAAATCCATAACTCCCTAAGCATTCTCATAACTCACAGAGTGATTTTTGTAATAGATAAAGAAAATTACTGTAAGTGGATCTGTAGCTAAATCGTATCCAGGCCCTTTGCAACAGCAGGCAGTGGAAGAAAGTCACTGTGATAAGGTGTAGTGTCTCTGGGCCACATGTTACAGTACAATAGTGTCTTTGTCTTCCACTTATCTAGCTGCTGCTTGGGCTGCGGAGCAGAGTGTTTCAACAGCTACTGTCTGTCAGACCTTAGGACACAATCTAGCTCTCTGTATAAAGGCTTGTTGTCAACCAGTCTGCATAGACAAAGTAATCTTCTGAGCCAAGGCAGATAAGGAGGTTTTTACAGACCCACACAGATGCCTTCACAGGAAACTGGAACTGACAGTCCCCACATGAGGCTTTGAATAAAAAAAAATCAATTCAGATATTTGATACATTTAAAATAAATTTAGCAAAATAACAATATCAAAATATGTTTAAAAAATGAAATAAAAGCATGCAAGTTCCAAACAGGATAATAACTGGAGCTCTAAGGTGTGAACTGCAACTTAGGAAATGTCCTTGGCTTTTTGGTTGTTTTCACGGTGAATCCCAGAGTCCACCCACACAGGCAAGCCCTGCAGAGACCTTCTGTTCTTCAACACAGGACACAAATGTGCACAGCAAAAACACACACACACGCATAATGTAGGCTCAGAGAGACTGTCATGGAGAAAAGGAAAACAACAATAGAGAGTTGAATGATGGTTTCAATCTGCCTGCACTTCTCTCACTTCCACAACAAAGCATTTTTATTTGTCATTTCATGGTTTGCTAAAAGTTTGACATTTATGATGGACTGGCTGTATAAGCAATGTGCAGAGGGAGAACCTCTGAAAAGAGGAGGGGCAGCTGAGAATAACAGCTAAAATTAAACATTTTAAATGTGATCTCTTGGTTGAATAACATGGTAAGATACAAATCAAATGCAAAAGGTTGTAATAAGTCATTTGAAGATCTATTTCAAAATGATTTTCAAACAATATTTATAATTCAACACAAAAGCAAACAAAACTGGGCAAAATAATGTGAAAAATATAAATGATTTAACAACAGTGCAAACCCCTAAAGTAACCCTCTGCTACTCAAAAGTGTATTTTAAATAATTTTTTGTGTTTAAATTTTTTTTGGTGAGAGTGTTACCATGACACATCTCAACTTGGAAATATTTGCTATTCCACTTTGCAAAAGTTTTCCAAATCTATCTGATTCTGAAGCCATCTCTTGTCCTTGATCCTCTTTATGTGACCCAACAGATTTTCCATCAGGTATAGTTCTGGACTACAACTACAGGCCATTTCAAAATGTGACTTTTCTTCCGGTGAAGTTTTTCTTTGGTTCTCTTTCATCCTGTTTAACACTCCATTGACAAGTATTTATTTTATTAGTTTGCGTAGCACACATTGACAAGAGGACAAACTTTTGCATTCATGTGTTTTATGGAGCGAGGGGATATACGCATAGAACATACGGATAGCTCAAATTACGGCACAGCAAGATATAATGTGTGTTAATAGCCATGAAACCGCATGTCACTGTGGATAAAAGAACAAAACCAAGACTGAGAGCAGTCCTATGATTCACCTTCAGACTCTCTCCATCTCGGTTTTGCTGTCTGTTTATGTCGTCTTTTGTTTTTTTTTTTTTTCCCTTTCCCCGTCTCTTTCCCCATTACTTTCCAATTCCACTCTGCATCTCTCCTTTTCTCTGTCTTCTACATTTTTCCAGACCTGTGCTTTGACCTGATGGCTGCTGCCTAAGAAGGAAATTATCCTGCAGCACAGGCCAAGGCAATGCTGCGGTTATTCTTTGAAAGAGTCTATTTCATGCCACTCTTTACCATCAAGTATTGGTTAAACAAACGACAATCCCAGGAGTTTGACTGCTGCTCAGATTATTGACTGTATTATGTATCAAATCAGCTTTGCTTCTGTGAAAAGCCTCTTTAAGTGTGCTAACATGGCTGTTTAATGGCCTACTTCTTATGTTGCTCCTGCATGTAAGCAGCCTGTAAAGGCACACTCTGCTGCCAGAACAACTTGGCTCAGATTCAGTCAACACTGGTTTGATGTGAATAGCTTCATACTATAATGGCAGTCATTTCTTACCACAAGCTTTCTGTACCCTCGTTTCACCCTTTACCTCTGTGCAGTAACAATTGCAGGCCTCAACATGCTATGCCTTTATCATTTTAATGGTTTTCTTTTATGATAGAGTTTAACATAACTTCTTTTTTTATGTTTCATCTTATTGTGTAAGTTGAATGGTACAGTCCACAAATGCGATGCTGAAGGTGGACTTTAAAAGGCGTAATGCAGAAATGAAGGCAGGAAGAAGTACAGAAACAAATGCATCCAAACTCTCTCTTGGCTCACAGGCTGTTATTGCCGTTTTTGCTGCTGTTGTAGGGTAATAAAGTGATCCAGAGAAAATGCAGGAGGAAATGACGGGGACATTACCATGTGGGCCTTACAGCAGCTGGTCTATTTGGATGCATGCTTTTAATGCAGCATGTTTAATTTTGATCTTGTTGGAAATTCATCACTTAGCTGCTGGAAGAAGGCTTAAGGTGGTTATGTACTACTGTCAGTAAACAGCTGCACTGGCTAAATCCATCTATCAGTAGTTCTTGTCAAAAAGTAATGGTGTGGCTTGTCAACCTTGGGTGGGCTAGTGCTTATTCTCCACCTTCTGCCGTTGTGGTTTTACCTCTTTGGAAAACTGTGGCACAAAATGGCTACCAGATGTAAGAAGCTGGCATGGGTGAAAGTGAGCCATGGATGGAAAAACCTCTTTTTTAATAAGCTCAAAAGAAAACTCAGTAATAAAATGTTAACTATGGCATGAAACCAGGTTTTGGGGCTGCGTCAATACATAACATGCCATCATCGCACACAATTACAAGACTTTTATTAACTTTAATTTTTCTTGAGCAAATTTTAAATTTAAAATTACAAATGACAGCTAAATTATACTCTTATACTTCTTCATCACATAACTCATCTTTTACACCAGTCTGAATCATTTGTGTAATGATATCTTACCAGCAGGGGTGCTAAAGGATCCATGATAAATCTGTTCTACAATGTGCTATCTAGTTAAATTTATTTTCAAATAACAGAGAAAGTTATTTAATTGTTTTCACTCATCTTCACAGAGTTACTGCTTGTAGAAAAAAAACATTTTAACTCATGTGGTAACTTGAGCTGAGTAACGTGAAAATTTGAAAATTCATGTTCAAAGTTGCTCTCCAGTCAGTTCAGTCAGAATGGGTAAATTGTTGTGATGTGGCAAAATGTCAAACAGATATACTTTCATGATATTGTCATGATACTTATGCCTTTGAGAACATACAAACACATCCTGGGTCTGTCAAAAAAGACTCAACCTTACCATTTCTTTAAAAAGCCTCCAAGAGACCATTTTTAAAGCAGGCCCATCTTGTTTTCTATTAAGGTAAAGTTTCCAAATCCCATTTATACAGCCACTGTTTTTTGTTGCCTAGTTACAGCACGGAATGTCAACAAGACCTTTGGTGTTTCCCCTGAGTGACTCCCCCAATTTGTGCTCACCTCAGTAGCCAATAGGCCTATTATCTTTCAACATTCATAAACCTTCAGTGGGGAGATATGGACACAGTCATATGCAGTAAGCACACATACACACACGCACATACACACCCAAATACACACCCCCACACACCACTTATCTAGAGATCATCTACAGGCAGAGAGAGAGAGAGATGTTATTATAGGTCCCTCCCAGACATGATGTCAGTCAGCTTATAAGAGGGGTCTTTAAACCTGACACACACTGAGACTTGTGAAATACAACTTTTTTATTATACACAGTGTACAGTGTCGTCCTCTTTCTGACTTTAGATGAAGGAGTGTTGTGTTTTAATTCAGTCCCGATGTCCACTGGTGTTTGTTAGACAACAATCTGTCTCTTGTGATTTTTTTTCTGCTCTGACTAGCAGTTAAGTACATACTCTCCAGAAGCAGAGGCTCCTCAAAAAGAGGCAATGGAGCTGGATAATTATAGGTTGTATTTCACTTTGTGTGTGTGTGAGAGTGAGAGAGAGGGGGAGAGAGAGCATGTACAAGAGAGAGCAAGCGAGAGAGATAGTTTTGGGGTTTAAGGGGTGTTGGGGGGAGAGGATAAGAAAAAAGATGTTGTAATTTTTACTGTGAATTCCAGCTTGATAACCAGAACCAGCTGGCTTTTGTCTCTCAGACGCACATGTACAAACAGAATTATCAGTCCTCTGAATAAACATTTACTGGAGAAAATCTGATACTGAGATGTGAATGAAAACCTGCTGACTACACAGTGAGCAGAAAGCAACACGAGTGCTTGTCTGCTCAACTTCACTCCACAGGTGACCAGATATTTACATATATTGTAGTAAAAAGACAACATTTTTGTTCCCACCGTCTGGCATAAAATCAGACTAAGCAGTTTCTCCTTCAGGTCAGCTAGGACTACCAAATGTATGCTTTTTTTATATTTCAAAATAATGACAGAGACACAGAATGTATTATTTCCACAAATTCAGAAGTTTACACACACTAAGGTTGCTTTGCCTTTAAACAATTTGTAGAACTCCAGATGTTCATGTCATGATTTGCAAGCTTCTGATTAGTTCATTCTCAACATTTGAGTTTCAAGGATATACACTTTTGCTTGTGTATATCCTGGACATATTTTATGACAGCACCTTAAGAACACTGCTTCCTTTTGTGATATTATGAAAAAAAACATCAAAAGAAAAGAAAAAGAAAAAAGAAAAAAAGTCAGGAGAACAGTAAGACTAAAAATCTGCTTCCACCATTCTGAATTCATCTTTGAGTCCAATTTCCAGATGCTTGAAAGAGTCACAGGTTGCACATGGAGAATACATTCATAGGGGTACCTCCCACAATCCTTATCAGTGTTATAGTAGCTTCAAGCCCTATGCACTTCAACCTCCACCATGCACAGAGACGACTTGGCAGTTGACATCTCTACTAAGCTATATCCTTGACCCCAGCAGCCCCAGGCAACCCCTTGTTGTTGCAGTATTTAAAAAGATGTGAGGTACACAAACTCCCACCAGGATAACTCTGGAAGTGAACACAGATTAAAGTCTGCTCCTCTCAGAACGGGAGCCCTGAAGGCTACACACAGGAGTGCAATCGTGCAGGGGTGCGCACGTCTGTGTGTGTGTTTGTGTGCTCTGGCTGCTGTAACCTCTGCAAAGGTGTGTGTTTACAAGCATATGTTGCTGCACGTTCACGTGTCTGCAACTCCTTCCTCAATCTTGCAAGTTCACCATCTACAGGCCTTAATTTTGAGTAGACACAAGTGCTGTGCAAGGCCATATAGTGAGGCGATGAAAAGAGCCATTTCTCTCTACCTACAGATCAATGGGTTCCCATTCAATTAGAAAGTCTGAAACCATTAGCACCAAGCTAATGACTCCATTCTGGGGAGCTGGGAAGCATTGGCCTAAGGGTAGGATGGTGGCGGGTGGGGGAGCCAGAAAAAGCAGGGAAACTGGGTAGGAGATTTCCTTAACTGCATATATTATGGATTCACCACACTTTTTTAGTGTCTCTCAGAACAAGTGGCACAATTTGCCGAGGGCATAATACAGCAGGGTGTTGACACTTCACCCCTTTTGGCCTTCTTTCAGCAAGTGGTAAACTTAAGCCACTTGTGTTTCCTACCTATTTTGCTTTTCTTTTTGGATTTAGAGGAACTCCTTGTTTACAACAAGCCCCTAATTAGAGCCAGGTAATCAACGCTTTTAAGCAATCTATTCTAATGATATACTTAAGTTAAGGAACATCCTGCTACTGCAGTGATTATGGCAGCAATTCATTAGGGTTTTAAGTTGTGTGTTTTTATGTCGCCTTTGTCATATTTCATTTTTAGCAGCTTCTGGCGCCATTGCTCATCAACTCTGTTTTCAGTTATATGTTGTGAAAAATGCCATTTATTTTTAGCCTTTTTTGGCACACTTAAATGTTTCAGATAATCCATCCATTGTTGTGACCTGCTTATTATTGCAGGGTTGCGGTCATTGGGCAAGAAACGGGGCACAACCTGGACAAGTTGCCAGTTCAACACACACCCAAGTACAATTTAGAGTAACCTAACCTAACAATCATGTTTTTGGACTGTGGAAGCAGGCTAGAGAACTAAGGCCTGTGGAGGGAGAACATGAAAACTCCATGAAAAAAAGTCTCTGTGCTGGGATTCGAACACAAGACCTGCAAGTAACCGTGCTACCAACTGTGCCATTCAAACCCCGCAGAGACATCAAACCATATTCCAGTTAAAGATAACAAGAATCTCTTTTTCAAACACAATTTGTTTTAATAAGGGGTAAAAATGATTTAAAGTCAAAAAGTAATTGCCCCTTAATTCTAATGAATGGTTGTACAACTTGCATGAGTGTATTGCGATAAATGGCAATGAGGATTTTACATCACTGTTGAGGAATGCTGACCCACTCATTTTTGAATAATTGTCCTAAGGAGGTTTTCTGAACATGAAGAATCTGCTTAAGGTCTTGATACAGAATTTCAATCTGATTCAAGTTTGGATTTTGATCAGCCCACCCCATAATCCACATTATGTTTAACTTTTTTTAAGCCAATCAAAAGTGGACATACTGGTATTTTTTAGATCACTGCTGCCTTTGAAATCTGACAACTGAATATTCTTCTTTGAGGATATTGGTAGATAACAGAATTTATGGTTCTATGAATGACAGCAAATAATGCATGTCCCCACAGTACAGCAGCTACACAACAACATATGACCACAGCCATGTTATTTTCAGAATTGCTGTTAGTTTTTCTTCGACAGACGAAACATTATGCACACTAGGGATGTATGATATGGCATAAAATTAATATGCTGATATATATTGTGGATGGTTGTAAGATATATATCACAATATGTTTTTGGTATAAAAAAACATATGAATGAAATGAAGCATAATAAATAAAAAAAACATAATAATTGAGTAAAATGTATACATGCCTGTTTTGGAAAGTAAGGCGTGCACTGCTTTAGATGTTTATCAGATTTCTTTTTTGACTTGTTGATTTTGGTGGACAGGTCATGACTGAAAAGGCTCACCACAGCTCAAAGTTTTCTCGATTTGTGGATAATGACCCACTTATGTTAACTTGAGTCCCAAAACTCAGAATACTTTCTGATCCTTTACAGATTAATTTAAATGAATAATGAATTTTCTTGTCTGTTAATGAAACTCTTTAAGTCTGTGCATGAGAGAGAAAGCGAGAAAGAAAGACAGAAAGAGAGAAGGAAAGAAAGGGAGAAAAAAGAAGGACAGAAAGGAAGAAAGATGGAAAGAAAGGAGGAAAAAAAGAAATGAGTGCATACGTTAAGGTTTTACAGGTAGGAACCATGTGGCTATACAGGCAAAGGTAGGACGCCATGGTCAGAGTCCATATCCTGTGTCTTAATGATGTGTGCTGTGGCCTCAGGGGAATGAGAGCTTTATTGGGGAGGCAGCCTGCCTCTGGTAAACACATGCTGGAGTGCAGTGAAAACACTGCTGGCAAAGAACTGGGTCATTTGGGATAAGCACGAGTTCAGCATAGCCATGACATTATGTTAGCTGCAAGATTTTATTTGTGCCTTATGTAGAAACTCTCTTCTCTTAAATATTTGTTTAACTTGACAGCAGTTTGTCTTAAAAGACTGGTAACTTAAACGTATCTACAACACTTCATTGCACACTACAGTACTTAAATACGCACTAAAGTAAACCACATTTGTACAATGTCCTGCAAAGGAGTTCACATTTTTTCAAATGTCACATTACAGCTGCAAAATTATCTTAAAAACTTTAATTAAATTGTTAAATGTTAATGTGGCCATATTTATATCAGTTTTTTTCTTAAGATCCTCTCCTATCTTCTTTATGCTAGAAAAAAACCTTCTGAACTTAAGTAAAGCTACAACTCATCTTCTTAGATCAGCTTATCACGATCAATAATGCCATCAAGTTCAGACATTAAACATTCAGTTCTAACTTTTTAAACTCGGAGGTGAAATTGCTCCTCATAATTTTAGCCCCATGGAAAAATACTTTAGAGGCAATATTAGTAGTTTCACTAACAACTTGAAAAGTCTTTTTAGATGTGTACCTCAATGTTTTTCGTCTGACCAGAACCAGAACTTCTACTTGTGATGTCAAAATGTGAAAAAAATGGATATGAACTGTGATCCTGTGTCATCACAAATAATTTTACATCCACTAGACAAAAAAAAACTAAATCTAAGACCCCTGTTGCTTATGGTTCAGATTTAAATATTTTCATCAATGTAGTAATATTAAATTTAACAACAGTGACTGTTCACAGCGAATGAGCCATGAGGTAAGAAGTTGGTCAGAGGTTTTTAAAGTTAAGCTAAAAAGCAGAGCATGTGTCATTACTCTGAAAAAATCACTTCTCATGATTCTGTCCCTCCTGAAAGAGGATCGAGTGTTAACTTGATCACTTCTCCAGACCTCAGATACTCATCCTTCTTGGAAGTAGTGCTTCATAGCGTTTCAAGAGAAACGCTAAATTGCTTCTTGTTTGATTGCTCCAGCCTAACTGCTGTAGCACAAGAGGAGCCAGGAAAAGTAATTGTACGCTGTCATAATTGACTATTTGGGACTGCTTTACTTTTGGGACCGGGGACTGCCAAGGTGGTGGAGTGGGAGCTCATATGGGACAGTAAGGGAGGTGGCAGGTCGGAGGGGGACATTGATGTGGGTGCAACAGTGAATGAAGAGGAGGGAGCATGGCTCTCCCTAAGAAGTGCTAACTTGGACAGTGGGAGGAATTTTATGTGGTTTATCCAAGAGCTGCTCCATCTGTATAAACTGACGCCTGCCAAAATTTAGCCTCTCTCGCTCCATGCACACATTGCTTCCAGAATGTCGACTCCCTCTGTCAAAAGAGGAAAAAGAAAAAAACTTAACTCTCTGTGCTCAATAAAACTTTAAAAAAAATTATAAATCAGCCCAATTTATCTACCATGTTAACAATTTGCATCATCCTCATGCCGGATATGGGTTAAAAGTTTTTTTCCCAAAAAACACCCAGATACATAAACAGCTCACTCCTGGGCAACATCCCCCACATGTTATAAAACCCACAAATGAGAACACGCTGAGCAGGAATGACACACATGAGCACACACTGTCCATTGAGAAGGTGAGTCCTGTGGCCGTCCTGGCTGCAGAGTACTTAAACGAGTACTTAAACGAATTGTTTTTGCCCGTTCTGCTGAGCTGCTCTAATGACAGTGGTGTGGAGACAGGGGTTATGTAAGTGTGAGCTGCAATCACACTCCACGCCATTTAGACGTGACTCAGCTGGCCCGATGCCTGTTTGCGTGAGTGGGTGCATGCGCGTGTGCATGTGTGTGTAAGCAGGACAAGGGAAAAGTAAGACACTGCGATAGGGACACTGAGACAGTGTGTACAAAAGAAAAAAAAGTAACTGGACAGGGAGCAGGAAAGAAAGAAAGAAAACCAGTTCAAATGAGGTAGAAAGATAGCTTAGCTTCTTTTTTATATATATGACTGTGTATGTTGATAGTATAAACATTTGTTTTTTTTGGTTATTTTTAAATAAAATAAGCAAAGTTGGCTTTTATTGTTAAGTTTTTCAAATATTTGAGGATGAGGTCCACCAGAAAGAGCTGTTTATTTAAGCATTACACTCTGTCCCATTGGTTTCCTGGTAGAGTTATTGGTTGACTGGCATATTTCCACAGGATATGACAACTGTGTGATCACCTTTTCAAATTCAAAATTCAGCCCAAGAGGGATAAACACCTGCTCTACAGCGCCCCCTTATGCACCTAAAACCGAGCCTCTTTTTGTAGCTTGCTTGTGTCTCTTTAAAACTTTGCTCTTCCTTTGCCAAGGGGGCAGGGTTTGTACTCTGAGTCACTGGGCTGTCCCTGGCACAGACAGACACATGAACATAAATGCAGGCACACATGCTCAAACACACCCACACACCTCCTCACGCACACACACACACTTGAACCTCTTCATGTTTATGAGTGGAGCTGGCCTTCTGCCCAGCTTTAGGGTTGAATGGCCTCAAAGCTCAGCTCCTTAACCCTTCAGGAGCTCACAGTTTCATTTTTACCCAAGACAGAGGCTTCTCACTATGTTAACACTTTACTGTTCTGGACCAGCTTCATCCAGCCCATTAAGCAAATCTGAAAAAAAAAAATCACCACATGCTGTAAACCAGCCATAACTGATGGTCAATACTTCAAGCAAGCTGCTACATTCACATCAGCTGCAGCTGACTCCTTCCAAAGAGGTGTTACAGAAAACGTAACTAATAATAGTTTCTGCCTCTTTACTTTCAAAGTAAGTTTTCCAACATTTGCTAGATTACAAATAGTGTGTGTTGCTGTTAATGACAGTGCTGGCTCCAACAGTAGCTTCTGAAGAAGAAAAAGAAACATTGCATTTCTTCAGTGACTGAAGCCAACTTCATTGTGGTACTTGGACAAAGCTTTAGGACGAGTTAACTTAATCAACGTGCTGCATCCAGCCAAATGTTGAAACTTCAGATGTCCAATAAAATGGTGGTATTGAGTGGAGCAGAACTACTGCTGCACAAATGTGGCATAACTGTTTTCAGCTTAACATGGTCCAACAAGGAGACTTTAAAGCCATGTCCTCCCTCAAATCTTTAGGCTCGGTTTTGTTATACCCAGATCAACAGAGATCGTCACATTGGGACAAAGTGACTAAACATAAACATAGCCTTTATTGTTTTTTTCTAGTATTTTTTGCTTACTTGTTTTTATTCAAAATTTCAAGTGCAAATCAAATCATATAAAACAATATTTTAATGCATAATAAAAAACAGTATTGATATACGGCCACCTGAACTGTGCTCCATATTTGTTTTTGCTTCTTTATATTAGAAAGTGGCTCTTGTAAAGTGTTACAGTCATTATGGACATGTAAATAATGTCTCAGTTGTAAGTATTTGTACAAATCATGGGTTTGGGTATTACTGCATATATATTTTTTGGAGTTCTTGAAAGGAGATTAATCCTAATTCAGTCCAGTTGTGTAACCTCAAGAAGAAATTCTGATTTATGGTTAATTTGTGTTGCTCTGCATAAACAGTTGGGTAGATTCAGTATCTTTTTAATCTTCGAAAACAGAATAGACTTACCCACCAGATCATTATTGTTTTGGTTTACAAAAAGAATAGCATCAAGGAATATATTCAACATGTTGAATATGTTGTTCCATTTTATTCCAAATTGTATCTTCATCTTGGCATATCCATGCGACCACTGGCCTGAGTAGAGCAGTACTTTTTAAGATTTGCCATGTTTAATCCCACAAGCTCTGTAGAACATGAACAATTGCTTTGCAGATGCTAGAAACAGGTCATGTTATAACCAAGCACTGCCAGCTGACAGGCAGTGCTTGGAACTACATGGGAAGGTGACACTGCATTTCTCCAAGTATCATACAGCCTCACAACACTCTGGTCCTCTCTATGACACCTCAAAGAAAGCTGAAAGATGTTAGCGTATGTTTTTAAAACCATGGTGTGAAACAAAGTCTTATCCAGCCTCTGTACTTACAGACACCCATCCTCCATCACTCTACACATACTGTACCAAGTCTAGCACAATTGAAAGGAACATGATATAGAATGGATGAACATGGGTGGTAAGGGCACGAAGAGATGGTGTTAAGTGTGTTAAGTATGATGAGTTTAGCGACAGATGATTTGACCTCAGGGGCATCAGTCATTGGATCTCAGTGCAAAAGACGTTGAAGCCCTGTTGCCTCGCTGCTTCCTGGAAGATGGATGCCTGAGGTGCTATAGTTGCTCCAATAACCATATGAGCTGGAATGGAAGACTGTTGCCCTCCCACCTTTACCAGAGGATAACCTTCTGAGTAATCCCTGGAGGGTTCATACTAATAATAGGATCCTATTGAAATGATAGTGCAGCACAGAATTAAATGACAGTCAAATGTATGTTAAACAATAAACGCTTCGATGCAGTATGACTCGTATGGATGTGACATATTTAGGCCTTGCAGCATTGTTTTAGCTAGAACGTACCTGAACGTACTAGAACGAAGTCTAAAACAATTTGTGCATGGTCACACACACACAAATTAAGCATGGTTACAAAAGAGGGTTCTGTAATTCAAGTGTGTGTTAATGACTCTCTCAGGCACACTGGTGAAGACGGTGAAAACTCAGGCTGTGATTTACTGTGGAGCAATGCAAGCTGGGACACGACCCAGAGATTCACGCTGCGGCACACTGATGCTCTGCACACAGAAGCTCAGACATGGCAAGGTAGTATTTAGAAAAAAATAAAAGTGCACAAATAAGGAGCTCAAATTGGGTAAATAAAATGTTTCCACAAGAACAGATTTTTATAAAGACTAATTAAAGCAACAAACTCTTTAATCATCTTTTGTTTTTAAAGTACATTCATTTTTGGTTTGTTTTATGACCAACTATACTGTAATGAACACTGTGAAATATATTCTTCTTCCCTTTATATGGCCTGTTGACTGCTTTAAAAGCCAGCCATCAATCATGACAGTCACTTAGCAGCCATTAAACTGTAACTATGTTTGTATATACAGTCCAACCAAAAACAAAAACATATGTGTTCATTTACAGGCCGCAATCTTATTACAGTCATGCAAACAACTTGTTTTGTTTTTGTTTGGGTTGTTTTTTTTTCCTTTACACCAAATGTAGATGGGGGGGGGAAAAAGGAGGAAGGTATTAGCGATCACAAGTCTGTGGGCAGTGATTGCTGGTAAGAGCTCTACCGCACCGTCGCATGTCGGCAACATGCAGTTTTCTAAATGAACTGAAAGTAAAACAGAGGGGATAAGCGCTGATGACTTTTTCACAA
Organism: Phalloptychus januarius; assembly: GCA_902982915.1. NCBI lineage: Eukaryota > Metazoa > Chordata > Actinopteri > Cyprinodontiformes > Poeciliidae > Phalloptychus > Phalloptychus januarius. The sequence goes on along the minus strand of CADWAE010000201.1, from coordinate 347,349 downwards.
AAACAGAACAAAGGAGTACAGTAAGTTTTCTTTTACATAAAAATGCATACTAAACACTTTCCTGAGTTTTGGAATCACTCCAAATGGATGTACAAGGAGTATACTGCAGCCTATGGTACCATAGAAAACTTTTTATACCTCTTGAATTTTTCACATTTTGTCAAGTTACAGCTGCAAATGTAAAGGTGCTTTATTAGTATTTCAAGTGATAGACCAATATAAGCTAGCACATAAATGTGAAGTAAACAGCAGATGCTTTGTTTTCACAAAAAAAATCTAAAATCTAATGTGCACATGGTCTTTGCTGCTTAAGAATAGTTCAGTGCATCCAATTACCTTCAGAAATCACTAATTAGCTAACAGACTCCACCTGTGTGTAATTTAATGACAGTATAATAAAACAGCTGCTCTATGAAGGCCTCAGAGGTTTATATAAGAACATTAAAGAACAAATTGCATCACAAAGCCAGCAGAAAGTTCAGGGATACCGCTGTAAAGTGGTTTCAAAGTTAAGTTACAAAGAAATATTCCAAACTTTGATCATCTCATGGAGCACTCAACCAGTCATCTGGAAACTGAGTACCACACAACTGTAGCACCACTTAAACTCACAGGATGCTCAAAGAGAGCATTAATCAGTGAAGCAGCCAAGGTAACTCTAGGGGAGCTGTAGAGATACCAGCTAAGGTGGACAAAACAATTTGACAATACAGCTATCAGTACTGAAATGTACAAACCTTGCCTTTGTGGAAGAAAAGCAAGCAAAAAGAAACCCTTGTTGAATTAAAACCATAACATTAGATAAATCAGATGAGAGCAGACCAAAAGGGAAGCTGCAACTCAGCTTAAACATGCCCTTCCCATAGAAACACATGAGAGCGGTGGCATTGTGCTGTGGGGAGGGGTTTTCCTTCAGAGTTGATGGGAAGGTCAGATGAAGGTAAATTATTGGGAGAAAAAGACTTGCAACTGTACTTGCTGCGAAACGTCCACTTTCCATTTCTGTTATGCAGCATTTCATGTTGACCTGTAACAATAAATTCTAATAAAATGTCATTCTTTTATGGCAAAATGTGAACAAATTTCAAAGGAGTTTATCTACTTTTTCAAGGGATTGCAATTCCCCCATGTGTTTTCTTTGGATAATCTGAACTTCTGCACCTTAGTAATATAATCGTTAAGATACAATGGTGACATGAGTTGGATAATATCACCTCTGGCTGGGTTAAGAAAAGACTGATGAGGTTTGCTTTAGAGAAATATACTCCCCACCAGAGAGAAGTCCGTTAAGTCCTGTTCACACAGAGCACAGCTCTGTGCCCTACTTCTGTCCTCTACCAAGAATAACACGTACCTGGACAACACTGACCATTTAGACAGCTGCAGCAGAGTACAGTGAGAGAGGCCAGGAGTGAGGGCTGAGGGCCAAGAAGGAGGAAAAAGAGCACAGAAGGTAATAATGTGAAGCACAACGAGTGAACTAAAGAGAGAGAAAGGAGAAACAAAGAAAAGAAGAAAAAAAGGACATAAAGTTGCAGCAAATGAAAGCGACAGGGAGATATGCCCCGATCCTTTTAAAAGTTAGTTGAATCTCTGGAGATTTAATTGAATTTGAAATGAGTTGGGAGCCACAAAGTTAGCAGAAGCTCTGGAAGGCTTAGCAACAAAGATGAAGAGCTGGTGAGTGACAGAAGAAAAGAAAGACGGAGGAGGAGAGAACTCGGTAAGAGTTGCATACATCTCCAGCCCGTGTGAGGGGGGGAAAAAAAATAATAAAAAGATTCGGCCACGCACAGGTAAATTGATCTCACGGGAGGGTGAGTAATGGTGGAGCAAAAAGCAGCAAAGGAAGGTAAGGATTTGAAACACAGAAATACTCTACAAAGTGCGGAAATATGGAGTCGTGCTGGCAGATAAAAGAGACGAGCAGTGAAGTTGCAGAGGAGTGGACAGAGCTCGTGAGGAAATAAGGAAAGAGATTTAGGGAGGGCCAGCACTCCAGAGGGCTCTTTCCAGAGCAAACAGAGCCTAATAGAGGGTCTGTTGTCCAGGTCAGGGTGGGCCAGAGGAGGGACAGAAACACTGGGATGTGAAATGTGACAAATCTATTTAAGGGCCTCAGCTGAGGAGGCCTTCTGCACTCTAAAGCCGGTTGGAGGGGCAACAGGTCATGGTCAGGACAGTAGAATTTAAAACACCATTTCAAGTGGATTAGCTTAACTTGGGGAGGTCTTGTAATTACATTTTTATGACCCACTGTATATGTGATCCATACCTAAACTCAACCAGATGATCCAGGTGCGAAGAAAGGGCTTTGTGATTTCTGTCAAATTGTTGCATACACCCTGAATGACAAATCTGATGATCTGGATAAAAAAAAATGTCAGTCAAAACGTACAACTTCAATTTGCCATGTGCAAATAATGATTTCCAAAGTATTCATATCAGTTAATCTTGTATTTTGTCATGAAATAACTATAAACTTCCATGTATATTATTAGGATGTGGTAGACCAAAACAAAGTAAGACATAACAGAAAATTAAACAAACATATCAGCAAATAAAGAGGTGAAAATATTGCCTGCAACACTTCAGTGCTGTATATCGCTCCATCCATCTTCCTGCTCCCTGCTGAAGAAAAGCATCCCCACCCACAGAATGATGGTATAGCCATCTAGTTTTTTTTTTTGTTTTAAGACTCTTGTGCAAAGTTATTCATCACACAAAATTTTGCACAAATGGGGAAAAGATTCATTTTGATCTCCTCAATATTTTCAACTTTTGTTTATGCCACGGAAACCTTTCATCTTTTGTCGTTCCCAGTGAGTCGAATCCATTTTATGCTGCCAGGCATAATCCTCTGCTGGAGAAAGACTTTTGGGTCAAAATCAGTAGCTCAATTAATCTGCTTCGAGTAATATGAACACATGAAAATTTTCAGATTAACTGCGTGCATTTAACACTTACAGCACTAATAAAAATCTGTATAAATTTACTTTGCATTTTGTGTTGGACTATCAGATCAGAATCTCGTTTTAAGATATTGGCACTTAAAAATATTTTACAAGCCATTGTAAATAACTACATTGTAAATGACTAAAGTTGGCCTTGATTTCCTTTTTTGCATAACATTTTTGGAAAATGTACAAGTGCTACCACATTTTTGTTTTTTTCACTATTGTTGGGTCTCTGTGTTTAATTTTCAAGAAAATCTTATTAACTCAAAACTATTGATTGACTTCTAAATGCCTTCCTATTTCTATCCTAAATATGTGGCCAGATTTTTTTTTTCATCACACCTCGCTACTAATTGCCCTTGATTCCCACATGCCCCTCTTCACATTCCATTTTCCTCTGCACTTTGATTTCATATGTGCATCACCAAGCCTATATTCTTCTATAGCGAAGCCACACACCGTCTTCCTCCACCCGCTGCTCTGCCTGGATCATGATAGGCCCAGCTATAGCAGCCGATTATGCAGGCAGCTGTCAGCCCTTTCAGGTGAGGCCCCCCAGGCGACAGTTCAACTGCTTCAGTCTGAGGTTGTGCCACCGAGCCTGACAGTAGCATGAACAGCACAGAGAAAAGAATGTTAATGGATCAAATGAGATGAGCACCGAGATGAGAGGAGGGAGCACGGAGCGGAGAGGAGGGCACTGGCAGCCGCTCCTGATCAGCTGTCATTCACACAAGTCCTCATGTGTGCGGCAGTCTGTGTTTATTGTGCGAGTTTGAGTGGAAAGCACTGGCCGCCCAGGATTATGCCCCCAGTCACTGACATGTTTTACCTCCACGCCGCCTTGAAGTTTAAGACATAAAGGAAGAGTGTGAACAGAAGGAATGAGGGGTTGATAAAGGGAGAGATGGATAGATGTGGGAGGCTAAATACAGAACCCGACTCTGTTTCTTTATTCTCGCATCTAACATGCCTTTCCAATCTTCCTTTCACTCGGGTAACTCCACCCTCTTTTTGGATGCCTGTCTGCCTGGGAGCAATACCTTATTGCGGAAAAGGCAACATATCAAAACTTAACGGCATTTCCTTTTCTGAATAATGCTGAGTTCAAGATTATTCTGCTTTGAACTTCACTCGTGCGGTTGCTTCTTCCTCCTTCAGGGCCAGCCTTCATGAGCGAAGATGAGATGCTTTCGCACTATCACTTACGGGCAGTCAAACAGCCTCCTGTGTGGTTCGTGTTACCGATTGAAACACCGCCTGATGAATTCTTCCATTTCCCTATTTTTTTCCTTGCCATTTCTAGAAGCCTGATTTCTCTGCAGGACTCAACAGACAGAAAGTTAAAGCCTACACGTGTATGTTTTCATGCCATGAATAAAGCGCTGTGACAGCATAGGCAAATGGATATTTGATCACCAGCTAAAGAGGATTGGAGTGACACTGAACCAGAAAAAGCCTGTCAAGTCACGTTATGACGCCCAGCAAGAAGCTCACTCTGCATCTCTCTTGGTGTCGCCTACATTGTCACCCGTAATGAGAGTGCAGGAAAGTTTAAAGTTTCAGCAAACCACAAAATTACCTAAAATAACCGAGTGTCATCTTCCCGCACATCACATTGACTGCCTTCAAACAAAACCGGCTCGTATCAACCCCGCTGTTCTGTTTCCCCTTTAACCGACACCTTCACCCATCCCTGGCAGATGGCTTTAATTAATATAGACACGATAACAAGATTTCCTGTGATTAATACCCGCAGCAGTTATAGATTTAAGTGCGAGAGATTCCAGATAATGTGATTACCAGCACTTGGAGGGTGGGCATATGGCAAATGATATGAGGGCAAATCTGTAATGTGTGTGGACGTCAGTGTGTCTGTGTGTGGATTTGTGTTTGCAAAAGGGCCATCAGAAAGAAAAGCACTGTAAAAAACAGAGCCCAAACATAGTCTTAATATTTCTTTTTTATCCTCACAGTTATACCTGCAATAGTGCATACAGAGCATTTCAGACGTTTTCACTATTCATATTTTTATCACTTTAGAAACACAAATTCAGTGTAATTCTTCGGAATTGACTGTAAAGAGTATTTTTACAGAAAAAAGTTGTAAAATATTTTGTGAGTAAAAATATTTAAACATTTAACAGACACTTGTGAAATTATTTATAAAATTGCACAATTGTAAAAAAAAATTACAGACAATTTTAAAATAATTAGTAAAATTATAAAATTGTAAAATTGAAACATATAAGACAGTTTTTCTGTCTTATATGTGTCTTGGTTTTGAATGCACTAAGTACCACTTTGCATTAAGCTCTATCCAATGCTCACTGGCTTCCCAATTCCTGTGAGAGGAAAATCCCTAAAGCATGATACTGCCGCCAGCAGCAGCAGAGATAGCGTTTTTACAGTGATGTACAGTGAAAAAAATGTCAAAGCATGAATAATTTTCCTTGTATGTTATAGTTGTCCATAATTTTGTGTAGCTTAAAATATTGATCAAATAGACTGAAACGTGTGTTCACTGAGGTTAATAAGAAAAGCTCACAAAAAACATATGAGTTGTGAATATTTTTTCACTGTATTTGCATTAATACACAGTAAATGGCCCTAACTTGTTATGCAGGCCAGAAATATGAAAACAATGTAATTGGAACAAGGAGGTCTGGGCAACTCCCAGGTCCGCTTTCTAAAATAACCACTAAGTTTCTTTTAATTTGAATGTCAGATGTTGACCAGTTCCTGGACACACAACTGAAAATAAAGAAAAAAAGTACAACTCAATGTGAAGGAGGGTGGAGGAGAACAGCTTAAGGAAGTTGAGAATGTGTTCTGACAGTTCCTCTTATGAGTCTTCCTTTTTACAAATATACAGCTAATTTTGTTTTCCATACTATTCGCAGCCTAAATAATCTTTTCTCCATATTCACAATTATATTTTACAACACATTACAGAATAAACTACACCAAAGTGGGATAAAGGAAAAAAAGTCCTCTTCTTCCAGCTTTTGTTAACTCGTTTAGATTCATGACTCAATGCACATCAGTGTTGGCACTTAAAAATAGACCCAACTCAAACAAACAAACAAAAAAAAACCTAAGTACACAACCATTCTGCCTTTTGGGGTTAAGGGTTAAAGGTTACCATGTCAATCTATGGCTTGTTTGAACTGTGCAGAGGACATCTCGGCACATCAGTCACACTCCAGAGGATCTGTCTAATCTAGGCATTATGCACACAAAACGTGCTTCCTAGAACACAAGGAACAGGACTCTGTCTTGGAGACTTTCAATGCAGGTTTTTAATGCAACATTTTCTTTCTTTTTGACAAGTTTATCTTCCTTAAAGCAGAAAAGGGAAATGAAACTTAAAGGTCTCCTTCTACATGGTTTAAGACACTGGTTTAGTTTTTTTCAGTTTTTTTGTATCTATTTACGAAACCTACACCCAAACAAACACCGAAACTGTGCATTTCTTTTTACTTAAGTGAAGATTTTCTAAGTATTCTTTAACCGGCTTCAACAACTTGCAAATGTGTACCTGTACTTCGTCTCAGTTTAACATTTATGGATAAAAAATTAACACCTTAAAATTTTATTATTATTATGTTGGTGGAAAGGGTAACACAGTGTTTTCAAAAAAGTGATGATATAGATGAAAGGAGACTGAAACATAATTGTAAATTGAGCATTTTCTTTCTTTATTTTGTCACAGAGGCAAAACATATGTCAAGGTGATTGAATTCAGCTAGCTGTGTGGCAGGGAAGAATTGGAAACCACTCTCATTTAACAAATAATGAATTAGATGTATTTAGCAAATTGTATGTCAAATCCAGGCACCACTGCTGTGCCTCTTTATCAGTTTATCAAAATTGTGCACTTTGTTGAAAGTTACAGTTTGCATTAGAATGTTGGACCTAGTTCGATTCCTGATGCAAAATGTTACACTATGGAGTAAATTTACGCTTAACACTTACCCATGAAATTAGTATGTATTTAGTTAAAATTGCACATTTAAAAAGGGAAGTTGGCTCCTGTAAATTTTGTGTATTTATTTTTAAAAGAATAATACACCTTGATGCAAGTAACCAGCTCATGGCTATATTAGTCAAGTTACTGGTCAAAGGTAGACTGATAATGCAAGTAATTTCATTTAAAAATGATAATAATAATGAACACAAGGTTCAATGCTTCAGATTCCATTAAGTCTAGTAACAGTTATAGTCATATAAAGCAAAGTCAATGTCCTAATTGATTCTCTCGGAACATGTAGGACCCAAACCAGAATGTCTAACTGCTATAAAGCAAAATACTCTCCGAACCATTCTGGGCTATTTTGGTTGAAATTTTCCGTCCTCAAGAATTCCAGTTCCTCAACAGGAAGTTAAAGCAAAATATGTTTGTTGCTGTACTCTGTTACAGAAAAGGACAACATTGTGGAATTTGGTCAGACTCACAGTTGCCATTAGGGTTAGAAGTTAACGTGCTTCCCTGCTCTCCTGCCCCAAGACTGTTTTTTGCAGTCAAGCAGACACAGCAAGGAGAATGAGGGAGGGTAATATGACAAAGAAAGGGAAGAAGTTGGCACAGAAAGTGAATCTGGGGAGCAAATGCAAACAGAGGAAGGAAGGAGTGGGATGGGGAGGTGGGAGAAAAATGGAGGAGGAAACTCGGTGGGGGAGGCAAAGTGAACAGAAGAGATGATGAGGGGGGTGAAACTAAAAGCAGAGCAGGGAGAAACTCCAATAAAAACAGAGTGTCAAATGTAACCTGTTCGTGCAGCACGGGGCTAACTTGCTAAAAACCCTCTACATCTTAGCCATGAGTGACACAAGACCTTGATTCTGAACTCCAGACAGAGATCTCAGAACATTTTTTTTCTTTAAATGTAATTTAATGTAGCATGACTAACATCTGAAGCAACATATCTGCAACCAGCTGCAAACATTTGAAGATGTCAGTATGACGCAACAAGAAATCTGGCCTGCTGTCATGTGATGCGTTTCCCTATAGAGATACACAATCACACACGCATTCAAAGTCCAAATACGCAGTGATTATCTCGTACATTGCACACAAATACAATCATTCACATCCAGGATCACGCTAACTGTAGTGGCTGGGACAGAAGTGCAAGACAACCGTCTCTGCTTCCTGTTTTTCTGGAAATGAAACTATGTCAAAGGCAATAACACTGGCAGCAGGCAACCTTGGCAGCTATGCTCAGACTCATGAAGTTTATCCAAATCCAAACCCATGCATTCGCAAAGAAGCAAAAGCAACATTACCTCATGCACAGCACCTAAAGTAAGGGTGGAAAACAACAGAGACTTTGATTAAAATCAGAGTTTTATAGCAATGGATCCAAGCATGACATTTAAATAGTGTGCTTCAGGTTCAGACAATTCAGTTTTGAGTAAGGCTCCAAGTTCCTCAAACATTATAATATGGCTGTGATAAATTATCTGTCTTTAAAGATGAAATGTAAAAAAAAAAGAAAAGAAATAAGACATAAAGTTTTCTCCTTGTAAGCAAAAGAGGTATTTTAGCCTTTTTAAAAAAATTATAAAGATCCACAAAAATTAAACAATAATTTTTAAGGTATTTTTATGGTTTCAAAACACAAAAACCAATTAAACTTTATTTTATATATATAAGTAGAGAGCGAGAGCAGACCTCTACATAGTATATATTTGGAGCAGTGATATGGAGGTTTATTAGAGGAGAATGGGCAGATTGGGTGCGAACACTGAAAACCTAGGAAGTGGATTAACTATGGACATATTGCTAATCCACCCATCCAGCCCATTGTTATTTTCTTTTGTTGCTCATGTCAGATGGAGAACTTTGTTCCATATTTACATCACTGTTCATTTCTAAAAGGAGCTGTTGCAAGTTTTGGCTCCTCGATAGACCTTAGCTCACTGATCCCCTGAGCACGTCACTGTAGTGAAGGATTGTGGGCAAGACACGGCATGAGTGAGGACACAGAAAGAGGGGGTCAGTAGCAATAGAGAGGAGCACTTATTCAGGAAAAGCATTAAAGAGGCAGGTATTGATTTGGGATTTTAAATGTTTTTCACTTTGATATATCCAATTAGCCTCTGAACCCTGTATGGGTGTATAGCTGGCTCCCCAGGGGCTGAAGAGAGGGCCACCATTACACTTTTCCTCAGGCTGCTTCAAATAATAAGAAACAGATAGTACCTGTTAGAGTCCTCATAATGGTAACTGCCAGAAGGCTTATTCGTGTCTATCTATTTATCTGTCTGTCTTTGTATCTCTTCTTTGAATCTCTGCTTTGACATGGTGACTTGTCCAGGCGGTGTGGACAGCACATGGATATAGCCAGGCTTTAATTCTCTCTGCACATCCATGCGTCCCTCCTCCTCCTCCTCTAACTCCCCATTCCACCGTTCAATCGATGCTAAGTTATTTAGCAGATAAAAGAGTTGGATCAATCCACCAGCACATATGAGAGTGTATTTTATCTGGCGTGTGTATGAGTATGAGACAGAAAAAGTGCGGCAGCACATGAATGAGTGGACCTGCATGTGTGTTGTGGATTTGCGGCCTAGAAAAAAAAAAAAAAAAAAGAAGTGCATTTATTCGTGTAGGGGTGTGGGGGTGGGTGTGTGTGTGTGTGTAAGGTAGCATGCATGATGCAAGTTGCTGCAGCTGCATCAAAGCAACACAGAAAGCCCGTCATAGGCAGTTGAACAACAGTGACCTTTCTTAAGCATGCAAAGATACTTTAAATGACATTCTGCTAATTGTAAAGATTTAAATTAATTATTTTTAAAAATATGGTTATGATAATAATCAAATGAATCATAAAAATGGCCAAGAACTGGACAATAAAGCTCTTATCACTTACAGATAAAGTGAGAAAGGAGTTAAATGCTTGCTGCAGCCAAATAGAAAGCTCTCCTAACATTAGAACTGTGATCCTTTGGACATTCTAAAAATTCAAAGCAAATTAATAGAGAGCAGAAACAGAACTGAGCACAAAACAACAAGAGTTTTGTTGGCCTCCAGAGACCATTAAAAAGAGGAGAACAACTTTAAATCTCGAAAAGGTCAGCTCTTGACCCTAACAACCAATCTAGACCAGTGTAGCTTCACCACACACAGACACAGACCAAAAATGTTGTTTCAGACCATTTGAACTTAGAAAAAGAATCTGACTTCATGCAGTGTTTTGCAAAACAATTGGTGTATGAGAAGTGAAAATAAATTAATAAATTATGACTTTCAAAAATGTTTATAAGTGAATCTCTGAGAACTGTGCTGTGCATTTACTTGTTCTATGGTTCATTGAAATTAAAGACTGAATGTTTGGGGGTTATCAATTTACTGGCTTTCTTGACTTTTAGTCTTTGCTAAATGTTTCAAGCTTAACCTAGATTGAAGTGCTTTGACAAACAGCAATTTTCAGGGTTTGCCTCTAATTTTCAATAGACATGACACCAACTGATAATCAATTCAGTGGGTTTGTCAACAATTGACCAACTGGAGGTCAAAATTTGTCCCAAAGTGAAGTTTTGATAATAATCGAAAAAAATTATTAAACGCAGCCAGTGGGGAAGATACACTTACAACATGCTTTACTCAGAGCATTTACAAGGTGGAATAAACTTTATTCAATTTCCAAAACTCCCAAAATGGAGTCTGGGAAAATGTAAAAGATGATTACAAAAGATGCAGCAACCTCATGAGCAGATGAATACTATGTGATCTACGCCTCAACTACCACATGTTTATCTATATGAAGATAACTATCTGCAAAAAAGTTCCTTTATGGGCTGGTATGAAACATATACATTTTTTGCACATGCAATTTAGTGCTGCTTGGACTTTAACATCAATTTCTCAGTGGTTTCCTGCAAATAACTTCACAGAGCTGATATATGGCTAAATCGATTTTTTATTTTTTTTGCTTAATGTTGGATGATAAGGCAAAAATGCCTCACCAAATGTTTCAGGCAAAACTATGAAAATCACTACTTTCACCAACATAACTTTGTCTGTTGGAGTTTCACTCTAGCCAAGTTAAATTTCTGTGTGTGCAGAGCGATCTTGCGTTGTGTCATGTCAATTGAAGTAAATGTCTGAACTTCAATTGGGCTTTTCTAATATTTACATGTTTTGCTCTAAATTACCCAGGTGCACCTATGACTGTACATTTGGTATCACTGTCATGTTGGAGCCTCTAATGGAGATTTTGTAGTTTGGACCTGTATCTAGCTCTATCCAACTCTAGCCAGCTTCCCTGTGTACCACAGGGCAACTGACACATCTTCAAGACTTATCAAATGTTTGCTTGTGTCCTCATTATCTCTGAAACACAGCATAATTAAGGAAAGAATACCCTAAGAACAACCATATTTTTGCACAAGCACATCAAACTTCCACAGGACAAGTACATTATACCTGGAAAAGGTTATTGAAGCAGTTCACACTTACAGTTGGAGAAACACAAACCACAACCAGGCAAAGACATGCTTTGAAAAGCAGAGTGAGTCACTGAATCACACAGCCAGGCCCAGGGAGCTGGGGATTTCCACACAAAGAAAACAGGTGACCATTTCCCATAGAAATCTGTGAGCAGGGCAGCTATCTACAGCTACTTTTCCCTCCACTAAATATAGGCCAAGGCTCCTAATACCATGCATGTGAGTAGGAAACAAGGAAAAAGAAAAGAAATTGATGTGAGAGAAAGTTTGACCCTATTGCTCGGGTCAAAGGGAGCTGACTGGAATCCAAACCAACTTAACAGCTGAGACACACACCTGGTGATGTGATTACACACATGCAGAAACGCACACAAGCGCACGCAGAGTATCACCTGTGAGGAATCAGCCCTGTGCTTACCCATATACATACTCGAGATGGCCATGGATGGCCTGTTTTCACCTCAAATAAAGATTGCAGAGACTGTACACAAACCCATAAACAACATCTGAGCTTAGCACCAAACATAGCTTCACCCTCCTTCCTGTAAAACTGCTTGGGTTCTAAACACACAGCCCTTCATTCTTCATTTCAAGTGACATGGAAAGCTCTCAGGGTACCCTCCTCCTGTGCCTTTCTAGTCAATTCATTAAGATATGCTGAAGGAATATCACAATTATTGCTTAAAAATTCACAGCTCCTTTTCTTTAAATCACAAACATGATGTAACATGTGATTTTGTAGAGATGCTTGCCAAAATTGCTGCTGTCCAATTTTTCCAAACATTTTCACAACAATTTACTCAGTGTTGAACTTGTTCTTGCTGCAAGTTCATTTTGTCTGTTCCTCCTGCACAGGCTTGAAATGTAAGGATCGATTGAATGTCTGTGCTGGGCAGAGAGATGTACAGAGTTGGAATAGCTGCCAGGGAGTCTTTGACTCAGGCTGATATTATTCATCCTGAACAATATCCTAAAATGACTAATTATATGGGCCAATTAGTGGGCTAATTAGACAATTATCTAAGCAGGCAATTTATTGGGTGGGAAAAAAATCAATACGGGGAAAACATAGCTGTAGTGACTGAGATTCAGTTTCTTATACAACTTCACCTGCTCAACCACTTTCTATGCAAAGCTGTGAGACAATTTTGGTTATAACCGGCAGCTATCCAAGTTCACAACCCAAATAAAAGCAGATTTTGACATGAGATATTTCCAAAATGTGCTATTTAAGCTCTTGCAGTTACTAGAGAAGGCATACATTTACAGTAAGACTCTTTCTACAAACACCCAATAAAGAGTTCATAAATTAACAAAGGTGTAAATTCTTACTACTAAGCAGTTAGAGTGGACTAGTTAAGGAAAGAAAGAGCAAAGTTAATAATGTCTTACCAAATAGTGAACCATCATGTAACTCTCCTATGTCCCTATTCAGCATTTCATCATTTAGAGCAAATCTCCTTTCAAACTTCATTTACACATTAAAAATAGGCAGATTTATATGTGAATTAGCACAAGACGCAAACAGTGGTGATTTTTCAATTCTCCCTAAGATTATTATTATTTTTAATGATTTCAAAAATGTCAACAGTCTTTGGCAAAAGTATTGCGACAACAAATTCCCTTTGCAAATGTGCTACAACTGCTTCTTAATATATTGTTTTAAAGTCTCGTAGGTTCATTAATAACTGATTTATTCAATATTCACTATCCATTTATTAGGAGAGCCCTTCTGTGAAGTGGTCACCTAAATTGAACTCCGAGTGTTTCCTCCGGGCAGGTGAAAAAGGTAACGGCAAAAGTGCAGGAACAAGTCAAAGTTGCTGTTCCCACAGGACACAGAGTCAGGTCCCACTGCAGATCTTATCTGATCACTGTGTCATCACTACGGACCTGTTCTCCTTTCAGTGCCCTCTTCATCTGTTTATTCGCTCTGCTGTTCTCTACAGCAGGCTCACGCAAAGGGCTCATCTTTCTCCGTCAGTTTTGCCTGTCTCACAAATGCGTGGTGATGCACACACACAAAGCTCCTCTTCCTGGTGCTCTACACTGGCAGCAAGTCAAAGTGGCGCTAAATTGTATTAAAATAGTGCAGCGCTCGTTGCAAATTTACATGGGAATTAGGGAGAGTAGAAGTAATTACTCCAGGCTAGTGCAGCTAATTGAATAAGGATGCAGCCTTTCTCTCCCTTCTCCTCCTTTTCTTCTTCCATTGTGTACACAAGGCTCTGAGATTCCCTTCAATGTCAATGTGCCACTGATTTACCCTTTCAAGGGCCCTCTTCATATATATAGGCAAAAGATAGCAGTGGGGGGTGATTTGCATGTGTGTACATGCCACCGTCTGTTGCATGCGTTTACGGATCCATTTTTTCTTCCCTCATCTGTTTTAGAACTTTTTGAAGCAATGATGTGTGCATGATGGCTCCGTGTACTGTATATGGGATCACCAGGGTGTATTTGTTCTCCTGAGCCTTGTGGGAAATTATAGATGGATAAAAATCTATGCATATTAGGATGTAGATGTGCAGTTAGGTGGGTAGAGCCTTTCCTGTGGGAGAAAAATCAAAAGCAGTGTGAGGAATATAAGAAGATAGGCAGATATGACCAGAGCACAAACAGACAGCCTGAGGCTGTGTTTGAAGTAGGCCTCCGAGAGAACACGTTGCCTTTGAGGTGTGGTGAGTATGAGCGCAACTGTCACTCTGACACACACACAAACTCACCCGCCCTTCCATACACACAAAAAGACTTTTCCCATTGGTGCATTTGCATGGCAAAGTGCCTGCTGGCTAATTCCCAGGTCAGTTTAATTCTGTAATTACAGTGACCGTTACAGTAAAAAAAAGCTAATGCATCAACAGATCCCTGACCAGCAGATTATGAACAGCTTTGGAAAACATACTAAAAACATTTCACCTTTTTTTTTTCTTTCATTTTGCAAAAAGAGACATAAATCTTTTCGTCTCCTCTCTTTGCAGGTCTGTGTGTCAGCCACGCAGTGTGAAGCACAGAGGCTGGCTGCTCTCAGGAATATCAACCTGTGGCTGTCAGCCTTATCAGATCTAACCCGCTCAGGGAGAACTAAACACACTTTCTCTCTGAGCCGGTCTCTTTCTCACACATGCACTCAAAACAGCTTGGAAGAAAACAGAAATGCACAGACTACACATGACACAAATTTTACTACACACCGGAATATTAGGTTTGTTTTTAAATCTATTAACTTTTTACATAGAAGACTTTCATTGTCAACACATGCATATTTTCATCAGAGCCTGAAATAATGCTTGCAGAAGCAGCAATGTGCATAACGCAAAGTATTTCAGTTTACATTAACCTTTATTGAGTCTTTACTTTTAACATGTCCTTAATGAAAAAATAATAACTAATCATCACATGAAGCCCCAATTTCCTATACACAAATAAGTGTCTGTGAAACATGGTCATGGGTGCATCTTGATGTAGAGAGACTGTTTTGCAACACAGAAATGTTGGTCAGAGAAATGTTGGTCATAAGGAAAGATGGGGGGAGTACAAACATGTGAGTCCTGGAAGAAAACCTGTTAGTGACTGAAAACTATTTAATACTTGGGCAAAAGTTGAGCTTTTAGCAGGATGGAAACTCTAAACACACATCTAGAGATACATTGGATTAGTTTAGATAAAAGCATATTGATGTGTTAAAAATAGGCATCAATCAAAACTTAAGACTTTTATTTAATGAAGAAAAACATCTAAAAAAATTATATTCTCTTTCACTTCACAATGCACTACTTTGCAAAGTAGTCCATTGTGCTGGGTATTATATTAGGAT
This sequence comes from Phalloptychus januarius, assembly GCA_902982915.1. NCBI lineage: Eukaryota > Metazoa > Chordata > Actinopteri > Cyprinodontiformes > Poeciliidae > Phalloptychus > Phalloptychus januarius. Next base: position 332,118 of record CADWAE010000201.1, on the reverse strand, counting down.
ATAATATCCTAATATCAATAGGATATTTCATCCTATTGATATAATGGGATATAATATCAATAGGACATAATATCTTCTTGAAATTGATAGTTTGAGATTGTAACATTAGAAAAAATGTGTCATGTTGTTTATATTTCTCTTTGGAAATTAAGGCAAGTTCTTTCATTTCTTTTTGTCTTATTTTTTATGAATCTTTATATTCATTAAGTAATAAGAGAAGGACCATGAGTTTTATAAAGTTTTATTATTAAATCTCTTTGACATTTATTTTTTTTTATTTTTAATTTCTCCTTTTGGGACACCTGCTACGTCACACCCACCCTTACATCTCTAGGCTTGTTTACGCTATTTTACACAACATATTGTCATCTCTAGTCTAAAATGTCAAACATCAAGTTATGACTAAAATAAACATTTTAATCCATAAAAACTTTGCACGTTTGAAACAATAAACATATCTCATCTTGATAAATCTACTAACACATAGCATAGAAAGATAATTTTGTTTGTAGATGCTTGGCCATGATCATCTGTGTATGTTAGCATGTGGGTGTGGGTTCCCTGTGGGTAATATTATGAGTAACAATACGTAGTGACGCAAAACAGTCAGACACGGAGGTCAAAGACTTTATAGTTTGCTTTCATTGATTCATAGCCTCAGGTGCAAAAGTTGCCTTGCAACCGTGTGCGTGTGTTTGTGTGCGTTTGAGACAGAGAAACAGAGATTAAGACAGAAGGTGCATGAGTCTGCATCCTAATGTTTCTATGTTTAAGTGTGTCTGTCTGCATTTGTTGCTGTTGCCCTAGACACAGCTCCAGGCCAGTCTGTGTTTCCTGGCTAGAAGCAGAGTCCTACCAGTTAGTGGTGTAACACAATGTGATCCAGAACAGGCGATTTGGCCCTGGAGGTGATTCTGAAACATTTTTGAGAAAGAGGAGAAAATCTCTCTAGGATTAAGGAGGGCTGAGGTAGTGTGAGACATGAGAAGACGGAGCAAGAGAGGTAGTTTAACAAGCAGCAGGCAGCTTTGGAAGATTTCTCTTGAACCATGATGAGTTTTTTCCCTGATTTCTTCCTTCACAAACAAACATGAGAGAAGGAAAGATGTTACCCAAATGTGTTTTAAGGTAAATAGAGACCTCTCAGCTCCCCTATCTGACTAATCCTCTTCAACCAACAAATGAGGGGGAGAAAGATAAAGGGATGAAATGAGAAAAACTACAAAGATGAACGAAGAGGGGGGCATGTTTAAATATACAAGTGTGATTCATTCTTAATGTTATGGTTTGCCCGAGAGTCCGAGGGATTTGTTGAATGCAAGCGAGATTGTTTGTGGTTTAAACCTCTTTGTTTGACATGGGTTGTTCAAGATCATGAAAGATCCAGTAAAAGCTTCTTATGTTGACTCTTCTGCCTACTTAAGATATGCAATAATATAATATGTTCTGTCTCTTGGAGGACATGTGCGCCCATTCTCTACAGGTGTGATTTTAACCGGTTCTTCCACAGTCCGCCCTTTGCCGATTCTGCACGGTTTCTCTCAAAATATTTTTATAACCACCTCAGAGGTGCTACAAGCCATGTAGATTGACAGCAGACTGCATTTGTTGACCTTACAAACTCCAAACAACAACATCACAACCACCAAAACAGACTGGCGGACATGGCGTTTGAAATCACAAAGCTGCTCAGTGTGGAGGAGAGCAATTATGAGCTGTGCCAGCAGCACGTGTCAACTTTTGGTGAGAAAAAGCCATAATTTAGCTGCCCTGCAAGAACATGCCTCCCTGAAGAAAGTGAACACATTGAACATATAGACAGTTAGTTTTACGCTGGCCCGTGAGAAACACCGGAACAACACAACATTATTTTGTTGTGATGTGCATGTGTTTCATTTCAAGTGAAAAAACCAAACTATGAATATTGTATGAATACTGGTGAACATCTTTTGACTGAATTACCTACATTCAACAGACTGCACATTCACAAATAAAGTACCACAATACAGAGACATTTGCACATATGAAAAACTATTCCGCTAACCTGAATTGACAACAGTTCCTGGGTGCTCAAGGCCCACCAATGTTCCCACGTTCCTGCCCATATTCACACCCACAATTGTGAGAAACACACTGCCAATGGAGACACGCCCAACTTGGCGTGTCTCCATTGGCTTGAACTGGCTAGAACTGAACCAGCTATTTACTGGAGTACAACTCGACAACGGAGAAGGGGCATTGCTCAGTCATACATGCACAACATTTTCAGATATAAAAACTGCAATATTATTAAATATTGACATGACATGGCCAGTAAGTAGCAAGCCATACACCTGAATTAATTTTTTTTTCCTTTCATGAGCACAAGAGACGTCACTTCATATTTCACCTATCTGTTTAGAATGAAGCCAGATATTTTTTGCTGAAATGTAAAAGTAAACATGGCTGTGGAAGTCCCTCCATTTCCTGCTGACATCCTGTCATGGGTATTTATGCACACACACACACACACACCCCCATGAACACCCCCACCCGCACACACACACATAGTGCAAGGAGGGGAGTGCACTTTCTCCATTTCCCAGCAAAGCCATGCCTGTCAGCACTAGTTTTTCTACACTGACCTGTCATAACCGCTACACAAACAGGTGGATCAGGGGTGAAGCTGGAGTCAAATAAAAAAATACGCAGGAACATTTTACTCAACAACAGCTGCAACCAGTGAACTATAAAGCTCAGAAGGCTTAATTCAAAACTGATCAGCTAAATATTGCTTTGGATAATAAGGTTAAACATGCCATTTAGTAATTCATGTTCCATCAGTGATGAGAGGCCAAACCCTAAATAGACTGCACATGCTTCCCATTAAAAATCTTTTCAAACTTTTGCCAACTTTTGGATTGATGACTTGTTTGATTTATAACAGTTACAGTATTATGGATTCCTACCACAAAATCTTATGGTTTAACTGAAATTAATGCATCTGAAAGAAGATAATACTGACACAGATGTTGTGCTTTCTAGGCTTTGCATTGCACAAACTTAGAATCATTCTCTTTCAGCATTTTTAAGTGGTGAATACAGCTTGCAGTTAATGAAAACACAGAATGTCAGAATATTAAAATGTTTCACGAGACCAATGAAAATTATTTTAAGTACAGAAATAGAATGCTATGGCCAACACAATCATTGGTAAGATTGCGTTGACATCATCCAAAGGTAGAGTAAGTCAAAAAACAACAACTTAGGTGCAAAATGGTGTATAGGCAACATGTATAATCACAGACTTAAGAGGATTGAAAAGCACAGCTAGCTTGTTAAAGAGTTATCTGGATATTAAAAATCTTGAACTCTGCCTGAAGTCAAGAGCCACCTCACATCAGCATATGCAGCACATGGGCTACAACTGTTGTAATGCACGTGTTGATCTAGACTTAAACCAGGAACGACATCTGAAGTCTCTTCCCTGAGCTAAGGACAAGAATCATCAGACTGTAACTCACTCGTCCAAAATCCTCATGACATGATTCGGAATATGCTCACACTGCCAAAAACACTAACATCTAGTTTAATCATTACTACATCATTGTGCTTGACCAGCAAACTCTTCTGATCTAAACCTCACAGCACATCTATGTGATGTACTTGGGAAATAGCTGAAAATGGAGCTCCTATTTAAGGATGTTTTGGAGTACGAACAACTGATAATGTTTTCCAATTTGTTACACTTGCAAATGCATACAAATATGTTATATAACCGTTTTATATTGTTGGCAATAAAAAAGGCCTTGATTTGCTTAATGGTAAAAAAAAATAATGCATCATAAACTTTGATGCAAAAAAGAAATATGCTCCTCATAAATAGCAGACTAAAGCAATGTAGATGTCAAATCTCGTAAGTACTTCCTCAGGGGAGAGACTGCACCGTCAACAACAGGATTCATTTTGACACTTATCTATTCACACTGCCAATTTGCACTTGAAAACGATTGAACAAGAAACACAAGTTTTTCTGATGCTTTAAATTATGACTGTATCACAGTTGATATGAAATATTCATCTGTGGTCTCCTACAGGGATGGCATGCTGTTAAAAAGGCATTGATTTGACAAGGCAAACAAATGCTGATGAGCCCTGATAATCAATGGCAGCATTGATGACAGTGTGCGGTGGCCCTGGGCTCTGAGCTATTCGATGGGCTCGGAGTGAATAATGAATGAGGAGTTTCCTGATTGATCAGTGAGGTTGTCTCTTCAGACACTCGACTGGCATTTCAATGGGGCCCCCAGCACGAAAAGACAACACACCGACAACGCAACTGTCACCGCCGTCCTGCAGGACTGGTCGCGTTGCTGCTTCCCAACAAGGCGAAGGACACAGTGTGAATCAATACAGCCCACTCACGATGAAAAAAGTGGCTTTTAAACATATGAATGAGTGAGGCCAGAGACTACAAGAAGGTCTGAAAGAGGGGAAAAAACTGAGTTTGTCCTTGAGAAGTAAATATTTGGCCTGTTTGTCTGGTGCGCAAGGGTGCACAAACACACACACACACAAACAAACGGAGGCATAAAAACCCCACAAAGACAGGTGACAGCACTGGTAGGCTGCGTTAAGTCTGTCATCTGCCTGGCTTCTTCACACCACTGCTGAATGTCAACTCTTCCCTTTTGTACCTGAAGGAGGTGCAGGAACGGTGAGGGAATAAAAACACTAAACAATAATAAAAGGTCCCCAACAATGCCGCTATCTTTACGGCATCTACTGCCGCTGTCTCCTCTTCACTCGTCCTGTTCTTCTCTCACTTCCTTTGTGCAATCCACTCCACCCCACCCCCCACATTCCCTCACAGAATATCACTTAACACTGCCCTTGAATCCTCCTCCGTAAATGCACACACCAAGGTGCACTCTGAAAAGATTTGAAGAAACAAAGTGGGAAACATGTCACCACCAGTTATGACACTGGGTGACTGTAGTTTGTTGCTGTTCAAAGGTAGCAGCAGGTTTCAGTGTGGGCTTTTGTTAAAGTATGTGATGTAATTATAATCCACTAATAATGATAAATTGTCAACATAGTTAACTGGTAAATTAAATCATTTGCTTTGCGTAACTTCCACTGTTCTGTCTCTCTCTGTGAACTCTGAGTTACTCTCCCAGAGTGAGCATTTATTTTCAAGGATGGGAATGATTATGCAAACGAGTGAAAAGTGCATCAATCTGCCCAGCCAATAAGAAATACTTCCATAATTTGGTCCAACTAATTAGCCAATTCATCTCCTTTATTTTCTTAGATAGATAAATACCTTAGCTACTCCCCATTTCCTTGTCCCATTCCTTTTTATGCTAAAATATAAACATATTAGCCTCAAACCCTGCAATCTCATTGATGTTATTTCAGTTTAATCGTGTATGCCTAAATTGTACAGGATCAACAACAATTCTTAAGTAGGTTGTGGCTTTTACACAAAGCTTAAGAATATGCCAAGAAAATGTCGCTCACACCACAATACCACCACCATCTCGCCCTAAGACATGAATATTGCAGTAAAAATCTAAACTATTCTGATCAAGAAACATTTTTTAGTGAACCTTATAAACTGTAATTTCAGTTTCTATTTTTCTTTTTCAGACCATTCTCTGTAAATTTGAGAGACTGCTGAATTTGAAAATTCCAGTGTTTCTGAATATAAATGTTACTGGTTTATCCTGGTATGTAGTTGTTTATTTTTCTCCTGGTGTAGTCCCAATAACTACACCAGTCCACGTCTTTTAGACAATCAAATCCTCTCTCCAATGCTCCTGAAAAACTAAGCAGTTTCCAGTGTCAGACAGAGTCCAGAAGAGCAATGGCGGGTGAGAATAGCTAATACCAATGTTTGTTCCTCTCAATTACAGTTTTAAATGGAAATCAATGTTGCAAAGGGAATGAGCACAGCCCTTAACATTGGGGTGATAATCACATTAAGACGGGGCTTAAATCAACACCAGACCCCGGCCTCTGGAGGGGGGAGAAACAACAGCGAAAGAGTGGAGACTATTCAATTTTCTCGCTCTCTCTTAATCTCTCCATCACTCTTGTACAACACTCTTCTCCAGCACACAAAACCGCTGTCTGGTTGCCAGGATACCACCCATAAGTTTCACCATGGTAACATCTGGAATAAAGGTGGGTTGGCACTATGCCAGGAAAGGCCTGGAGTTTCACTGCAGCCATAAAAGTAACAAAAATAAATCTTTTATTCAACTGCTCTCCTTAATGCATGCGCATACACATACACAGTCAAACACACCTCAGCCAGTTTAATCTAACTTAATAGTTTCTCAGTTACAACTATAAATGTACAGAGCTGTCTCTTAATTCCTCACTCTTTCAGGGACCTAAACAAAGCAATAAATGCCAAGCAATAATTGCATATTGCTTTGTGCTTTCATAGTAATGCTGTAACAGCAGACTCTCACAGTGCTGGGACCAGATAGGGGTGGAGGTTTTAAGTAAGGTTAGATGATGCACAGCTATCTCAGTGGGACAGGAAGTAGAGACAGAGAAGTGGCACTGACAAAACGGAGACAATTCCACCATGAATAGAAAATGATGTCAGAGTTGCACAAGTTTTGCTGCAAAACCTTGTTCAACAAATAGGAATATTACTCCAAGTGGCATAACTTTAGATCAAACTTTATGGTTCTCTCATTTATAAGCAATTAAGTTAAATCTGTGTAGGTGGGATTAAGCATGAAAAATGTACTTTATAAATTATTCTACTTGTGCTGCCATTTCTGCTGTTTAGCTGTATTTTCCTTTTAAGAGGGAAAAACCATCCATGTTTGACGCATTTTAAGCACATCAAATTCTGCATGTTGTCAACAAAACCTGTTGGTACTATGATCAAAGGCACCAACAGAGAAGAAAAGAGAGCCACTAGTAAACAAAAATATAAATTTCCTAAAAGAAAAGAAATTACAAGGACCAGAACACTTAGACCAAGAAAGAATAAATACAACCAAAGATTTTGGTTATAAACTTTTGTACACAGTGATGATGAAAAATAACATTGTATTGTGCTGGAAAGCTCATTTCAAATAGTGTTCAAATGATGCATGCTTTTTACACTGCTGGGCAAAAAATAAAAAATTATTATTGACACACAGGCTAATGTTTTTGTCTTTTGCTAATTACAATTTTTCACCTGCAGAAATGTGGGATTAATAAAAATTATGTTGAATACCTTTAAGCAGGTACCATCATCTTAAAGGATAAACCAGACTTTAGGCTTTTTTTGCTATTTTGACTGGTTTCATTAGATTTTTACCATGATGTCACCTAAGGAGTGTTTCCAGTTAACTCAGAAATTTTGAGTCATCATATTGCCATCTGAGCTTTCCTACAAGCTCAGATGTGTTAGGGAGTAAATACTCCCTAATTTCTCCCTAACAGGGAGTATTTATATATATAATTTATATAAAAATATTTTATTCCCAAAAATACAAATCTATATTTTATTTTTATTTTAAACTTAAACATTTTAAGTTTAAAATTTGTAAAGATGAGATTAAGTTGGGAAAAGTGTTTCTAGATCGTTTAATAATTTCAGGAGTTTTAACCTGTTTGGTTGTTTCACCAGGTACTACTCTGCTAAATCCTAATTCTTCTCTTTCCCCTTATATTTTGTACCACCCCCCAATACACAACTGCAAACACAGGTCCCCCTCCTATGCACATCCTCTATGCTTGGAGGGTGAAGATATGCAAAGCTCCACCATCATCAAAACAAAAACTGCAACAGAATATAGGGCAATTGAGTGAATTAAAATGCATCCCGGGAGACATGTCTTTCTTTCTTTCTTTTCTTCTTGCTCTTTTCCCTGCTGCTCAGACACATGAAATGCACTTCTTGTTTTCCATTTAGTTCTGGCTACACAGGCCTGTTCTGACCATATGCTGATCCAAGTCTCAATAACACCAAAGAGCATCTGTTTATACTTAGATTTTGAATGTTAAACACTGTGGAAGGTTCAAAGTTGTATTTTTACATTCTTTAAACCAAATCGTTGACAACTATTTTGACACGGATTCAGTTGAAATGAGGACACAATCTATAAGCCATATCATCAATAAAATGACTGAAAAAGTACAAAATGGGGGATCAGAAGAGGCTATTCGGGGCCAATGTAGTGGTTGAATCACACAATAGTAAAATAAAATTTTCCTGGAAATATGAAAATAAAGTCAACAAAATCAACAACCCAAAGTATGGGAAATGCATTTGCTGATCACAGCTATGCTAAATGCTTTTGGGTTCTTTAAAAGCTAAAAGGAGGTTTTTCTTTCTTCTTTAGTTTAAGAAACCACTTCAGTTTTCAACAGTGACACTGATGATGACAATAATTTGAAATTATGAGTTACAGCATCAGCTGAAGGGACATCAAATCTGAACCTTGCATGTGGAGAAAAGTTGAAAATGGAAAATAACTTTTCACCCCTCATTAACATTATAATCACTTGCAGGTTTTGACAGAAATTTGACTCCTGTTTGAAAGTAGCAATGCGATTATCTGGAGTTGGCAGAATTTCAGAATCATTTTATTATAGATTTTTCACAAATAAAAATACAACAGATGACTTGGGATGTTATTCAAGCTGAACATATTGGAGCCATTCCACAGATTTAGTCTCTAACATGCTATGCAAGCTTTAAAGTATTCAATTGATTCAGTCAATATAACATGTATAATAGAAATAACTTATACTGAAAGTATTGTGCAAAACGTTTTGAGTCATTCATATTGTTTATACAGTATATGCTGAAAAACTTACTTATCCACTAGTCATCACAAAGAAATTAGGGATGGCCAGCTAAAACAAGTTTTCATCAACACATAAGATCATAAGTATTTTTATTTATTATTTCCTAAATAAAAGCCAATTAGTCACAGAATTGGCAGAGTGATCGACATAACTACAACTAGATGGACGATAGATGAAGAGAGGGATGTGATGAGGGAGTCAAAGGAACATTCAGAGGTGTATGTCTAGCCAATGTAAAGATGGCTGCTGGTCAATAAACCAATGCAGAGGTCAAACAAGCATGTGGTTGGGGAGTAACCACTGAGAGCTACACTTCTTCTGATCAGTTAAATAAACTGTAGGTTCAATGGGCAGGCTTACCATGTTTTCTTTTCAATTTGTGTCCTTTCTACTTAACTGCTGTTAAAGTATCTGTCTATTGCAGGACATATAGGGCAAACTAAGACAGGATTAAAGAAGAAGAATGTTCAGAAAGGTTACTTTTTTTCTATAGTACTTGGATATAAATAGAAAAAGGGTTCCCCTAAACACTTGAGATTGAGAAGTAAATCACCACGGTTAATGTTTTTGTTTGAGCTATGATAGGCCTTGATTCATCTCCACCAGTGAGGGAGAAAAGCAACCACCCGCATGTTCTGCCTTAATCCACAGTACTTAATCTTTTGTGGAAAAAGCTCCGCTTATCGTGTTTCCACGCATGTAAGACTTTTTTCTTCTTCTCCTCAGACACACACTCGCAACGTTTGCAGAAGCACAAAGGGCCACAAAGTGTGTAGAGCAAACGCATATAATTACCTTCAGAACAACAGTGCTACAAAATGCCAGACAGTGTTTGCATCAGCGTGTATGTGTTTAGAGTTTTGTAATTAGCAGAATACATTTAAATACATTTGGCTAAAACACTCCTGGGAGAGTTCCTGTTTGCTGTGTCTGCCTCAATCTCTTGCTCCCTTTCTTCTCCCTGCTTGTGTCTCACAATGCCTGCAGTGCTCTTTTTCTTTCAAATTTACAGATCAAACTCTTCCCTTCATGCACCGATGTGCTGTTCTTTCTTTTATGTTGCACCTCACCAAATCCGGACTGATCAATAGGCCTTCAGTTTACATAATGGCGATGGATTGGAAGAACATCAACAGGCTCATGGGCCCATTTTTTGCACACTACTCTTAAGTAGCTCAATGTCTGTGAGGTCAAATCATTTCACGTCTTGATATTTTAAATTTAAAATCAGAATATTGTCTGAAAGCAACTGTAGGCGTGATTTGAAAGGACAAATTTATTTACTTCATAAGGTATATGCTATATCACCGGACAAGCTTAAATATTATGACGTTACAGTCAACCTTCCCCTGAAGCTGCTGCTTGCTCATCAAACCAGTCTTAATTATTCAGCAGTGTCTTTCATCTCTCTGTTAATTGCTGTGGTCGACTCCTCACTGGGACCATTGCTCCCAATGAAACCCCCCACTCCCAGGTCTGCACTGTGTTGCCACACAGGATGCGTGTTGAATTGAAGGATAAGTGTGGAAATATATTTATCACATTTTATTGAATTTAATAACAGGTAGTCATTTAAAAATATATGCAACTATTCAGATCCTAAGATCTGCTAAGATTTGGCTTTTTTTCTGGGTTTTTTTGCTTCTTTTTTTCATGCAAAACTGATTTTGGAACAAAATTTATTTTCTTATTTTATTTTGTTGGAAACCCCTCAACATATTTGGGGCTTTTCATCCCATTGATTCCATATTAGTTATTTTTAGGTAGATATGTTTGCCTTAAAAAAAGCATTGGGTGGTTATACAACATAATATGCACAGTATTTTGCACATATCTATTATAGATCCATCATAATCAAGCAGCAAACAATCAGACTTCTTAAGGTGACACTTTTAAACATTTCTGAAACAGTTGGTTTGCTGTGGAGGGTGGGCTGGGTCTCTTAACTGGTAAATGGAGGCTAAAAGCTAATTTTAGCATGTAAATTGTCATAAAACCTGGACATGACGTTGACATATGAACAGACAGAAAAGAAGAAGTACATTTCTGAGAAGTAAAACTGGCTGACATTATAGTCAAATAAATTGCAGCTATCCAGTCAGGTCCATAATCAAAGGCAGACTTATTGATGCAGAAGCTTACTTAGTAAGAGTAGGATTAATGGGGTGAAATGTGATGGATAAAGAGTGAGAAATATTTGGAAGACAGAGATAATAGTAAAGGAATGAAAGTGTTCTACTTTTTGTTTAAGATATACTGTTTGAAAGAAGACAGACACAGGAAAGATGGCTCAAACAGGACATGCACAATGGAGACTGTGAGAAAAAGATTAAACTAGGACCAAGCGGTTCAATAATGAAGGTCAGAAAGATGAGACGGAAAGGAAAATTTACAGTAAAAACAAATAATTATATGATTATACGATGTCCTTACAGTGAAGCAGACTGCTGGCAGCCACTTCAGGCAGCTTCTGTGGGGAATGTTGCCGCATTACACACAGAGACAGCGCATGTACATGCAAGCACACATGCATTTACTGCAACATACATCAGTGGGCTGGAAACAGCACATGATAAATTCTGAACACAATACATTTTGTCAAAAAGATTTAACATCTAATTCAGGTCTGACAGCTTCCTCCATCTCAGCCCGTTACATTTATCCCCAAGCCACACAGGGACGGCCTTGGACTTCACAGATAGAGAAAACACACACACACACACACGCAATCTGAGAAAGAAGGGATTCACAAACAGCCTGTTTTGTAAACCTGGTCAACCATCAGGCACTATGGTGAAGCTCATTGAAAAGAGTATGAAAAAGCATTTTCAGGTAGAGACTAATGAGAATAAGCTGGGCCTTAATAAACATTAGGGACATTTGCAATGAGGCTTAGTTTCCTCCAATTTACTGTTGTCTTCTTTGACTACTTTAAACCTTTCTTTTGCTCCCTCTGGAGTCCTAGGGTCCCCCCTGCTGGTTAGACCATTTTTTCAAAAGTATTACAAATAAATGGCCTAATGTTTGTGCACTTAAACGTCATACATCAGAGTTGCTGGGACAGCAAGATGAAAGTGTGCAACAGGTGAAAAAATGAGAATATATGCTTAAGGAAACAAGAGATGGCATGAGAACACAAAGAAAAAGATAGTTAAAGTAAAAATTGGCTAATGAGTTAAAGCCAATTAGTTAATCTAGTTGTGTACAGTGTGGATTTTTTCCACTGAATGAAGAAAACAGCTAGTATAAAAAACTGGTGAAACTCATTTTGCAAGTTCAACATGCACCAAATTTCTGTTGCCATTGTACTCTAGTCAAGTTAATGGATTGCAATCTCAAATTATGAGTTGGCTGAGTGCCAGGTGGCCAGCAAAGCTAGAGCCTCAAGAGGCATTACAGGGAACACACTGGAGCTTTAGCTTTCAGGACAGCCCAGTGGTGTAAAGGCCAGGGCAGATTTCAGATAACTGAGTGGGACCAGAAAAAAAGTGTCACTGCTAATGCAGCAAACACAAATAAGTGACTGCTGCAGGTCAAGTTGATAAAGAAGTTAATGCGAGTTCTGATCAAATCTGTCACAATATGCAGCACATTTCAGATTGTTGTGTGTAGAGCTTCATCACTGCGGACCAGTCAGGGTTCTCATGCAGAGCTGTGTCCATTTCTGGAAGTGCCAAATATGGGATGTGACCCAAGAGCAGTGGGAGGATCTATCCAGCTCTATTTTAATTTAGCCTGGTCAAAACATCAAAGATTATTTCCAGAAACTATTTAATTTAAAAAAACATTTTACTGCACAGAACGACATTTACAACATTTGCAAGAGTGAACTATTTTATGACAATCCATGACTTAAACATAAGGAATATGGAAAATTTGAACAAAAGAAGAGGAGAAAGCATTTAGGAATGGGTAACAAAAACTTTTAATAAAAATTAAGTCCTGAGTTGGCTCATATATTTTAATGCACAACTAAATACATAAAGTGGCCAAACGTGTTAGCATTAAATAAAGATAAATAATGAATCTTCATTGACACTGCACTTCAAAGATTTTACCCAGCTACTAAAATGTGTATCACACATGAGATAAGAAACAGAGACACACGCATACACACAAGTCTCCTCAGGTCTTGAGGGAGCATGTCAGAACATATTAGTGACACCACCCCACACTCAACTATAGCAGGGTAACGCCAGCCCAATTTGTTTCCCTAATAGGTGGTATATTTTTCACTCAGTCATTCATTCACCCACCCACCTGCAAACACACATAGACACTGTGCGCTTATTATTATACAAATATACCCTTGAACAGGCCTCAAGTTCATCTGCTGGGGGTGCACAGAGAGCCTGGCTGATATTGGGAGAGAGGTCACATTGCACTGTAAACACGCTTTGTCTGCTTATTCATTTATTTACTATGCTCTCCCATCACCACTCAGCTTGTCAGCAGTAGGGGTCTGGGTGTGTATGAGCTGCAGGTGGACAAGGTTTAGGCAGTGTTTGTGTTGTCAGTTCAGAAACATTCTGGATGATGGATATGACTGCATTTATTTTCAGGGAACTATTTGTTAGAAAAGTCAATTACTTTGTTTGAAGACCACTTAGAATTGTATGTATATATTTATTTATTTTGCATTCAATGCTCATGCTCCAGATGAACACAGTTTCCCTGTTGACTATAGCATCTCTGTCCCTGGTATCGACCCCACATGCTGCTTAATATTCATAAAGTCTATTTCAACAGATTCAGTCGCTATAGAGCTGCAACACACACACACTCCCCACTAAATCTATTCTCATTGATCACCATTGGCTTTCTTGAACATCCATTGATCCAGTTCAAACTCATGCTCAAGGTCCCTTCAAAACACAATCACTTCACAGTTCACTTATAAAGAAAGGCCTCTTCCCCTTTTGGCATCTTATCCAAGAAATGACTGTATTTTCTTTTATCTTTTTACTAGTGTGCAATCACAATTCTCATTGAATCCAATAAAAGGTAGTGCCAGAAGTGATATAGGTGTTGCTCTTTGATATTAGTTTAAGCATCACAATTCAAAGAGGATGTTGCACGGGGCATTTTTGCGATAAGACATTTTGTTTATACATAAAAAGCTAATATTGTATCTTAGAGTTAGAAAGCCTAGAAAAACTAACGCAGGAAACAAAAAAATTCAAATCAGGCTTTACATAATTTTTGAAGCAGATAAGTTGAGTTTAAAACAAGCTTTTCTAAAGCATAAAGAGCCTTTGGAGGACAGCCTCTCAAAACCAGAAACACTATTACCATAAATGGATGATGACAAGCCTGCAGAGCAGTGCTTTAAAGCATTTCAAGTGGAAAACAAATTGTTTTTTGACAAAGCAACATATCTATTGGGGATATGTCAAAGTTAGTTATTGGCATAGAATCAATCAGATGGACAAAAGTGACTTTCAGCTGCTTCCATTCACTTTAAACACCACTAAATGGCTAGTACTAGCATTATGGTGACATCATTGGTAAAAGAGTAACAATGCTGGCCATGAGCAGAAATGACATGTGAATACTGTCTATCTTAGTTTTCTGTATTATAAATTTTGTCAAATGCTGACATTCTCAATCGTGACAAACGTCAGACTTGTGCTCTTAAATATCTCGATAGAATTCCAGTCTATTAGGTCTCCAGGCTCATGTTTTAAGATGTCCTCCTCCTCTTCGCTGGACACATCACCGTATAAATCTTTGCGTACCTTTTTTTTTTTTTTTTTTAACACCTATTTTCACATTTTTTAACTTTTGGCATAAAAATATATAACTAGAATCCACTACAAGCCCAAACTTAAAAGTTGTAAACCAGTTTCTACAGACACTTTAATTTTTGTAACAAACAAAAGAGCATACACTTGATTTTATATTTTGGAGTTCTTATTGAGTAGACCAAATCTTTTGTCTCAGTGGTAAAATTCTCTGCATGTATTTTGTTTAAGCAAAACAAGGCGGGTGTATGTACCAAAGGTTGTGACAGTGAGCTTCCTTAAGGCAGCTGAAAACTGATTTAAAGTAGTACTTTAAAATCATCTGAAGAATGCTGAGAGACACCATCTAAGCACAGCAGCTGAGATAAATAGAATGAAATGATATTTTCCCTTTTAATTTTTAATCCCTTCACTCCTCCCCTGCCTCTTCAGGGAGCCTGTGGCCACTGGTCTGCATAGTTAATCATGCTATTGTGCTAATTAGCCCTTCGTAGCTTGTCCCAGAGAAAGAGACACCGACATCATGTGTACACATACGTACAACTTGCTCTGCTATTTATGGTGGCTAAACAACCTCAAAATAATTTTGTCAAAGGCATAGAAAAATCTCTTTGCTCAGCTCAAGAACACACTTGCATCCAACTTTTAAGAGCAAGCGGCATACACCTGAACCTAGCATTATGAAATCTCACACAAACTCACAGACACGCAGGCCTGGGGCTGCATTATTCATTCCTCTAAATTGGGAACACCAGTTGTGTGCTCACACACAATAAACTGAGATGAATTTATCAGAAATCTCCCAAGTGCACGAAATATGAAAAATTTAATCATTCCACAGAATAAAAATTCATAAGGAAATGTACAGAATCAATATTTTATGCTACTTACTGTACCTATTCTTTATTACAAACCTATTCAGGAACAAGCATTAAAAATTTAAGAAGGCAGAAAAGACAGGATGAAGGAGAAGCGACGACTTGAGAGGGGAGGAGGGTACTGCCAGCGACCTGCGAGTTCAAAAGCAATACCGTTTCATTCATGTTTAAAGGCACTTTTTTGTTTCTGTAAGAGCCACTGAGACAGTTTTGAAACAAGCAGAAAGGCTTTGATAGATTGAGCGTCTTAAGCAGTCAAGGTGCTGTCAACATAAATAGCAATGAAAAAGTGGAAAGAATCTTTCCAACTCTTTTCAAGGTTATGGTCCTTGGCAATGATTGGAAGACAAAATTTAGCAGTACCGAGTATTCATGGAGGGTTATATATTCCTCCATTCATTCATATATCTAATATATCTATTTATACATCCTTTCCTAGCTGTTTTGTCCTGATTGTTGTTGGGGGAATGGGGTGCAGGTTTCGGGGCTCAAGCTAAACCTAGAACTTAATGTGTTTGGGGGCGGGGCACATCATGGACAGACCTCAAGTCAATCATAGAGACAGAAACTCAATCATTCATTAAAGCACTGACACGCAAAGACAATTTAAAGTGGACAAAAACATATGCTTTTTGCTCTGGAGATAAGTGGAATATATTGAGTCCTGGAAAGACAACAGCCAAGACTCAGTATATAGTCGATGATTTAGATTGGGCTGGTCAGCATGTAATTTGACCTTTTGGTTTCTCTTTGTACCCAGAGGACAGATTTTACAAGTGTCTAGTTGACACCAGTGTCGCCCTGAAGTCAGAACTTCAACTAGAAAAGTGGGAGCTTGCTGGGCAGCCCTGAGTTTTGTCTCAATACAGATGCTGCGTATACAGATTGTAGTGAAATTGCCAGGTATAAGCTATTTACTACTTCTGACACTTTGCATCTCAGTGAACCATTG
Organism: Phalloptychus januarius; assembly: GCA_902982915.1. NCBI lineage: Eukaryota > Metazoa > Chordata > Actinopteri > Cyprinodontiformes > Poeciliidae > Phalloptychus > Phalloptychus januarius. The sequence continues at coordinate 315,736 of CADWAE010000201.1, read as the reverse complement.
GCATACACAATGCTGTAAGCTATCTGTTTAGAAACATCTGCTTTGTGGTTTAATACACGAAATAGAAAGACAGAATGTATTATCTTCTTCTGGTTAAATAGTTTGCACAACAACAATGAAGAAATCCCTATGTTCTGCATTCTGATTCTGAAGGAGAAGAACAATCTTAACTTGTTTGTGACATCATTGACAGCTCTGCCCACCAATAAATTGAATGCAGCATAAAGTCTAATTGAGATCACTCTGGTTGCATAATGGTGCTGCAGCCATACTGAACTGAATTTAAAAACATAATCTAAAGTGTATGCTTTAACTTGCTTTGAGGGGATTGTCACTTTTCATTTTGTCTGAGTGTAAATCCACACTGGTTTATTGTAATCAATTTCTATTGGCTACATATATATACTATAACTTAATGAAAGTTACATCCATGTTGGGTAGACAATAGCAAAGCTTTATTATAGTAGCAGTTGATTAAAACTTCTAAAAACATTCACTCTTGAAAATAAGTCAGTGTAATAATTGATAAAGTTAAAGTTTTACTTCAAATGTAACCTGAATTACATAATGAAGTAAAAAACTTTTTTTTTAGCTAATTAACCTCAAACTGAGAAATACTCATACAGTTAAGCTAAAAATCATTCATACTCCTTATGCTAAATAATTTTTCTAAATTGAACAAAAAAGTTCTGACGGTAATGAGTATTAATGTTTTGGAGAGGTCTAGCTAGAGATTGAATCTAAATATTAAACAACCTGTGAAGGAAGCAAAGTATTAGATGGCTCCGATGCTGTCTAACATCTGTTTTTTTATGAAATCTAAAGAAAAATAGATTTATTTTTTCCTTTTTAATTAAGTCCCTTTTTAAACAGGTTTTTGGTGTGTTTTGAGGTATCCATCTCATTCACTATCAGAAACAAACTCATTGGTTGAACAAAAATAATTTTAAATCCAAGTCTTCCAGGGTTAAGGATAATTTTTGATTTAGCTCTATGGATGCATAAAGGGTATTTCTCTTTCTTAAAACCAGTCCTACATTATTTAGTTGTAATTAAGTGTACTTATGTACACTTTTGTTTCTAACTTACTATACACCTCATTCATTGAGGTCCTACCTAAAGAGCAAGGCAAGTTAAATTTTACAAAGTTACTAAAATGTAAATATTTTTAAAGCAAAAGAGGTTGCTGGTGTTTACATTTGGTGCTATTAATGTTTTACATGATTATTCACCATGGGTCACATTATTCAGACACCAAACTGCATGCACACGTGTGTATACGCACACAAAAATATAACAGTAACAAAAAAATGACAGACGCAGTGACACAGAGATGAATCCTGTCCCTCAGTGCACTTTAATGGAAGAAAGATGTTGCATGCAGCAGAGATCACCTCCAGACTGTGAAAGCACAACTACGACTTTGTCCAAATGTGTTTCTCTGTAAGCCCTCTCCCTGGATGAAGATCAGTCTACATTTATGAATGACATTAATCACTCATAAAAACTGAAGCTACAGAACGAACCGACCCCAGACAGAAAGACAGAAATCCAAAGCTTCTGTTGGCATTGTTTTCTCTGAAGCAGCAAGTTTCAGCTTTGCTTTGTCTTTCCAGATAATCCAGTCTAAGTTAGCCAAAGTTTAATTACACAAACTGCATACAACAAGGGTGTCGTATAAAGGTCATCTCTACTGGTCTGTGTGTGGAACATGACTGCATTTGAAAACCATACAAATAAAGCAATGGTGGCCAAGCTGAGGTTGGAAGAGACAAATCAGATTAGGTCCTTGATCACAGGTAGCAGCAGTTTCTGTTCACACAGGTTAAAATTGAATAATTAATGTCAGCAGGACAAATAAACACTGGTCTGGGCTATTCTATAGTAGCTCTGGCTGTTCCTCAATGACCATGAGTCTCTTGGCTGCTTTTCATTGCTCATTTTAGGTGGACAGCCATGGTTTGTGGTCAGGCCTTCCTCTGTTTGGACTTCTAATCAAGTTTATTGTTTGGTTTTCTGCTGTGTTCCTTGACCTTCACAATGTTTGCTTATTAAAGCCTCAACAGGGGAGCTTTAGTTATACTGAGATTAAATTAAAAACACTTACGTGCCTTTTGAAGGCAGCTGGTTCCCCTGGATTTCATTTAGGTGTAAACTATAAAAGAGGCAGAATATAAACGGTACATAAAATATGTACCATTTCCCTTCTGCTTCTCAATTAAGTTCATTTATCACATAAAATCCATATAAAGTCTGTTAAAGTTTGTGTTTATGTGATAATAATAATATAATATATTGTCCCCAATAATGAGAATATTCCTATTCTATAGTATAAACTGTTTCAAGAGGTAGCAATTGACTGAAATTGACTTTCTCAAACCTCAGTAATATCTGAATGCAGTTCATCGGCGACTTTACAAATACAGCATTTGACAGTTCAGTCATTCCTTCATTCATCTCTTATTCCATAGGAACGATGCAAGCGTCTGAGAGCTGTGCCCCTCCTCTTGTCCCTCTGGTAGCCTCATCTCTGCCTCCTCTCCTCCCCTCCTTTGTCTCCCCCTCTCTCAGTGGAAGCATAGTGCCAGGCCCAGGGCCCCTGCCTCTAATTGCTGGTGAATGGAGTGTTTTCATGGAGTGTTAGGCAGGGCCCTCCCCTGGATTAGCATGCTTACATACACACGCAGACGCACACACAACATGTACTCAGATACACAAATGGATTAGTGTGTTCACTCATGGGAAGAGGACGTTGATTTGAGTCGACAGCAGCATCCCTTTGGAGAAAGCCAGAGCAAGCCTGGTGGATTTTCAAGCACGCACGCACCCACACACACCTATATATATATCTCTATGGTGCACATGCATGCACAGATACATTATGATAGAGCTAGAATAGGAGAGAAGACACGTTAAAGTTAAACACTCATGTAGCCACACGCATGCACACGCACACACACAATCTGAGCTCCCCAGTTGAGGCCTGGTGCTGTGGAAGACATATGGGGTGAATCATGTGTTAACAGGGAGTACTGATTAACACATCTGGAGGGAGGCGGTGGGGAGTGAGTGGGGCAAGATCGGTGGGAGGGGAAAAAAAAGGAGAGGAGGCCAATGAAACAAGAAGAAGTGAGAGCAGCAAAATATTCACAAACTGTTTAAAAAAAAAGAAAGAAAAAGTCCCAACAATAAAAGAACAAAGCTGGAGTCCATAAACTGTGAAGGAATGAGGGACTCTCCACGCAGTTCTCTCAGGCAACGCTGTTCATGTCACGTCAGACGTGGTCAGCTGTTCCACAGACCCCCTCACCCAGATGCTCAGTTACACTGCTTAGGCCAAATTTAAAGCACTCAGGAGAATAGCAGGTGGTTCTGAATTATTCTTCTCTGTTGTGGTCAAATAAACAGAAGGAAAAAAATGACCTTTTCACATTAGTGATGCAGAGAAGTAAAAGTTTCAGACTGGAGAGTTTTTAGCGCAACAGTTGTTTATCAAAAAATGAAAAATATAGATGCTATTAATTTGAATACGTCAAAGGAGTTGTTCTAGGGTTAGCCACAAAATGCCCTTGCTAAAGAAGCTGACTGTTCATAATCTGCACAAAGCAAATATATAAGTACTGTATTAAAAAGTTGAATGGAAGGAAGAGCTAAGGTAGGATTGTGAAGTAAAATGAATTGAAGAGCTTGGGTGTCACAAGGCATGGTCTGGAGCTTGGGTGAGTATTTAAACAGCCATTAAACACAGACAGGAAATAATCTCACTGTGTCATGGGATTCCTGAATCTCCAATAATACACATATCATCAGACAAAAGTACATCTGGCATGTCATTTGGAAATCTGTCCCAGATCATGATTTTGGTGTTACACGTAAGAAAACACCTGAAGGAATTTTATATTTCTCCCAACTTTAGCCAATAATTGTCAAAATTAACAAAAACACAAGCTATAAATGCCTCATTCTGTATATAGCAAGTTTAAATAAAATGAGTTTTCTATTTTTATATTGGGTTAAAATGTAGTCTTTTACCCATAATTTTAATTTTTCTTTTTTTTGAACATATTGCTAGGTCTTAGGTTGTTTAATCAGTTTATTGTGAAGCACTTTGTGATTGCTATATCTTGAAAGCTGCAATGTAAATAAAGCAGCTTACTTCTTCTAATTTATTGAGTTGCACCTTAACTGGAGATCTGAATTTTTGTTCCTTTATGGAAGGGAATGATCATGGATAATCTGAACAAACCAATTTCACCAAAATATTTTTTATAAGTAACCATTTGTTGTATTGCAAATTATGGAAAACAAAATTTTCACCCTTGGCCTCTTTCTGGTTCAGAAACTGGGTGAAATGTGCTATCATCACCCTCTGTTGGGCTCAGGCAGGCAGTTATGCTGCTCCATGCTGATTCCTATCTGTCCCCTCTGCATGGCAGCAGGTTTCAGATCAAACTGTTTCTTCTGAGAAACCCAAATGAACCAGTAACCCATATCCAATGTTGTTGTCTCTTTTCATGACTTAAAAAAAATGGCACCTATCTCAGAATAACTCCACCGGTTTCACTTACTGCCATAAACAGACGTATCTGTGGTCATGGTCACTTTAGCACAAGCTCAGGCAGCCGTACTGGAGCACAGCCAAGAGCTCAGGTACACATTTAGTACTGCCAACTCGAACACAAAGGAACACACGTGCAATATGTATTTAGCACATGTTTAGGGCAATATGTTAGTGTTGTGGGCTGATGCTGCTGTTATTTTACACTTAGATAATTGAGGCTACAAAAGGCAAGGTTAGGTGAAAAGGTTCGCATAAACAGCTGTCACTGTGTGCCAAAAACAAAAGCCCTTCACCAAGTTGTAGAATTGTTTTTACATCTGATCTTGAATTAATTACACCTCTTTAACAGTCACAATCCGCATGTATTTGTACAGCTTTTGTATAAATATTGTACGTATGTGTGAGCAAACAAATCCTCACGCAAACAAAAACATGAAGGAATGTGGAACATTTTTTCTGATGATGGGAAAGCAGTCGACATTCTCTCAGCTTTTAAAGGATGGCAACTGTCAAAGTCCAGCCCTGATTTTAATTAAGAGTCTTTTGTGAGATTTGAGAATTGATCTTCGTGTTCTTCCAATCTAACTGAGCAAAGAACTGACAGTTTTTGTTTGCAGATGTGCAGAACTGCTAGAGATATTCCTTTAAGGACTTTTAGTTGTAATTCAAGGGACTGGGAATAACTGCAGACACTTTTCTGATTTTTATTCATAATAAAAAAAAACTATGAAATCTATCATGTCTCATTTTGCTCCCTGGTCACAATTACAAATTTCAAACCTTTTCCGTCCCAATATATGCAGTGAAACCTGTGGCTGCAATGTCAGAAAATGTGACAAGTGTTTTGGTAAATCAACCATTGAAAAGTACTGGAACAGCTGTTATTACCTAGGACACATCATTATAGCATTAAAAGTTTACTTTATTCTAATTTATTACAGTTTTTGATCACAAACTAATTAAATTCTGGCATATCTGCTTCATGTCAAGTTGTATGAGTATTTTTTTTCTATTTTAGCCATGGATATAGTTGCTATGTGCTTCTACAGGATGACAGACACAGTATTTAATGGTTAATATCAGCCTCTTGTCTAGTTTAAAAACAGCCATCATCCCTCCCTCCCACCCAACCAAACCAATCGATACCGCTACATTATTTAAATTCCTCCCTACTACATTAGATATTTAATTGACTACCTGTAGACAGATGACTGACCCGCCTGCTGGCATAAATTAATGCAAATGGCATCCCGCATGACCTCCCCGCGAGGTAGATTTAATAGTCCGGTCTGCTCAGGACAGAGTTCAACTAGGGGCTGCGGGGGTCAAGCTGAGTCTCTGATCGCTGTGGACTGATACGTGGTTCAGCGCAGAACATGTTTTCGTTCTTTATGATTTTAAATTCTAGCTTTCAAGATAATAATTGAATAAGAGACAAGTTAAGTAATCAAAATACTTTGAATGGGAGTAGCATGTGAAGAGAAAGAGAAAAGCCACTGGTTGACTCCAGTCAGAGAATTTTGAATGGAACGACTTCCAGTTCTGCTCCTCGGATGAAAGCAGGCAACAGAAATCCCATTGCAGGTGTCTGGGCCCCTGTATGCTAATGGAGAGGATCAGATGCTCTTCTCACATAATGGGGTTTGACAAAGTGAAAATTAACACAACCCCACTCCTGCTGTTACTGTTGGAAGAGGCGGCTGATACAGCTTTGTCTCAGACTGCACGACACACACACCCATACACACCTTCCGACAGATCCCACACCAGCCGTCGTTCTCATTCTCACCCAGACAGTTACGTTGTAGGCCCCCTCCTACATCTCTATCCCCTTCCTCCCCCATCTCCATACCTCCACATCCTTTCCTCTCACTCCCCCTCCTCCTGCACCGTTACCCCTATCTAGGTGTTTGTGTCCTCGGCATAAACATCCCTCCATCCCTCCACCTTCTCTCTTCCCTCTTCTTCTCCAGCGACTGTTTGCTTCAATGGACTTTCATGACAACTCATTCCGTAAGGGTCCTTTTTTCTCTCCCTCTCGCTCTCCTTCACTCTCCCCAGGTGAAATATTGATGGATTTTTTATGAATAGCTATGAAAAATTCATTCAAATTCCAAAATGAAAAAGCGTAAACATTCCACATCTGCCTATGCCTCCCGCATTCATTATCCTTCACAACATCCTCGGTCTCTCACTCTCCCGCTTTTTCCCTATTTATCCCCCCCCACCGCCTTCACCCACCACCTCACCCCTTGTCTACCTGAAAAAGACATGCTCTTTCTCTTTTTCCACCACTTGGCCTAATTGCTTAATTTGACCTGCTCTCCCATCAATTAAAAGTCTGTCAGTGGTAGACAGATGGAGGATGGATCAGAGGGCCAGTCGATGGATGGATCAATGACAGAACGGCTCAATAGGTAAATGGAGATGGCCGCTGATGGAAAAAGGAAATGAGGGAGGGGAAGAAGCAGAAGAAGAAGAGACGGCAAATTGAACGAGCTGTCGTGGCATAAAGGTGCAGTGCCTCAGTTTGAATTTTCTGAATCTTTTTTTTCTTTAGCTCTCACTCTTTGGTTCTCTTATTGTTCCTTTCTGCAGTCAATTTAGCAACTTAAAACTTTTCTCTATCCAAAAGGCATTCTTGGAGAACTAAACCCAATCAATGTAAAAGCAAATAATAATGATATATGAATCAAGACAATGGCTGTTTGTCTTGTCTCTGTGTTCCCTTGCGGCAGACTGGCGACCTGTCCAGGGGTGTACCCCGCCTCTCGCCCAGAACGATGGCTGGAGATAGGCACCAGAAACCCTCCTGACCCCACTAAAGCACAAGGGTGTACAGAAAATGGACGGATGGATGGATCAAAATTTTTATGCTGAATGCTTGTCTCTAGAAACAAGCATTCAACTTAGTTCTCTTTTGTCATCCAGGTCCAAAAACAACTGTACCAAAAACATGAGCAATTCTTGGACATTTTAGGGAAGAATGTTTCAGTGGACATTGTGTAGAGCTCATCTCCATGGATGTTGGCCAAGAGGGACTAAATCACTGTGACAGCCACACAAAAGCTTGCTTGTCTTGTTTTAAAATCTCCCTGGACAGATTTTTTCAGTAAAATGAGCTCAAACAAAGTTGCCTCGATACAAGGTTTTGGCGTTCAGTATTAAAAGAAATAACATACCTTAGTGACTGGGATTATAATTTAAGGGTAAGCTTTCTTTAGCATATATGAGTTACTTTTAGTTTGAGACAATGGTTGCGAAGACAAGAGTTAAACGCTCTTCAAGCAAAGAAGTTGAATCACCTTGGTGTTTTTTTTCATGAGTGATGACATGATGTGTTGGAGCAAGAGATGGACAGATAGATCGGGGTCTCATCTTCTGTAAAACCCATTTAGATTCTGACCCTCACCTTGATACCTATTCAATAAATTATATTAATAGATTAACTAAATACAGATGGATGTTTGCCTTTATTTATCCTTGTGATGATTTTCTGCTTTCAGTTAATGAAAACATAGCATTAAAAACAGCAAAAGAATAAAAAAAACATTTTGTACAGGAAGTATGTTTGGTAACTGCTTAAAGATTGTTAAAAAAAAGAAAACAAGAATATTCAAAAAGTACTTTTAACCTGACAAATGAGCCTTATCTGAATGCATAGTCAGATTTTTTGAATATGCCTGTATAGTCAAAGATGGTTTCTTGCATGTTTGCTGTGCTGAGTAAGCCTCTCCTGCAGCGATGAATGCAACAAGACAATTAATCATTTTGATTTTTTGCATAAACATGTGTTCCCTTTGCATTTTACAAACTCAAACAGTGTTTTGAGGAATTTGGGATCTTTCATTCATCTGTTCATCTGTTAAGCAGGGTGTGTATGTCCCTGACAGTTTCCTACTTTAGAAACTTTGATCATTGTACATTAATCGAGTTCTGGATTGAGCTGCCCATATATTGCAATTTTCATACTTGCCCAGCTGTGAGCTTGTCTTTATGCCAAAAAAGCAGAAAATATTTTACAGTCTGTTTTGACAACAATGGTTTATGGATGTTTTAACAGTTGATGTTAAAATTCAGTCCAGTCTTTAACAACAGTGAAACTGCACTACAACATAATTTAATTCAGAATTTTAATTTAATTTGGAAACTTGAATCAGATACCAAGTTCATCATCATTAGCCATGTGGTGTGCCTTCAGAGTTTTTTTTTTGTTTCTTTGCGCACATACACTGGGTACCCATTACACTTCGACTGACTGGAAATATCAATAAGCCATAACAAGCTTCTTTGGGGTGCATTTTTTTTTTATCTCCTGTAGTCTTCCCTAATGTTTTGACCTATAGGAAAAGAGTTATTTCCCCCATATTAGAAACTGCTACTCCCTAATGTTTATGAAATGTGCTTCGATAAGTAGGATGGACTGAGACTTGTGGACAGAGTAAGAAGATCTGAAGCTCGTGGGAAACTCAAAATACAAACGCTTCTCCCCAACACTGAAATGAGCTAGTTGAGGTGGTTCAAGTATCTGATACAGAGATGCTTCAAGGGTGACTTCTTTTAAATGTATACAGGAAAAGACTCTGGGCCAGATCCAGAACTCACTGGCAGGATTATACACCATTTCTGGCATATGAATGAATTGGGTTACACTGTGGAGTGGCAAGTCTAGTCCATTCCTCACAACCCAATCAAATAATCAGAAAATAATGAGTGGATGGGTGGAATACAAAATAAATATCCCTGCAAAGCAAATACCCATGTTCACTTTCTTTCAAGACTCTTGTACAATTTTACAGGGGAAATGTTTCTCAAACAGAAAGACTGTAGTTCATTTAAGAGATACTACAGAAAAAATAGTGGCAATTACAAGAATCACAGTACAGAAAACGTTTTGCTTTAGTTCAGATCAAATGTACATGCAAATATATAAAATCCTTTCATCAAACCTGCAAAAAGAGGAACAGAAAGACTGCACCTAATGTAAAACGGAAGAAATGAGATTCGAGGCGTAGATTTGAACAAAACTACATGCTGAGTCACAGAAAATCAGCCAGTCATGCTTTTACAACCACAGGGAAAGACATTCACTCAAACAGTAACTATCATGAGTACATACACATAAAATTATACAAGCACAACCACAATTATTTTGTTGTTTTGCCCTTCAATACTTTGTTTTAATTAGCTTTCTCAAGGGACTGTGCCTCAGACCAATTAAAGAAGATTATCAAAGAGGGTTTGGAGCAAGTTGCATGCCCACTATGACTTCTATCTCCAGGGATGGGAGAGGATGAAAGAGACCTTATAGCGCAAACACACAAACCTAAAGACATGCAGGCACCCCTTTCTGAGACAAAACAAGGATCCTGGGTAGCATGGGAGATGATGGAGTCTTGCTGTACTTTTTTAATACATGGCAAAACAGATGTACACCTCATGAACATTTATGTACACAGAGAGATGGCCAATCATTCTGTATTGACCAGTTCTAGATGGATTGCTGAGGAGAAACAAAATGGAGTCCTTCCTCTCTGTCCCTCAAGGGGAAAAACCAGGTCAGTGAATGCAATCACTAATGGAGACACCTCCAGAACATCAGAAGAGATTACTGACTCAGAATTAGGCAATAAAAACACACATTAGGTGTTTAGGATCAACACTAGAATGAAGGGGAAAATGACTGTGGGGGCAACCCTTACGCTTGCTTGATCCTAAGACAAATCAATGAAAGTCTTTTTAGATTCAAGTGGTAGAGCTTGATGTACAGTACAGTCAGAAGATTTCTTCTAAGAAAAGCTTTTTAAGCATAACTCAATCTCTCTCACCGTCTGAATCCAAAACCTGAAAAAAAAGAAACATCTACCCAACTGCAGCAGTAAAATTTATTCGTAATTTACAAATACTAGACTGTGTATGAACACAACAAACAAGCCACACTCTAATGGTAAGTTAATAGCACTTAGTGGTATTAAGCATAACGGTGATTAGATTGAGAGAGGATGATGACACAGTTTGGTTTGGTCCTTTTGGGGGCAGCTGGAAGAGTCAGAGATCAGGGGTCAATGGCCATGGGATCAATGTCACTCAAAGAGGTGTGCTGCATTCAAAGACATGCTTTATAGCATACATTAAACTTATGTTCTGTACAATATATGAGCTTGTATGAAGCTACCGTTCAAGTCCCAATCACCTTTCAGCCCATCTCATTGGTGACAGAGCACCCAGGATGTGCTTGGAAAAGAAGGAGAGTTGAGGTGTGGAGCAGAGAGACATGGAAAGGGAAAGTGACTTCCCTGAGACTTCATTAAGCTAATCTGGCTACCAATACTAACAAAGTTTAAAGGAGGAGGTGAGGAGAAAGCTCAAAAATGGAATGAACATTTATTAGATCAGGCCGATGCAATTGTCTTTGGTTCTCATAACACAATTCATGCTCAGACACACACCCTCGTCCATCTACGAGAAGCAAAGACAAAGACACACACTATGGGACCAGCAAAAACTACATGAACATGCACAATATACATATAATGTATGTATATACATTATCTCTATATTGATAAACATAGAGAAACAGAACCGACAAGTCTTTGAGTAATGGTAACATGTTTTCCTCTGAGACGCGTCCCACCAAAGAGGTACTGCCAAAACTAGAAGACACATTTGAGCTTATTTTATAATATTTGCTTGGCAGTCACCAGATATTGTTTTGTCATCACAATCACAGGTCACTGAACTGGATCAGAATCAAAAACATTAAGTGATTGCCTGGGTTTTGTGAAATGTATTCCTCGAGAGGTTTTTGTTGTGTGACTGGCAGACCTTTCCTGTTGCATAGGCTGCGGTGAAATAAAATCCGAGTGGATGTCAAGATGCAAATTTTCTGAGCCGAACGTTTTCAAAAATCTTTCCAAGGTTTCTGAGAATACTGCTTCTGGGAAATTTCTCCAAGGTTTCTGAGAAAACTATTTGGTTGTTTGACAAAAAAAGAATCTTTATTTTATTATGTAAAATGCAAGTCTCTAAACATAAAAAATATAAAGACATTCAGTATGCTGTTATACTGTGAGGATGGTCCCCGACTGTCTAGCCAAGATATAGATTTACATACTGTATATCCTAGATAGAGAAACAATATGTTATTACCCGTAATGCATTTTTTATTATATGGAAAGGAAAATATGACACAACAGCAATTTTCTGTTTGTTATCCTTGGATTTCACCCATCAGCAACCACCAACAGGTGGTACTTCCAGTATCCCAACACAAATGCTGAGCGTGACACACATCCACACATCACATATGCATCATTTTTTAAAAAAACAAAACAGCACAAAGAGGACATGTGTATCTAAGAGCTAGGCTGTGTTTTTGAGATGACTCTCTGAACTATATAATATCTTTCAAAAGTATATACGCCATAAACTAAATTTTATTAGTATTTTTATGTGGTATACAAAGCAGAGCATAATTGTAATCAAAAAGAAAAAAGTCAAATGGGTTTAGAATCTAATATAGATGAAAATCTGAAAAATGTGGCAAAGATTTATTTTCAGGCTCTCAGAATCAATGCTTTGTAGAACCATGTTTCTCCGCAAGTGCAGCTCCAACTCTTTAGAGTTATTTCTCCAACAGTTTCACACGTCTATAGAGGAAAGTTTCTACAAAATCGCTTAAGTCTAACTGAGTGGATTGTCTGTCTACCATCAGTTCTGACGAGCTTCACTGTTCCTGCATGGTGTGCTGCCATCTTTTAAGGTGAGGATGGTGTGGTCAGAGTAATGTGCGGTCAGCATTGGTTTTTGCCACTTTGCACATGTCCTAAAAAGTTAAAATTTTTCTGTGGCTCCTACTTGGCTTGTGGCAAACTGCAAATTAGATTTCTTTTAAAATGGTTTAACTCTCACCATTCACGGAGTTCAACCTGCAGCTCCTCCAGAATTACCATGGGCCTCTTAGCTGCTTCTCTGATCAATAATCTTCTCTGGTCTGTCAGTTCAGGTCAACAAACTTGTCTTGGTAATTTTACAGTTGTGCCGTTCAGTTTTACATTTTGGGAAGATATATTGAACAGTCCACAATGAGATGTTCAGAGGTTAAGATACCTTCAAACATCTGCTCAAATCTTTCCTTTACTGCTGTGTTGAGGCTTGGTTGCATTAAATTTTATTTAGGGGTATCATAACAAAAGGGAGCTGAATGGAAATGCATACTACATGTTTCAGATTTTGCTGTTTCATCACTGGGAAAAAAGGGATGTAATAGTGGTAGTAAAACAAAAGAGAAACACCTGAGCAAAGATGAGCCACAAATTGTCATAAGAGGGCAACGTCTTTGAGAAAAATAAGGTAGTACACAAGGGGCATCAGTGGCCAAGAGGAATGAAAAAGGGGGAATAAGGTAGACGGATAGGAGGAGAAGGTAGACGAAGGAAGGCTGGGAGTGCCACGTCGTTCTTAATCTAGTTTGTCTGTCGTAATCGTGTCAATGTCACTCTCAATCAGGCAGCCACAACTAGGGCTATACAACTTCAGCTTGATTGGCCCAAACCTTGTCTTTAAAATGACCTCTAAGGGAAGGATGTGCATGCATCGCAAGAGGCACAAAGAGACTGGAGGGGGGAGAAGGAAGAGAGACGGGTGTGTGTTATTAAAGGGAGGGCAGTCTTCTAGAGACAATATGAGAAAGAGGGAGAGAGAGGGAGCTCAAATTAACTTTAAACCTGTTACTCCCCCACCAGTCTGTCAATTTCACTTTGGTCGCTTTCTTTGTTCTGAGTTTTCAGTGTGACAGTATTGATTGCCCTCTCTTATTACACAAGAGAATACAGATATATCTGTGTGACTGACTGCTGTACAGGTGCTTTTATAAAGTTCAGCCATATTCCTGCCAACATTCAAGGCAGGCTTTGTCCTCAAGGCTCTATGATATAGACTATTATTTTACAAAGTTATGAATGTGCTCGGTTGTTCTTAGTGTCAGGTTATCTCCTACTATGGTTGCATGCACAGAAGCAAATACTGTGGTCATAAACAGGATGCAGTAAGCAAAATTTCAATGCGTCATCAAATTAAGTTCCCTAAAAACATGTAACTTTGCAAACAAACCTCAGAAATCACTGGTTGTGAAATACAGCCGTATACCTAATATTCTCTTATTCATGTTGCAAATATTTAAGACTAGTGATAATTTCTTTTGATTTATAGTGCAAAAAAAACTTCTGGTTCAGATAAGATTTTCATTATAAAATCATTGCTGAGTAACTATCATGCACCTACAAAATGTGTCTTTCATTTTGTAGGTGCATGTCAATAATTGAAAAGGTCATTTATTTCAGTAATTTAATTTGAAATTTTGAACTCATTGTTTGGATTCATAAAACAGAAAGGGCTGCATTTCAAGCATTTCTTTCTGCTAGTTTAGACTTTTATGACTGAGGGCTAATTAAAACCAATATTCTCTTTTAGATGTTTTTTTTTCCATATACATTCTCTAATGCTTGGATGATGTTATGGTTAACTAAGATACACCAGTCTTATTTCTGAATTTGAACAAAAAGGTCTTTGAAAAAGGTAAATCAGTTTAAACATAATGTTTGGTCCATTCTTTTCATGTTTACGTATTATACGTCTAACATAAGGAATGGAAATAGCAGTTCTGGAATTTGGATATGTTTGCTTTAAAGGGCTGAAATCAGTATTAAAGCACTTCAGCTCATTTTATGGTTGTGAACTGACTTTCAAAGAGTCTTTCAAATTAAAGGCTGCATTCATGTTTTTTTATTGTTTGTGGAGAAACTGGGTTATAATTTGCATTGGTCTGTGAGTGGAAAGATTTAGTATCAGTGCTTGTATACTCTATTATCAGTATGATTCATCCTTATAAAGTTGATCTGCAACTGATGCACCAGAAAATAAAACCAAGGAAGGTAGTTTAAATTCTTAGCTAGACATTCAATTGTATTTTACTACATTTGTGCATGTGGCTTTGTTTTTCGTCACACAGTGACAAAGGAAGAGGACTTGTGTGAAGCTATCATTGTTTTAGCACATTGGCAGTCAAACATTACTACTCTGTCATAAAGGCTAGAAGCTATTTGCTGTGCAATAAATAGAAACAACTCACTTGGAAACAAATACATTTTTACTTCTTGTTTTCTGCTGACATTTTTTCTACAATTACTTAACTTATAATCATCGTAGAGTAAATTTCACCTATCGAGATCAAACTAGTTTGATTATTTCCTTTGTAACATCGACACATACCTATGAAAGCAAATTAAAGACAAGTGCTTTAAGTGCTAGAATTAAATGGATTAGAGCGTATATGACTTTTTACAAAAACGGCCAAAATTCCATGAATGGAGGAATTTTTCACAAATGTTGATAACAGTGGATACATTAATTAGCAAAGAGCAGAAGAAAACTGGAGATCACATTTATCACACCAATTTTTCTGCTGTGCCAAAGAGCTGAGAGATTGTCAAATTCTCTGCTTACAAGACCAGCACCTGGTATTAAAAAACATAAACATAAAAAATATGCTCATGTTTTTTAATATTTGTGAAGAAAATTACTTTTTCTTATATGTTATTTGCCATCAATAAGGAGCTTGATTTGCTCTTCTAATTATCTGAAAAAAACTGAAACTGTAAGAGATGAAAACAAAACAAATGGGTCAAATTAATACTAGATTATAAAGAATTCAAGCCAATGTGTTGGAATACGGATATGCATTTAAAGTTTGAGTCAATCAAATATCAATATGTGAATAACAAAAAATTTGAAGAACGAAACTAACACTGTCATTTTAAGGCACACATATATCTAAATGTATTTGCTTATATATTGCAATGAACTTTTTCTAGCAGAAGTAGCATTCTGGGTGCAGAGGAAGAAAACAAAAACTTAAAACAGATGAGAACCAAACATTTGTTCTGATGGTAATTGGAAAATTAATAAATTTATTGGACTCTCTGACAGAAGTATGATGTGATGCTGCAGAGATACACCACCTCTGCCCTGGAGTTCAGTGGAAATATTAAGACCACTGCATTCCATACAAGTTACATCACATATTGTGATGTCAGTTTGTGTGCAGCTGCAGCCATAAAAATCTTTTCATTAAGTTATCTACTGCTCTTTAGCTAATCTGAAGGCTACAGAAATTTAGGAGGCCTCTGGCCATTCACTCTCTAGACAGCTACTAACTTGTACATCTCATGTACCTTCCTCCCTCTATTTTATCAGTGCATGACTGAGTTCCAGTTGTTCCAACCTGCTTTCACTTTGTTTAATACCATTTACAAATGTTTAATATATTAATAAAGATTTTTTCCAAACTGAATGATTGCCCTTGTGGGGTCCTATGATGGCACTAAGATGCTGTTATCTGCTATCTTGACATAACCAATTATTCCACAAATGGAGAAACAGCCTGTATGACTGAAATTCTTTGGAGATGGAAGTTGGTGAAGTTGTTGAAATCAATTATTTTGGAGGGCAATCAAAAGCTTTATGTCAAAGTAGTGTTATCTATAGTGGTCCAAATCAATGAGTACTTTCAAAAAGAAAATCTGTGGCATGATAAGTAGCTTTTTTTTAACTGGTTGAGAAAATGTTTTGATTGTTTTTTTTTCCTGAGAGTTTAAAAACAGAACATTTAATAAATGGGATGCCTGTTTCATAACATTCTGGAAAACCAATAACTGTGATATAGTAGGCTCAAGGGTATGCACTGTGAACATCATGTCTTCAAAGAAAAAGCTCTTGATTGATTTAAGGAGATCTCAGGACTGTGTAGGCCAACTTACAGTCCTTAGATACCACATAGGCAAAAATAAAAGCTTAAGGCTTTTATTTTAGAATCAGAAAGGCAAAAAACTTTTTTCAGGCAGGCAGCCAGATTGGTAAATCACTAATCAAGCAACTGGTCCAAGTAAACCTCCAACTGGCCCTCAGCCACCGGGCAATCCTTATTGTTGAACTCTGCAACTGTGCTGTCTGTTGTGGCCTACTGCTGCATAACATATGGTCCTTGGCTTTTCATCTCTCCAGGGAGGAAACACCCACACAAACACATGCAAAAAGTCGTTTGCACACTACAAAGAGAGAGAGGGACATGAAAATGCAGACAGAAACACCAAAATAGTAACTAAACACATGCTAGTTTTCAGAAGAAACATTACAGAATGGCCAAAACAAGTAATCCCCAAGTGACGGGCCAAATAGAAACAGGGCAACCCCTCTTTGTTGAGCAGCATTGCTCAGAGAAATTATGCACCAGGATGTAATCCCAGGAGGCAGCTGCAGCAAGGTGGGGTTGAACGATGACCAGCTTTGGATTTGGTCAAGTTTTATGTCTGATGTGAGGCTGTACGGTCTTGACCAGGGTTGAAGGAGAAAGAACAAAAGTGTTTGTAATCTTTCATTCACCTCTGCTGGTTAAAATCAACTTCAAATATTTCATGCACTGAATTATCAGAAATGAATATGTTTATATATGGATGCAAAAATTCCGACCACAAAATTGCATGAAACTTTAAAAGAGATCACCAGCACACATGCAAAGAAGCACTAACATGAACAAAACCTCACATTCGGGCACTGGCAGAGTCATAGCCACGCTCAATTCCACTTTGCCTTAAATCAAGGCTCAGCCAGGCCAATGCACCAATCTATACTGCTCTGGGTGAATTAACGTTAGTAATAAGATATCATGGCTCTGATTGATCCTCTATTTCCATGTCCACACCATAAAATGACCCAAGCACAGCCACAGCACACCATCACTCTAATGCTGCATTGATTCCACTCTGAAGTTGAGCCGCAGATGAGGGTATGTTTGAAAGTGGGCATGCACGTACAGATGAGTGCAGAAAAGGTTCAGATATGGAGCTCTGCTGTCGTCATATACTTAGATGGATGTTAATATTAAAAAGATAATTTTCATGTTTCGTTGGCTTGACTGTGTCTAAATCAGAGCCAGAAAGCAATCTAATTATTTATCAAATTGAAGCACTTTAATTGCATTTCACTGAGTTCAGTTTGTGATAAGATATTGTATAGAAGCATTCATCAATGCTTCAATGAAATATTTATAGCTTTTTTCTTGCCAAAAAGAAACTAAATAGAAAAAAAGCTAAATAATAATAATCATCATCATTACTTGGTAAATATCCATAGCTCCTGAAGGTCTTCATGTTATTTTATGACATTACCGTAAGCCTCAGTATTTTTGGATTGGGATTTTATGTGAAACAAACACATATGTGAAACTGAATAAATAGAATAGATGGAATTCACTCTTAAAAATGCACTAATTCCATGCATTTGTTTTCACAGTCTTTCAATTCAATATGCAGTGCAATCAAGTACTTTCAGATATTAAATAAATAGTAAACAGTTGAGGAGTATGTCATTTAATTTAAGCTCATTATAAACATAACTGTTCTGTGAAGGCCTCAGAAGATTCCTAGAGAACAATACGGAACAAAGCATTGAAAAGACCAAATAACACCATACATGTCAGCGGTCAGGTTGTGTAAAGAGCATGGCACAAAATAGCCTGGTAAACACCAGCCCCTTGTCCTACACTATCTGCTTCGTAAAGAGGTTATGTGCTTTCGGCTGTTGAGAAACGATTGCTTCCTAGAAGTGTGCTGTTGAGGCTTTCAGTTTTACCCAATTGCTAATGTTTGCCTGTGACGTATGTAATATGCTACTGTTACACCAAGAAATTGCCTGCACCGTAAACAACCGTCCTACACTGCAAAGAAAGAAGTGCCAAGAGTGGCCAACATGGACTGAAAGGCTTTGTTCAGTTCCTCTGCTGTTGTTACTAAAATTATAGGCAAACTACAATTCTAAAATAGTGCAGAAAGTCGATGTCATCGTTCACAACTTCTACTTCTGATCACTGACTAGCCTGGCCAAAAATCAACTCAGCTCCATGTAGAGTGCCACATTTCTGCCAAAAACCCCATAGAGCTTATTAAGCATTGCAATTATTAACAGAGAGGACATAGCTCTGATCACAACCTCGTTTCTATTTATTCAAAGGGTCCATA
Organism: Phalloptychus januarius; assembly: GCA_902982915.1. Lineage (NCBI taxonomy): Eukaryota > Metazoa > Chordata > Actinopteri > Cyprinodontiformes > Poeciliidae > Phalloptychus > Phalloptychus januarius. The sequence goes on along the minus strand of CADWAE010000201.1, from coordinate 297,103 downwards.
AACGCAGCAAGGGAGCGAGAGCAAATTGCCCTCACTCTCTGTTTAGTGTGCATATAAGTACCAATTGGGGCGGTAACTCTTCTGATTGATCTAATTTCAGCTGAAATCTGGTGACAGCTTCCTCCTTTTCTTCTACTTTTTGAATCCATGTCATGTTTTTCTTCTGTTAGACTGAATCCAATGCTGATTGTCACTTGAATTTTGTATATCTTTATTATCACAACTTTCTGATTGGGAAAACATACACAAACAACTGGAAAAATTCTACGGTTTTATTTTTCTACCCACCATTACAAGTCCGAATTAGATTATTATGGGACTTATAATCTAATTGGAAACAAAACAAGTAGCTCAAAGTAAAAATGAAGACCCCCAAATGACACATTTTATTTTGTCCAAGCTTTGTTGTGCTTGCAGATTCACCGGATGCATTCACACGCCAGCTTAAATGACAAACAAGAATTCATTGAAAACATGTGTTGTTACTACAGGGAATCTTATTATTCCAGGAAACTAGAAGTCATACTCAGAACTTTGGTCAACATTTGAAATTTAAGTTGATTACCTAACCCACCAGAGGGACAGTCAGAGTCACATCAGTCTCTATGGAACAACGACGCTGTCAAGCTTGTCTGGATACAGCAAAGCTTTAATAAAAAAACCCTCTCACACACAGATGTACATGGGGACTCATCCAACTCAAACTTGCCTGTCTGAATTAAAAGCTGGACATCATCCCACGGTCATTAAAACCAGATTGCTTTGAAGACACAGACACCACGCAAACACATGGGATCTAACACACACACACACACACACGCCCAACCCCGCCGACACACACACACACGAAGACAGACACATGTGCAAAACGCACCTACTGCATCAGGGCAAACAGTTTGTTTCCACTGTATAGTCTCGCTGTCTGTTCACAAAGGAACACAGATTATCATACGCTGAACTGGCTGCTGTAAGCGTTCAGGAAAAAACAAACCAATTGGCAGATGTGACAGACAGAGATACATAAAGACAGACACAAACACAGACACAAACACTCGCATGGCAGCAAACGTGAAGTGAGTAATGTGATATAATATCAAACAGGTGAAAAACTGAATCATGAGTGGTGGGAACAGTGCTGTATAAGCAACTCCATTGGCCAGACAAAGCCTAAGAGAAACTCTGCCTATAGCTACAGACAATAGCAGACAGAACAAAAGCCATCACCATGTTCACATTAGTGAGCCAACAGGACTATTTTTACATTTTACTGAGTCACAAAGAGTCTTCTCACAGCAGCGTGTCACTTTTCTCATATCAAAGCTGCATTTATAGCAGACAAAGCTTTGAAAGTGGGCCATGGCTCATAAAATGCCTTTATGTTCCTCCCCGGTACACTAAAAAAAAAAACCAGAAACAATGCATTTTAAGTCTGCAAATGGGCAAGTGTGTGTTTGCGTGTGCATATATGCGTGTGTTGGCGATCAAATTATAATTGTGTAGCGAGTGTAAGCATCATGTGTATTTGTTTACTCTGCGTCTGTGCATCTGTGCATGTGCGGATACACCCCACTTCTCCCACAGTGTTTAGATTTGAGTAGGTGTTGTTGATTTAATTCTCTCGACTGACATTGTTCTTTTCCGATCTTTTTAATGGCTGACAGAATGTGCAGCCTTAACACTCGGCTAACAACCCTGGCTTCCTGAATCGTGTGTAACCTAATCACCAACACCATCTGTTAATTATGTTAATACAAAAATGCTTTGGCTGTTGTTCACATCCATTCTCTGAATTAGCACCCCACCTCCCCAGTGAGCACCCTTCTCTTTCTCATGTCCAATTCTTTCCGTCATTTTTTGGGCTTCTGTTTTCCTTTATTTCAAATCTTGTTGTTTCCCCACTTTCCCGATTTGCGTTTTTTTTTTTTCATTCCTGCTAATCCTTAACATCCTAGCTTTGTTCCTTTTCTAGTTACCAACCTCTTTCTGAATGGTTTTGTCTTTTTTCCAACTCTCACATGTAAAGAAAGTGTCAAAAATCTCAAACTCTTTATTCCTCCTCTTCACAATCCCTTTGCTTACACCCCTCAGCTTGCTATCCCCTGTGGAACTGAGTCAGAGGCTAAGCTGCTTGGAAATCCCTTGAGGGATTGTCTGAATCCAACTTATTTTGAGTGATATCGATCCACTTCTTCTTAATTGTTATTCGCAATGCTAATCTGAATTTATAAATCTAAGTTTCTATTGATCTGTTGCAAACATAATAAACTTTGTCTTGCATTCATGCATAAAATAAGCATTATTGTAATGCAGAGAAAACATCATTTAATAGTCATATATAGCACTGGTCATTATATTAACCCAATCGAACAGCAATCGCAGCAAAGGATATTCCCCAGGGAGGACATGTTCGAGCCGAGGGATGAAGTGGGCACTATGCCCAGAAGAAACAATGCTCACAGAGGCAAAAAGATCAGAGTTAAGAAGAAATGGAAACTTCGGAGTACAAAGTAAAATAAAGTGGTAGAGGAATGTTTATCACATCCTTAGGAGTGGCATGGCTCAAATGATTTTAAGTGATAGAAATATATATGGGTGTAAAAGTTTTTATGCATCTTTTATATGAAAAAAACAAAAGTTTACAGAATTATAAGTCTGTCTGAAGTGCATTACCTTAAGTTCTTAAACACATTCAAGATTTTTTTCTAAATGAACCTTTTATCAGATGCATTTGACAATATGTCAATAATATTGATATTGTTACAATATTAAATTCATAAATGATTTCACAATTTCAAAAAGTAAAATATCAAACTTGTCACTCCATCTATTCTCTTCAGATTATCTTAGTTCATATCAAGAGGCTATGCAATTTTATTTTGTCCCTTTGGCTCTGTCTGAGGAATCCCAACACTTTGAGGATCAAAAAAGCATATACAGACCCTGTCCTATAAAAAAGGGCTCTTCAGTTGCCTTCTTAGGATAGTCATGTCCTTGATGACAAAGAATCTACACCAGAATACTTGAGGACAAAATACCATAAATACTGGAACATCTTTGCTTGAAGCAAAGACTGATCCCGAAATCAAAAGAAGCCATTCATCTTCTTTTCACGGTTGACAACCATGGCCTCAGCCAACTCTCATTCGGTCTGCTTCTGGAAACCGCTGCAGTCATGGTCTGAAGATTCCAACAGAAACACATCTTCAGCAAAAAGCAAAGATTCAGTCTTAAAGTTCCCAAATCCAACACCATTCTCTCCCTATACGAGGAGATCCTGTTAATGAACACGATAACCAGCATTGGTGATAAGGAGCAGGCACGAACGGCTCTGTTCATGCAAGGAGCAGTAATGCTCAGGTCTCCAAAACACACATAGATAATTCTTTTGAATTCCCATGAGACCCTCAGCAATTCTGCAAGGGTGAAGATTTGACCCACAGTTCCACAGCCAGGATGAAATCCACATAACTCCTGAATCTCAGAACTAGTAAGAATTTCCCTTCTGTCTTCCTTTTTTAATCTTCCTCTGCAGATATTTTAACTACCTTTTTCCTGGCCATAGGTCTGCACTTCTGGATGAAGGGAAGGTCTGCACTGATGATCCTCTCTGTAGACCTAAATTATCATTGCAGTTTGGACCTGTCCTGTTTTGTAGATGAGCCAAGCCTCACAGTGATGGACCAACACAGGACAGATAGAACAATTGTAGTTAAGGATGTGTGCAAGTGGTGGAAGGCGGTTCTCACCTGTCTTGAGTGAGAAATACAGGTGAGAACAGGCGGACTACACCAGCGGTCCACCTTCTGTCTGTATGCATACTCATTATTGTCCTGGATCAGTCACATTACTGCGGTGTCATCTACAGTCCTCAGATGTTTCACAGATGGGTCTGCTGAGGGGCAGTCATTTATATAGAGAGAGAAATGAAGTGAGGAGAGATCTGGGTTATTGGTGTTGAAGGCTGAGCTGAAGTCTCTAAACAGGATCCTGTAGGTCTCTAAATAGTTTAGATGGTGCAGGATGAAGCATAGCCCCAAGCAAGCTGCGGCATCTCTTGATCTGTTCAGGAGTGGGTCTGTGATGTCCCTCAAATTTTTCAACAGGTGGTCAGGGCAACAGGATCAATCCTTTAATCCCACAATTGGGGAATGGGTTGCCTGTGAAGTGCTTGAACCTGGGAGGACCTTACACAGTTCAAAAGATTTGAAAATCTCAGTGAAGATGGAGGACAACTGGCCAACACATGTTCTCAGGCAGAAGGAAGAAACACCATCAATCTGATGGTATTTCTGGTGATGGCATCAGGTCCTTAGAGCTTCCCTGATCTTCTGTCGCTGGAAGAGCCTATTTAGATCTCCGTTCGAGAGTTTTAGTGCAGACAATGAGTCAGAAAGGAGAAAGTAACGAGTTCTAAAGCTGTTGGTTGGGGTTCCAGGTAGTCCTTTAGTGTAGGAGGGAAGTATGAATGGCTGTTTTTCAAACCTGCAGAAGCAGCTGTTGAGACCATCAGTCAGTCATCACTCAGCACAGTGTGAGGGGATATTGGCAGCTGGCTAAACAAGGGAGGGAGCATATAGTTCCTATGCTTCTCAGCTCTGGAATCAAAGCTTTTAAAATGCCTGAAATCCGTTGAAACTGGTGACCATTTTGAATGAGTAATGAAAATATTCCAGTTTACTGAAGTTTATTCATAAATCCATAAGATAATTCCCATTGTTCTACAGTTTATTAGTTTATTTGCTTAAATTTTAACAGTTATTTTATGTAATTATGTTTCATGTTTTTTGCAATTGTTCATCCTGATTTAAAATGGTTCAGAAGATGGCTGTAGTTGCTTAAGACCAAACTTGAGTTATTTGGCAAAATATCAAGTTATGTTTGGATCATGTTGGCCCATGCTTGGAGGATTGCTAGGTATCTTTTGTCAAAAATAGCATTTTTTAATGTATAACTAGTATGTCAAGGGACATACATCATTTGTTAAATTGCTCAATTCAGATTAGATAACAATAGAAACCAAAGGAAGCAACAGTCACAACAATCCAGTAAAAAAAAAATATATCTCACACCGGTATTCCAGCTGTAATGAAATATTGATACCCCTACTGTCAATATTTGGTTTGCAGTCGCAGATCCAGCCTTGCTAAAAAAAAAAAATAACCCCACACACACACCATGAATCATTTCTATTGTTTTCACACACCCACATATACAATCAGTCACCACTCAAATGCACTTGCAAACCACACATGCAAACACTTACCATCACACACCATGCTGCCCTGTCCCCCTCAGCTGTGAAGAGAGGCCACAGTTTGGGAGCAGCCCAGAGTTTGTGACACTAAAAAGTGAATGGTATTTATTTAGAGTGCCGTGCAGCGAGAGATTCACAGTTGGGGATCAGGCTATTGATACTGACATGGGAGAAAGTTAAATCTACATCTTGACTCTGCTTTTGCAGCTCCAGCATTCTCTATGTCCTTTATTAATAACATTAAAGTGCTTCCTCTGCATACCACAAGCATGTCCTTGTTGCATCACTCTTTAATATATCCTGGAGGCAATGAAAAGCAGCTCAACACAGGAGTTTGATCCTTGTGCTCCTCTCTCGGGAGCGAGGTGAGAAAGGGTTGGGTTAAGAAAGGGACGGCTCCAAAAAACAGCTGCTGGCCTGCTGGATGCCGCAGTTGGTCCTCTGGGCGTCAAAAAGCATGTAGGGGATTGGCTGAGAGGGGACTGAGGTTGTAGCCAGATGAAGAGACTCTCAAGGTGGCAGAGTCACCTTCGCAACTGGTTCTCCATCTGTCTTCGACTCTTGTCCTGACTTTCTTTACTTACAGGTGAATTTATAAAAACTGTGCGTAGTAATTATAAGTTGTTACTATTAGTATCTGATATAAAAACATACATTTTAGAGATGATTCCAGTAGCGGTAGAATCTTCATAGCATGATCTTGAAGCCATGGTGTAAAAGTGACCTCTGGCAAGAACAAAACACAGTAGGGTCACGTCTGTTCTCCAATTATGAAGATCCAAGACCCATAGAGAAGGTCCTATTAAAAAATATCTAAACACTAAGATATTCTCATGTAGGTATTTTTTTGTTTGTTTTTGATTCTCCAAATCCATGTGACAACACTAGGAGATTAGAGACCAACTCATCATACATGTTGTTGGTATAGTGTCTGATTTCATGCAAACCCACCCTCATTGTGTCTGACAGTTTTTTTTATTTTCTAAAGTTCCCTTGTTTTTGTATGTACAGTTTACTTAAACATAGGTTTAAGTAAAGATGCCACAAAGGTTAGATTCAAAATCACACAATTCCCTTAGTGCTTGACAAGTTGTTGATGTACAAGAAGATGTTGATGAAACACTTCTTTTTTCCACTGAGCAGAAATACTATAGACATTATGGAGACTTTTAAAACAGAAGGATATATGATAACTTGTGGCTCATGCGGCTTTGGAAACAGTAGTTACCCTTGTTAGAGGTGAACATATGTTACAGGTAGTCTGGAAAGCTGAAGAGAGTTGGCAGGAAGAGTGTGTGAAATCTGCTGCCAGGGTGAGAGCACTGGTGCCAAGGTGAAACCTGAGTGGGCCATACAGCTGAGTTTTGCAGCTCAACATGTTCAATGTTAGCAAAATTACTATAAAGTGGCAGAAAATAAATTGGAAGAAAAAAAACCCTATGTATGAAGAGAGATCTGAGTAACTCACTCCAGCAGTGTTGCTGGGAAAAAAAAGATTAAATAAATAAAAAGCAGATACACTTAGAGTTTCACAGTAATTCTCCGTTCTGCAACAAAATTTCTATTAAGCTATAAATATCCGTCAAGCTGTGTTCACAGAGGGGGCTAATGTGGACCATGATGAGTGTGAATGTGTGTGATGTGGCTAGATGGCAGCTGTAGTTCCTATTTGGGTGTGGGTGGTTGCATGTGGATGTGTGTAGGTTTTCATGTCTGTATGATAAATGGGGCCAGATATTGGGTTAAGAGGCAGGGCAGCCCAGATGGACTTGTGTTCTGTGCCCATTTAGAAACACATTGCCTTACAGATAAACAGGCCATCTTACTTGGGATTACACCAAGAGCACATTCTAAACGTCACAGTATTCAGTCTCATTTTTACTCACAGCATATCCAGAAAGTCCAAGACAAAAATGCATTTTTTTTCTTTTTTGAAAAACAAGCTAACCAATGGAAATGACTTGTCACTGCCTACATTTCAAATACTTTCTATGTCCTCACCTGCTTTTCCCCCCCTTAATTTCATCCCATTTCCCCTTTGCGTGTTGCCCTGAATGAGTGGCTTTACTGGAAGGGTAATTTTCTCCATCTTTTTACCTCTTTTGGCTGATTGTGGGGTGAGGTAGTGCGTGGATGTGGGTGGCTGGGGGTGATGGAGAATTTTTTTAAAAGGCAGAGCTGAGGGGTGTCTTCTGACTACCACATCCTCCTTCCTGATCCAGGAAAACATGCACAATTCCAGGACTCCAACACCCCCACATCCCACCCCATCCCCCAAACTCCCCACACCCACCCAGCCTGCCAGCCTCATCCTCAGCCAGGGACTTTCCAGAACTGCCCAGCCCGTCTAAAGAGAGCAATAGTCAGCCCTGGTCAGACCTCTGAGTTGTGTGGCTCAAAGCATCACACTGTGAAACAGCGGGGCTAAGTCAGGTGGCCATATGATCAAATTATTTTACTCTTTAATCATGTTTACCAAAGAAATTCAACTTCACCCACAATTGTATATGAGTCAACAAATAATCACACAATGCACCACCTAGATAGATCAAAAGTGTTTTTTGAATCTGTTCTCTCATAAAACTAATTCAAACATTGGATGCAGGTATAATCACAGATTTCCAGCGCAGCATGTGAAACCTATTATTCTTGATCATCTTATTAATAAACATTGTAAATCAAAATAACACATATGACTTTCTTCACCCTGTATTTTGGGGGGTCTGGTCACACGGTTAAAAAAAAAGCATCTTTAGTGGCAAAACAAAAAGGAGCAAAAGAGGTGTACTTTTTCAGTCAAGTCAAATTTATGTAGTTCCATTGAACTGCAGGAAGGCGAGGATTCTATGTGGGTTTGCTGGCAAAAACAACATTGATATGCAAACAATTTTAATAGTTGGACTTGAGTAAAAATTTCTAACTTGAACTTTCAAAAGACTGAAACAGGAATACATGTAAATAAGATCAGGATTTCAGAGAAGTATGTCCAATTTAAAGTACTGTCCACTCCTTTCTCCCGCTGCTAATTGATGCTGCGCCGAACACGTCACCTTTATTTAATTCATTTGTAAAATATTAAACAATTTAACTTGCATAAAGTTGCAAACTAAAAAAATAAATTATAATTTAATATATTTAATATATTTTAAGAGTGAACTCACTGATACATTAAGATAAATTTGCTGTTTCTCCAAAATCGGAAAAAAACATGTCAAAAATATAACAAAATAGTAAAAAGAAAAGAAAAAATGGAATGAACAAGGAGCGTTGCAAAAAAAAAATAAAAAAAATCAACAAAAACATCACATTCAAGACTAACAGTAACTTTTTTAACCTTTAAATTATAACACTTCATTGGACCCACCACATATAAACCACCCTGTTATATATCATCAGATGCTGAAAAAAGCTCCATGGGAAAGTACCTATTTCTTAAGAGAGCTGTGACTAAAATGAAGTTGGCCACAATGTAAACAATTGTCAAAACGATGACTGACCATTTCCTTTTATAACTCTTTGTCCACTCATCCTGGTAGTGCTAATTCTCATTCCTCACATCTCCCTAAAATAAGCGAAATCAGTTTGTCTGAAAATAGCAACGCTTAGCCCAAACAAAACTCCTCTGACCATGGGCTTTCCGCTAAGGAGCAGGTGAAGGGGGTTTGCCTGCATTTCCCAGCCCTGAAAAGGGGGCCTGAGGCTTGGGGAGGATGTGGAGGCAGCCTCCCCTGCAATGCTCCAACCGAACAAGGACATTAGAGAGGATTTGTTTAAAGGAAAAAGTTGAGAACACTCAGCCTCCAAGGAGCAAAAACACAAACATATCTATGAAGTTCCCAACACAGACAGAAAAACACCTGACAATCAGACACACTAGATGAACATACAAAACCTGTTGGAACACAGCAAGAACAATGAGTATTTATAAAAGACCAGAGCAATTTCACCACTGTGTGGGGAGATAATGTCGGAGAAAACTGCACACACTGTGTGATCCCTGCACTTTCAGTAGTGTGTGACAGGACAGAGAGGAGGTCAGCATGATAGCAGCATCCAGGAAGAACCCGACCAGAGAAACCACAAAGGAGGACACGATCTGCAAACAACACACACCCAATACTGAATATGAGCTTCAAGTGAGTCAGTAATCTGCACACACAGACACCTTGCTTCTTTCCCCCACTGTCTCACACACATACACACAAGCCACATTATACAATTGACTATGAAAGGACATCAGGCTCATAACTCTGTTCCCTTGGGGCAGAAGAGACCCAGTCACTGTCAGCCGAAAAACAAAACAAAGAGATGGAAAAATAGAGCAAAATAAAGGCAGAAAAGGAGACAGGCTCTGTGTGATTAGAATAAACGGCAGAGAGATGAAGGGAAGCTGGGACAGAGGATGCTGCCTCCGCTTTAATATATTGGGGAAATCTTCCCCTTTTCTTGCATGACTGAGAGGTCAACAGGTTTGGGTGATTTTCTAATATTCAGCCGCCTGCGGTTATTGTGTTGTGGCAGCTTGTGTATGTGCTTATATGTGCTTTATGTGAGTATGAGCCTTTGTGCTGTCTGGACATGAAGTCTACAGTGCAGGGTGATGGCAAGAGAGTATTGTAACAGGGAGACAGAAGAAGATACAGACTAGGAGACACTAGTTTTTGTTGAAAAGGTAGAAAGAGAACAAGACTTTGTCTACTCATGTAACTACAACAACTCTCCCTCTAGAGATCAAGCTTATCATCCAAATACTTTCTATAACAAGCCTACATAAATCACTACTAATTTTAGGATTCAATACATCGACAATGATTGGTTTCCTCCACGGTTTACATTGAATTAACATATTCAGACATACAGGGCTTTCAGAGGCAGCAATCCGAAGTAGGACCTGGGACTAAAAGTACACAAAAGGAATATTTGTCTTACATACATTTTTATGATCACCACATAAAATATTAAACACAGTCAAATGAGCATCACGGCCAATATTATTGACCTCTGTCACATATTACAGCTATTATCATTTAACGTAAGCAGCAGTAAGACAAAGCCTTCAACTAGATATTATCTAATTTTGAATCTATGTAACAGGTTATGTTACATTAATTACATAATCTGTTACATTGGTAGCATCTGGACGTTTCAAAGTTACTGATTGACCACAAATGCAGAGAGAGTCAGACAGAAAAGAATGGCTTCTACTTACTGGAGATTTTAATTTTACACCATCACTTAGCGTAAAATTAGACAGAGAAAAAGCCTTAACCAAAGCACCGGTAAATTTCATATTTAAGGATTTTATGATGCTATGTGTTATTATGGAGGATGTAGGATTTTAAAGTGATTAGAATAAACCACCTTCAGCATAAAAATGTTTCTACCCAACAACACTTCTGCAATCCGTCATTTCCTGAACTTGACAAATAGACACAAATTGCCCTTGTGCTAAACTACAAATAAATAATACAAATTATTTATACTGTGAGCTAGTTTTTAAAAAAGACAGGTTTGAGGAATGTGGGGCAGAGGGCTAATTATTATTTTGCTAAGTGAATAAAAATATTTTATCATCAACATTTATTCCCCACATCTCTACATTATACTCTGATATGCTAAGGAACAGTGAATATGGCTTATCTAATGCTCATTGTGGTCTTTATGGATTGGTGAACATTTTTGAAAAGCCAAACTGGAAACCAAAACATCAAAACTGTAGACCACACCTAGATTATGGATCTTGGGTACTGTTTCACCTCCAGTGCTAATATCAACTAAACTAAACTATAAAACTAAAGAGTCCCAAGGGCTCATTCTTAATTTACAACAGCTCTGATTAAACATTTCAAGTAGACTCTGAAACAGTAGTATTGATTTCTTTCTGCCATAAAAGGATTGGATATAAAGGTGCTAAAAGATTTATAGTAATTAATATTACTTTCAGAACCAACAAAGACCCTACTTTGGTTAAGCTATCTATTAAGTACTTTGGTTAATATATAGCTGGAGTAATTCTTAATATCCCATCCCAGCTTTGGCTGGAGGCACCAGGTGTGGCAGAAGCAGGTCCGGATTGCTTATGTTTGTAGATGTTCACACAATCATTCGGGTTTCTGGTTCTAAGAAGAAAGCTTTGAGTGTTGAGGTCAAGTCAGTGCATTTAAATTTTAAACACATACACACGAAACACAATGTATGCGTGTACTTGTGGGCTGATGAAGACACCACAACAAAAAGAGCAAAGTCTTAGATCTCTGAAAATGAAATGGCTTAACTAGAGTGCGTGATTCAGCGACTTGTGTCTGCATGTGTGCATCTGCGTGCCCTTAATGTACTTTTAGGACAGATACACAAACAGTGGGCAGCCATATGTTCCCCTCCTGAGGATAATGAGAAACATGTCTAAGGGCTTGAGATGGTGAGGTCAACAAACCAGAGAGGGAGCATATTACCAAGTTATGCGTAAGTACTGGGGAGGGGGAGTTGTCATTACTCAGACACCAAACCAGAACAAACTGAACATATACCTCATAACCCCAGAGAGCATCCAGTTTCACTTATTTCAGCTTGGATTCACATAAAAAAGGCCGAGAGCTTCTTGTCAGCCTGTGACTTATCTCAGTGTTAGAGATCAAAAAAATTATATCAGGATTTAGCACTATTGAACAAAAAAACTCGTCACAGAATAGTATTTTTAAGAAAAAAACAAATAAAATAAAATGGTTATAGATCATCTATGAAGTAAATCAAATCTTGTATTACATCATCTTTCCTCTGAATAACTTAAAATCATTCAGATGTTCTGCCAAGATGATTAATAAGCTGCAAGAACTCCAAAACCAGGACTGCAACATCAGATTGAAGTCAATGTTCTTGAAGTTCTGAGACAAAGGACAGATGACTCTCTTCTGAGGAGAATGTTTAGGCCTTCAGACTTAGGACTAGACATTGACTGTGCTGTTCAGACAAATTAAATGTTTTAAACATCTGCATTACAATGCGGTTGTTGTCCTCCTGAAGGTAAACTAACATCTCAGTCTTTAACTACTTTTTTCTTCAGGACTGTCCTGTATTTACCTCTAAAACTTCTCATTAACTCTGACCATCTTCACTGCCCCTCATCAAAGAAATCATTAACAAAGCTTCATGTTGTTCTCACAATGCTTCACAATAGATATGGGGCATTTAGAAGAATGAGAAGCATTAGTTTTCCAACATACATAGTATTTTGCGTATAAGCCTAAAAATTAAAGTTGAATGTTGGACTGTTTAACTAATAGCTATCCCATCAGGGGAAATGTGGAATGCCCTATCAATCATGGTAGATGTTTTGTCTACACACTGAAAAATAAAGTTTGTTTATGGAAACGGCCACAGACAAGGGGAAATTTGGAGTGATGTAATGTGTTCCTACCCACATGTAGTGGTAAATAAAAAAAAAATTCCATCAATACACAAACTCCTCCCCATTTCTCCACCTTTACCAGTTTTGTGCCTGTTTCTTGTCTCTCAATATGTGTCAACACAAACACTCTAACAGGAGTGTTTATGAGAAAGGATTACAACATTACTACCACAGCTCTTGCACTTGTTTACTGGTATGTGCACTCGGAAAGACCCCACAAAAGAGAATAACAAAAGCAACATTTATCTTAGGTTACGTCACTTGGATATAATTAGTTATACACCAGCACCATGCAAAGATACAAATGTCTTTTAGGGACAGTGAAAGTAAAATGAAGATGTGCTCGTTGAGAGCAGCAAGTACAGATGTGAAGGTTTCAGCTGTGGTCACATGAAACGGCTCCAAAACTCGTCATGAACCAAGAACGCCAGCTCAGCTACACACTGCAACACTCACCTGTTGACTCACGCCAATGATATCATTGTGTCTTTTTTAGTCACATTGAACAGGACACTGGTGTTCAAAAGAGTAAAAACAGGGCACAGGGGGACAGGGACTCAGATGAACATTAGGTCATCGCCTGCAGGTCCATGGGGACACGACACGTAGCTGGGTCAGCAGATCTCACACCTGCATGAGGCATAGTGCTGAGTAGGACTGATGATTCCATCATGGTCCCTGAAAAAGAATCTCACTGGCATGGAGAGCCGAGGCTTCTAGGAGTAGGAGCAACATCAAAGACCAGAGAAAAGAGAGGAGAAGAGCGGTGGAGAGCGTGTAACAGTGCACATAACAGAGAATACATCTGCATATGAGCAAGCCAGTACAGTACGCTGTGCAACCAAGACAGAAAGGAGTGTACGCATGTGTGCAAAGATCATAAGCAGAACTAAGTGCTGCTGAGTCAGATATATCTGTTCATTTCCTCAGCAAGCCCTGTGAGCAGCACTGATGTGGTCACACCAAGCTGGTATGGCCCAAACCAAGCCAAACCATACAAAATGAGAGGAGAAAAAAAACAACAAGCAGCTCACCAGCTGCCTCCCGCCAACTCACACGAGCTTGCATGAGTCTGTCGCTCCAATCAAAGCTCCCACTTAGGGGAAGGCGGCCGTTTTCCAGGCAGAGCCACAGCTCAGTCCAGGAAGCCGCTCTCTGCACCTGGATTAAAATACAAGGGTCAACAAGAATTTATGGTTACAATTATAACTAAATACGGGCAAGCAGACAGTGAGTCTGTATCTACCGTCCCCATCGTGTGCATTCAAATAAAAAAAAAACACTGTTTTTCAAAAGACAAGGATGAGTCCAAGATGGATACTGTAAACACAACATGAGTAAATGCTTAGTGGCCCCACAAGTGCATGTGACTGTTCTTAATGAATCACCTTTTTAGAGTTGAATTCTTGTCTTAATCTGATGATTCACATTTGTTTTTGAATCGGGAAAGGACCTGCAAGTTTTGCATTTTAAAGCAAAAACAGCCACATGTTTCTAATTTCAACCAAAGAGTTTCATCCAGCTGCTGTCTTTAAGCTACACCCCCGTATTCTCATTTTGCCCAAATAATTAACTCCCACACAGACACTCACACAGGACTTATAAAACACTGAACACTGCTTTATCTAGCATTCTGCACAAAATGTTTACATTTGTTGTGTTTTCCTACTGCTTCAAAGCACCAGGTGTTTGTCACTGCATTATGCATGTATAGCCAGATATATTCTCACACATAAGTGTTTGACGTTGCATAATTTTGCTCCCAGTCAAAAAGTCATGACCTAATATAAAAGTCTTGCTATCTGTTAGTTTCCCTGGCAAGCCACAGAAACTCCATAGCGACCAAAACACAACAAAAGGAAAGAGACGTAGTTCTGAGAGCTAGTTTGTTTGCGTTTACCTGGATCTGTGTTTCCATGAAAATACACTAAACTAAAAAAAAAAAAAGGAACACATACTACATTGTCAAAAGCTTTAAAATGCCTGCCTTTACACACATGGACACACTTTAATGACATCTCATTTCTAATACAAAAGCTCTAATATGGAGTTGGCACATCCATTGCTGCTATAACAGCTTCAGCTGCACTGGGAAGGCTGCCCACTGGGTTTAGAAGTGTGTTTATGGGGATATTTTACCAATTTTACAGGAATGGCCCAATATTCTTTGTTGGTACTTTAGCAAATAATGTTTGGACAGTGAAACTGGGTATTCCAACAGGCTCTGGTAGCACAATAGATGTGTACACTGAAGTGCCAAAGTAGTTTCTACAAATTTTGACCAATTTCCTTTTGCCCATGATGACCATTTGAGTCAAATGTGTGAAACATGGACATGACTGGGTCTTTATAGAGCACAATTAACCCAAACTAATTTTAAAATTAGTTTTCTCTCCTCACTGTGGAGGATGGTTGTTTACAAAGCAGGCAATTTTGGGTAAGCGACACATCTTCGAACATTACATATGTCAAACAATAACGATTGTGTAAAATTTAAAACTTCAATAGAGTTTGCGCCTCCAGCAAGCAATCAATTCTAAATAGCCAAGAGCCCATAGCTTCTGTGTGAAGCAAAGAGTAGAACAAGGGCCAGGATTCTACTAGGCTAACTCCTTTTGAAGCCCCCCCAAATTCTTGAAGTGATTTTGATTTTGCACCCATTGTTGGTGCAGCTTTTACCTTCCACTAAACTTTCTATGAATTTGCTTATGGACAGCAATCTGAACAAGCAGCTTCTTTAGTGACGGCCTTTTATGGGTTTCTCTCCTTAGGTGGAGAGTCAATTGCTGCCTTTTTGACATCTGACAAGTCAACAGTCTTCCCCAAGATTGTGTCTTACTTATCCAGACTGGGAGACCATACAGAGGCTTGTTAAACCTTTGTCAGTGTTTTGAGTTAATAAGTTAATTCGCATGTGAGATGTAAATAAGCACAGATTCTTTATACGGTCCTCAATTTTATCTCATCAAATTTTTTTTTTTCTATCTACTTGTTCATGATTAAAGACTAAATCCTGACAATTCTCCTTACTGTTGTTCCACTCTTCTTTCTCCCGTTCTGTCTTGCTTTCTCTAATTGCCTCTTTTACCCTCAAGGTTGCCCCTGTCCTACACCATTCTGGATCCCACAGCTCTGTACAGATCACTGAAAATTTATGGGCAGAGGATAAGCATCAGATTCTGCACCATCCACTACGCTTTAAAGCCAGGGGGCCACTTTTCCTTAATGGCAGATTCCCTGTGGAACAACAGAAACCTCTGAATTGAGTATATTAATCCTAGTGGAAAGGAAAGCTTGAACTAAGACACTCACCAATTTTTATGAAATTCTTTAGGGACCAATGTGTATCACCCTGCGACCAATTTTCAGTTGTGCGTTGAAAACAGTGTAGAAGACTACCGGAAATAATTATCCTGGTACAGCTTGTAATATTTAAGACCCAAAAGGCTAAAAAATGGTGCCATTTGCTCATTAGTGTGCAAAAAAAAAACCTTTATAGAATACCTACATTTACACCAAGATGAAATTATGAAGTTTAGCATAATTTACTAATTTGAAGATTTCAAATTTCCGTTGGTTCTGCCCGTTGGTTGAACCAATGGGCAGACCGGACTTTCAGATGTTTCTCTTTGTAAAGATTAAAAATTCCCCAGCACAAACAAAATATTTGAGGATGTGTTTATGGACACAAAAAATTAGGCCATACATTCCCAAATAGAGGGTCTTTAAATGTGTACAGCCACTGATGCACCCTCTTTCCATACCTTTCATTTTAGAGGCAACTCTTTCCAGCATCAAGCAAAACATCAGTGCTCTGTTTGGTTTAATTACATATGTGCCACTGATGTGAGTACCTGGGTTTTTATTTTGTCTTTGTGCGCGTGTTAGAGCGATGGAGCACACCTCAGTGTGATCCTTAATAAGTGCCCTCAGTGTACGATACAAATTCCTACAAGGTGGAGATAAATACACAGCGGTCCCCGCCCCCCTCCACATCCGCGTTCTTCTTTCTTTCTCCTGTCCTCCTACACATACTGGCTCTTTCATGTGCAAAGCAGATGGAGTCAATTGACATGCTAATGAGACAGCGGCTGCTTCAGTTCTGCAGCCACAACATCGTACATACAGATGCATACAGTGGCTTGAATATCCTATGCTCTTTTGACTAGGTCCTCTTTACAAATACGCATGCACACACCCTTACACGGCCTTTATCAAACAAAAAGCATATGGCATGTTTCTTAAAAGCCATATATAAGACTTTAAAAAATTATGCGATAATGTTTGATTGTATGCTTATTGTATAGATTCCACTGAGTAAAGCGTCCATATATATATAGAAAAGTACAGATTGATAAGAGTTTCCTCTATGTGCATGGTTATAGGGCTTGACAATTCAGAAATGAATGCCATTTCTGAATTTCACCTTTCATGTTTTCATAAAATATAGCCAGAGTGCTTTCTAAAATGTGGATAGCTGAATTTGATTATTAATGAAGGAATAATATGAAAGGGGTCATATTGTTTGGTTTCCCCCATATTTAAGAAAAATTGTAGGCTTCCAGAAATTATTAGAATTTTCTACAATTATTTCCAAAAGTAACTTTTGGTCTTAGGATTTTTTGAAAATAGGGGTCAGGCCTTTAACAGAAATGTTTTGTGGGAATGCATTTCTTCAGCAGGGATAGAGAAGCTGGTCATGGTTGATGGAGGATGAATGGACCTGAATACTGGGAAACCCTGATATTTCTGTTCATTGATGCTTGGCGTACAATCTGAATGAGCTTCAGTTAGAATGGGCCTACAAAGCCGGACAACAATGTTCAGATTTCTAAAAACCTTTGAAAACCAATAACCCCAAAAATAAATTAAACTTTATAGTTGTAATGTATCAAACTAAAGTATGTTCAAGGGATGTGAATACTTGATCTTTGAGTGTTTTGAACAGTGCTGTTTAATTTAATTTATTCATTCATAAAATTAAATCTGAGATAAACTCATTCTTAACCGTCTGCCTATTTGCTAATGTGACTGCAGCAGATCAGCGTTTTCTGCATCTCAGCTTTTTATGGAAAAGCACTAAGGTGCTCGTTCAGGCCAACATGTTCAGTTGCCATCAAATTAATGGAAAGAAGTGAACGTCTGAAAGAGGCTTTACAGTTATAGAGCAAGCTGCATTGGTTTGGCATCAGCAATAGATGCAGCCCTCTGTGATTCTATGTGGCCCTCATATATTTCATCTGTCTTCTCCCACTGCTGCAACCCGTTTAGTCTCACTGTTCATGTTGGTTCTTTTTCTTTATTAATGTTCAGAGCTTTTAGGGAATTATCTTTCCAGAAGAAGTTCAAATGTTTAAACTCGTAATCATGTCAAAGTTAGTTTTTTTTTCATAGTAATGGGTCTGTTATACTAGATCCTTCTGGGAAATGCTTATCACCTCAGTGGTGTTCCCTTCATTTTCTGTGGACAGAACTGCATTATCAGCCTAAAGATGAAGGGAGGATTCCTGATGGTTGAGCTAACCGTGGCTAAGAGCATATGGAATATATATAACTCCTTACCTTCACATAGTGTTTTGGACTTGTTACTGATAAAAGTCTGGATGGTTCTTTTTATCTTTGCTCTGGAGAAAGAACACAATGTTCATTTCATGAAAAGCACTGTGGGAATGTCCATCCCAAATATCTTTGAACTAATCCATTAATGCCTCCTTAAACCATGTTTACAAAACACTTCTATTTAAAAGAAATGGCATCACTTTAAGAGCCATTTATGAACAAAACTAAATATTATAGGGCTTGATACACATTTTAAAACTAATCCCTTGTCAATGTGGTTATGTCTCCATGAATGTTCGACAGCTAATGACAGTGTGTCGACTTGTAGGCTAGCAAGACCACTAAAACGTTCAGTTTTAAAAATATAATGTACCGTAGATAAAAAAAAAATACAATACATTCTATTGTTGCTGCAAAGACATTTTTGTTTTGTTTAATGCATTGGCACTAAATTATTTATACTGCTGGAATATTCAGTTCAATAGTCTTTTGATTCCATCAACAAGGTTTTTCTGATAAAAATGAGTGTAACTGTGATTAAAAGGTAAAAAAAAAATTTAATATACGTTCATGGAAAAAAATGTATTTACTTGTTTTTAGAAAAGTATTTAAAAATACTCATGCTGAAAATTATGCATTTTTAAAAATAATAAGAGGAAATACTGCATGACAGCAATCATTGCAGCTACCAGGATTTTTGAATGTTTCATTGATATTTTGACAATTTATTTCAGGTTATGGGCTTCTTTTAAGTTGGAAGGCTTCCTTCTCATTACTCTAATAATTAGCTCCTTTCATAGATTCTTAAAAAAATTCACTTCGGGACATTTATCTCCAGTCGGAAGAAATATTATGGTAAAATTAATAACTACTGTAAGCCTAAATCTGCCAGGTGAATGGATAATTTTGGGATTGACTATTTTTGAGGAAACTAAATGCAGAGGACGATCAGCATGTTTACATTTTTGTGAGGAGGATGACACCGACTTGAGTAAAGATTTCAGAAAAGAAACTCACAGCGGAGCCTGTTTCTTGAACAGGACATGTTATGGCTAAGTTACCGAGTGAGTGAACTGAGGAGCACTTGGGGCCAGATTAACAGGTGACATTTACGAGGGTCTGAGTGTGTGCGTGATGCTGGCAGGGTGGGGACCTGAGTGATTTAGAGTTCCTATCAGCAGACAGGAGTCAACTACTCCCACTACTCCCCACACGAAAAGGGCAGGCTTTATGGCCTGATCCTGATATATGTCCTTCCACGTTGCAACTTTTATTTAGGAGGCCCCTGTTGAACTGCCATCTTCTCTGGCTCATTATTTATGAACTTATTAAAAGACTGATTTGGTGTTATTCACTGGTTGGGTAAATTTTACTGACAATGTAATGAACCGACTAAACCTGACTTGTTTCCATAGCTCTTCCTTAGGCTTTTATTTCAATTTGCTTTGTTGATTTGTTGTTCAACTGCCCAACAGAATAACAATTTACAGGTTATAATGATTATTATACATACTGCATCATAGTATATAGAACACACATTTTCTGCTCTGATCCAAATCAGATAACATAATTAGGGTTATTTGAATAGTTGCTCAAAAGCTCTACCGACTGTGCCGCCAGGGGATTGGTAGAACCTTTAAGGAAGTGTAGTTGGTTGCAAGGTTTGAAGCCTGCTTGGGTTCTTTCTGCATAAAGTCTGCATGTTCTTCCCATGCAATCTAAAGGTACTCTAGCTTCCACTCACAGTCCCCAGAAATTGTTAGGGATTACTCTAAATTATCCTTCAGTATAAATATATGCTTGGTTGTCCTACTGGCGACTTGACCTGAGTGTGTACCCCGTTTATTTTATTTATATTTAAAACCTATTAGATATTAAACGTTTCTGTTTCTCTGAAAAAAATTAGCCACTCATGAAAACAGTGTGTGAATGTAGTGTAAAGAGCTTAGAAGTCATCTGGACCTAAATACGCAGTTCTTTGGTGATTGTTATTATATGCAACACACAAGAATAATAGTTATATATCCTTGTCTCCTCATACCCTTTGGCATATAGATATTTACCTTAGTCTGAACATTGTTTTTATATGCTGCACCCAACCCAAAGCAGCTTTAAAACTGGATCACAGCACTGTTGTTTTTGTTGAATTTTAAAGTCAGAATGATCTTCCCCAGCCTTAGTCTGGATGCATCAAAGTTATATGATGGCCACCAGAGACGAATAGCAACTAGTTGCCTTCACTCAATTACATTTACTTGAGCAACATTTTTGGAAAAAATACACTTAGTAGTTTTACAGCACTGAACTTTTAATAATATTATCATGAACTATTCCTACTCTTCTTTGAGTAACATTTCTGGATTTGCACTTTATTCCACACAAATAACTGTTGATGAAGAAAGAGCAAACATATTTGACCAGAAATGTATTATAAACAGTGACAGACCTACAGTCTGTGTTAAAAGTTCATGTTAGCACCAGCTTTGTTGTTTTAATGTTATTTTCTTTCTGCTGAGCTTGTTGGTCCTGTTGGAGATAGTAAACACTATATATTGTCACTGGAAGTACATTACCCTGTTCTAACATATACACACTACCTACTGTAAGTATTCATTATATTTTTGTAATACTACAAATGTTTTTTTTGCATTTATAGTCTTTTTTGTTTCACTTTAGTCTTTAAAATGCTAGAATTTGCTAATGACATCTGTTTGATTACATCGATTTAAAATATTGCATCAGATTATAACCAGTTACTCGATACCTTTGAAGCCTTTTTACTAAATACTTTTTTATTCTTACTGGAGGGATTTCTTGGAAAGCGTATTTTTACTTTTATTTGAATAAATATTTTGAAGTAGTGCTCTTCTTATTTGGAGTAAAACTTTTCGATACTTTAATCACATCTGATGGCTACAACCCCCAAAACTGTGGCTTTGTTTAACGGCTCTCTCAACGTCACAATCATGACTACCAGCATTATCAGTCAGCAAAGTTTTACTGCCAATGCAACAACATCACAGATAAACTCAAGGTCATAAACTTTGTGAGAGTACAGCTGAGTGACTAGATGAGCCTGATGATTCAAACAAGTGTGTTTCTGACTGACCCACTTGGATGTAAATGTCTGAGTTCAGAGAGGAGAATATTTTAGTACAGAGAAAATGTCAGGCAGAAATCTGCCGAAATTCTTTAAAACTATCTCATCCTATGCATTAAATAAAGGCTACTGTGGAAAAATATATGCAAATTGTGCAATCTACTAACATTCTTTAAAGCAGACGTGGTTTTAACAAGAGAAGTAGAAATTTGGTTTTCCACTCCTTCATACTGACGATAATGTGTGTACACATGGTGTGCTCAACATATCGTGTGGGTCAAAAGTAAACAAAGAGCACTTTGAAACTTTCAAGTCCAAATTGATCTTATAATTAATTTAATTCATGCCTGTAACACTTTTTATTAGTATCTGGAGTGCAAATGAACACAAATACATATTGAGTGGATAGACAATAAAATGTGCCTGTTGTGTTTCAGCATGCTGTGTCCCTTAACTGCAGGCACTCGTCATGTCTAAATAAAGACATACACCTCTAGTAAAAAAGTTAATTCCACCTTTCTGTCTGTTACACACAGAAGAGCACTACCACATATACACAAAAATACTTAATTATGGTACTTTCAGTAATTGCAGCATTGTACGGCAATCACATTACAGGTACTCAGAGTTATGGAATATGGTGATAATATTCTGATAGTCCCAGTAACAATAGTCTTGGGGCTGCCAAAGTGGTTCAGATCATATAAAATTCAGTGTACAGCTGTATGTTTCGGGGTTTTTTTCAATTCCATTTATGTATATAGTATCATTTCACAGCCAAAGTTCTTGGAGAAGCCACAAAAAATCCCACATCCTATGCAATCCAATTAATTTCAGGTTTAATATAATACATCTAAAAATCTATGTAATTCAGTGAAGTCACACCACTTTCTATTAAGTGATTTTATTTCAATGTTACATTATTTTTATTAAATATTTCTCCATACTTCAAACTGCCTAGTCTCAGTTTCAGGTGTATGGGAGATGAGTTGAGAGGTAAGTAGTCTTCCAGAATATCTAGAAGACTACTAGAAATTGACGCCCTGAAGGTGTCAACTAATAGATGCCTGTTACAGCTCTGATAAATGGCATCCAATGATTCCTAACTGGGCTAAACCACAATTAGTTAATCTGGAAGTAGAATGCTTTTATTTGGAAGCATAATTTCAGATCCCACAAAGCTAACTTTTTTTGATACAATCACTTTGCATCCAATCTTCAGCTCATCTTACCTTTAATAAAAAACTTCTCACCAAAAAAGTGTCCTTTTTGGTGGCAGGTACAGAGTACAATGGTTTGAACCTAGAAATCCAAACCAGCCCACATCAACACTCCAGGTCACATCTCTGCGCTCCCTTTCACAAAACCTTTTGAAAACGTGCATTGTACACTTTTTGCCACCCAGATGTGATTTATGTAATGACCAAGGAAGCATGGCGGAAGTTAATGTTGACACATCGCTGAGCTGCCAACCAAGGGGGTCGTACAGCCAAAATGGTTCCAGTGTCTAAAGATAAGCTGGCATGGTGAGACCAGTGAGCCTCAAGATTTAAAATTGTAAAAACCAGCAAAAAGTACAGTTTCTAAAAGGGAAAAGAAGTACATGTAGAATGTTTTCCAAACTGCAAAAAACTGCCTGTATTTGAGTCATTCAATGCTTTTGGATGACTAAAAAGAATACTGTGACACTAAGTCCTTCCTTTACCAAGGAGGATAAGGGTAAAGGTCAGATAAGCATTTTTGTTTAGTGTTGCAAATTAACAGCACAAAGTTACATACCATGCCTCGTAGGGCAAACAAAAGACTGAAGAAGAGGGTTCATCTCATGCCATAAAATAGAGCAACAAATTCAATAAGCCAACTAGACTTGGTAGGAATCCATTTTAAAGTTAGTGAAACTATTATAATTGTTTTTGTCTGTAATAGTTTTGCATTCTGTATAACCAAAGCAAAGTTGTACCTGCATGATCATCACCAAGTCAGACTTGGTCCTGGTTTGGGTTGGATTTTGTCGGCGTGGCCTCATCACCAGTTCTGTTCTCAAGGTGCAGACCTGCTAAGGACTGTGTTTGGTCTGGGAATCTTAAGAGAATCAGCTTTGCTTTTTGGAGATGATTTGGTTCTGATTGCATTTTCTACACCACAATGCAAGAGTGAGTACCTTCAAGTCTGAGGCCAAGGATTTTTAAAAAGAAAAGGTTGATGGAGGACAGTATCTTGGGTAGCAGGTTCTCTCCATTTGTCAGAGACGTTCACTTATGGTCGAGAAATGGATTAGCTTCCTCCATAGGATGGCTGAGCTAAGCCTTAGATAGCTCCATTCAAGAGGAGCTTGAAGGATAGCTGCTGCTCCTCCATATCAAACGGAGGCAGGTGAGATGTTTGGGGCATCTGCTCAAGATGCCCAAACAGCTCTTTTCTCCAGTGATAAATATATATTACTGTGATATCACAGTGATACTATAAATATGCTGAAGAAGTCAATAAAAACTTGTTTTGTAAGTGTAAAAAAAAAATCTCTTCCTAGACTACAGTAGCAAAACTTCTCCAGTCTGAGCTGATAAGTTTAGCATTTGCCTGGGAAAATGCCGTTTTCATCTCCCCTGGGCCCTGTGAGAACTCAGAGCCACTCCAAACCATACAAACTGGAGATTGTAAACGCTGGCAGTCATGATCATGGGTGTGTGTATACGGAGGTATTTCTGAATGTTCATGTGATTCTCTGAGGGGCGGAGGTCAGTGTTTTTACAGTATTAGGTGTGCAGATTTTAATCTTTCCTCACTTAAACGCTCAGGCTTTTGCCTTCAAATGAAAACAGAAAATAAGAAAGGTAACCTATGAATTCAATTGAGGCCCATTCCTTAAATCTTTCTCCAGTATGTTATTCTTAATGTAAACATCAATGTGTACAATTGTACAGTGAGCAGCAAGAGACTCAAGCGACTTACAGTAAAGTACCAGGCAATAGGGCCACAGGAGAGTAAATCAAGCCAGAACAAGCAGAAAATCTTCTTTGTTGGAGAGAAATCTACGATTTTGAGATTTGTGTTCACAGCCATGGTGCACAGGTTGTGTCTGACACTATAAGGCTTGATAAAAATTAGGCTGAGAAGTGGTCTAGCAAGGCTCACATGGGAGAAGGAGTTGATTTTGCAGACTGAGAATCAAGACATAAAAATAGTAAAATGCCAAATTATCATGTTAAAATGTTGTGGGGGACCTAAATGCAGAGATGAGGAAGAAAAACTCATGATCACCACAACTTTAATGATGACCACAACTAAAGAAATGTGAATACGATACCAGTGATTAAATGAAAAGATGAGGAACAGTTGTGGAATGGTATCAAACAAAAACACAGAGGAAAAGTGCTGAGTAAACCTAGGAATGCAGAAAACCAGAACTCTAGAATATCAAAGAATGGAACAAATTCACAAAAAAACAAACATTAAAATAAACTCAAAATCCAACAGACTGAAAAGTTTTTGGGATTTTGACTATCAGAGTTCATAGAATGCATAGTGAAAGTATATTTTATACCGCAAAATACATACAAAACTAAATGAATCAGTTTACTAATTAGGCAACATCTGAAAGCAGTTCATTGCACTGAAATTTATGGGTCCAACAGTAAATAAACAGTAAGGGGGCTAAATATGCCAGTCCCGTTTTGATAACCATGCATTATTTTCCATCCACTTAAAAAGTACGTGCAACTTTGTGTTGGTTTATTACATAGATTTACAGTAAAATACATGAATATTTGTGATGTAAAATCATTAAACTTTCTCATCTGTCAGAAAATTTTAAGTGAGTGATTAACATCTATAACTTTGCCAGCTGTTCATACATCCTGTTACCATTAAGTAATAGTAATTCTCAGACATGTTTGGATTAGTATGACTCTCCTAAGTGGGAAAATAAAATTCATCTTAAATTAATTAATTAATTTGTATGATTAATTGTAGCTAGAGTATGATTTCAGGAGTCATCGGTGGAGGTAAAGGGCAAAGCATTGTGATATTTAAAAAAAAATAAATGACTGACTCAAACTGGAAGAAAAATTTACAAAAAAAAAACAAACTGAAAAAACAATCTCCTTATGCCTTTTCTCAGAGTAAATGTACATTGTTTAAATTTTTAAAACATTTAATTTTAAAAAATATAAAATAGTTATGGCAGATTAGAATTAAGCAGTCAATCTTGCCCAGTGGCCACCTCTGACCTGGACCCTGGAGGGGTCAATAATCTCAGTAGATACTTTTGACTTGTTCTTTCCTTCCAGGCTGCCATTCCCAAGCCCCACCTCCCTTTCTCCTTCCACTACGCAGCCCACCAATAATCCTCGCCAATCAATAGTAACTGTTCTCTCGATAATTCATAACATTAACATACACTCAATGGCCTAGCGGATGGATGGGCAAGACATAGGAGGGCCATCATTCCAGTATTGATCCCTCTTGGAGGGAGTCAATAGGCGGGAAGGTGATGGAGTTATAGTCTCCTGCCTCTGGGAGGCAGAGCCACAGCTGAAGCAGGGGCCTCAAATAAACAGACAGCACACTTCAAGTGTTACTCTCACATGCCCACAGACATACATACCAACACAGGCTTCCAGAGGGTTGGTTGGATATACGTCTCCTTTATACATGGAGTGCTGTGCCAGTATGTCACTAGCAGAGATAAGAAGCAACCCGTTTAATTACCCCCCTGAGCCTGGACCTGCTTTTATCACCACCATGGCTCTGTTGGTGCATTTATCTGACTCCCTTCTTCAGCAGTCTGAACATGTTTCCATCTTGCCCGTATTCCCTTTACTCCTGTTTGCTGCTCCTCTGGGGTCCTTATCCCCTCAGATTATGTGTCCCCATTGGGTCGTCGGCTCTCACACATATAGTCCTGTTTTTAGCTTTGCTACTCACCAATCCAGAGCTGGCAGTGAGTCTTAAAATCATTTTATTCAAGATGCAACAAAGTCATTTTAAATTAATTAAAAATGCCACTATGGGATCAACTTTCCCTAGATTTTTTTTACCCTCCCCCGCCTCTTCAGTGAATCAGTGATCATCACAGATATTGATGTTCACTGTCTGTCTTGGTTTCTGGGTCATAATTTGCCATGGGTACAGTATGACACCAAAAAAAATAACAATAATAATACAAACACCAACTGGTGGACACCTTCAATAGAAAATGTCCAAATAGAAATAGAAAATCAGCCACCCTGATAGTTTGGCCTCTTCGGCAGCCGGCCTTGTATGGCGAAACAGGATTGGTCTACTGGTAAATACAACTTTTAAAAAAACCATAACAGTCCAAATATGACTGAATAACCTTAATAAAAGACTTAAAGTTAAAATGTCTTTTTACATCAGACCAACTACTGTTTGATGTTGATCAATTGTTTAGTTGATGACCTGTTTGATGGAGTTTAGCAAATTATCCGGTGGTGCAAAATGATGCCTTATAAGAAGGCTATAAATAAACCTTCCATTACAAATGTTTGCAAATCTTTCTCTGTATTCTACTAATGTAAAAAAAATAAAATAAAAGTTTGCAATTGTGTTGTTTCCCTTAAAAAGGAAAACAAATGAAAATAAAGTGTGAATAAGCTAATAAGCTGCGCCATATATGAAAGATTTGTGTCAATACAGACGTACCGAAACCATTTGACTGTGCAATGTCTGGCTTCAGATGAAGAATATGGCAGCTTCTACACACAAGAGCTAATTAGATGGTCTTCTTGACCATCTCTCCTGAGAAGAAGAAACAGATTATTGCACAAATAGGTCCTTTTTTGATGGAGAATTCGACTTAACTTATTCTTCATCTTACTGCAGTACGTCCGATACAAACGCACATATCTTTACACCGCTTTTAATTATAGTCTCATGTTAAAAGCATCTTTTAATCTGCTTATTGGTTTCATTAGTTGCAACCAGCATATGGAGAAAACCCCATCTGAATGCTGAGGTTGAAGTGGATGAAGTAAAACACCAGAAGACTACATCAGGATCCACTCCTGTCAGCTCTGAACAAAATTGAGGTTTAAGTTCACACAGGCTCAACAAAATGGGACAACAACATATTGGAAGGATAGGTACGCTTTTCAGCTGGCATATTGAGATGGAACGGTGAGAATTTTGCAAAAACAACTTGAACCGAGCAAACTTGAATGTTTGTGGATGGTGACAGGTACATTTTCATGGCACACTTTTAGCCCCTTAGTACAAAATGAACATTATGTAAATGCCACAATGTAATTCCTAATTTTGCAAGGTGCATTTAGCCGTTTCACAATTTGCCCTGAAAATATTTTTCTCCTTCCACAAGCCGAGTTCTGCAGACAGGAACATAGTCCACAGTCTCCCTCTACACTGACAATGACTACCATAAAGGCTAGAAAAGTGGTGCACCTTAAAATTAATTATTATAAATTTTAAAAGAAATCCATATAATTGCTTTAGGGCCACACCTCCCTCCAGTGATGCTATTGCACAAGTGATATAATTAATATTTTTCTAGATTAAATATGTCCCACAATGCCTATTTTCGGTTATTGATTCGAAAATCCCAACAAGTGAAAGAAAACTTTCAGCAATATTTTGTCTGGCTGAACGTTTAGCTCAAAGGTGTCATACAGGCTTGACACATCCACCTTTTATTCTTCCTGCTACAAAGGACTCTTCACCCATTTCCTCCGACTCTTCATCCTCGCCTACACAGCTTCAAAAAAGTCCCACAAGGGTTTTTCCACACAGCACCCTGAAATATAGACCAGAGTAATGGCGCACTAAATTAACTCCTTGTAAGCATAGTTTAAGAATGGCTGTAATTAGCATATAATAGGTGTCGGAGAGGAGGTAAAGGGCCCAACCTGCCCTGGGGGCCCAAAGGTTGAGCTGAGGCCCTCGCTTCTCTTTTTCTCTAATGGCAGCGGAAAGTTCAGACTTATAAACATGTCAGTGAGCCACATGATTAAACGGCATTAGATAATAGATACTAGCACTGTAGGCTACCTGTCACTCTTCTGCCAGTCCTGCTCATTGCTACTTTGGTGTAGTCTGTCACACACACACCCACATCATTTCAAGCTACTCTGTTTTATTGTACTATCAACTCGCCAAAATACCACTTGCAGGATAGAATAAGTAAGAGTGAGATGAAGGGGGAGAGATAGAGAAAGAGAGCGGCCCCAGTGCAGAGCAGCCTGACTGATGTAGTTCCAATAATGGCAAGGCCCTGCTTCCTCATCCAAGTGCCTTTTACTTATTTAAACTGTTTGCTTTAAGCGCCACTGAAGCCAATTAGGAAAGGCATAATTCAATAAGGCAGGGAATGAGGTGAGTAGGAGGACTGGGAGAACGAGAAGGGGGAGAAGTGGGAGGACACTACATGGCTTTTCAGCAGACCCTCCATCATTTTCCTGCCCTTTTATTTCTCCTACTTTTTCACAATGACAACAAGGTTAATAAGAAGGTTTGAATCTCAGCCCTGATCATTCTCTAGATAATTCTGCGCTTTTTTTCTTTTTGTGGAAACCTCAAGTTTGGTGTTGAAGTCTTATGTAAGTAATAGTGGGTGTCACTCAGTTAATTCAGGAGCAGATGTCATGTATGTATGCACACATGAAATACAGAGAAAAGTGTTAAATGTGAGGTCTTACCTGTTTTATGTGAACTTAGCTAAATCTTTGAGGTTTGTAAGTCAATTAGAGTTGGCATGGTGCATAAAAATCTAACTGCATAGACTTTTTTATTACAAGATATTTGCTATCAGGCCAGGGCGACTCCCTCTTTCAGCTGCCCAGCAAACAGTTAAAATGAGTGAGAGATTCTAGGGCTGCATAAAATGCAGCAAACTTGTAAACTAGTTTCACTATTGCCAGCAGCCAGAAGAGGAATGCCTCCTCAACATGTGGGGAATGCTTCTTACCACTGACATAACTAACAAAAACCAAAACTGATACTATTAGAAACAGGTTCGGGTCATTTCACAGTTTCATACATATTTGTTTGCTTGTATCCAAATGTTTCAGGCACAAAGGGAATCAAGTAAATTCATACCAGACTTGGGAATTTTTTTTTACCCTGTATGATAGAGATTTCAAGTAGTTTTCTATTTTTACTTATAGCTTGCTATAAGGAAGAGAAGATAAAGGACTCCAATAAGTATTATCTGTCAGCAAGGGGGAATTCATTTATTTTTGCCTGATCAGGAGTCAGTTTGAATGACTTCAATTAAATTATGCCAGAGATTAGATCATATATATATCATTATATCCTGATTTGTCAAAATAATAAATACATAAACATCCCACTGGGTAATGATTAAATGAACGAAATGTAAACAGTGTTTTTTTAATGGGTACAAAATGTAAGTAGCTGGGGAGGAAATAGCACAGCATGGTTATGAAAAAGGTGTACAAAACTGGCTAAGGGGCAAGTTAACCAACAGCCAAAAAAATAGATGGGCTTTAACCTATTTAGTAAAAAAACAGTCCTCAATACTGTGCAGAAAAGGAGACTGAGAAATAACATATCATTCCACCCCATACATCTTTATGCCTATGCACTTGAGAAATTCACTTATTTTCAAGAGGTTTTAAGCTTAATAACTACTGAAACTGGTAGTGGGACGCGTGCTGGCCCAGACCTTTACTCATTTTAACAGCTGTTTAATAAATGTGATTGCAAATGGAACTTGTCACTTGCACTGGGGAGAGCTGGCCAGTCGATACCTTAGCTGGCAGGTGCCTGGGGTCACATATAAGTCAGGGAGTGATGGATATGTATCCAATAATTGATGTAGGGCAGCAGTTATTGTCAGTTTGGCTCCTGCCTCTATTGCTTATTAAAAGCTGTTGGCCTTAAGTACCAGCCAGCCAATTACTGAGGAAGCACAGTGACTGTTTAGGAGCCTGAACCCTCAGGCTTTCTGCAGGAAAAAAAAAAAGACCAGGCTTATCCTATTGTTTAAGTGCATGACTGCCTCTTTTTTACGTTAACATGTATGTGTGTGCCTGAAATCCTCGTGTTTATTTTTTTCGGTGGACTTCCGCTCTGGCTCATTGTTCTTCTCAAGTGTTTTCCACAAATGTGAAGTTACTGTAATACAGTGAGCATTAATCTGATGTATGAACTACTGCCTCGCATCAGGTCAGAGTAGAGCCAATGTTCCTCTTCTATTGTTGTTGTTGACCTTGCAGGTTATGAGAGAACCTGAGAAAAGTAGAATGAAGCAAACAGATCTGCTCCGTGCCGACCCGCTGGCCTTGCCTTGCACTGTTTAGTTATTAATGAACTGGCAAAATTCGCCACTTCCTCCACCTTAGTTCAAGGTTAGCTCATCCAAAGAATTTTTTTGTGCTGTTGGCAATATCTCAAAGCCAAGCGGGGCAGGAATTTCCACTATTATGCACTGTGGGAGACATGCATAGGGAACTGCGTCCTGACTACAGCAGGATCAGTGATTCTGCAGCCATTTTACCACAGCAGCCCAATCTCCTTAACAGAATCTCCCCCGTTAAATGCACAGAAGGGAGAAAGCTGAATGAGCTGTAATAACGCTCCCTGCCGAAGGCTATAACCCTAAGACTGTGGGGAGAGAGGAAAGGAGGAAACTTTGGATGTGACCATGGTGTGTAGTAATTGTAAAACTCAGAAAGAGCTGCTGAAGCAGAATTCTGACATGTAGCGCAGCTTTTCAGTTCTGATCAAAGGGTCCACCAGAGCAGCGGCTGATAACCCAATCAATTCACTTCTTTTGTTTTTCGCTGAATGATGCACGTTTAGCGCTAACCTCCAGGCAAAGAATGAAAAAAAGAAAGAGAGAAAGGTTTGGGGGGAGGGAATAAGAAAAGCAAAAGAAAAAAGGGGGGAAAAGTAAAATCTGAGTTTAAAACCCAGAAGAAATATCTAAAATTCAAAGAAGAGGTTAAGATTAAATAACTTTAGTTTGTTGGTGAATTTGATGGCGCTGTGGGACAATATTATGCGGTGCCACAGGGGTTATGACGTATACACAAGCTGATGTCTCTATTCTTTTCAATATTTTTGAAAAGAATAGAGAAAAAAATGAAGCTGGAGATGGAGGGGAGATTAAAAGATTGCCTGTCTGCTGCTCCTTTCGCTTAGCGCAGTGAATGAGGGCCCAGTCTCTTTAGAGGACAATTAGAAAGAGAAGAGAGCAAAAGTATGTGCTGCGTAGGAAATAAGATGTTTTCTTGATTAATCTTTTACAAAATGAATGTTTTTTATTAGAATTGACTAAAGCAGTAAAAAAAAAAAGATCAGCAAAGTTTCACAATTAAGAGAGGCTTTTACACACCAATCAGTGTGTAACTGGTTAATGAGTCCCTTGTTACTACTCAGCATGACAGAGGGGAGAGTTATCCATGTGGTCATTTATGTATAAGTGTATAACCAGCTTCTGAGAAACTGATTTACTAAGTGGTAGCAGATAAAGAGCACAACACCTCAAATATAAGCCTGAATGTATGGAGGTGTTAAAAACTCGATCAGGATTACAAACTAAAACAAACTATTATAGAAATATCTTAATCAGGGCAAGATGACTAGTTTCTAAAAGTTATTTCTCAGAACTTCCCCATAGAAAGGAATTTTGGGAGGTAGTAAATGTTATCAATTACAATATTTAAATAATAAAGCATAGTTTAGAATTGTCATCTTTAATACTGGTTAAATTCTAACTAGTTTATTTTTGTGATAAATCTTTCCAAAAACATGTTGAATAGAATTTTACTGAAGGCTTTTCGACTATTATTAATCTATTTCAGTGGTCCAGGTGCAGAGCAGCAAACAATAAAATAGATAAAAGTTGTATAAGCCTCTATGCTTTATGACAAAGACGTGCAGCCTTTGTTTATTAGTTTATGCTGCATCCCACAATGCAATGCATACTTGAAGACAACCAGGCATTAGGATTAAGCTTACCACAGCTGTTTATGAAATCCCTACCCATTGTGATTAGTAATCATGGGCCTATCAAAACCAAGGCGTTATCTCTGGCTTGTGGGTTTGTATAAAGTTGAACATGTTAACTTTACACTTTTAAAGGCTTTAAAGTGTGTTAGAAGAATACAAGAATCTTCCAAAGTCTTACAATTAAACACATTTGGAATTACTAAACAGATTGCTGTGATATATTGACTGCCTAGAAATACTGAGTAATTAGAGACAGGAGGTTTTTGTTAATCAAGGAACCATGAAAAAAGTGGCCATTACGATTGAGGCTTTAAGTTCATTTGAGGAGAGAGAAGAAGCTCATAGAAACAGAACTTATCTGAACAGTCATCCAGCAATCAGGCCTTCAAGGGAGCAGAGAGAACATTCCTCGCTTTGAGATTCATGACAGGATGCTGGAAATTTTCCAAAAGGCATCTGAGGCAGCGCTCAGACTACAGAGCGCAAATTCTACTGATCTGATTACACTGTTTTTTACAAAAACATATCAGCTCCTTGTCATTGACATAGTCCGTGCCATCAAACAGGACCATACCCGTATTGTTTTATGCCTTTTATGGGGGAGACACTGGAAAAGACAGAGGCTATCATGCTGAAAAAAACTAATATTGTTATTAATATCTACTTACAAGATTAGAGAAAAGTGAATTTTACATTTGCTCAAATATATAAAATACGTAAAATTGTAGAAAGTAAAAAATTAATTAAATAATCTCTTTACATGCAACAGGAAACCTTGTAATATCTGAATAATGTACACAAAAGTAAAAAGATCCAAATTATTTATTACAAATCGCAGAAGTGTGAAGAATTTGTTCAACCTTCTTTCTTCTGATGTCCCAATAGCTGTCCTCTATAATCACTTAGAGGAGGTGGTATAATGTATTTGACAGGAACATAGTGATATTTTATTGCACAACAAAGTAACACTGTCACTCTCAGCTGTTTAAAAAATACTGTGTATATCAAACATGACTTTTTGACTTCACAATTTGGAGCTTTGAAATTGGACCTCTGTCTTTTTAAGAAGCTTTTGCTCTTTTTGACACGCCACCTTAGAGGGGGTGGTATAATGTATTTGACAAGAACATGTCATCACATGTTATCACAGCTTGTCATCACAGCAATGCTCCTACATTATGCCATTTACAACTGTTTTTAGAAGAAGAAGCTCAACTACAGCTTGGAGACTGCAGCTCCAAGAAGGAGCTTTGAGGACATAGGGGATAAATATTTAACTCTCTTCTTATTTCGAATTGAAAAAAATGTTGAAACTTTGAGAGAGAGATGTAGGTACTTGTATATATTTTGTCAGTGTGATTACTTCGTCACTTCTAATATTTGGGACTTTTAAATTGCATGAGTCCAAGCAACACTAAGCATGAGTCCAATAATGACTACAGGAATACTCTGCAATACCTCCAGCAGCCCATCCTGCAATAAAAAAAATAATAAAAGGATAATATTTACAATCTCATAAGGAGAAAGTCCTTCAGCATGACCCACAATTCAGGTTTGAATTTCAAAGGGTGGGATTTCTCCAGTGACTTCTGGGTCAAAACAGTGTCCAGTTGTAAAAGAGAGAATTACTAAAAAGTAATTCCCAAAATTACTTTAAAAGCTTGTGGCTTTTGAACAAGATATTTGTGTGAACAACTGTACATCTGCTGATCAACACTGGAGGTGACATAAACAAGAAAACAAAGACGAAGTATTGGTACCCACGTCACTTTTCTTGCAGAACAATGTCACCCATGAACTCCACTAGCAGCCTACGTGGGGCTGGCCTGCCCTGACGGATGGGGATTAAAAGACGCTAATGTGGGAGTGGGGGTGAGTGACCTTCTATGCAGATTGACTTTACACCAGTGGAAATAGAAGCCAGTAAATCAGCAGACTGCCGTGGAGCTCATCGGAAAGCATCACTCCCT
Source organism: Phalloptychus januarius (assembly GCA_902982915.1). Lineage (NCBI taxonomy): Eukaryota > Metazoa > Chordata > Actinopteri > Cyprinodontiformes > Poeciliidae > Phalloptychus > Phalloptychus januarius. The sequence continues at coordinate 262,868 of CADWAE010000201.1, read as the reverse complement.
CTGACACCTTCAGCCCAGAACATTAATCACAGGTACGTATACTATGCTTTAGGTACAGAAGTGTCCCATCCATTTACCCATTTAGCACCAACATTCACACAGAGCAAATAAATGAGCTGGACCACAATTTCACAAGTAAAACAAGAAAACACAATTAACTTCAATTTTCCACAATGAAAAGCTTTACTGGAATCTAATGTCGTCCTGAAATTGAGCTTTTCTTTGCAAATTTGTAAGGATCAGCTTTTTTTTTTTTTTTGGATCTTGCTCTAACATTTGTTCAGAGACAAGTCTTGTGTTAGCCGTCTCTGGCAGCCAGGCCTGTTTAGGGAAGGGGGAACATCTGTGATAAATTTCACCTCAAATCAAATGAGCTCTTGCACAGCAGTGGGTCCATGACAAACTTCCTGCATGTGCTAATATGAGGATGGATATTGGAGCCAGTCAGTCGCACGCTGGCACACATCTATGCACATGTAGACACCTGACAGACACGCAGCAAAACACCAACATGCTCACTGTTATCTGGAGAGAAGTGCAGAGCACTTAATGAAGGTAGTGGAGGAAATTATAATTAATATAATTTCAGTGATGTTTATGGAGACTTGCAACAGTATTCATCTAATTTCTAATATGCTACAATCATAATTTCAACATGTTTTGTTGGAATTTTAAGGAGTAGAAAAAAGCAAGGCACTGTGACGTTAAAGAAAAAGGTGCAGGGCTTCAAAATATTTTATTCCTCCAATCTACTAATCAACTTGTTCACCTCACTGTTTCACCCTGGGGATGGTGTCTTCAGAGCACAGCGTTGGCTTTCTATCACAAATACTGTTTTGCATGTTGACCAAAACATTAAATTTAAAGTCTCACCTGAACGGGGCATGTCTTGCGCCGAACTTTAAATTGGACTTCTTAAAACTTTCTTTCTTCAACCTTTTTTTTCTCACCACATTTCCATAAGACCAGATTTGAGGACTATACGAATAATTTTCATGTTGACATATTGTCCCCACAGAAGCTGTGGATATCCACATTTAGAGTAACGATTGGTCTCTTGAGTTAGATTTGAAGTTGTACCATAATTTAAATTGGATAGACAGGATGACCACTGAACTCTGATGTGCTAAAAACCAATGATTATTGTTTAGACTATGAAACTAAATGTGGTTTAAACAAGGTAAGTTACAGTTAGAATGACCAAAGTTTGGGATATTAACTCCTTAAACTAATTTATGACCTTTCTGGCATGCACCTTGATGTTCATGAGGCCCCACAGCAATGAAAGTCGTATAGTAGGATGATTAAATTATATACCTTATTGCTTTGGAAGTCAACTGGTTGAGATAGCTGCAATGTTCGACTGGTTGTGATAGCTGCGATAACCGTGAATCGGTTATTTTTGCTAAATAGTTATGCACTTCTTTGTGTTGGTCTATCATAAAATCCCAATAAAATGCATTGAAGTTTGTGGTTGTCCAAGTCCAAGAGGTATGAATATTTTTAAGGTACTTTAAAAAGATGGGAGAGAAAGGCTATGAAAGCAGTATTTATCTTTAAAATAAAAATGTCTCATAAAAATACCTACAGGAGAAGTAAAATGTATTTTTTTATGATTCTTCAGAGCATAGTAGAGTAATATCAGCACTGAAGCGGTTTCAGTGTGGTACCTGGTAGAGGTCACTCAGTCTTATTGACCAGTAAAAGGCCCCAAAGAGACTTAAATCCCTTTATAGAGTGGCCCCCAGCATTTCAGGATACACTGACCAGGGGCGAGAGGGTCAGGGCTTTAACCCACTGTAGTCTTTCCAAGCCCAAGTGTGGCCCACTCCACTCAATCCCTTTTAATTGCACTGGGATGGTTTGCGACCTATCGATTAATGCGTGTATTTATGTCATCCAAAGTCTGGAGGCTACGTTGTATTTCTGTGTGGCATATTCATTTATTTACCTATCTGTCCCGCCCCTCATGCATCATCCATATATCTGTCCATCTCTCCTCGGAGAGCACTTCAATTCAAGGGCTCCCATAATTACTGCAGCCCTATAATTGAGTGCTTTGATTTAGGATTTTTCTGTTCCCTCTCCCCCCCAACGACCGCAGCCATCATTCGCTCCACGCCTCTTCCAATGAAAAAGACAGAAGGATGAGATATGGAAATAGAAAAATGGGTGATAGAGAGTAGAATATACACCCACCCTTACAGACACACGCATTCTCTTACTGTCTTATCAGAATCTACTGTTTCAGTCATCCCGGAGGGGCTAGGGGCGAGTTGATAATTACTGAGGGAGATTCATGCAAATCGATGCCAAATTAAAGCATTATAAAAGCTTTTATCAGCTTTTCTTTTCCAAATTGAAGGCGATAAAACCCCATTTGAGAGACGGGAGAAATGGCCCTAGTTCCTTAGTTAAAAAAAAAAAAAGAGAAAGAGAGAGAATGGTAATTATGTTAACACCAATAGAATCCAAAATCCCTTTTTCTTAACTCGCTTACTCATTCATAATTAATTAATTTTTCAAAAAAGTGGGCAAGAAGAACATTGTAGTCCTGTGTCTCCTCTCCCCTTTTGGGGCTTTCAGGAGAATAAGATGGAGCGCAGGAGATATTGTTGGGTTTTGTGACAGAGGGCTCATTTACATACCTACCCCTTACACTAGGATTCAGTTTCCGCAGCTTAGCTCTGTGTGCCTCGGGGTGGCAATAAAAGTGGATCTGCTTTTGAAACAAAGGTGGGCGGACCAAAATAGGGCAGCAACTCTGAGGCTAAAAATTATCAAGCCTGAAAGAAAAATGTCAAACCACAGGCCCTTACACACAGATATTTCTACTAAAGTAGGTTTAATTTACCACTTGATGGCAACAGACCTAAACCTTAACTCACAGCTAAAGTAAGGAGTTCCCTGCATGTATGTCATGGTTGACTTACTCTTATAGTTCAAGGCTTCAGAGGAACAACAAGCAACAGAAAAGAAAAAACAGAGAGCATGATGTCCGTCTGATGGACAGTGACACCAGGGATTTCTGATCTATTAGAAACTCAACGCTGCAGTTACAATACGCTTAACGGCAAATCCTTGACTCACCCGCGGTGGATCTGAACACGCGGTGGCAACAGCGTGGAAAGACCAAGCACATGTCTGAAGGTGTTAAAGGGGAGAGAGATGTTGTGTTTCACAGAGATAACATGTCACTCTAACATAACACGTGGCTGGCACATTCACAGAAATCAGCCTAATGCCTGTAGTTTGAGTCTTTTTATTGTCAAACCCTGTAATACATACTAAACAGAAAATTTTCATCCTACTGATAGATAACATTGTGATATTTTAACAATAATCATATATCAATGCCTAGTGTCTCCTGTAGTTGCCTGAAATGATGAAAAAATAGTTCATGTCAAGAAAGGCAGAATCAAAGATGCCTTTGCAGAATTAAGGACCTGAACCTGGTTGAGAGTCTTTGGGATGTGGAGAAGTCCACAATGGTCAGACTCTATGATGAAAAGACAAAACCTTAGCAAATGTGTGCTATAAACAAAGTTAAAGATGGTCTAATGAAATATTAGTCTGTGACTGTTTTATTGGAGAAAAAATGTTTCTGGTCAGACCGTGTAGCTTGGCACAAGTACACGCACGGTAAGACATGGCCATCTCCAAAAACCTAAACAAAACTAGTGTTTCGGGGAATTTTCTTTCCACTGAAACACTAGTGGTCCTTCAATGTGCTTGAGTCTTCTTGGGCAGCTGGAAGTTTTTCTAGTCTTGCTTGAGTACAATTTTTGTGTACAATGTCCTCCTCTTAAAATAAGCATATTTACAGTGTCACAACAAGCCTTTTTTCTTTATGTATTAAAAATTGACTATATACATACTGTCCCGTTTTTCTTTTATTGTCTGTATGCTGTGTTTAAAAACCAAAGTGAAATTGTTTGTTTGTGCCTAAAATCTGTGCCAGCAAAGCTGATTGTAATTCTAACTGCAGCAAAATGTGGCGATACAAATTGACTAGTGGCATATATACTAACTTAAGACACACTTTTCATATGTTTTTTATGTAAAACACATTATTCCTTTCCTTATAAGTTTGCAATGTGTTAAAAAGTGAGAAAAGTAAAGGGGACTAAATACTTTTGCATGGCGCTGTATCTGATGTATATTTGGAGAGGTCAGCACCAGCAGCAAGAAGTCACTTTGCCGCTAATCCAGGCTAATGTGCTGTTGACAACAGCCCAATTACACAGAGCTCCAGCTGAGTGGAGAGAAGTGGGAAAAGGAGGGGTTCAGGGCAAGGAGAAGTGAGCAGAAATAGTACACTGAAAAAAGAAACGCAGCAGATGCCTGCAGAGTATGTGAGACCAGGGGTGGACATGAGAAATAAAAAACAAACAAAATTTAAGAAGGTTGTTACCAAAGATCGCATATGTGTGCGTCTGTGTTTCGGCAGCAGAGCACAGTGCTGTGCAAACACAGGCGTGCTGGGTGGAAAGGCCGAGGAAGCCGGGGTGAGACAGTGTGGAGAAGCTGTGGGGAGCCTCATTACACCCAGCAGGAGCCTTACACTGCCTCATCACTTCCGGCTGAATTGGGAACAACCACTGCTTACTACCATACCCTTGCACACCACGGCACCAGATGCTGCAAGCACAGGCAGGCTGACCTTCCCACGGTTCAGTATCAGTCATCCAAATTGCCTCAGTGACATAAGATGCTATCTGCAGGAATTATCTCCATTGATTCAATTATTAAATGAAAGTTTTTCATTCATGCCTAGTCCTCGAGGGTTACTAACCTGCAACTTTCAGATGCAAGAATGAATGTGTTTAGCTACAATTTACCCTGTGAAACATTAAAGTACAAGTTGCTGTACTTAAATGAACACAAAAATGCAAAAACGGCTCATTTGCTTCCCTCTAAATGTAACACCATAAATCTGCCATCATTATTATTATGTCTTTCAATAACTGATGCATTGTTAATAATACTTAACAGCTTTAATTATGAACCCCGTCGAGGAATCAGGCTGTACAAGGCTGAACTGATTTTTCATTATGAATCAGTTTTACCTGCTCAAAAATGAGCTAGATTAAATGCTTCTTCATAGGTTTGAACCTTGGAACAGAGGAGGATTTGTCTCCATTTTCTTTTTTACAAAGAGACAATGGTTTGGAGCGAAACATGGTTGGCCATAAGCGAACTGCACCAATATGTTGTGTTTGAGAAAGAAGGAGAGCCATAAAGGAGAAACTGCAGGTTCTCTGGTCCATCTGTGTTCAAGCCCTCACACGACCATGACAAATATATTACGACTGGAAGAGTGAGACCATAAAACAAGCAGCTAGAATGACTTTTAATGAGAAGGTAATTGGACCCAATTCTCTAAGGAGAAAGGGTAAGGAGTTCAGTCTTCTAAATGGCCACAAAAAAAGAGTTACTGATCCTTTGTCATGAAAGGATTCAGCAGAGGAGGTTTTTCATTGTCTTTGGAGGTTTTTTGTGCAAAACCTGCTATGAGAAGACTGGTGCAGAAACTAGTGGGTTTACTGCAAGTTAGCAATTTATTTCCTTCTTTGACCTTTTATAACCACCTAATTTGTTTAGGGTATGTTTGCAGTGCAGTCTTTATTTACATCTGGCACAGAAAAGTAGAAATGAACAGATGAGAGTAAAATCCAAATCACATATAGTCTCATGGCCTAAATATATCTTCTGAAGATTTTCTTCCAAGACAGTTTTATTGTACCCACTACTGAAATTTGAAGAAATCCCACTGCTATATTTAGGCAGTTGAAGGAAATGTCTTGGCCATACACTTTTTTGCCTTACCTTGCACCTGTGTTGCTAAGATACAAGTTTTTAAGACACACATGATCTAAAACTCACTGAAACACAAAGTTCAATCCTTAACGACTTTTCCTAAAACCACAAACTCAGAAGGTTAAATCCAAATAGGTTTTAAAAGCTTTTGCAAAATTGATGGGATAAAAGGGAGAGCAAAGAGAATAGGAAGACAATACAAAGAAGAGATAACATGCAGGAACTCCAAAGGGGAAGTAGGAAAAAGATCAGGAAGGGAAAAAGAAGTGAAAGGATGGAGCAGTGAAACCAGAGTAAGGGCAAGGAGGAGCAAGTGAGCGTCTGAATGAGAGAAAGAATTAAATAAAAATGCAATAAAGCAGCCGGTGTGAAATCAATCTGCTTAGAGTTTTGTTTAATAAAAATTCATGAAGGGCTGGTGGCCAAGAGCTCATGAGAAATATTGGTGGCAATGCTGGGGGACGCCGTTCTTCCGAGGAGAGAGAGGAAGGGAGAGGGTGGTGCATGTCTCTGTTGATAGTGTGTGTGAGTGTGTTTGCTTTTGGCTGTTTATCAGTGTGTTTGTTTTGACATCAGTGTGAGTTACAGGGCTGCAGTGAGTCCATGAGAGAAGGGACAAATAAGAAAATATTGAAGGTCTTCATAACAACTGCATTCCTACAGTGCAGAGAAAGAATGGAAGCAAGCTGTAAGTCATGGTGTCTGCCTCCATGTTTGTGTGCGTTTGTTTTTCTGCACATATCTTAGTCTTGCTGGCTGTCATAGTCACCCCTCTTCTGCTTTCTCATCAAGGCCTCAGAGTTTGAGCTATAGCAGGGCTTTACCAACTTTGTGTAAATCTCTTTCTTTAACAACAAATGGGACGGATGGGAGGATCAGTAGTTTCTGTTCTGTCCTGACGGCTGAGGATGAGACTCCAGCAGCATGCGTTTGGTTGCAGATTTAAAAGACTACTGCTTCAATTTCAATGGCCTGAACTTTAAGTTAAAAATAAAATTTTTATAATTCAACTCCTAATTTGGCTAATACTAATAAACATTCTCTGTAAATGCCAAAAAATAACTAGTCATCCCAAATTGCTAGCTTTAATCTACAAAGCAAATACTGTTAATTTGCTTAAGCAATATCTCCATTAAATTTAACATTTTAGCTAAAAGATATTCCAATTAATCGTCCAAGTGCCTTTTCTGATTTATTTTTGTTTTATTTAAAACAAACAACACTTACTGTAGTTAGCATTAGTTCATTTAAAAACTACTTGCATTATACAATTAGTATTTTTTAATTCCTCTTGACTCAATACAATGAGACAGTTATGCCATTGTTCTGACAGTGATATAACCACTAATGGTCTACTGAGCTTTAGCCAAATATTACTTATATTAGAGTCAAAACTTCTGAAATGTAATCCTTAGCTTCTAAATGTTCTTATAAACAGCTCCTTGACTTGCCATACATGTTAGCAAAATAAATACCATTTATGTTGGTAATGTGAAAAACGTTTTATTTGGGTCCAAATGTGAAGAGACGAAGCCAAAGTTGTAAAACATCCAGTCCTGCTGATATATGGAGTATGAGTATGAATCACCATTTAACTATTGTGTTTGTATTGGGATGAATGACGTAAAATGGAACCACATCAGGCCACAGCATGTTACTTTCCGCCATTATGGTATTATGTTGGATTTTGGGGGAGGACTCCGAGTTTTGACCGTCTTGCATTGAAAGTTCAAATCTGTATATATACAGGCTATAAGTGGACCGAGTCTGTCAGTCATTCATTGTGTTGATGTTTATGTAAAATGATTTTCAAGCACAGTCTTTCTAAGCATCTTCCTAAAGTTCCAGAAACTTGTGTAAATGAAATCATGTTCAAAAAACTAACGTTAATATGTTGATAAAACTACTAAACTAAAATTTAGAAGATAATTAACATAATAGGCATTATTATCAAAGTCAATAAATCTCCATAACGTGCCCTTTAAAATGTTGAGCAAGTTCATTGTTCAGCTATCAAATGGGCAACGTATAGAAAATAATTTAGGAGGACAGAATACTATTTCTGTAAAACTGTTCTGAGATATTGCTGCCACTTTTATCCTTCCATAAAGAGATTTGGGTTTTAATTATGGCTCAAACGGTGCTTAAATCAGTGCAGAGGAAACTGCAAGACTACAGAACACCCACCCAGCATGACGATATGTTAGATAAGCTCAGCAATTTCAGGATTGCAAACCTCGACATCAGCCAGAAATAATGCATAACTACAAAAAAAAATTAACTCACTCATATAAATATGTCCTGACGCGATATATGTGATCGTCCACCAGTCAAGTCTCTTTTTTTGGCCTCTCTATAATGGTGGCCCATTCTGCAACTTAGAGGACCCATGCATCAAGTGTTACCTCCGAATGATCTTGATTGATCAAATAAAAAAAAAGAATTCTAATGAAACTTTCACTTCAATTAAGATCCATAAAAAATAATAATTAATGTTTATCTGTTCTTTTCATTTGGAGAATCTGAACTTTGCAGTTGTATTATGAAATACCTCAATAGCCCAGCTATATGTGCCAAAGGTCAGAAGAGAGAATTCTTCTGCAAAGTTAGACAGGATCCAGCTGCAGGGAAGCCCTTGATGGCCTCATCCTTTAAAGGTCTAAAATACAGGCACACAAATATGCAGAGGTTAGGCAATGCTGCACATTCACTCAAATCATTTTTTTTTAAACTAGATGCAACTTTAATGACACCATTTTGAGTAATCGCTTAAAAAATAAGCTCCATACCTGCCAACGTTTAGACTAATGTGCTCATTTGTCAGAATGCCCCGCTTTTTATAAGCAGAGGTTCAGGAGCTTCCAGGTCAGAGGTCATGACGTTGTTTTTGATTTATCATCTGAAGTCGTAGGACATGTAGGTCAGGGCCAAGACAATTTAGATAAGAACTCTATCTGGAGTCCCCTCCTTCCTTTCTTTTCTTTTGCTTTCTCTTTTCAAAGTCAAAGGTTACAAAGTTAAATCTGTTTCCCGAACTTTCTGTTTATAACTATTCCTTCAGGGGCAGGACTTTCAAAAACAGAGCCTTGAAGAACAGCAATAAAATAAACATGTTGGTAAACTGTGATTTTCTTTTAATTTATATGAACATAGAGATGGTGCTCTGTTGCCTTCGGAAGCACAAGCTGTTTGTCCTCAAGGCCAGAACGTCCTGTTGACGCCACCTCTGTGCAGTGAGTCATATTACGGTAAGACATGATGGATCTCAGAGACTCAAGATAGCGTCCGACAGCCTCCAACTTAAGAAAGTAAAAGCATTCAAGTTCATAATGACATCAAGCTGAAGGATAAAGGAGCTGATTATCCAGAGTCTCCTCTAGAAAACTGTGCATTCCCGTAGTAGTCTAAAGCAGGAAAACCGATCAACTTAAAATGAAGAAGAAAAACAGCAAAGCACACATCATTGTTTTTCAGCATGCCAAATTTAAAAATAGTTTTTGACAAAAAAAAAAAGGAAAAAATAACTTTATGGTACCTTAAAGGGACAATATCATATAAAACAGTTTTTTTTTTCATGCATGCTATCCTTGACAAATCTGTTAATCTCTCCTCTTAACCATTCTAAATTCATCAAACATTTGGTTTCACCAGGTGCCACCTTTTCCAAACAGTTCCTCCTCAGAGCTGGAGTCTCCCAGAGTACCCTCCCCCAGCTTTTCCCCACTCAGCTCCTTCAGACTAGCAGCAGCAACACTTAGCAAACAACTGATGGAACTGCGCATTTCCCTAGCTTATAATACAAGCTACTTCTCAGTTAAAACACACCTAAGAGCGGTTGTAAACACCATAATGATGAGCATTGTTGTGATGACGTACTGAAGGTGGAGCATTTTAAAAAGCAGGAGCTTCTTAAAGAGACAGAGGCCCAATTTTAGGGCGTTAAATTGCAAAGTCAATTTCCTTTTAAGTCTGGTTTGATATATACAAAATTGTTGTAACAATTGAAGTTAACATTTGTGGGGTAAATTTAACTTTAAAGTATTATCAGCATGTACAACAAGGAGAACCTTTTGTGTCTCCATATGTGTGGAATAGTTTAAAGGTTACAATTAAGCAGTGTCCAAACTTAAAATAGTTTAAAATAAAGTATAAAGGGATGGCTTTTTATCAATATAGGAATGAGGACAATGACTGAATCTTAAATAGAAATAGTGTATACAGTTACTTAGTTTGAGATATAATTTGTTGGTTGTTTGTAACTTGGTTTTTGTATGAATAAAGAAGTCTTGGAGACGTCTTGAAAATTTCTTAATTTAAGTGTTTATTTCGCTGATTCTGCTTCATTGTCTTTCCATCTGATTGTTTTGTTCTTGTGAAGGTCTGAAATAGGCCGTATTACTAGATTGTGCTATAAAATGGCACTATGTGTCTGGAAAATATATAATACTACCCCTTTAAGAATAACTGGTATATTTTGGTATTATCTGCTTTCCAGGAATAATCAAGCATTTCCACAGCTCCATCAAAAAGTTTTTCTTTGAAGTTAAGTGTCTGTTTTCCTGGCTCTACTTGAACTGTGAAGGTTGCAAAATTTGCCCCAGAGAACATTTTAATGTCCTATGATGTTCATTTCTACATTTACATAGCCCTGCTCTTAAAAAGTGTCCCACACGTAGCTCTGTCCTGTCTTTTTCTACCACCTGGTACATTCATGCAGCCAGCACGCTCTTTCCTTCCTCTCCCATTGTCAAAGACGGGGGGAATTCCCTGCACTCGGATGCGAGTGCTTTCAAATCCCTGTGATCTCAATTGTCCTCATCCCTGCTCCTCGCTCTGCCTAACACTTATGTGGTTAAAAAGAAACAGGTGAAGGATAGGACATGCTTTTTCACTTTGTATCATGCAAAAAAAAAATCAAAAATTAAAAATCCATAACCTACCAACCGCTTTAAGGAAGCATTTTAATACCCTCAGTAAAACATAGCAGCATCATGCTGTGGGCATGCCTTAGTAAGTTCAGTCAGAGTTGATAGGAAGATAGATATAACTGCACCTGTAGGATGATGCACAAGACTGGGGCAGAATTTGGCCTTCAATCAAATGAAGACCTTAGACCTGCAGCCAGAGGATGAAGAACTCTGATCAAAAGACATTCATGTGACGCAATGTAATACAATTTCCCAATCAAAGTACAAATCTAAAACCATCCAATCTGGTGATGAATGTAGCAAAAAGAAATAAAGGGTTTATCAATAAAAAAAAAACTAAAGCCATAAAGAGAGTAAGATGCAGAAATTGAGATACATAGAGGTCCCTTCACAGCTCTAATAAAAAAAAACGTCAATACTATCAATTTGTACAATTGCTGTTCACTTAAGAACACCACTTTTAGGGCAACATAAGGTCAGAGCTTAGATTTCTACATTTAACTGTATGCTTTGCTGCACTTTACTGTCTCTCTTTTACCCTTCCTCCCACAGTGTTTGCTAATTTCCCCTCCCTCACCCACTTTAATTCCTGTAAATACGCTTTCTCTCCATGTCCCTCTTGTTTCAACCAACCCAAAACTCACACTTTCCCTATCATTAACCAACTTACTGTCCCATCTCCATCTAAATTTCTGAATCCCCACCAGCTGTTCAGGACAAAGTGTCAGCTATTGGCAGCAATACACCAATAACAGGAGGGTAATTGTCTCCAACCGTAACATGTGGTGGTTTTACTCTGAGCTGGGCTGCTGCTTTCCCAGCTCCACCTGACAACACTAGCACTGGTTGTTTTTAAAATAATTCCAGAAAAACACAACTTGCTTCTCTGCCTGAAATCCATTTTGGCAGGCCCAACTTTAAAAGTGAAGGGGAAATAAGAAATAACCCCCTCCTTCCACCTGTGCAATTAAAAGGGGAACCAATTAAAATTAATGTAATAGTCCCTGCTGGGTGAGTTGTTAAACAAGATGGGGGTTATTGTCCTTGGAGGAAATGGGCCAGAACTCCAGACATCTTCTTTTCTTGGTTCAATGCACCTGCTCCTCCCAGTTGGTACACCCTCTGTGCAAACTTGCTGCTGTCTTAAGGTAGAGTTTCTTAAAGAAAAGTCAAGTGCAAATTAACCTGAGGTGGACACAACCATAAAATGTTCCCGTTCAGGGAGTTACTTAAACATATCAAAGGAACCTGGATCTGTACAAAAGTCCAAGGATGAAATAACCTGCAAGTACAGACACCCATCTGCAGATTCACATCCTGCCAAGCTACAGTCCCCCACCAGCATTCTTCTTAATGAACCTTATGTAAGCAGGAATTGAGTGAAACACATGTGCACTGTGAGGCCTGTGTGACTGCAGAGTGATGAAAGTGACAGAACAGAAGGAGGATATCACGGAGACAAGAAACCAAATGACAGGAATCACTTTATCTTATGAAGTCACTGTGTTCTGGCATTCCTGTGGCAGATGACTCTTCCCATGGTTCAGTGTGACACTGTGCCAACGTGCGCGAGTACATCAATCCCGTGCTTTAATGTCTCAATCTCAAGAGATTAAGGGCCTAATCAAGCCAGCGTCTGCAATAATGGGGGAAATGGGAAGACAGATATGGTACTTTACACAGATGATTAACCAGCAGATTGTGTGTATGCGTACATCATTGCAAGAATCTCACACTCTGAGCTCATTAGGTTAAGCAGGTTTGTTCGGCTGTCATACACAAAGCAAGATAACATTGTATTTGTTTGTGCACATTAATCCAGAGATTTACACTTATTTGACTTGCAAGCTCATGTGTAGACTTTGAATGTAGAACTTTTAAAGGCAGATTTCCTAACATTTTTAAACCTGGAGCCAACTCATTTGCTATTAAACATTTACTATTAGTAATTTCAGTGCTAATTAATTGTCTGCACGTTCAACATACACTTCTTTTTTTGTGAACACCTGTTGTATGTGTTACCCTGCAACCTGGGATGGCTGAGGGTAATGTATAAGATGGTCCTCACTCAACGTGTGATGCTGTGGCTGTGGCATGGAAAAGATGAGACACACACGTTGAGCTTCTTTTACCATCAACCAGAAGATTTATTCTTCTTGAGTAACAACACACTTATATAACATACTTCAGACTCCCATCCTTCAGTATCTAACTATTTTAATAGTTTTTAACATTTTTAATGAGAACAAATAAACTACATTTTAACATTTATGCATCTTCGCTTTTAACAATGTTAGTTGTCTCTATAGAACAATAATAGTTTACATCTTAAGATAAACTGAAAAAAAACGGAATGCTCCTTTAAGAAGTGTTTCAAAACAAACACCAATTCAAATAAACTCTGCAATCAATTCCGCTTCAGCTAGCTTCTATACTAACTCGCACGTGTAACAGTCCGCTAGCATTAGCTCCCTCTTAGCCCTCAGAACCAGTCCGGTCCCCCATACAAAATAACAACCACCAAACGAACCTTGTGACTCATCAATTGCCACTCGATACCACAAACCGCTTCACACTTCTAAGAAAGTTCACACATTTATACTGACCTGTGGCATGGAAAAGATGAGACACACACGTTGAGCTTATTTTACCATCAACCAGAAGATTTATTCTTCTTGTGTGCTCAATCTTCCCCATACCACCAACGCAGTAGCGCCTCTAGCGGTTGTGCGTGGAATTGCACAGACTACATTAAAGACACAAAACAAAAATTTATGTTGGGTGCCTATTTTCTTAATTACTGGTTTTTTTAAGAAAATACCAGTAATTTTCTCTACATATGCTCTGGGTCATTGCCCTACTAGAACCTCCACTTTGCAAACTATAACAACCTTTTTTTTTCAGGCTTACTCTAAAGTTGGTTCTGGTCATCTTTCCATTATTCACAGGACTTCATTTTATTCATGCTTTATGTTGTTACAGCCTTAATTGTATTAATCTCTTTCCTCCAACACACACAAATACTGCATTATGACAGGCAGTTTAGCCCATTCTTCTTCACGGTACTTCTCAAGCTCCATCAGGATGTGAGATGCCTGTGCAGCCATTTTCTGATCTCTGCACATATGTTCAGTCAGATTCAAATCTGGACTCGTTTGGCAACACCAGAACATTCTAGAGGGGTTCTGAAGCCAATCCTTTCAGATCTTGGCCATGTGTTTTGGGTCATTCTCCTAATGAAAAATTTACCTTCGCCACAGAAAGAGATTGATACAATTTGAAATAAGGCTGTAACTTCAACAAAATGTGTAAAAGGTGAAGTTCTGTGAATGCCTTCCAGATGCACTGTACAATTTATTTTTTAACTCTTCCTCAATAACGGCCCGCCAAAGTCTTCCAACAATTGGTTGTGTTGGTTTTTACTTGCGGTTGTCAAAGAGAGCTGAATACAAATGCATGCCTTAGATTTTGAATTCCTCTTTACCATAATGGGCAACTTCATGTCTGTTGCATGAATTGCCAATGAAATACACAGAAATTTATGGCAGTAAAGTGAGGAAATATAAAAAGATTAAAGTGGTATGAGTTGGAAGGCACTGAGTGTGCCTTCTTGTGAAATAGTTAATTTCCACTTCAAAAAACAAAATTCAGAGGGGGCAAAACTTAGCCGTCACACCCTTCAAAGCCATTGTCCTATTTTGTTGAACTTTTTAGTTTTTGTGTAAAACCAACATTGAGAAGTTTGGATGAACATGAGACTAATTCATAGCATCATAGGGATAACAGCTGAAGATAGTATCTACACTAATTTACACTTCTTGGTAAACTACTGTGGTCTGTAGCGAGACAGTTCCTGCGATTTATGCACGCAGTTCTGAACATTTTCTAAAATGAGTCTATTAATCTGATCCACTTCCTTTGTTTATACCGCTACGTTTGGATCTCAAAACATATCAGCAACTACAGTTTATTCTTCAGACAATTAATGTCATCCTGCTTAACGCATTTCTTTGAATAAAGCCTCCTGCACTGTGCGTTTCTTTAACTGTGTGAAAACTCTTCTGAGACCAGTTTAGCCTGGGAGATTTCTGATCTTCTACTAAAGCCCAATGTCCTCTCCGTGCCATAAACCTCACATTTACTAAAAGAGTCCGAAATGTCTGCCAGGTTCTATTGGTGCATTTTGTTCCTAAAACAACACAAAAAAGGCATTAAATGTTAAATCTTTATAGCTCTAATTTATGCACTCAGTGTTTGATTGATGGAAGTGTGTGCTAAGATTATATCTTAATTGATGCAGTAATTGCTGTGTCAATAACAAGTGTTTAATAAATTGCTAATAAGTGCTACTGAGCCTCTAACAAGTGTGTCACATGTGTGCGCGAGCGTTTCTCTCTGAGGGGCCCTGTCAACCCATCAACCTTATCAGCTGGGTGAAAGGTCTACACACAGAATATCTCTTCACCTTGCACGTAAACAGTGTTGTCACCATATATATCCTCACTGCGGAGTTGTGGAGGGTCTCCAGAGGGGGATGCGTACCTCATGAGGCAAAAGAAAAGGAACATATGGGAAGAGAACAGGTGAGAAAAGAGAGCAAGTGTGCATGTGTGATGATGTTAGCACGGGGTAGTGAGTGCCAGAGTTGCAGATTATGCTTATAGGTGTAAGAGAGTGCAAAAAGCAAGTATGTCAATAGGTGCTGAAAAGGTGGTAAACGCAGCAGGCCAGCAAGAGGATAAGTGAAAGAAATAAAAAGCAGCTGCGTGTGTGTATGACTGTGTTTGCGTGTGGAACCGAGAGAGTGGGCAGCGGCCTATGCAGTGTGGTGGAACTTCTCTCATCTCAGCGCATTTGGTTTGCTCCCATTCTTCATTAACTCCATTAACAGATGAGCCGCGGCGATTAGCAGAGCTACCCGCTGATTCAGCTCTCACACCCCCACCCCGAGCTCCCCCAAACTCCTCTATCCTCTCCCCCCGCAGTCGTTCTGTTGCATCCAACACTGCTCTTCCTCGTCTCAAAACTGTTTCCGTACAAATTTTGGAACAATTGGGTTAAAATACTGATCACGTTTGATAATTTGCTGCAATAAGTTAAACAACCTGCTGTGCACGGAGGACCATAAAGTCAATCTACCTCTCCGCAGTGGCTCTTTTATTCAGCTAACAATTTTTACTGCTCTGTGCTATCTTAAAGCCCTCTGCTCCTCCAGCAGGCATTGCCAAGGGGGCAGTCTGCCTGCCGCACACTGTGCCATTAGCCACAATTGGCTCTTTAGCTAAGAAAGAGGAGGGAAAACACAGATCAACTGCCAAAAGTTCCTTTGCACAAGCAAGAAAGGGACATTAGAAATAAAGGAACAAGCGAAGGAGGTTTTCCTTTAATTCTCCAGCATCTGTTCCATAATAGGCGCGATTAAGAGATTAATTAGACTTGCATTCCTTCCTGCCTCATTCGTTTCCTTATTGTTCATTTACTCAAAAACAGATAGTGAAGTTTCCAGCATGCTGAATCATAAGGCTTCCCTTACTTACATTTCCTGGCCCTCAGGTAGTATGAATCTTCTTAATGACTTTTTTGTGTATCTTGACATACCAAAGCATCACAGTTCAGATCACCAGCCCATATGACAGCAAAAGGACAGAATTTGTCCATCTGTTAAGACCTCAGTTTTGACTTTTGGTAGGTGATGAATCGTACAACAAAGCAGCCGCCACTCAGAAACTCTTTTCCAACAACATCAGAGATCTAAGAGGTTGTTATAATGGCTTTGACGCTTTGGGACAACCACAACAACAAAAAGACTTTCAAATGCATAAACACAGGTTTCTTCAGGGGCTTGGTGTATGATTGTTAGGTGCCCATTTTTG
Organism: Phalloptychus januarius; assembly: GCA_902982915.1. Taxonomy (NCBI): domain Eukaryota; kingdom Metazoa; phylum Chordata; class Actinopteri; order Cyprinodontiformes; family Poeciliidae; genus Phalloptychus; species Phalloptychus januarius. Next base: position 246,247 of record CADWAE010000201.1, on the reverse strand, counting down.
TGTTTTGCTTTGTGTGCGTGTGTGTGACTCTGTCTTCTCCAGCTTTCTAGTTTTGCATCGTGAAATTAATGACCTGCCAGGTGAGTGAAGAGGCGCTCCTTTTTTTCCTGCATATTTGTGTCAGTTGTGCACAATGGTGAGTATTGTGTGTGTGTGTCTGCAAATGCTAATTTACATATGTCTTCAGTTGTTTACATGCATTCATATTTTGAATGTGCAAAGACTCCGCTCCGAAATGGCGGAAGCCTCGGGAACCATGTGTAGCGCTCTTTTTGCCCTTCTGACACAAGCCACTACCTATAAATTATTGACACTTCCCTATTGTCTCCTTTCCCTCCCATCTATCTCCCTCTCTGCCTCTGACACTCATCTCCACACTTAAAAAGGGGATTTCAACCTGTTTTATTTCACAGAGTCACATAAGCAACTGAAAAAAAGCAGGGAAGAGGCCTTCTAATTGAAGCTTTGCACATTGCTCCAATTTGAATGAGTATCCCAACACAGAAATCTAACATACGTATGCCACCTGCAAATTTGTCTCCCTTCCTCTATGATTTCATCTTCATCAACCTCTCCCCTTTTCAATCACTCCTTCCATCTTTCCTCATACTGAAGACAGAAACAGCTTTGCCATCTGGCTGCAAGTCAAAATAATATTAGATTTATTTTTATAATTAAATGACTTACAGCACCTTGGAAAAAGTATTCATATCCATTGAATTTTTTCTAGTTTTGTCACATTGGAAATATAAGATTTAGTGTAATTCATTGGGATTCTACTGGTACAAAATAGTGGAAAAAAAATGCAAATTATAACTGAATAGCACTTTTTTATAATCTTGCCAAATCTCCTCAGTGAGGTTTAGAGGTGGATTTTGGTAGTGTCATTCTAACTTATAAAAATGCTTCAATCTAAATTATCTTATTGTAGCTCTCAATGTATTTTAGGGCAGATTGTCTCTTGTCTTTTGCAGATTTTCTTCCAGAATCTCTCTTGTGTTTAGCTGTATTCTTCTTCCCTGCACTGCTGACAAAATTCCCTATCCCTGCTAAAGAGCATGGCACTACCATCATTAAATTTCACAGTGAGGACGGTGTATTCAACATAATGTGCAAGTTTTCAAACAATTAGCGATTTTTATGCAGGCTAAAATGTCCAATTTTGGTTTTATCTACCCAGAGCTGCTCCTTCCACATTTTTACTGTGTTCTTTACATGTGTGCAAACTGCAAAGAGGACTTGTAGTGGCTTTCTTCCAACAACAGATTTCCTCTCCTAACTCTTCAACTAGAACTGACTTGATCTGACAACTAGTAGTGGTCTTGTTACAGTATTCTCCAACCTGATCTGTGGATCTATGCAGCTCTTCCAATGTTACCACAGGTTTCCTGGCTGCTTCTTTAAATTATGTCGTCAGTCAAATCGGACAGGCGTCAGTCAAAAAGACAAACCTCAGATCAAATAGTGCTCAGTGGGAAGCTTGAGATGTTTTAAATGCTGACCCTGCTTTAAAACTCTCCACAACTTTACCTGTCTGCTGTATTCCTCAGTTTTCATGAGGTTGCTTGTTCACTAATGTTCTTTATCAAATCTCATAACTTGAAAGAACAGCTGTATTTCTAGTAAAACTACACAGAGGATTTCTGAACGCATGGGGTTATTATTTAGAAGTATCAAAGTAAGGAGGATGAATAAATGCTGATCACACATTCAGGATTTTTATTTGTGTAAAATAAAAAGTTCCTTTTACTTTCTCACTATGCAACAGATTGTCTTTAAATCATTCAAAATTCCGAATTTCAATACAATAAAAGCTGCAATTGTAGCCTGGAAAAATGTGAAAAGGTTTAAGAGCAATGAATAATTTCGTAATGCACTGTCTTATCACAGAGAGCTCTACTAAAATGTGCTCTGTATCATCTACGTGTTTAACATTTATGCCTGTCTGTCTTTTTTTTCATTTTACACTGTGCTATGGGCTCCCTTTTGTCCTGAAGTGCATGACAATGCAATAGCGCCGTCTCATCCTCGTCTTCATCTCATTCAGGCCATCTTGTCTCAGGTCAATTCCAGACGCAGGCAGGCTAACCTATTTTAAAACAACTTCATGCTATTAGGATCCTAAATACAACAAAAGGTTCCAACAATAGAGGAAGAGATGTTCTGGATTGTGGAAGAGAATGGAGCAGGCTTCCATTCTTCCAGCGACTCTTGCCTGTCTCCGACATGAATAAGAGGCATGGCTAAACGTGCTGCATAATTTGTACTTTTAATGGCAGAGCCTTCCATTCCTGTGACATGACTTAATCAATAACCAGGGCCTGTCGGAGTCTCAGCCCAGACTCGGCTGGCGTTTTATTAATTTTGAACAGGCACACTAACTAGGCGTCTGCTAGCAAGAGGCATTTCACACAGGATAATAGGCATGCTGGATTGATAGGTTCATTCCATGTATGCTCAAACTCTCATCCCTCTATTTTTCCCCTCCCTGTCCCTGTACCACTTTTATCTCTCTCACTCTGTCTCCCCTTTCTTTGCCTCCGTCTGTCAAAGAGTGATTTAGGAAGGACTGCTTTTGTGTCATCTGAGGAAGAAGCAGAAGATGAATAAAAAGAATGAAGAGAAGAAATAAATAAAGTGGAACAAAAGAAAGAACAGGAAGAGGTTGTGACAGGTGGAAAAAAGTCAGGTAAAAGAGTGCCATGACCTGTGGTTGTCCAATATAAAGCTGCATCTGTCTTTTCCCTTTAAGAAAAGATAGTCATGCAGACATTGTTGTGTTCAAACCGTCTTGTAAAGAAAACAAAGTTTTAAGAAGTGAAGAGATGAAAATACAAAACACAAAAAGGCATCTGAGCAAAAAATAGATGAACCACTTAGTCAGTTTCATAACTTACTCTTTACATTAGCAGAGCTCCAACTATACAATGTTCTCATTAGATTTCCCCTATGTGAAAAATATATTTATGTGGGTGGAAACACAAACATTTAGTAGATCAAAGTGATTTTAATAAATTAAATTAAATCCCCATTCAATGTCACTGGGTGGCATAATTGCCTATTTTGCCAACAGAGAAATAAAAAGGAAAAAAATTTAAGAACAACTTATTATTTGGACAGGAATAACACCTTCAAATACTCAACATCATGGATACGGGAAACCTCTCAAGATATAAAAAAGTAATTCTAATTATGCCTTTTTCTGGTTTCTAGAATGCATAGAATTATTGGATGAATGCTCCCCTTATTCAAAAATCTCAGCTTTCCCCACAAACATTGCAGGTACAAAAGATGTGGAAATAAACAAAAGGTTTCTGACACAACCTTGTTGGAGTGGTGAGGCCAGTCAATCTTTGAGAGCATTCCCACCCCTATTTTTTACCTGTAAAGTCGGGTATGAAATTATAAAAACTGTAAAAGTTTACAATGGTGAAGGGGCAAAAAGACCAGCCTCTGGACCAGGCTTATGAGTTTGAAGAATAAAGTTGAATGACTTTTTGGTCTTTGGATGATCTCGTAGGTGCAGATATGTCCAGAAATCATAAAAATCAGCGACTAATATCCTCACAACACAATCACAAAAATGTGATAAAAAAGTCTGAAAGGATTTGCCAGGTTTCTTGTCAGTCTTTTCACTGACTAATTACATCTGTGATAATTAGAGAGCAATTATTTACTCAGCAAGCAGGGAATTATTTCTTATAGCCGACTGTTCAGCAATCATTTTATTTGGCAGTTTTTTTTCCCCAAGAAGGCGATGTAACACTTGAGCTGATATCCACCATAATCACTGGCATGTCAAATACTTCATATGAAATTTGATATGAGGCAGGGATTGTCAGGTAGGCCAGAAGTAGCTGCATGTGGACAAATGTGAGTTTAGTTGACTCTTCTGTTTGGGGTCCTTGTTAAAAATAATCTGGTAACAGCACCTTCAGGCCACTTGCATATTATAACTGCATGTATTTTCTTCGAAAGGCAGAGAGAAGGGAGTATGACCTGCATGGTTAACAGAAATTTGATCTTTTAAATCATCACGTCGATGGTTACCAGATATCTCCACTCCTCTTTTCTGCAAAACACTGCTTAATTTCTCTTATCTCTTTGTGTGACCTTGAAGATCACCACATTCACAGCAAGCACAAAATGTCTGAGCTGTGTTGTTGACATTATGTTTATCTCTGACCAAATACAGCACGAGCTTGCTCACAATGAGGGTGGAAAGTTTCAGCATCATCACATTTGGCCAGTTTGAGTCCAATACGGTTGTTTAGTTGTGCTTCGAGGGCTAAAAGGAGAGGACCAAACATTTAGCCCCTGACACAGGCAGTCCTGTGACTCATCTTGTTGATAGGACAAGGGACAGAGGGGGAGGCAGATGGATGGAAAACAACACGGCAGTGGGGGAGTGAGGGAGGCGCAACAGATACAGTAGGTTTTGGTGGGTGGGAGTGGGAGAAAACAAGGATTGTGTGTTTACCAGAGACAACCGAGGAGAGAAGGAATGCATCTCTAAAGATGAGTCACTATTGTTGACAACCTACTCATTCCTTTTTCAGTCATGACCAAACATGAGGACAAAGAAAGGCGTATTATGATAGCACTTTTCAATGATCACATATAATCCAAACAGTCAATAATTCTGCATTCAGTCGTATGCCTCTTGCCTTGACTCAAGCGCCACGGTACACAATGTTCCGAAGGTTTCGGCATAAAACAGGTTGTACTCTAACACTGTGTTTGGGTACTTCAGATTTGAGGAGAAATTGTTCAAAGCACAACATTACAAAAAAGGATTGGTTCGCTTTCCAAGATTCCTATCATGCCTCAGTCCATGTTAGATGTGTCTGACCTTTGTATCTTGGTATGTGCTACTCAAACACACAAAGGTTTGCAAAAGTGATCTTTCTGTTCGGATTCCGTGGGAGAAGGCGCTGTGGAGCTTTGTGCAGAAAGCCTGTTCTGACTGCTATTTTCTATGCAGATTAAAACATTTCTACTGATCAGCTGTGGTCTAGCTGTGGGTCTTTTAAAGAAAAACACAACGCAGATCCAATCACGCTACAAAACTGGTCACAATGATCATTCTGATGAATGTTTTGAGCAGGTTTGCATCATGCTTAGTTTGTTCTGAATCTGAACCCTGTTTGAAATAAAATATCTTGGTTCTGACCATCCCTGCTTGATTTTGGCCTTTTAATGAGGATAAAGTTACAAAATGTGCTGCTCATAAAGAACATTCTTATCTGACGCAAGTTGTTATACAGCACAATTAAAGAGTCGATTCACCTCAAGTAAAAATACTTCTATCAGTAGATCTAAACACTTTCAGAGAACAGAATACACTTTTACTATGACAAAATAAAAAAAAAAGGTTTACTTTTTTCCAAAGTATGTTTACAATGGGAAATAAAGACTTAATAAAGTCAGATATGCATAAAGTAGATAAGGTAGAAAAAAAATATGAGTCAGGTTTTGAACAAGATCCCATTTCAACTCAATCTTAAGGTGTATGACTTCTTCGGTGACCTACACTTTGGCCATCTTATCCGGACGCATAGCAAATGTTATGAAGTCTTTAGACGTCGCTGACATAATTTGGCAATCTTCTCTCTTTCCTAATATGCTGACATTGTGTCTTTAATAAATAAAACCTTAACTTGTGCTCATTCTTGGTGATTCCTACCTTTATTAGCTCAATCTTTGGATCTTTCCTGAACCCAAAGTTTCCTTCTACCCTCTGCGTCCATCAATTTTTCATGAACATGCAGCGACAAATTTATTTCAATGTGATCCCCGGCAGTAACTTAGAGCCGGATGGACAGATTGGGGTGGCAGTAGGCTTGTGAGCGGCAGGGTAGCGAGAAGCTTTAGCGCATACATTAGTCACACGTGCACCGACTGCCAGTGGCAGAGTGTGGGGCCTGAGAGGGAGTATATTGGGTTTTGTTGGGGATGGAAAGTATTGTGTGTGAAATGCATGCGTGTCTATCACGATGTGTTAGTGAGGGAGAAGAAAGAGAGGAGGGGGCACTCTGAGAATTGAAGGAGTAAATTTATCATAGTTATGGCTTTCTCAGGAATCCATTTTCCTACAGTCTGCTGACAGCAAGTCGTATCTGCATACACCCCCCTCTTCATCCACACCAAGGGTGATTGACAGCACCAAGCTTCAGCCTAATAGGCCTGGTTACACACTTCAGCACTGGATACACAATCAAATGCACCACATTCTTCTCATACTCCTAATATTCTGTCATCAAATCAGAGATGATGGTTCTTACTCAAATTGTCTTCTGACAAATATTCACAGTAGCTCATAGCAAAACCATAACTTTCCTGAAAATGTCTCTCTCAATTTAGTGGGCTCAAATCTCAAAACTCAAATCTCAGAATAATTTAGAAAACAAAACCACAAAACCTGGTGCTACCAGCATTCGGTGCAGTTATTGTGTTTCTTAATATGTTTCTAAGTAAACAAGGTTTACTCTTAAATTCCACTGTAAGTCATTGTATGTTGATAACATTTCACGTCAATACCAGATATATTTAAATAACCAACACCAACTTACGAGTATGACATTAACATGTTGGTAAGGCAGATGGGAATTTGTTTTAAGTTGTTTCAAAGTAGACATGCACAGGGCAATTGTCTAGTCATTGTCATTTATCTGTTTTCAGCTTGATTGGGCCTGCCTGGGAATTAATCAGCCAGAAATTTAAAAAATTATATTTATCTGATCAGCAAAGGCACCATGGTGCTACCAGGTGTGGCACACAGCACTACTCTTTGGTGAAAACATAAATGAGACTTTAGAAGTGGCAATTTTCAGAAGGCCTATGAATGTTTAAGTATATTTGCTATGACATGTCGAGATATGTCTGCTTTGACTTAGGTTGTGAGAGAGATTAAGATTTTCAGCAGATAACATGAAGGCTACAGAGACTACAGTGATGTTTCTCTCTGTTACCCTTTTCAGCTTTTAAACTCCGTCATAGAATATGTTGAATTTGGAAATCTTGGCAAAATTTAGAAAATCTAGCTCAAGATAACCTACATTTTGTTAGCACACAGAGACTGCTGTTTATTAACAAAGATCTCTGCAAATATTTTGAAGTTACTCTAGAATGTGCATTGGAACAACAGGAAACCCTGTCAAATATTTTCAAAGTCTTAAAAGTTTTCTCTTTTTCAAGCTGCTTATAACTAAGTACAACTTGTGCTCAGTGGTAGAAGATTAAAAACACTGTACCATCTTGTTACACAGATGTACTGATTAGAATTTTGGCAGCCAATTTTCATTATCCATTAAGGTGCAAGTTGTATATTACGAGCCAATTCAATTCAAATTCAAAAATTCTTTATTGATCCAAAAGGGACATTAAATGTTGTTGCAATTCATATTATCCAAGCTTCTTCAGTGTTGTAGATGCTGATTGGTGTGGGCAGAAAGGATCTCCTGTTGTAGTCTGTACAGAGTCTCTGAAGAAACCTTCAACTGAAGACACTGAAGATGAAATGATTTTTGAGAAAACACTTTAAAACATCTTGACCATTATGTTTTCTATTAGTGCAATTCACCTTGTTTAAAACTCTCACCCTCAAAACACTTACATGTCGGTAAATGAGTCCATGTAGTTAAAATAGCTAAATCTCTGTGTGCCCCTAACAATACCTCAGACCTCTTCAACTAAGTTGAACAGTATTTTAAAAACTGCTGGAGTATCTTTAAGAAGAAAAATATGCAAAATACATCTTAATACAGTTATTAAATTATGTTAAGCGATATGTATACATCAATAACATAAAGCCATTATTCCATTTCTGTTCAATCACTTATCAAAAGCTCTAAGAAAGTAAATATTGTATATAGATATCTGGATATTTAAAATTGGAAAGTTAACGGAATGACTTTATGAAACTTCTCTTTTAAATACACATCATTGTTCTGAAGAGTGGAAATATTTTGTTTGTTCTTACCTTGTTTTTTGTTTTCCTAATTATCACCTTATTTCTAAAGTGTAAACAGCTTGATTTGTTATATAAAAAAAAAAAAAAGAGAAAATGTAGGCTTGTAAGAAGCTCTATGTCGAGCGACTCTGTGTGAATCATGCAATGAGGGAGAGAAACACCTGGCTGAGAGGATGGATGGGACCTGCACTAGGCAGACACTGTGTAGTACAGGTTTCCGTGGGACACTTCATCGCAGCAGACAGAAAATGAAAGCTAATTGTTATAATAATTATCATGACTGCAGGGAGAAGAGAGGAAAGAAACTGATTATACCCACAGAGAGAAGGAAAGAGAAAGAAGGAGACGGATTACCTGTCTGTGAGTAGCCCGTCATTAACCTCACTTTCTCCCACACACTCTCTCTCTTACACACATACCCGCACGCACACACACCCCATCTTGTGCAGTCTCCAGTCCAGTGGAGTCCCAATCTATATACCATTGTTCCCCTTGTCTCTGCTGGACTGCACTAATTGAAGGCAATCTGAGGACGCTCCTGCCAGACTCTTATCTCACCTCGCTCTCATCCTGAACACGTAACCATTCAGACACAGCGGTGCACCCCTACACACACACACCCCCGCGCACGCAGCTTCCGCTAACACAGCAAATAATCCTAAAAGTTAAGAATTTAACATTTAAATACTTGATTGTTAAACATAATCCAGCTGCCCATACAGAAATTCATAAATTAAAGCAGTGCCATTTTAAGATTTAGAAATATTTACTCATCTTGTATCAGTACCGAGTCAACTTATCAGTTTGCTGTATAGAATATACAAACACTGATGTCTTGCGTCTCATAGGGGTAGGCTAATACATTACAATAAAGGCATAATAGAGGTCTAGCATGGTCAAAATATGGGTTGTTTTTTTTTTATGAAAGAAACATTGCTTTGCATGCACAATTAAATTCCCAACAGTGGATAAAGCAGATATGAAGGAAGGGCTGGATAAACCATCAGCGAGAACGATTACTGCAATGTCACACACACGCTAGACTGTCGCAACGCAACATCATGTTGAAGCTCTGGCAACATAGACTCTACAAATATAGCATGTGACAGACATGTCCACAAACAAAACCTTCCGTTTATGATCAAAGTACATTTTTCCATTGTCTGCTACATGCAAGAATGTTTCCAACTTCTGATGTAGGAAAGTAAAAATACATAATAACTTGGCTGGTACATAATCATAACTCCAAATGATTTACAAAAACACACAATAAAGGTTTTTATTAGGTAATAGGAGTACTAAATACGGCACTTCTGGTACTTTTTGGATGAATAGGGAAGCATGTGAAGCCTGTAAAATCTCCTTGAAGATAGTTATTTCAATTTAAGATAACAGTTGTGACAATTAAAATAATTCTCAAGTTGTTGCACCCTCAACAACTACTAATATGTAGAAACAATGTTACTATCTATACTTGACTACCTTTGATCATCTGAGCAAAGTGTCAACAAAGTTGAGTAAACCTGCAGTAGAACTGTGTCAAATAAGGCTGGAGGTGGACCCACGTTCAGCACATTAAAGCATTTCTTTTTTAAAATCTATATTTTGATCATGATAAGTTTGTGTGGGCAGAAGAATATGACTACTGGCTTAAATATCTGCATATTTATAGTCAGGCCAATAAATTAAAGTCTAAAAGGGTTAGTAAGAAAAGTTTTGAAGAACTCAGAAAAACACATAAAAAAGAAAAATTCAGATTCCTCTTTCTAATCAGATTGTAATCTTAATGAGTCATTTAACCGGGATAAAAAAGGGAAAAGTAACAATAAAATAATAGAAAATAACACCATTTAGCATGAAAGTTAAATGCAACTTTCTAAATTTTAAAGTGTAATTAATAAAACAAAGTCTTGTTGAAGCAGCAGCAAGTTATTTCATTGTAAAAAGCCTCTGAAAACTACGTTTGGTTTTGCAACAATAAAATGTCCTATGGATTCATCTTCCATGCATCTCATACATTCCCCGAGCAATTCAAAAGAAGCAGTTAAATCTAAATTAAAACTACAGCAGATCTAATATGTGTTTATTGTAAGCAAGCCGATAGTGATGTTATAAATAAAGACTGGTATATTTATGAAATATTGTAATTTTATCACCAGTTCAGGAACTAAATCAATTTGAACCCTGCACTTCCCCTACATGTTCCTGGTACAGAACAGTATAAGCCAAATACTCCTTTTTAATCTTCAGTACAAATGCAATCTCAGGCAAATTCTTTTAAATTAGTTTTATTGTGAGTAAATTTCAGAGAAGTGGAAGAAGGAGATACAAATTATACAAACACTATAATCAAGTCATCATTCTGGGCTTTTCAGTGAATATATATTTTTAAAAAGATCCTCAAAGATATGGGGCTCTCAGAAGAAAAGGAAGGAATAAATAGGCTGTGCTTTTAATGTAATTAGAGCACATGAAAACCACCACTGTGCTGAAAAATTAAGTAAACACACTGGGAAAATGAACACACACATACATACACCCCCACACACACAATGCACTGCTGAGGATAGATCGCCCTCTACTGACACACCAGAAAAACTCAACGGTATTAACTGCAAAAACAAGTGAAGCACATTAAATACAGGCTTTACTTAGAGTATATGAAAATATATTGGATGCTTCTTTCAAATATAATCTTTTCCCCCCCCCCCATACTAAAGTAGGCATCATTTCAAATGCTAAGAACTTTTTGCTCAAAACACTTTACACAATAATCTCAAGTTAACACCCAATTAGCAGAACACAAGAGCCAAGTAAAACAAGTTTGTAAATATTTACACCAATTTCAAAACGAATTTGTTTTAACATTCAATAAAGTTGCATTACAGAGAGATCTATGAGCATTAGATTGTGTGTGAGTGTCTGTTTACAAGATGGGCTTAAATCTTTGTTCTGTTGGCCAAAATCATGTTAGAACTTGCTTCGTCCTGGTCCCAAATAAGATCTCTTTCAGCTTCCTGGACTCTCAAACTTATGAAGATAGTGTACCACTGATTGGGGGCAATGGGGAGTTGGGTGATTGTTGTTTTTGAATCAGTGTTCAGTGTAGCACTGTGTATGCGAAATCTCAGTCCAGCTGCCCTCAGTAGCGCTCCATTAGGAAACATTGGAAGGTTTTGTACAAAGTGGATCCAATGAAGTTGTTCATCTATGTGTTTGTGATCTTTAAATAATATTCCTTCTAAGTGACACCATCTACAGTATTTTGTGAAATGCTCCAGTCCCTCTTAAAGCAAAACAACATGATGCTGCCTCCTCCATACAATTGAGATGGTTTTCAGACTTGCAAGCTTTTATATGCAATGATGGTAATCTTGTCTGAAAACGTCCATTTTAGCTCCATGAGACCATAGAACATGTCTCCAAACACATGTTCAGTGTTTGCAGGTGTACTCTTTGTCCTGAGTGCACCTGCAAACTAATCTCTCTTTTGATGTTTTTTTTTTCATAGCAATGGCTTCTTCCTATCGGAGTGGCTTTCATTCCTATATTAACACAAGACTAATTTCTCTGTAGAGGAATCTGTCTTACCAGCTTCAGTCAACATCTCAAAAAGATCTCTTGCTTTTGTTCTAAACAGGTGAATGTGGCACCTTCAGACATGGGGAAATATTACTAAGGTAATAAGTTTGTGGATGTCCACAATTTTCCTTATCTTCCTTGATTTCTTTCAATTTTCCCATGATGCCACACAAGGTTTGAGGTCCACCTTAAAATTGATCCACACGTGGATCTCCATTTAACTCTGAGGAAATAAAAACATTCCCCTGAAAATTCTCCCATCATTCTGGCTATTAGCAAGCAGAAATAATTTAGGCATTATAACTGACCCAAAAAAGGAAATATGTAGTCTGATTCATTGTCAGACAGTGAGAGGAGAAGTGGGTGGAGGGGTTGTATCCGTTTATACAGAGCTTGTAAATTTTTGGTTTCAGCTGTAGCGTGGCATCTTCTCAGACTTGTGACTGTAATGTGGAGGAACTGTTTAACAGCTGGAGAACCAGAAGATTCAGAAATGAGCAGGACTCTAATGTGGCGCAAGACCACTTTGCTTTAAAGTCAGTTTTGTAAAACCTCACATAAAGCACTGAAAGAGAGACATCTGTCTTCAGTGTTGGGCTCTATGTATGTTTAGAGCAATGAAAACAAAATTTTTTACATATACTTTCCAGCCAAATAAGTACGAAGCCATGACGGGTGAAGTCACAGATACAATGAGGGTCCCTATGATCAGCGTGGAAAATGTGTGTGTGAGGACATGCATGTGTCGGGCATTTTGCGTACACACATCGATAAGAGGCGTCATCGCGGGTTCTCTGCTCGTCTGAGAAAGTCACACTTCGTGCTCGTTTCCAACCCCCTGCCAGGGACAAGACCCGCTGACAGCACCCGCATTGTTATTTTTTTCATGTTTGTCAAACGCGGCGTCTCAATGCACATGCTCAAGACACAGATGTTGTCAGCATGTTACCATCTTTTCAGACACCTCTCACTCCTGAGTGAGACGGAGTTTGTCAACTCGTTGCCGACAACATCCATGGAAACTGCACACTTAGTTTCACAGTCCCATCTCGAACCCATCGACTTGCTTTCCAATTAAATTCCTAAAACAACTCTTTCTTCCGTCTGCTGCAGAGCAAGGCCTTGGATCAGCAGCAGCACGAGAGCTATTTTATCACCATATGAGATCATGACGCATATGAAAGAGTTTTATCAGTCCACCTGCTTTGAGGAGGCGCACCTCCTGCTTCTTCCGCCCGCAGCAGACTGGCCTGCTGCTTATGTCTCCATCTGCAAGCAGACCCCCTTTTCCAGCTCAGCAGCTGAGAAAGTGCCAATCCTACAGTTTAAAGGCCCCACTGGCCCTGCCAGCATGATAGATAGTTTAGAAATGAGGACGCGTGTTTAAAAGAGAGGAGGAGAGGGGGGAAGTGGGAGGAAAGGAGAAAAGAGGCACGCAGCAGCAGCTGTCAGACAACACACAATCCAAGCTTCACTGACCATGCTCCTGACCAACAAGGAAACAGACAAAAAAAATAAAAGCAAAAGAGGTTTTCTTTAAAACAAAGACATGGGGAAAAAAACGGAAACGAAAATAAAAACATCAAAAATATGACATGCTACATAAATGACCAGTTCTCATAGAAGGATATTTTTGTGGTATAAACATTTGCATGAATCCAGTGCAAAGATGCCTGAATGCAACAGTTTGAAACAAACTGCCATTCAATTGTAGTTTAAAAAATAAGCCTTCAGGGAACTACAAAACGTGACTTCAAAAACAGCAAAACGACTGCCATTTCTCTTGAAGATCCCAATGTATCCATTCACATATACAGAACCAAACAACTGATTTCTTAGGTTTTGTTCAAGAAATCTGAAATCAGAAGTCACATGAATCTGGTCTGAATGAAATCCAAGTGCTCTGATGAAGGTGTAATTTTCATGTGTGCAGTATGAGAAAATTAGCAGGTTTTCTGAAATTTCACCCCCCTAGTTCAGTTATCCGAATTGGCTGTCGAGTTGACTCTTAGCGTTCACAGCTCTGACACCTTCCGCTCTTTTCAGCTCCACCATGCAAACAACACGTGCATCAATTCAACAGGTGGGACCTCGCTTAGGTCTTTAGATGTTACAGTTGATGGTGTTGCAGGTACTTTTTTCCTTGATTACCAATTTATAATTTAGATTGGTTTTAGTGTGTGTGTAATAAAAAAAAATGCAATTAAAAACTGTAAATAGAAGAACATAAATTACATCAGAAAAAATTTTTTTGTATTTCAGTGTTTAAGCTTTTACACTTTAACCACTTTTATTACTAAGATTTGGACCCTATTCACTCAAAAGTCAATCTTTTTCTTGTAAGTATAGAATGTGTATTTATATGTGTGTGTTTATACATTGTTAAGGCCTTTTGTACATATCTGTTTGCTCTGAATGTTTGCTAACAATACTGTGTTGGTCTAAATTACATAAATCAGATTATGTTGATTATTTGATGTTTTTTCAGTTCAGTTGTTTTTATCCCAGAACTATTCCAAACCTTTTGCATTTTTTCCAAATTTTCTGACTATACAACCACAAACTATTAATTTTATTGGCATTTTATGTGATAAACCAACACAAAGTAGTCCATAACTAAGAAACGGAAGAAAAACAAAAACATTTTTTATATATTTTTCACAAACTATGGCATGCATCTAGATTAATCTCCCATTATCCTGGTAATCCTGAATAAAATACAGTGTAAGTGTAATTATAGATCACGCAATTGGAAAATTGGAAAATTGGGAAACTGGTAGGAAAACATGACCAGACATTCACATAAACCCAAACAGATTATATCCACCATAAAAAGAGGTGGTGGCAGCATTACATGATGGGAATGTTTCCTATTAACGGGCTGGAAATAGGAAAGCTGGATGGAGATCCACACACTGCACTCCCTGAAGAAAACCTGCTAGATAGTGCAAAAGATCACGTGGGTTGGCAGCAAGACAACAATTCTAAATATTCAGCCAGAGAGTCAATAAAATAGTTTAGATCAAGGGATATCCATGAGTTATAACGGCCTAGTCAAACTAAATATCAAAATTTAAGTAAGAATTTGAGATAAGACTTTGAACTTTGAACTTCAGGACACTCTCCACAAACAGGACAAAAAAAGTCACTCTAGAAGTGCAAGCATGGTAGAAACATATCACAGCTTTCTGTAAGTTCACTATCCTGCACAACTTTGAGTTGTTTTTTTCACACACTCAAAAAGAAACACACACACAGAGAAACAATCCAATGCATTGAGCCATGTGGTTTCAACATGCCAAAATATAAAAAAGCAGAAGGGTTGTCAATACTTTTGGAAAATGCTATGCTTAACTTTTTAATCAATTGTTTTTGTGAATTTTTTGGATTCTCTTTATGATGTCAATGCAGTCAAATGGAGTTTGCAGATGTATACACGTCATTTCCTTTCCCATTGCTCTCACTGGGACCCTGCCTAAAACTTATTAAACAGATCTTAAGAGCATCTTCATTCATCATTGCCACCTCTCTTATGCATCAGTGCCTCGGTGTGTGTGTGTATTTATGTGTTGTGGGGCTGTGAATCTATGTGTGTGTTGCCCCAAGAGGCTTACTGTCGGTTCTGAGAAGGGATGATGTAGGAAGATTAATACTGGTGTGACGGAAGAACCATGCCAGGGAGGAAGGGTCACTCATTACCCATCTGACCAGCCATTTTCAATCCCAAAGATGAGGAATAAAAAACGCTCACACAAGCACAGATGGGAGCTGTAGAGAGAAGCTTCTCTAAACTGTCTTCATCCGCTGTCCCGTTTCCATGCATTTGTTAACACTTTCCACACTCGCCTGGCCCCTTTTTTTTTCTTCCCAGTTTTGCCTCTTTCATCTGCCTCTCAAATTTTTATCAGTCCTGCTGAAATACATCACATTAGTCTCGCTCACTTCAACAGGGGGGAAAAAACCCTGACGTATAAAATGAATCGACTGCCTCAGACTCATCTTTATGGCTGGACCAGGGAGGATGTATGGACGGAGAGGAGATGGGATGTGCTGCAGACAGGAGAGGGGTCAAAGACTGCAATTACCACCCAATTGATTTCCATTGGTGTGATGGAAAAAATAAGTGTTACTCCGTCAATGTTCACTCAACCTGGCAGTGAATCCTCCTCTGAGAAACAGAGAGAAAGACAGAATTCTCTCAGTCCATTCATTCAGCCTGTCATTAATTAGTGTGCTCATTTAATTTCTTGCAAATGTTTATTTGTTCACTGAAGCAGCTGATGATCTGGAGCAGTACACTTCCAGACAGACATAAATTTAATTACATAATATTTAGAAGTGCTTGTTGTCAAAGGTTTCTGGGAATCTCACCAAGTTAAACTTAAGACCTTTTTTGGTTTTTTTTATTTAAAATAATATGAGAGTTAACTTCATGGCATCAGAAATTATATTCAACTTCATGACATAAGCATGTTAATATAATGTCATCCTATGTTGTTGGTTTTTGACCTTAGCCTATAGCATAGTGGACAATGTAACAGGATGTTTTCATTGTAATTGCCAAAATATGTAACAAACTAGTTTCAGCAGAAAAAGTTATGACAAGGCCAAATAAAACCTAAGACCCACAGTGGAAAATCTGGGCAGATTCTGACCTTTTTAAAGGATTCAAATTTGTTTAAGATGATTGAATTTGGGAGAGTTTACAACTTTAAAACCCTGCCAGAAATCCAGGTCATATCATCCAGAAATTTCTCTGAGCTACTAACTAAAAGATATACTGGCAGATAGTTTTATTTCTTTAATAGTGTTTGGAGAGGGGTATTCACAAACATTATGTCTGCCATTACCAATACTTACTTTTTGTGTGCAAATCTGTACAAATAGACTCTTATTGTCATAAAGAGTTTCTGGTTTCACCAAGTTAAATTTAGGAACTTTTAAAGATCTCTTGTCCAAAGTCATTTTAAGTAATCCCAAAGATTTTCATCCGGATTTAGTTTTGGACTTTGTGTGGGCTACTTGTAATCTTCCATTGTCCTGAAGTCATTCTTTGTGGATTTGAATGAACACTTAAACTCAGTGTAATGCTACAGCTTACTAAAACACCCCTGAAGATTCTGGCCTAAAACTAACGTAGCTAGAACTGTTCAAAACTTCTCCAATCTTTACAACACATTTAATCTCCAGAAAACTAAACATAATGCTGCCACTACCATGTTTCAATGTGTACATGGATTTATTTTGGTGAAGTAATTTTTCTGAGTGGCACAGCAATTCGACAGACCAAAGGACACCCTATTTTTTTTTTTTTTCCTTCAATTACTAGTGTCTGCCTTTCTGGTTACAAATACAACGCTGCTGATTTGTAACCTCTCTGCAAACAGTGGTATTAACTGGAGGATGAAAATGAGGACAGCACTTTTTTCAAAGTATTTCAAATACACTGTAATTGATAGCAGATGTAAACCAAAGAACACTGAACGTTGAAACAAAATTAAAAACTATTTCAATAAAGCAATAGTTGAGGGTCTGCTCACTAATGGAACCAGGTTATGAGAGATTGTTTCTGACATTTTAATATAAACTGTTGTTTTCAACTAGAATAGTAGAAGATATATTTCATGTTATATGAAACAATTTAAACTATTTTTTTTTCCATCCCACAAACCTGGAATCAAGTGGTATTTTTCAGAGACTCTGGAGGTGGATCAGAGATAAATGTACTTCATAGCATCAAAAATTACACTGAGCTTATGTAAATAATAAAAAGGTAACTTGACTTAAAAACCAATATTTTCAAGTCAAAACTTAATAAATGTATCCCTTCTTAAGTTAAAAGTGAATGACTTAACATGAAGGTTCTCAATGTAATTCCCAAATGTCTGATAAACCAATATATGTGCACATTTCAGATTTATGCAGTTTGGAAATCTGGGCACGTTTAAGACTTTTTAAGCCCTAAATTGGTGATTATTAAATTTAAGGCTTTTTAAAAGTGAGCAAAAATCGTGATTGAACCACCCAGGATATGATCACTAAAAGAAATTTTGGAGTGGAATTCTGTCTCATTGTGGCATCCATTAAACAGTTTTATAAGTTATAAATATGATATGATAAAGTCAGATGCTGGAAATTTAGCAACATGAGCCGATCAAAGAGATAATTAGAGAATTAGATGGAACCTGGTGTGGTTTTATAGAAATTACTTAGATGCTTTAACATAAACAGAGTTAGTATTAGTAGGCTTCATGTACTCTACCATTGCCAAGCCTTCCAGTAGAAAAAGAAGACAACCACAAACACTTTGGGCTCTGATATTTTTCCTCTTCTTTTAGTTGTTTCCCATTTTGTCTTCTTTTTTCATTCCCCTCTTTGTCTCCCTGCCCCTCTCCCAGTCTCCCCTCCCTTCTCTGAGCCTCCAGGCTTTAGGGCCAGACTGTGGTCTGTCGATAGAATCAGTGGAAAACAGTTTGGAAACCCAAACCTCAGTGAAATTATTTGATTACAACCTCCCATTACTTCTTGGTTTGGAGGCATTAAAAACTCTCTGAAAAGTAATGATTTCCATTTTGTGTTTGAGTTGTTATACAATATTTGCTGTGGGGTTTCTGCTTTTTCATCTGAAGATAGTTTGTAAGAGACGATTTGCTTATTTTTTCTGTTTAAATGAGATAATTGATTCTGTGTTTAAGGGGGGAAAAAGACAAGAAGAAGCACTATTAAACAAAAATGGAAAACTTGTGCAATTTACCACACTCCATAAACTCTCCCACTTACCAAGCCAAGCCTTTTTCCTCATCCAGTGGGGAAGGTTTGAGTTAGTCTGCAGTAGTTGACTAATTAGCCAAAAGTCACAGAACAATGACCCTGCAGTACAACAGAAGATAGACAAGGACTAATTAAAGCTACTTTGTCTCTCACCGGCAATTAAAAAACGACAAAGCTCTGCAAATTTTCACCCCAAATCTCTTTGTCTCTTAGTCACTTCTCGACCCATTTATCCTTTCCATTTATCTCCTTAAAAACAACAATGTTCCTTTAAATGACAGAAGAGTCTGGGACATGAAATAGTCGTACTAAAGGCACGACAGAGAGGGAGGTTAAAGAGGAGAGGAAGAGGAGTTTGGTGACGTAGTTTATCTATTAGGTGTTTTTATTACACGCACACATTTACAGTAGCTTTTGTGTAGTTGTATGAACGCAACTGTGTGTGCAAGCATGCGAGCGCCCATATAAGTGTGTGTGATTGGGCTGTTTGGCAGGTAGAAGGCTGTGAGTGCAGCCTGTCACAGCCCAGCCCTGATTACTCTGCACCATTCATCAAAGTGTCACCTCTCTGACAGCTGCTAATAAATATACTGCCACAGACCCCCACTCGCACCTGGCAGCGCACCACATTTACACACAGGCATACACACCATGGCCCCCTCGAACACACACATACACACACTGACGCGCAAATGCGTTCCCTCTGCCACCCCCAGCAGCCCAACACAGCACCAAGCAGCTCAAACAGTAACACATCCTGGAGCTCATTTGCTAATTGCTGCATTTCCCATCAATTCTGCTTCTGTCTTGTTCAAATGTCAACAGGAGAAAGAACATTGGAATAGATTAATATATAGAAGATGTTACCTTAACTCATTCACATTAACAAGTTGTGCCATGATCTGTCCAACTGTGAGCTGCGTTGGCATAACCCAGTGTTTCTCAATTCCAGTCCTCACGCCCCCCTGCCCTGCATGTTTTAGGTGTTTCCCTGCTGCCACACACCTGGATTGAATATTTGGGCGATTAACAGGCTTCTGCAGGGATGCAATTGACCATCAATCAATTGCATGATTGATGGTCATGCAATCATTTGAATCAGCTGTTCTGGAATAGAGGAACATCTAAAACGTGCAGAGCAGGGGGGCCTGAGGACTGGAATTGAGAAGCACTGGCATAACCCAAACTTTATCAAGTTACAGAACCTTGAAAATGCATCTCTGTAACAACAAACCTCAAGATATTAAGTGACCTTGTATGTTTATGGTCAATTTCCTTTTGTTGCAAACTAAACAGAAGGTCTTATTGCTGTCTTTGAAGAATGAATTTTTTTTTCTTGTCACTTTTCCATAAGCATCCAATTTGTGAAGGGTAAGAATAATAGTTATACTGCAAACTAATTACACATGAACTGTGAATCTCTGCAGCTCCCCCAGAGTCGCAATGGACCACTTGTCTACTTCTCCGATGAATGATCTACTAATCTACAAGTCACATTAGAGAAATGGCTGTATCTTGCTATGTCTGAAGAAAAAGTTGAACTAAAAGTTAAAAGTTTTTTAGGCTTTAGGATATTGTTCTTAACTCTTCTACAACGTTCTCCGTCTACCTGCTGTCTTCCTCAGTCTTTGTCATCATGCTGTTTATTTACAAATCATTTCTGACAAACTTGAGGTCTTGGTGAGTTGTATTTTGAATAAAAATGTTTCAGATATTTTTTCTGAGAAAAATTTTTTTTTGAAAACCATGCATAATTCTCCAACTTTATGTTGGTCTACCACACAGTTCTAAAAAGAAAGGGATAAAGAATCAAGAAGTAAGAGCACTTTTGCATGACAATTTCAATGCATCTGAACGCTTCATACATTTATCCTAGAATGAACATGCATTAGTTTCTATTTACAGTAAAACCTGAAACAACCCTGCAGCATGTGGTAATGTACTGCTGCACTGGGCCACAAAAATACCAAAGACTGCTGCCTCAAAAATGTGCATTTGCATGTAATTGCTGGTTTGCTTTACTTTATTTCAATTCATTTGTAGTCAGTGTAGAACACACACCCATGTGGTGATCTTCCTGTCTGTCTACGAACGGGAACTGTAGGACTGCTGCAGGAATTTGCTCTCTAACTGTAAATGGAGTCTGCAGGACTCCTGTCTCGGTTATGGCAGATGCACCCCGGCTCCCCCTGTTGGGAGACAGATGAAGCGTGTGACTCATCAGGGCTGTGTAAGTGGCTGTGCCTTGTGTAACACAATGAGTGGGACTTTGGTGATCTAGTGGCGGAAGCGTGGATATCGGTGTATCCTGCGCTGGACGGTGTCCTTGCCAAGCTGAGCGTGTGTTCAAGAGAGTCTGTGGGCGAGTGTGTGTGGACACAAGGCTGTGGGCATGCTGCGCTGGCAGATGGCATTGCTGCATTGCCGGGGCCACCCTGGCTAACAGGGGGGAGGACAGGGAGAAGGTGGAAATGGGGGAGGCAATAGGATGTGAGTCAAAGGCGGCAGCGTGGGTGAGGATAGTAGTAAAAATGAAAACAAAGTGGGAGTTAGCAGATGGGAGTAAAGTTTGCATTACTACAAGAAAGATGCGGTTGATGAATGGATGAAATAATGCATCAAAAGGAATTAGGAAAGTAAGGAGAACATGGACACTTCCAAAGAAGGCAAAGTTCGAAAGCAGGGAATTTTCCAGTCCAAGTGCAATTTCTTTTCGTGGTCAATTGCCAGCTGCAACTCGAGTTCTAACTGTAAGCGTGTACACGTGTGTTGCCATGCCTTGCATGCCTGCTGGACAGCAAGGCTGGGCCAGGTGTAGAGTGGGAGTGCTGGGAAGTCTGGGAACAGTGGGCCTGTTAATTAGAGAGGGGTGATTAATGGGACAGCAGAGGAGGAGCACTGAGTTAGGGAGATGAGATGAGCGATGGTGGAAAGAGTTGAGGGTAGGAGATAATAGGTTTGGGAAAAGGAAATAATTAAAAATAAAAATTTTTAATAGCCAAAATTAAGTTTCGGCCCATGTTCAAACTGCGTCCAAGATGTCATTCCTGCACCTGATCTGATTGGTGATGACGTCTGAATTGGTAGTATGTGTGTTAAGATGTAAGAAGCGGCATTGTGACAAACGCTCCTCGGGGGATGTGCCGTGTAAACACCAATCATTTGGCAGATGCGCCGTGAGCAAATTGGCAGCATATTCCCAACGGACAAGACACACACCATTATCAAGAACGAGAATAATCGAGTGCCGTCTCCCATATGAGGAGCAATTAATCCACACCGAATCAAACTTCCAGAGAACAGAGCATGGGGTCAGAAAAGTGGAGAAAATGAAGGATTGTGAAGAAAAGAGCGGAGGGGAGTGAAGAAGGAAAGAAGAGAAGTTATTAGACAGTTTGGCACGTTTCTGTTAGGATCAATTTCTGCTTTTTGTTTTATATGCTAAAAAGCATCAAGGAATTTAAACCCTTTTTTTGCAAAAACTTTGAGGAGAATAAGTGACGAATGAAGGTTCTGTGAGAGGAGAACTAGATCTGTTAGGGAGCTCAAAATTTAAATGTGTGTCATGCCTTGCTATATTCAAACTCTTCATTTTCCCACTTTTGCATCACCACAAACTTCAGTATATTTTGTGGGGATTTTATAAGACAGATAAACACAAAGTTTCATATAATCTTGAAGTGATAAGAATATGATATGAGGTTACTGTTTTTTTATATACAAGTAAAAATCTGAAAAGTGCAGCATGCATTCATATTTAGCCTTCTTTGCTCTCATATCCCTAATAAAATGCAATGAAACAAATTCCCTTCAAAAGTTACTGCATTCCTAAATATTCCTGTCCATGCATTAATCTCCGTTTTGGAGGAATGTGTGGAGGGGCGCTCATGATGCCCCCCATAAGATGCAATTCTGGGCAGTTTCCCAGAACACCCATATCAGAAACTGCCACTTATGGATCCAGGCCCATTTGCTGCCTTTTGAATGTTTGTGTGTGGCCCCCTAATCCTCATGCAAGATTGCTACAAATTTGACCTGTTAGTACATGCAGTTAATTGAAAAATGACTTTATTTTTAGTTCCTAGGATGAGATACCTCTTAAATAAAAAACATTAGATACAACAAAGTCCATGTTATTTATTTGTCATTTTCCCTTCATTTTAATTTCATAGTATCTAGAAACATAAACGTTCAGAAACATTGTACTAAATAGCACACTTTGGAAGCCATTCATTAAGCTTGGCCAAATGCAGTAAGGGTTTTGAACATTGAACCATTCACTGCTCATTCAGTATTTCTATGTGTTGAATGTATGAACATCTACATTCACAAAGTTTGGGATTGGCTTAGATTAAAAATAATGTGTGATATTGGTCTAAGACATAAATCAAATCAGTAAAGAGACAAAATTTGAGAATTTTGTCTCCAACCAATCTTACTGAGCTTGAACTTTTTTGCAAAGGAGAACAGAGAATATTTTCAGTTTCCAAATGTGTAAAGCCAGTAGAGACATAAAACCCAAATGACTTGCAAGCTATAAATGAAGTGAATGTTACTCTGGAGTAATAAAACTTTGGTTTTATCCAGAGTCCCACAGTCCTTATTCTATATATGTATTTTTAGGAAGTTTGCACAAGAAACCCTTAATGTCTCCATCCTTCAGGTGTCCGACCTCAGTCCAGTTTTAAGTTCCTGAATTACAGAGCATTTGCAAGTAGAAGCCAAGTAATTTTTTCTGTCTGATTGCTCTGTGCCAACAGTATTAAGGAGAAGACTAAAAGGAAATGTTTCACTTGGAAGAAAAGTAGAGCTGCTCATGTTTTAATCTTCTGCAGATGAGGGAGTCAAGAGAGAAAAAGCAAAAAAGAGGCGGAAGGACATTGTGTTTTGGGATATAACACATAATTTACTCATCCAGTCTGATGGACATTTTGCAGAAACCTGTTTTAACAATACATTGGAAACATTTTACTCCATTGCAGACCGGTTGGCTTCCTGCCGCGAGACTGACAGCAGAGCCAGAGTAGAAGAGATGTTTTCTGAGCCTCTGTAATTCATCACTCTGTCATAGGAAAGCCCAGTTTTACACATAATTTTAAGATGTAATCACAGCTTTCAGAGGAGGTGCAAAAGGAGGTAGCACTTCAAACTCCCTGAGAATAGGGAGTTCGTTGAATTCACAAAACAATTTGTAGTAATTCTATATGTAAAAGGAAAGAATTTTCTTTTTTTTTTCCAACAATGCAACTCAAGTCGTGAATTAAACGTCACAAATGGCAGAAACAGAAAATTCTGCTGCAGTATAAATTAAGACAGTCATTTTAATTTAGACTGTAATATGGCTTAAAGCATGGAACTGAAAAAACTACAGATGGATGGATGAACATAGGAACAAATTGTCAGATGGACAGATGGATGAGTTTGGGACGGATGAAAGGACAGACGGAAGGATACAACTTTATCCTCTTGGTACTGAAAATAAAGTCTGGATAACACGTTTTTCGGTACTCTGTTTTCTTTTTCCACCGTACAGACCAAGAAAGTACTTTCCCATCACCATTCCCATTATCAAAACCTAAAACTTAAAAAACAAAACACCTTATGTAATAAAAGGCCGGACAACGGTCTCCTATAAATGAGTAAAGACCAACAAGTTGAGGTTATACCGAAAGATAATTTGACTGAGCACAAGGCTTAGCTTCGGGATGTGCTCTGCTCAGCATTCTCATTTCTAAATGTGCTTGATATCAACTCTGTTTTGCTAGTACATTAATATTTTCCATCACTACCACCTTTCCTCTCAGTGCTGTCCTGGCAAATTAGCTGGAGAAAGCGGTTTATCAGCTTGTTATGTCAATCTCTCAACCCCCTACCTTGACATTTTTTACCCTCCATGTGTTCGTGTGTATATGTGCGTTAGATCAGCAGACTCTTGAATAGAGAGTGTCGGCTCGCTGGCAGCCCCTGCTTTGCTCCCACAGAGCAACTGTGAGCGTGTGTTTCCTGCAGAGCAAACATGTTAGTTCATCTGCTTTCACAGTGGGCAAACAGTGAAGGGGGCTCATGAGCGGTGCTAATGGAGAGAAGAGCGAGGAGAGGCAAAAAAGCGGGCGGATTGTGGAAGCAGTGCAGAAAGTAAAAGAGTGGACAGGTTTGTAATTTAATGTGCAGCAAGACTTACGTCAGTGCTTTACGCAAGTGGCTACTGATTTTTATGTGCCTCATATAGAGAGAGTAGCATGCATGCGTGCATGTATGCGTGTCTGTGTGTGTGTTAGAGGCTGCAGGGCAAACTCAGAAAGTCCACTAATTGCAACTTTTGGGTTTTGCATGAGGGTCTTCTCAGGCTAATATCATTAGCTAATCTGCTGTGTGTTGTCCTCCTCACCCTCACTGTCAGCCCATTTCTGGTAGCACAACAAGCACATCCTCGCCTCCACCCATCTCCAAACACCCCCACTTACACTCACACCCGGTGCCTTGCTTCCCAGAGACCAGATTGCTGAGTCCAGGCTTGTACTTCTGGAAAGGCCCTACATCTGGGCTACACTGACAAAGAAGATTAATACCTCAGACACTCGCAGGCACACAAGCATGGGCATACTCGCACACATTTCTCGCCCACGCACCTAGGTACCATTGTGGATCATCCTCAAAATGCTCGTAAACATGCACAATTCAGCCTCAATCAAAACTAGAAAACAGAGGGCATTCCACCTTCCCCACCACTCCCTTTCATCCTGTCTGTGTTTCTTTGGGCTGTGGACCAACCTACCTCCCAGTTTTCCCCCTTCTCACCCCCAAACCACCTAAGTCCCCCACCCACACATTCCACTTTACACAGAATCTGCAGGCCACAGAAAAAACAACTTTCTGCTGATGTGACTACTCCTTCATCCTTCCGTCTTCCTCTCGATCGCATCACACACACATCAGTTTTTGGGGCTGAATGTGAGCCCTGAGCTCTGCTTCAAACGTTACATCTGAGTGGGTTACAGCATACTCCAGGTGGCCCCCCTCCTAGAGAGCAGAAGTCCACAAGGCAAACATCCTTTTAAAAGTCTGTTTTCAATTAAGACCAGCAGAAGTCTCTATGCATTGCCTTTCAGAATTATCAACACCACTTGCACTTGTTATAATTTGGCACATTACGATCACAAACTAAAATGTATTTTATTGAGATTGCATATAAAAGAGCAACAAAGTAACTTCAGTAAAATATGTGGCTTTAAAACATTTTTACAAATACAAATCTGAAAAGTCGAACATGTGAATGCTATTGGCGTCTTCATGAGCTAAACCTAAATAAAATCCAGGGCACATGACTGGTTTATGGCTTATCACAATCCATGCTGACAGTACAGTCATGTGGAAATCGGTGCTCTGTTTGGATGAGACATGCATATAAAATGCAGAAAAACTAAATCTTCACATCTGTTCCTCAATGCATCACAGAAGTGGCACCATGATGCTATGGGATGCATTTTTTTTTAGCTGGGACAGTAAAGGTGGTCAGATTTGACTAATGGAACTAAATGCAAAGTAATAGGGGAAGAAAACCTTAGAGAGGCTGCAGAAGACCTGAGACCCTCCAGCATTACAAAGACCTAAGACTTACGCAGCTCTACAAAAAGATTGTTTTGATCAAGGCATATTTCTCTGTTATAATGACCTAGTCAAAGTTCAGACAAAAATACAAATATAAACCTGTGGCAAAACAAGATATTAATGTTCACAGATGTTTTGCATCCAATCGCACTGAACTAAAGCATTTTGTAGAGAAAAAACAGCTAAATTTTAAGTCTCTAGGAGTGTAAAGCTTGCTCCTGGACTGACGATACTAAACACCAAGTGATGACTTTGCTTATTAAAAAATTTTTTTTTAAAGTTTTGCATTGTTTGTTTGTCTCTTATTTTAAAAAATCTCTGGTAAAATGTAATAAAATCTCTGGTTGTAATCTGATTTTTGCATGGCACTGTATCTATCAACAAGAATACAAAAGAATAATTTTCTGATGTTTATAGGTTGTTTTACACATCGCTAAAAATGGTTGAAGGTGAAAACTTAGCAAAAGGAGCCAAAGGAGCTGAGCACTGGACAAAAAGCAGGATTCAAAGGGTTATTTCCAGATGAGAATCATTTCTATCCTCAATCTACGTGAGTTCAGAGTGGAAACTCCCCGGCATTCCCCCTGCGGGCTGCCAAATGTGTAGCTTGGCCCATGAGAGAGTGGAGAGACTGGTGTCAAAGGAGCAAGAGGTGCTGACATAACCTCCTACCCCCACATTCACCTGCAACGGCCCACATGACTCAAGCACCACACCTGTCACTGGAGGCTGAATATGTACAGTTGAGCTGAACAGAAACAACATAGAGCAGAATGGAGAGATAGCTGAGAGAAAAAAAAACATTTAACTGCAGTGCCAAAGCACGGGATCAGATAAAGGAGTAATTACTTAGACAGGGACGACTCTTACACACTTCCCCTCGTGTCAGCACATTGCTCATCTGAGAACACAAAGACAGAGACAGAGGGAGCGAGACAAAAAGGCTGATCGACAGAGGAATCCATGTCAGGATGGAAACCAAAAGGAGAGGATGTAAAGGAGGTTCTGCAAGCTGCTGGCTTGGTTAGGTTACAACTCAACCACAGACTACTGCTATGTACAAAACATACTGAAAATAAGTGATTATAAAACACAGATGCTCAATGGCAAGCAGCAACACTGTTAGATTTTCAGTTTAATCAACTAAAAATTAAAACTGCACATAAGCTTTAAGGGTGATGAATATCGAAGTACTGAGATTTTACACAGCCTATTTTTATATTCTTTAGATTTTTCAGATGACTTTTTAATGCATAAAAAACTGACTTTTTTTCTTTATGTCTTTTCACATGCTGTCATGTTTCAATAGGAACCACTAATATCTCCTAACTTAGCTAAAAAGTTAATTATGAAAATAAGAGTTGGCTATATGAACCTGGATTTTTATCATTATCAGTATGCTTTACCATTTATTTAGAAAACAAGTGACACTATAATGTATTTTAAAATTTGATTAAACATTCTTTCTAAAAAATTTGCTAAAAATGTATTATCAAACGAGATACTCCATGTCAATTGCATTTAATCTTATATATTTTTTTTATATTTATTGACAGTTTCATGGAACCCAAAGGCAGTAAAAGAGCTCAAACTGTTTTTTTTTTCAATTAAGGTTTATCATTATCAAAAGTAAATGATAATTCTTTTCCACTGTAATGATAAACTGTACAGTAATTGCTCATCTCTGCATGATATTTAAAAAGTTAGAGCTTGATACCTAAAATTAAATCTTTAAGTTCCATTATCTTTCCTCTAAAATCTAATTGATGACTCATGAACCAAATTGAGGAAAAAGAAAAACAGATTTGTTGCCGCCTTTTACAGCTCCTGTGAAAATAAATCAAACTGTGTGTGAGGTGAGGAAAGAGCAGAGAAAGTATAAGTTATTTAAACAAAAATAATAAAACACTTTTACCATGCAATTTTGCCAAGAGTCATATTTCAATATCAGAATATAAAGGGGAGCAACCGTGAGGATGATAAAAATGAATAACTACAGTGGAAAGTGTCATGATCCAAGTTGTAATGTTGTTTGGGGTATATTGTAGGTGTATTCTTCCACTCTCTGCACCCTATCGGACCAGCCTTCCGTGTCCTTATAAATAATTCATTTTTTAATCTGATTTCCCAGAGCGGCTCTCAATGCGTTAGTCACATATTCAATAACGGTGCGCCGTGAATAATCTGGTTCTGTGTTTCTGTGATTCCTCCCCACCACCCCTTCTGTTTTCCACGGAGGAGGTGGGGAGGCCTGTCAGAGTCACCGTGACAGTAAGAGCGGCAGAGAGGAGAAGAGAAGAAAAGAGATGAAGAGAGAGGAAAGTAGAGTAGGGAAGTCAGGTGCATCATCTGTCAACTTCCCTACGAGATGACAATGAACAGATGCATGCAGTTCTGCTGCATATCCATGTTTCGGATTACTTGTCTCCCTCATTTGGAGCCCTTGCATCAGCGCTGCCTCTCCTGGCGCGTTCTCGCAGCCACGCATCTGGAGAGCTGGGGATGACTTGTTCAATGATTAAACAATTTCTCAACTGACAGGAACAAATAGGAAACTATAAAGATGTAGGGGGAAAAAAATACAACACAGGGTATTATTTGAGCACTTCTAATTTAAGTATCATGTAGAACAGAATATATGACAATTTTGTGGTTTTGCATTTTGCCTTTTCTGTCCAGGATTGGTGGAACCACAAGAATATGTGAAAAAACACTGACATAAAAGATCTAAATTAGAAACACACATCACATCTTCTTTTCCATAATTCATTTTTTTTTTTGGTTCTGGGATCAGTTCCAGTATTTTCATACAAAAACCAAAAATGTGAAAAACAAGACAAATGATTTATAGTAGAATAAGGCTTATGGAAGAATTTGTTTTTAATAACAATAAGTAAATCTATTTAGCCAAAAAAAAGTATATTGCTTTTTTTTCCCCAAAAGCACAAAATATATGAAAATGTGGCCATACTTCTTTGCAATATAATAACAATGTCCTTTATCCTATTGTGCTTTGGGTGCAGTTTTTTTCCCAGCCACACTGTCTGGCCACAAACAACTGAGTGCACTAATTTTATTATGCTGTTTTTTTGCGGCTCTCTTAAAAAAATTGTTTCCTTACACAAGAAATAGTAAAAAAATGTTTTCTTACTTTTGCCATTAACATGTACACTCCAGGATAAAAAGCCATGGGTCAGTGTAAGGATTCATACCGTATCAGTACACAGTAAACAGTTTAGATACAGTGTAGTGCTAAAGAGAAATCCATGTATCAAGAATATTTCGGAGCAATAAAATAGTAAAATGACAACGTGTAAAGTGAGCTCCATAATCAGATCTTCAAATAAGGCTTGATGTATCCTACATATCCCCTCTTTAATTTTGTGAATGATTCATTTGTGTAAAAGTGTCAGTTCAGAAAGTGCCTGCAAAAGGCAAAATTAGATATCGCAAACATCCAATTAGTTCACTCTATTTTGTCCTCTCAGCAGGTCTGTTCATATTCAACCACATTAAGTTAATAAATATGAAGCAAAGGACCAAACTCTATAAAAACCTTCATCTATTAACTATTATCCTGCAATACTTTGTTACTAGAAAACTTAACCTCTGACCATTCTGCTAGATATGCAAGCAGAGAGTTAATCATAAAGATATTTTGTGGAAAAAAAGAAGAAATACTAACTCCCAGCTTGAACACTAGACAGCAAGTGGAGATGATGTGCGGCACTTGCATATCTAGATGTACAGAAATCCACACAAACACCTGGAGAAGAATATGATCCAGTCCTTGACTGGACAAACCTGGAGCACCCCCTAGTGTCGCTTTTCTATAATCCACCAACTTGCACTGCAGTGAGAAGAACTCGCATCTAAATAGAGTGCAAAAACCATGCATTAGTTTCCGATCGCATTTATCAAAGGGCGCATTTTTCTGGGAAAAACAAAAAAGGTCTAGAAAGTAAAAAAAATTTTCAAGATGACTAAAGGAAAATTTTAAAAATAATAATAGTAATAATAATGATAATAATAAAAAGTCAAGGACAGGATTTTGGGCATCTCATCCAACCTCAATAATTTTAGCTCTATTTAGTGCGCTGATTTTTTTACTGTCCACTTTACTGACTAGGTACAAGAGTTTAAGCAATTACTGGTCTGTCTAAAACTACCCAGAAGTCTTTCACTCAGGCCCAAATCTCCCTTCTGAAAGTGATCCAAGGTCCTGCCCTGCATCCAAATCCTCAGTGAAATCCTAATGCACGTTTTCATCCAGGTTCGTGTAAACGTTTGTGTGTTTGTGATTAAAGAAAAAAAAGAAAAGAGGAGAGATATGAGAGCTGAGGCGTTTCTGCAATCTTTGCACATCCTAATTTGGTACTCGGGGAGTTAACACACCTGCCAGCTTCCTGCTGACGAGGGTGATTTCTTAACTGTTGTTGTTTGTGCGTCAGTTTAAGGAGAGGTGAGGACAGTGAGAAAAGGGAGCGAAGTCTGCGGCGGGCAAGACAGAGCATGCATGCACGCACACACTCAGATCCCCGGCTGCTGCCAATAAGAGGCAATTTGAACATGTAAAAATGTTGACTGCTTGATGATTGATGGTAGTTATTTGTGGCTTTCTAACCCCCTTCTGTTACCACCACTTCCCCTTCTTCCACTTATTTTCTTACCTCTAATTTCATTCCCATTTTTGATGCCCCCCCCGTACCCCATCCTAGAATGATTAACATTGTGTAATGTTGTGTAAGCGGTCCAATTTCCATCAGTTCCACTTTGTCTGAATTCGGATTACATAGCCATGTCCCTTTCTATACTGGAGTTAAGTTAAAAGAAATAATAACAAAACAAACTTTTTTTCTATATTTAATAAAATTTCATCTATTTTTTAGAGGGGAAAATAAACATCTGACACAAATTTCAGTTTGAAAAATAACCAAGATTTTTTGTAACAATTTTTTGCTCTTATTTAAAGGTATGACTAGGTGTTAAAAATTAAGATCTCTAAGTATTGAGATCTGGGTGACCGCCATCACTGCCACCTCCCCATCCATCACCTCCTAACTCTGTTCTTCAAAGAAGGAAGAGAAAGACAAGGAGATAGGAAGAAGAGAGGACACAGGAGGCCTTAGAGCAACTTTCCCATCCATCATTTCTTCCACCCAAACTTTAGAGAAGCAGGAAAAGGAGAAGCCAAAGGCACACACCAACTGTTTTCACAGAATGATCCTTTGCTTCCTCCCACGTTTCCTCAAGCAATCAACGGAGCACAAGCGTATCCTTAACTGTACGGCCACACGGCCAGGAATTCCTCCAATTCTCTTCCTGACCCTTTCTGGCCAGAAATCATTTTCCTTTCGGCCAGTTTCCCCGTTTCTTCCTCTGGCCTGGTCCGCAGACAGACGTGGGGGAGGGTCAGAGAGAAAGCGGCAGGCAGGAGGAGGGGGTACAAGACAGGACAGGGCCTTTAGTCTAGAGATCATTACCTTTACATTATTAATGTATGGCCAAACCACAAAGGACATTCACAGACAATGAGAAAGAGTGACTCTGTTCTAAACAGGAACTTCTAGAGAGAAGGTAGATTCCTAGACTAAACTATGTTGAATGTTTCCAACACCACTGGGTAGGAAATTCAAGAAAAAATGATTAAAGGTAATTGAATACATAGATCTTATATGCATACAATTTAAAATTCACATCTGCAACTGATCTTTTTTCACACTTCTAAGCATTACAACCTCAACCTCCAGAGCATTTTACTGGGATTTTACATGACAGGTTAACAAGAACTTTTGTGAATAGGAAAAAAAATCATACATGACTTTCATTCCTTTTTACCATTTGAAATCTAATAGCCATGGTAAACACTAAGCACCCCCTTTTATTTCAAGATCACTAAATAAAATGTAGTGCAACCTATTGGCTTCAGACATCAACTAATAAAAACCCAATGACTCAGTAGTCAATATTTATTTAAGAAGTTTTTGCTCTTGGTCCATGTTTTCATGTAAAACAGTTTTTCCTGAGTCAGACCATAGAGAATAAGTTTATCAGACAGATTGTTAAAGGGATTTAGGTCGTCCTCATATCTGAGGACACTTCATGGACACAAAAACTATTTCCAGAACAGTGCAGCAAAATACTGCACTTGTTGAGAGCTCTGATGAAGATCAGTCTGCCACCACATATACTTCATTCCATCACATTGTTTCTGCTTCATCGAAAGCAACCTGACCTTGTCGCTGTAGAGCAGGACCTCTACAGGTGACACAAAAACTTTGCACATAGTAAACAAAATGGTAGAAAAGTTAGCACTCCTTTGTGCCAGGGAAGATGCCTGCACCCCTCCGCCCCTTCTCCAGAAAGGCTCAACCAACTTTAATGACTCAGTCCACTCTTGATGCCATCTCTGCAATGTGAATTACATCTAGTAAACAGCTTTTAAAACAAGGGTTATTACCATGTTGAATATTGCTACGAGTTCTCGGAAACAGTAATTGTGAATGACAGTTTTAGATACTTCACAACAAATGTGATAGCACTTCAAAATTACTTTGTCTTGTTGAAAATTTTTCAAAATTTTCCGTTTCAGAACTGCTTTATTACAGTTTTCTTGTACATTTGTACAATTACAGTAACCTCAGTTCTCAAAACAGCATGCATCTTCCGTCACATGATTAACACGGCAACCCAACAATGTGACTTAAGGAGTGCGACACGTTTTTTTCAGCTTTCGTTCTGCAAAGTAGCACCAACTATAATAAAAAAAACTGTCTAAACGTGGATATCATACACTTCCAATGTTTTGTTTGTTAAAAAAGAAAAACTTCAGCACTGCAGTTTGCTCAGAAGTGTAATTATTTTTTATAAAATAAATGTTTCCTCCAAGCAAAAGTGCAAAATAAAATTGGGATTTTGCTTTATGGATGCCTCTTGACCTAATGATTAGCACAGAGGTTCTTTTTCTTTTCACATTAGAGATTTAGTGATGTGCCAAGCATATGCATGGCTTTGATTTTAATAGTGTATTTTGCAACCGTGTCCTGTATAAAAATGCAATCAGATTAAGTGACTGTGTCAGCAAATATTAAACCTTTAGTATGTCTGAACGATCAAAAACAAAATGTCCTGATTGGGACATACTTATATCTTTATCTAAATTGAAAGCTTCTAAACACGAAGATTTTTTTGCGAGCTTATGTGTGTATTTAAAGCATAAAGAAGATTTAACACACACTTTGGGGAAGTCGTAAGCATAATTAAGGAGTGTGCTGTGTGTTTCATTAAATGCTCAATATATCTTGTGTTTTCTGGATCATTTAAGCCCCATTACAGAACAGTAGCACCGCTTTAATTTCTAAAGTGCCTTTCAAAGGCATCACCTCAGGCACTTGTTTCTGCTTTCGTATTCACACCTATGCATGCGAATACATTTGAATGTGTGCATTGTATGCGTCAAGCACACCGTCACACACATTTCTGCACTAAAACAAAAGAGGCTCCTACACCTGCTTTTTTTTTAACCATGAAATAAAATGTTATATAAAATCAAAAAAACAGGAAGGTGCATTTTTATTAGATTTCAAAGCTTTTATTTTCTATGTTTTGGTGTTTTATCTCCTTTCGTTCATATGTAATTTTCTGTGTAATAGATGAGAGCAGCCTTGCTGTAGCTGCAGCTGCTGTCTTGGCTCCCTGAACCATTTGACTTGCCAGGTTGGCCGGAAGATAAACCCCAGCACTAAGTGGTGCCAAGGTCAGATTCCCTCTTCGGGTGTGTTTGCATACACACATTCTTGGACTTGTTCGTTTAGTTTAAGTTGTTTGCACGGATGGTGTGTGTTTGGTTACCATTGTGCAAAATCTACCGGAAACAGTCTCATTTTTACATTTTTTTTTTTTACATTTCTAAGTTTGAACTTGAAAGCTCGCATGAGAAAGTATGAGCCATGTGTCTGCTGAGCCAGCTGCAGGCTGAGGGGACGTGAAGGTAAACGGAGTGTTGTTCAGAGCAATTGATACATCGCGAAAAGTCTGGGCTTCCTGTCCGGGTTTTGTGGCCAAGATGCTAAACGCTTCAGGAAACCAGATACACTTGCACATGCTCTAAAGAGATGGAGAGACAAGGAAAGGTGGGGGAACATGAGGGATGAGAGAACAAGTCACTTTGAGGTTCTAGTAACACCTCTAAATAATCTGAGGTAATTCAAGCTGTTTAGAGTCAAATCAGTATTCATTTTTCAGAGAACACCTTCATCATTTGTTCTCCTCCTCTGTAATGAGGTGGAATGTAGCTAAATTAGCAGCTGAGAGGCATTTACAAGACAATCAAATGATCCTTTACAAAACACACTCAATATGCATTAGATGTAGGCTTTGTGTGTACAGGCTGGACTCCCTATGCACTCAAATGAGGAAGCTGGGTGGAAGGGGCTGGGTTGCAGTGGCAAAAACAAAAAATGCCAAACTGAAATCATCCATCACCGGCGATAAAAAAGGCCTGCAGCAGTCCAAGCGGATGAGAGGAGTGAGATGTTTGCGGTGGCCCACTGGGTTCCCTCCCTCCCCCTCCGAACAATCTCCACGAAGGACGAAACGTGTAAATGAATGCGTAAATGTTAAGAAATGTTCTCTTCTATTAGAGGAATTGCATCATTAAATCACATTATAAAAACAAAAAATGCACCATTAATTTTCTTCCCCAAACAGCCGTAAGTACGCGGTGCTTCTCTGTCCGTGCGCCCGTCTCCACCAGGCCCCACGGGGCGTCTATCTCAGAGCCATTTCATTCCATTATACACAGATCATGAGATTGATCTCAGGGGAGAAAAGAGTCAGACGCTAAATAAATAAATAAAACTAAATAAATTTTCTCTGTTTGTCTCAAGACGTGCCAGCAAACAGGTAGTGTCTCCTTTCCCGCTCTTGCCCTCCCTCCATTAGGGCATGAAAGGTAACATGAATAATAGATAAGGGAGGTGATGAGATCAATCAGAGGCTATCAGTCTGGGAGATAGGAGTGGACAGCATAGGGTGTATATCTGCAGTGGACTGGACTAGAACAGCAGGCCGGCTGTCAGAGATAGCAGGAAGTGGTGGAGATAAGCTGTGATCTATGGAACATGGGGACGGCTCAACTAGAGCGCCACCGTATGAATGCAGCGCTTTGCAACGGTGTTTGTACTCTCAAACTTTTTCCACATTTTATCTCATTACTTTAAAATTATCCTCTCAATGTCAAAAACATAATGAAAAGTAATGCATAATTGTGTATTATTTAGTTCTAAAGGAAAAAAAGATAATCAGAAAAAAACCAAATGAACTTTACTTGTTTTCTCGTTTGGTGCGATTTTCTTTGAAGTTGTGTGTTTTTGGGGGGGGGTTTCTTCGCAAGAGGACAATTTTTAAATATTTCTTCATTATTATTGCTTCTACAAAAACCAGAGACGAAGTGCAATTTTCTGGACAGAATGTACAGATGGGTGGACCGAGGGTCTTTTGTTGCTGCTGTGGTGCATTCATGGACCCACAAATAAATGGAAATGTGCAAAAGAGCTGAAGCTCTCGCGATTAATAAATATGTTGTTGTAATTGCTTACTGCACTTCTCTGGGTTTTTGGCAGGAATGTAATGCCACAGGTGAAGCAAAAAGAAAATTATTGCTGGAGGAAGTCCTGTTTACATTTTTAAGGGACACAGCAAACATGTGGATGATGATGTTCTGATCAGGTAAAAGTAAAAATGTAACTTTTTTTTTTGCATAGAGTGCAGCATTCTGTGTGTGGACAAAAACAAACACTGTATATATCCTGAACTCACTACCTCCACTGTCTAACATGGTGGTGACAGCGATGTGCTGCAGGGATGTTTTCTTCAGCAGGGACAGGGAAGCTGGTCATTGCCTGACACCTATTACAAATGAAAGAAAGCACAAGTTTTTTGTATGTCCTAATTTGGTGGGATACAAATTATTCTGGCAAAGTTTATTATACCAGTGAGCTTATTTAGTGGTGAACAAATTTATCTTATAATCCATACAGTCTTTAGTCCAAGGGAGACTAGCTAAGTGCTGATTTATAACTTTGCATTTTTGTGACCAAAACCATTTTGTTTTTCTGCCTCAAAATGCAGGAAACTATGAGCTATCCACATGTGGATATAGTGGGCACACTGACTCAATGACTGTAGTTAATTATGAAGTGATACACAGACATAAAAGAAATAAAGGGCCAAAGAACGTGGCTTTGAGGAACCCCACATGTGCCTTTTGCTTGCTCAGATTTATAATTACCAAATGACGCAAAGTACTCCCAGTTTCTGCAGTAAAATCAACTGACAATTGATTACACAGCAATCAAGGATAAATCCTGATAAAGCCTGCAAAACACTTGAAACTAGAGCATTTCGATTACAGCAGAAAAACCATCTTAGACATGCATCTAGAATTTAGATGCACATTAGATGCTCTGAATTTAGTCTGCCTTTGCTTGAGTTGCTTTGCAGCAAAAATTGAGGAGAAGTCAATATCTGCATGTGCAAAATTTAAAAAGCCAAGCACTCAAACACTAGCAGTTGTAACTCCAAGGAAACTTGGGTTCATCTCTTCTCAACTTTGGTTTTCTAAACTCTGCTTAAATGCAGTTGAGAATTAAGTGCAAGACTTAAATTAATGTTCACAGATGTTCCAAATCCAACTGGACTAAACCTGGGCTATTTTACAAAGCTGTAAGAGACATCCACTAAAAGACCTGCACCTGTAATGGCAGCAAAAATATTCCATAAAACCGAGAAATACTCATGGGGTCTGAATAGAAATGTAATGTGAAAAATGTAGGAAAGTTCAGGTTGCATGAATACTTTAGCAAGGCACTTTAAAGCGACGAGCTGAGAGGAAGTTCACAGCAACTTGTATCCATGTCCACGCCTACATGTAACCAACCTCCGGCACTCCTGTGTTCCCACATCTGTGACAATGCCACTGCAGTATGACAAATGCAAACAAAAGGTTCCTCTATTCATCACTGTGCACACACACAGGGTGAGGGCTAATTATACAACTGAGAAAATCATGACATTTTGTTGTTTTGTTTGTCCTCTAAGAGATTACAATGCTGAGCGTGAGGAAGGGGAAAAAATAGCCTTACAGCCTCTCAGTGAAGAGACGCATAAAGGTGGAGAAAACACAAAACAAACAACAAACATAAATGTGTGTACACCACCTATTCCTTGTCTCTGCTTGTGGGCATTATTAATCCAGTGCACAGTGAGAAGATTTTGACCCTAAACAGAAAAGTACTGTTGAGGCTACGGGAGGCATTGATTTATGTGAGTGCAACTCCATCCACATTAATTATCCCCATGCAGGTGCAAGCCCAAATTCCTCTTCCACCAGCTGTAGCCGCATGCTGTATACACCCTTATACAAGCATACACACGCACAGAGGCTCAGAAATAAATAAATAAGCCAAACACATGCAGCTTGCCCCCATTGTATTGCCAGGCTGTCTCTCTGGTATCTGGGTGGCACAGAGAACAGTGGCCATCAGAGCAGTGAAGGATTGCGCACCCAGATTTAGCAGACACACAAATAACACACAAACAGAAGACGCATGAAAGCTGAACTGATTCTGGGACGTCCTCTTGCAGCCCAGATTTTAAATGCATCCAAGTGTTGGGTTTTTTGTTGTTCTTCTTCTTCTGGAAAAAACATCAGTAAATCTGTTATTGTAGAAAAGCGGAAAAGTGCTGTTCATTGTGTTCATTGCCTTTTCCATCTTTTGTCATCATACCACCACAAACTTCAATGTATTTTATACACATATTCTGATACAGCAACACAAAGTTGAAGTGTTATGAAAGCTTACTACATTTGCAAGCACAAAATTTCTCAATCAGATTTAAATATATTTGAAAAAAAAAACAGAACATGTTAAACTTTCATCTGTGTTAAACATAAAAAGCAAACGCAGTAGTGTGTTCTCACTGTGT
Organism: Phalloptychus januarius; assembly: GCA_902982915.1. Taxonomy (NCBI): domain Eukaryota; kingdom Metazoa; phylum Chordata; class Actinopteri; order Cyprinodontiformes; family Poeciliidae; genus Phalloptychus; species Phalloptychus januarius. The sequence goes on along the minus strand of CADWAE010000201.1, from coordinate 208,326 downwards.
TTTCTGAGCGCCCAGAATGAATCCGCTCCAGGTTCCAATAATGGCTGAGGCGTTACTGCACTCACTAATTGAGCTACAGGCAAAGCAGCAAACACTGTTTGTCTTTCTACGATGCAGGGTGAGAGATCAGGACAAAATAATCGTCCTTCAGAGATTTGACCATAACCAAGAAGCGTTAGACCAACTTCTGCTTCCTTGAAAAACCGTCTAGCTACTGAATGCAGACATGTATTTCACTGATTTGGCAGAAAGGGCGCACATGCGCAGCCAGTTTGCCACAATCAAAATAATATGGACTGATGGCGAAAAATTGTGTATGGTAGAGATCAGACTTCATGCTTATGTCATGATAAGAAGTCATCCAGATCCAAAAGAGCAAAGAAGCCCAAGGCCATCATACTACCACCACAATGTTAAACTGTTCTTTAAAAGTGCTGTTAGTTTTACGTTGAATATAATGGGATCCAAACCTCCAAAAAGTTCCACTTTCATCTCATCAGTCTGTATATTATTCTCCTAAAGGTTTTGGTGATCATCAAGTTGCTTTTTGATGTGAAATAAGCCATTGCATTAACTTAGATCAGCAGTGGTTTTGGCCTTTGACCTTTCATTGATGCTATTTAACCCTCTGCTATCAAACACTGACCACAATTGATGCAAAGTACTTAAACGTTGTTCTGAGTTGTTCTGTGACCTCCTGGGTGAGTCATCAATGTGCTCTTGGAGTAATTTGGATAGACTGGCTACTCTGGCCTAGAGCACTCATTCTCTAATCTTTTTCAGACTTGCAGATTTAACTTTGTCTTCTGTTCTTTAATTTCTTTAGATCGTGGACTGATGTGTAGCTTTTCTGAGATGTTCAGCCAGAACTGGAAAACCTGTAGGCTTACAGTAGAATCCCTCAGTGGGCAAGAGTGAGGATTTGGTGTTAATCGGTTATGTCTCATTTAAACTCCCAAATTGATTGATAAACAGACCTGGCGACCACACTGGAAACTTGGTATCTTCTAAATCATATTTTTAATCATGATCTCCTTCATTTCTTTCCTCTCTCTTGGTATCTTCACGTTGATATTGTTCCCAGACGCCACCAGGCTGGGACTTACACCTGTGTTTGTGTGTCTGTGTGGTACCAGCGGCTCTACCATCGCACTTTCCCTAACAGCCCAATTGGTATGTTATATGTCACTAAGGGCTGCTCTCATTATGTCCTACATTAGCACCCTACCTCGCCCTGATTACGCCCCCGCTGAGCCAAAATCTACAGCGCGAGCGTGTTTCTTTCCGTGTGTGTGTGTGAAGTGGAGAGAAAGACAGACACAGAAGTGAAAGTGTAAGGGGGAAAGAGAGGCCTTTTCCACCCGAGGACGAACACCATCTTCATCCCAGTGACAGCTTCCTCATTTCTATGAAACAAATGGCTGCCAGTATCGGTCGGCATGCATCAGAAGCCTCAGAGTGGGCCCCATCACTGCTCCTCTGTCGCTCTCATTTATTACCCAGTTTGTTTGCACTCTTATCCTCGGCCTTGCCCTGCCAGCCCATCCATCAACAGACACACACACACACACACACCCACCCCCACACCCCAACACACGTCAGTCTGCCGACTGTCAGCACCTTGCAGTCCTGGACATGAGACACAAATATACTGTTTTGAAATTTGCATTAGTCCTCAATATACTTATCGTGACACCCTGATGCTGTATGTCATAAAAACACAAATTTACACATACGGATCAAATGATGAGTTTTCTTTTCCCTCCATTTTCTGCAACACCACTTCATCACTGTCACCTGTTCTCCGCCTAATGCTGCCTCTAGTTTCAGTTTCATGCCATTGCAACAACTCACATCATTACAAATCCACAAGAGTTCAGTACTGGTCAAACACTCACTCATCAGCCTTATCCAATGTGCACAATCCTTTATTATACAACACAAAGTAAAACAACATACTCTTAGTGAAACTTTAAAACTATAACTATTGCTATAGACATATGATGCATAAACATATTTTATCAAAATGTCTTATTTATTGATGCAATTAACTAAAGTCACATTGCATAGCTAATGTATTTGCTCACTTTTTAACCCCTGAAATGATAATTTGTTTTTTGTAACAGAAATCCAAATGCTTTCAGGGGTGCATGGGAGTGTTAATGATTGGCAGCAGCACCGATTGTGAACAAGGTCCATAGATTTTTTTATCATCCTTAAAGAGTTGTCAAAGTTTTCCTCTACTTAATCCCATACTGCATTACAGCAAACAGGTACTTTTGGAGCATACAATAAAATATCTTCACCTAATGAACAGCAGCAAAGCATGAAATTATATTTATGTGACTGATGATACAACTGGGGCAGCATAAGTATCTGAAGTTTTCACACTGTTTTTATTACAACAACAAGACAATTTATCAACTGTATTTGCATAGTCAATAAGGTCAATTTGTGTTGGTTAAGATGATACCTTGGCTTAGGAGCGAAATGTAGTGATGATGTACAGTCTGTGAGCACCAAAAAAGGACTTGGCCTTATTTTCTATTGAAAAAATAAATAAATGTTTAATAAATGCAATTAATAATAGTAATTGCAGTAGTAATAATCTCACTCCAACTCCTGTTAAAAAGCATTTAATGAAATTTGTCAAGTATAGGGAGGATCTGTGATGCTGTGGTCCTCTTTCTGTTTCAAATGTCTAGTGAACTTTGTTAGAGTGCATGATATCATGAACTCTGAGTTATCAATAAAACAATTGCCTCTGGCAGAATGATGAAAACCCAGTTCTGTTTGATCTCTCTGCAAAATAACATATTCCTAAATAAACATTGACAATGTTCAACAGATACAAAATCAGCCATCTTCCCCGTAGCTAATCATATAAAAGCCGTGAGGTGAAGTGAAGTGAGGAGAATTAAACTCGTCTCTTTAGGAGAAAACCAAATGCAGTTCTGTGAGTAACCTTTACCAGATATGTTCATAATTGTAAAGGTGCCAGTAATATTACATGGTGGCTCCAGATCTTAATTTTATAATATAACAAGTCTCTTGATAAACTCTTGGTACACAAATTATTGTCAATTCCTACAATCAGGTTTTTGTACCTGTGTAATTAAACTGAAACCTTCTCAACCTTCTCCAAAGTCAACATAGCTACTTTTGGGAGTAGACCCATTGATGATAACAGCATGTTATTGACAGGTGTTCAGTGCCAACCAGGCACCATGAAGACTGCAATATAGATTTTTTTCCATGTTTTAAGGACACCTTATGGAACAAAACCCTTCACCCTTAGGTAAAATGTTCCCTCACGGAAGATATGGCTTTTTCCAGGAACAGGTCAGACTGCAATAATCAATAATGTTAATTATGTTTACCGGAGCTTTGGCTTTAACTACTAGATCAAGTGGGAAATACTTTAAAAATAAACAATAAAGGTGTTGAGAGAAACAATTCCCTGAGTCAATACTGATGGAAGACAGCAGTACAAGTCCCCCAAGTATGATAATGTTCCATCAGATGCATCAACATGAATATAAAATTACTGGCATTGTGCAACGAGATATTTTTAAGCCCACACAAAGCACAGTGTGGCCACACACATACAAAGGCACACACAGTGCATATTTTGGGGGCCAGCTGCCAGCAAATGAAGGATCTCCTTCCCAATTCACTTGTTATTGTGCTGTCTGGGTGACAAGTATACCTATAGAGTGAGTATTTATTTCCGGAATGTTTTGTTCCGTTTTCCTGCAATGATGAATGTTTCTTTTATAAATCCATCGCCGGGCCTTTTAAACCATAAACAATATTTCTCAAGCCCAGATTCCTTGTGCAGCAGTCTTGGGGAACCTTGAGATTTCCAGGCTCTGATTTAATGGCTCGTAATTCTTGAAAGGCAATCCTTCTTCACCCTCCAACGCTCAGATGCACCCTCGTTCAGGGCAGCCCACCCCACGCGCGGCCCCTGCGCCCCCTCCAGATCCCCAGGCCGGACCAGCGCCAGTTAAAACCGCTCAGCTGGAAACAGCACTGTGGCCCCCTGTGTCAGTAGATTACCGACTGTAAGCTGACAGAACAGGGCTTCCTGGAAAAGTTTTTTTTTTTTTTCATTTTAGAGGTTATCCTTTTATTCTAGAAGATGCCCTTAAAGATAATACATTGTGATCTGTTGTAGACTAGTACTATTCAAGTTTTAGATTGCCTAATCCAAACTAAGAAACAAACCAGAGCCCTCAATGACTGAAAAAAAATAACTGGGCATCACCTAAGCAAAACTGCAACTCCACAATTATAGAAATATTGATCCACGATCTGTATTTCTTTTAATTTCAAGATTCCACACCATATCAAAAAGCAGTCTCTGTACTTTCACATTTCTGATGATATATCTAAGAAGACAGAGTCCAGTCATTTTCTGCATATGATACAATTCTGTCTTGTGCTTGAAGTCTAAGATGCACAAAGTGAAAAGGAATGGCAACAGTAGGTTGCCTGGTGGTGCGCCTATGCTGCTGACCAGTTGGTCAGACACAAGACAACACAGATATAGTGGCTGACTGAAATTAACTCCTGATCTGTCATTTTAAAATGCCTTCAATGGGAGCTCCTAGTCCTCTCATTGGTCCTAAAAGATTAAATCTGTCAAGTTGTTGTAATTTCAAATGTGAAGTTCTGCTTCATATTTAATTTTTTTAACTTTGTTCTCCGTTTGTCTATCATTGTGGTGGCACACAGAAGAGGTGGAGGTAGTTTCAAGAACCTCCAATAAATGCACATCGGCAAGTCAACAAAGCACAAGGGAAAAACAACAACAAGTTTAAAAAGCAATCATTAAGCTGGTATCTCTAATTGTGTTCCTTCCTCTCCTCATGTATAATCCCTGGTTCCTCGCTTTGCCTTCATTAACAATGGATGAATTAATTAGAAACCTTTATAGGATTTCTGCACAGTGAACCCCGGAGATAAAACACATCCTATTCCTCAGACCTGTTCCTTTCCTTCTGTTCTTTTTTCCCCCCTCACCACTCTCCTGCCTCTGCTCTTAATTGTATTGTTTGCTTGTAGTGTCGATAGCAGGATTAATTTCACTATAGATCAGGATTATTGACCTTCTCATCAATGTTTTTTCATTTCTATAAAGTGCTAATTATAGGAAACAGGGGAAAGCAAATTGCACTGTAACTTGCCTCTCTTGATTTCCAATTAAAACAGAACAAAAAACAACATGAATTTCTTCTTAGTTGTCTTCTATGTAAAGTATTTCATAGAGCAGTTAGAAAAATGTTTGACAACTAGTACATCATAAGTGACTGCTACACTGCTCTGTGTCAGGTTTAAAGCTATGCTCTGACCCAGCAAATACCCTTCCTGTCACACTTGCTGCACTCACTGCTCCTTTCTTGGTTGTCTCGCTTCGTTTCAAGGAAGGAGTTGGGCACAGTTCATAAACAATTAACCGGCTGGATAAGTGATACACTCAAGCTCCAACAGATCTGAAAAACATCATGTTATAAATTCTGGTAATTGACTGAAGGGAGGTGAGCATCAGGCCACTGAGACTAAGCAAGCATATTCTCTGTAGCGCCTGGCCCTTTTTGCATCATTATCATCTCATGTGAGTTGACACGAGGTGTGTAGATAATTGCATGACAATGTTTAAGGAAGCGGTTACAACATGTGACTCAAACAATGATTTGAGATCCTTCCAAAGGTCTACCCATGAAAGTAAGCCCTGAAGACCCTTTTCGCCACCTTTCCTCCACCCCTCCCCTCTCCAGCAGTTCTCTAATGAAATGAAAGGTCAGAGCACTAATAAAACTATTAGCAAAAACGAATCTCTCAGATGTGTTAATGCACTTTTAATTCCTGTTAGCAAATTTCATCCCCCAGCAGTTTGCAGCCCACTAATGAGAAATAAAACGCCGCGCTCAAGGGATGGGGGTGTGGGGTGAAGCAGGAATGGGTCGATGCTCTGGCTACTCCATAGCGTTCTCCGAACACACACACAAGTAATGTACACCAATGTTAAGAGTTACACACACACAGCGTGAATGTGCTGGGTGTTATTCACGGGCCGAGGCCTGTTTTCAGCCCTGTGATTCTGCAGGGTTAATTAAAGAGCACGTCTCCATCTGTTCTCATTCAGCCTGAGCTCAGTCTCTTCCCATCGAGCACACCGTACTGTCATTACACACACACACACTAAATCACGTTCACTTTTCCCCAATCTATCTGCTCTTTTTCATCGGGTGCTATACTTGACATGACAGCCTTCGCAGGGACACGGATAAACATGCCTGGACTTAAAGACGCGATCTGGCCTCTAACCCGGCTTGTCTGCTGACCTGACTAATGAAGCACACCCGAGCTTGACCTTGGTGTCTTTAAACCACCGGAGGATATTCAAGCCACTGCAGCCAAGACAGTCATGGTTTTTGTGTAAGAGCTCTGGTCAGCCTGTTGTCACGTGTACTTTCAAGGGAGTCAGGGTTCAGAGTCTTTTTATGGGCAAATTTTTCCGCTTAAAAGGAGCAACAGGCTCTCATGATAAATCATTATTTCATTAGAATGGTCTTTTAATAGCAAGAAGTGCAGCCATCCAAAAATATATATTTTTTTTTTCACAAAGAAAAATCATAGTATTCCTTTCTCCATGAGATACAACTAATGAGCTCCTAAAATTTTCTTTTGGATTATTAAAATGTGCAGTCTCACAGTTTTTTGGTATGAAAACAGATCCAAGGTGACTAAACTATGTCTCTGCACTTTTTTTCTGATACATCTTTGTCTAATCCCTTAAAAAGCCTACTAAAAGATTTCAAAACCTTTTAGTAGGTTTAATTAATTATGTTTAATTCAGTTTATTAAACAAGAAGAGCCTTAATCAAAGAATCAGCCAAGTGGCTCATGGAGCTACAGAGACCTATAGATCAGGTGAGAAAATCTGACAAGGCAATTATTTGTGCAATTAAAACCTCATGCAAAACTATTGAGAAGAAAGAATAAATAAGTCCTAATTGCTATTTGCCAAAAGTCATGAAGTGCAAATAACTTATGGAGGAAAATGCTTGGTTTGATGAGACTGAGATCTACCTATTGAGTCAACATGCAAAACTCTGTGACAGAAAACAAACCCTGCACTGAATCTGTGAGATTTGAAAACAGATGTTCACAGATGATCTCTGTCGAAACTGACTGAGCTTGAGGAAGAATGTGCAAAACCAAACGAGACAAGAAAGGGCATCCACAATGTTACACATGTTTAGTTTATAGTATAAATGCTCTTTGCATAATAAAACATCCAACAAAAGGCAAATTAATACAACTACCATTTACCTACTTTTTCTCTATAAATAAAAGGAGTTGTGACACAATATTGATCGAATTAATGCTAAAATAATACAGTATCAAAAATGAGGGGGGAACCGCATTTGTGGAAATATTTCATGCGAGAATAAACTCCTTTAATTTAATACAACTGTATTAATCTCAAATACACAGCAACAGAGTTGAGAGAGAAAAAAAAACCTGAGAAAAAAAAATTCTCTTAAGAGAGGGAGGGCAGAGACTTTCTATTACCAAACTAAGCCTTTTAATCAATAAAGAGATAAAAGATATTTTAATCAAAGACATATTTCCTTGTTTGTCTAATGCTTCTGCCGCCACTGTGCACATAATCTTTAAACGGTAAAAACAATGCATAATGCTCTCCCAGAGAGCCACTCATCCATATAAACAGAAAACAGGAGCAGTCAGCAGAAACGCACACCAGCCCAGCCCAGCTCACAGACACTCCATAGACGCCAAATTACATTAGGATGGGCATATTAAGGGGAAATGCATCCTGTAAAATAGGATATTATTCCCACATACAACCACATTGCTGGTGCACACCCACATTTTTTAACATCATATTTTCTGACTTTGTGCACAATATTCCATAGCAGCACTACATTGTTTGTGCATGCACACATATCATGCACACACACACACATGCAAGCCATAAACGCAAAGCATGTTGCTATTAGTGTGAGGGCTTTTTGTCGGACAAGCGGGCATCCGCTGGCCGTGGGTAAAGCGTTTCAATGAGATTAGAGAGGTAACTGGAACCTTTGTAGATCTGCTGGACTGAGAAAACAAGTCCAGCAGTAGTGTTCAAACTGGATCAGGTTCCAGGAGATAATGAGTCCAAGACTAACTGACACTTAATTGAGCAATAAAGGGTGCACGTTTATGTCTGGGGAGCAGGTAGGGGGGTAAGTAAAAAGCTTCACTCGCCTGTATATTTTTTGTTAACCCTATAAAAACAGAGGACCTCCAGCATATGGAGCTGCACTACGTTATACGTGTTAAAAACAGCCTTGGCGTACATGTGTGTGTGTGTTTGTGCATCAGCTAGTGTGAGTTTGGACTTGTCAACAGAGCATCGTAGTTTGCACTTCTGCCGAGCACCGGGGAGCAAACAGCAGGTCCGGTAATAATGATTCATGCTTTCCGTCAGGCCCCCTGACAGGCAGAGTTCGATCCCCTGTTCAGCGCGCTGTAGCGGCGGCAGCTAAGGCCGGCGCAGTACCACGGACATCATCATAACAGCCGAGGGAGAACTGGGCTGCTGACATATTGATCGCCCCCTCAGTTAGGAGATTTGATGGATTGACCCCAGACTCTTGACTTTAAACAGTGAAACGCAGAGGGCAAATCAAAAAGTCATGGGGAAAAAAAAATAAAAACTGAGATCAGCGGGGAAAGGGTGAAAGCAAAACAAGTGACTGAAACAAAAACTCAATAAAGTCATTCATGACAGCTGCTAAAGATTAACACAACAAGTAGTTTTAGGCATTTTAACCAATTATATCAGTTTCTCGGAGCAAAAAGTTATTCAATCAGCAATAACTATTGATTTCAGGGGTAATAACACACCAGAAAATGTCCACTTTTTCTGAAACTTGCAAGACAAAATGTAAAAAATTAAATAAATCACCATGGTGTGATGTGATGTTTTAGTTTTTAGTTTTACGTCATGCTTATTTTTTTGCATTGCAACTAGTATAATTAATTTGTGCAGCTAATTACAATTAATAATAGTTGTACCATTTTTAAAATATTTTTAATAAAACACTTTTAGATGTAAAATCTATTTAATTAAAAGCTGTAAGATGGAGATATTGAGGAAATTGTGATTAGAAGAATAAAAGCACCTCAAGTATGCCATGAAATTAACTTTATATATAAATTATCTACAATCCCATAACTAACCAAAATGAGCTAATACATTTTCCATTTGACCAAGTTTCTAAATGACATGTTTTTTTGTTTTTCTTTTGCCATGTTCACATGCATTTCAGAAGAGGAAAAAAAACATCAGCCACTGATCGCCGCCATCAACTCATTATCTGTCAGTAGATGACCTCACTGTAGTTTGAAGATAAGGTTCGGGGAAGGATTGCAGTCCAGGTGAACAATTCTTCACATTTAGGACCCAGAAGTCTCAAGGTGATTTTCTCGAGGTCGCAGTAATTTTTAACAAAAGTAGTGTGCCTCACCCCACGATGACCTCAGCCTGAGAGTTACGTTATTGCAATGCTTTTATCTGTAAATGCTCTGCTAAAAACAAACTTATCGTCTTCAACTGCACTAATTCACATCCAAACTCTAATTATACTTACTCGTGTTTTCTCTAGAGATTTCTTATGTTCATGCTTTTAAAATGTCTATGCATCTGGAATGTTTCCATTTGCTGGTTCCAGTCTTAAATATTGAATGATGCAAACAACCAGTTGGGTACCGTCCCAAAACAATGAGGTTTTCTTTACAGTGTTTGAATTTCCATCTTTTATATTTTTAACAGGCCTACAGACCATTTAATAAAATAATTTGTATCATTATCCTTGCAACAAACCTCTTTATCCTTAAAAACTTTATTGGTATCCTTAAAAGAAACATCTTTCAACCTCTGTATTTTGTCACAGAAAAACCACAAACTTCAGTGATCACGGATTTAACATCATAAAATAAAAAATTTACATACTTAATCATTTTAAATTGGGTGGAAAATATATAAAAATCTGAAAAGTGTGGTGTGCATTTGCAATCTTCATTATGTTACATTTATTTATATAAATAAAAATTACTGCAATTTCTCAATTAAAGTAAACAGAGTCTGTCTATGTGTAATTTATTAAATACAGTGATCCTGCGGAAGCCTTAGCAGTTTGTTAGAAAACCTTAGTGAAAAAAAGTGCATCATGACAATAGGGGACACAGCAAAAAGGTCAGTAGAAAAGTTAAAAACAGCTGTAAACTTTGGACACCTAAATTGACAAAACTAGGCAATGAGGGCATTATTTAGAGAAGAAACTAGAAGGGCCCAGAGTGACTCTGGAAGAGCTGCAAAGACTTACTCAGGTGGGACAATTTGTCAGCATTTATGACAGTGTTGGAAAAAGAAAGAATAAAAACACCAGTTTCTCAAGCCACATGTGAAATATGGCTTGTCTGGTTAAAAACACCACCACACTGGACCCTCACATATTTGCAAATTTTTACATGAAACATAACTCAAAATTATTTGCAGGAAACTCGCCTATATGGGGATTTCTTCGGAGAGGATATATAAAATATTAGGAAGAAAATGCAGCTTGTGAAACAAATATCCTGGCACAGAGCTACTTGATACAGTATTGGTTGGTGTCAATGTAGGAGCCGCATTCATTTTCCTTGGCACCGACTGGCTGTACCCTCTACAGTAAGGAAGACTGTAGATATTAGCTACTGTGGTGGTGCTAAAACCATTCCCACCATGTGCATCAATACACATTAAGGTATATGTGGTGTTTCAAATTGTTAAAATAGGAATGTAAAAGCTTTATAGAGGGGGTTTCATGTATTCATAGATTTTAGCTATTCATAAATAGTTGTGGTCCCCAATCGATGCAAATCTTAGGGGTCCCCGTAGTTGACCTTTCTGGAATATTTGGCAAAAAATGTCATCTCTGGCTGGGCAAAGCTGGAAGTCACATACAGTAAAATACCTGCAGCTGTAAACACAATAAACAATGCCACGACAAAACACTAACTCAAATTTGAAATAGACAGATCTAAAAAAGATGGATGCCAGAATTTTCAGATATATATTGCCTTAAATAAGCTGGAGATAGGCACCAGCAATCCTCCCGACCCCAGTAAGGACAAGGGTGTAGGAAAATGGATGGATGGATATTGTCTTAAATATATAGAAAGACACCTAATGACACAAACCTTAGTCCATTTATCACTAATTTTATAAATGCAACTTGCATTTATTCAACTGGTGCTGACCAGCAGCACTTGGATTGGATACTTCATGAATACACCTAAAAATGTTTGAGTTCAGCCCCATGCAGAGAGCACTGACCAGCATTCAGTAAGTGACAGCCACTATTGAACAAGCAAAAGTGCTATGAACTCATGGCACTCCAATGCTAATAAAACTTATTATTATTGTTAAAGCTCCTTTTTTATAGTTTATTTCCTAAATCAAGCAGCTGAACCAATTTGGGCTTCGTAAATATGGCTTACAAGATTTCCATTTGTGAAAGCGTCTTCTTCCTCTTGTCCAGGGAAAGAGTTGGTTAAAAGAAACAGTTCCACTATCTCACAGTCAGTGCTCTGCAGATATGGAAAGAGCCATGAAGCAAGTTTTGAGATCTTTTGAAAACTGTAGAAATTATTTATCAGATCAGTTTGTATTTCTGCCATGACCTTCTATATCCCCATTAACTGCCTTTCAACATAACTTTGACTACAAATTTGTAAAATATAAAAAGAAAATGAAGAAAGGGATGGTGTGTGAACAAATGCATCCCTTCCTCCCTCCTCTCAAAGCAACTGTCCACAGCAACTCAGACGGTCGCACTAAGTTGCCTAGTCCCTCGCCTCGTCAGGCCCTGTGGGCTTCAGAGGCCAGGCAGGACCAGAGAGGGTACAAGCTTACACTAACGATACAGGAAGCCATGTCCAGTGGGCTGGAGCCTGAGATGGAACAGAAGACCCTGCACCATTGTTCTGCCAACCTACTGACAGCGTGTGATTTAGGACCAGAGCTGCCCAGGAGCGTTAGGGGAGGAACAGGAGCAAGGGAGGTCACAGAGTGGCTCCACAGGCGCCCTTCAACAATCCTACCCGAATCCCTCCATCCATGAGACGGCAAAATGAATCATGGCTGACCCAGCGCTAGGCCTGAGCTTGGGCCTGGCCTCTCTATTGCCCCATACCACTTCCATCGACCCCCTCCTCTCCCTGAAAAAAACATGACAAATCTGGTGTTTATTTACTTAAAAAGACCTGGAGAAAGAGCAAAGGGGGGCAGGTAAAAAACTGCTTAAAATCAATACAGAGTTAGCAGTTCCTGCCCTGCTGCTGCTCTTTTTTTGTTTGAACGGCAGAAGAAATATAACCTGGAGCCCAATAAGAATCCCAGGTGGAGACAGGATGCAGGTGTCCTCTGCAACCTGCACATAACCAAAGGGAAACTCTAGAAAAGGGAAAGCCAGCAGAGAGGAGATGAGATCCAAAAGTGCTCTTTTTGTATGGAATTAACCAGCTGACTTTTAACGATATTGGTCATCTTAGGGTCAGAGAGTATGCTGGGTCCTAAACAGTTAAAAGAAACCCAAAAGTCAAAGTCCAAACTGTAGATGATGTATGTCTTAGCCAGAGACATGAGAGACTAAATTTGTCTTCAAAGTTTGACTCCAGACAACGAAGCATTGAATCCACGAAGCCTCCAGTCTCACCACATGACAGGGAGAAAACAGATAAGGCTCACTTTCAAGGGAGCGGGAGGGTGGCCATCACACTGGCCCCCTAAAAAGAAATAACAGCGGTGAGCTGTCAAGGTTTCTGTCATATCCTACATCACCTCAGCCGCCCATTCCATCCCATCTCTGGCAAGCCATGCAGACGACTACGGCCAAGGATGAAAGTGCTGGAAAATGGAAGTCATTGTAAACCATTTTCTGCCCTGAAGCCCCCACCTCAGCCATCCTCTCCATCTCCACCCCTCTTCTTCCCAACTGCTCTTGAAGACAAATGGGCGCAGGGCAATGACAGAGTGCCTGGTCCACAAATCACCAGCGGCTGAGCTGCTCGTCCACTGCTTCCTCTTCCCCCGCCGCCCCCTCCCTGCACGTAACCTCACAACCCTCCACCCCCCAATTCCCGGCCGCTCCATTAGTCATGTGCACACGGGCAGCAGCCAGCAGCCGTAATTAGACAAGGACAAATCGCCGGCTGCGGACACAGACGAGTCCGGCCGCTAAATAAGGCCCTTCCATCCTGTAGGGTGGGCGGCAAAAAAGGGCCAAGAAGGAGACTGGGGTGTCAGACAGAGAAGAGGGAAGAGGATGGTACTGTCCAAAGAACAACATCATGTTGGTTTGGCCTAGTAACTCATTATTATTCTGCAGGCCAGATCTAACCCATTGACCAATAAAGTAAACAGTAAATCCAGCACGGATTAACCTCTGCTGTGCTTCAGAATGATAAAAGCCTGAGGTTCTAAAATAGTACTAGAACACCTGGGGGTACCTTTTGTAATACTTAGAAGTACCTTTGGTATTAAATTTTTAAAACATGACAAGTCAATTTTATGTACAGCTCACTTCAAAAAGAAACAAAAGTGCAGTGGAGAATATCTGAAGAACTTCCAGAATAGGCTCAAGTGTACAACAGTGAACCAAGAACAAATCCTGGTAGGCACTTAACATCGGAAGCTGGGATATGGATCTATACAAAGTTAAACAGATGTCAGACAGATGTTTGTGTAAAAGACGATACTTGGATCAGATATTGAGCTTGATCGATGATTCATCCAACAATCAAGAGAAGACCAAGTGTTTTGTTGCTACAGGTCATTTTGACTGGCATTCTGGAAGAGTAAGATATCTGTCATAAAATATGTTGCATACGTAACTAATACTGTATACGCATGGTAATTTGATAAAATGTTTAAATGTATCAAAATGTTTTTTTCAATTGGCAGAGATTTGCTGTCAGTGGAGAGTGCTACTGATGCAAAGTGTTCACCCTGCTGTCCAGCTTCACTTCACATTCCATAAAAACTACACTGTTCAGGACCACAGAAATATCAGCATCAGCAGATATTTCAATAAAGATATAAGAATCAGACCAAAACTAAAAAACTTATATTTAGATTTTATGTATTTCAACACGGAAAAGAAGATCCACAGTATCGATTTGTGCAAAACGTGACATAACTTACAAACCATCAGAAGTGCAAACACACTTCCTGGCAGCCATATTAGACTTTAAGTAAAGGTTTGTGAAACATTCTCCGTCTATTACACTTCGTGGCTCTTCAGCCTGAAGAGGACTTTCTCAAACTCAAGTTCAGAGTTATAAAGTAAATGTAAAATTACATTTCTTGGCCAAATAATAGTAAAGGGCTGGGGATTTGGTTCTTTTTTTTTTTTTACTTTTAAAAACACATATCTGAAATATTTTGTTCCGTTTTGTTTTAAAATATCAGTAAGGTGGTATTGATTTAACTTATTCTAATACAGTAAACTGACTTTAAAAAGACAACCTTAAGTACTCTGAAATATTGAAATGTGCGTAAATGAAGTTTAACCTGATTTCTAAAAGTAGCCTCACTTTTATTAGAAGGAGGAACCAAACCAAGATAACATTACATTCCTTTGAGTGCACCACCACATAATTTGTTATTTTGATGGTCCAATCAGTTTTAAATATATAAATGAAGTAAATAATGCAAAGGTGAAGCAATAAAGTGCAATAAAGAGGTTTCAGGGTACATTAAGTGCAACATTAGAAGGATAAAATTACCCAAACTGAGAACTTACTGAATCAGATTACACATAGACGAAGAAACCAGGAGTCAACAAAATATAAATTAGAGCCATATGAGGGTAGAGCAGCCTGAATCCACAGAGGAGTATCAGTAACAATTGCTTTGGCCAGGTCAGAGCTGCAACACATTCCCTGGGCAACATGAAACTGACCAACACACACACGCACACACACAGCATGCTCCACTGGAGCAAACTTTATTGATTTGCCACCTAATTTCCTAATTAGTTTTTATTGGATTTCATAATCGTCATCAGGGCACATCAAAAGAAACTCAAAACCCCAGCAACATTTTCTGCCCTCCTCAACATTATTTTTTTAACAGTTAAAATGAAGCCATGTATTCAATTGCAAGTCCCCAGCTGTGAGAGCAACTCTTTTTTTTTTTTTTCCCATTACCCCTCCAGAACTCCTTGGACAGCAAACACTGCACAAACACACCATTTCTCCCATGTGCAGTAACTGATGTTTAGCATTGCACATTTTCTGCATGATCTGCTGCTATTTGTCACAGTGCTCTCTCCGCAGTCGCCTCTTACTTGTAGCACTTGTTAAACACACTGCGGTACGGGGCCTGGAAAAATGTGGAGACAGCGGAAAAAACACAGTACCCTTCACACAACAATTTTTAGTTATTTAGCCTTTCTACTTCCTTATGATTTTACATAACTAAGCAATAAAACTCTCCTGAGCAAAAACTTTCAGTCATGCCCCTTTCTCTTCAACGTCACTGCTTCTGAGCCACAGCAACCTGTCAATGTTTATGCTCAACACACAAAAACTATTTTTTAAAAATCTGTGAATAGTACCGCTGCCGGGATGTCAGCTTAATGAATAACTCAATGTCAATCAGCAATCACAACTATTTACAACCACATCCACTGGTCAGTACTTAATACATGTTTTCCAGCAAGTAAGGGATAAAAGACTACAAATGTTTCAATTCACATTTGGAAACAGTCAAGTTATCAACACAAAATCAAAACAAACAAAAGATCATTTGTTTCCTTAAAGACTACAGGACTGATGTCTGCTATCAAATGTCATTTTCTATGTTGTGTCATCTGGATTGTTGTAAATGAAAGGAGAAAATACAGGGATGAAATGCTAGTCTGTACATAAAGTATGTATTTGCAACACTGGTCTAATCTTAATAGCACAAGAACCTAAAAAATAAAGCTGGAACCTTTTGTTTCCAAGTTTAAATGCTCACTGCCAGATACTCATCAACTGATCCATCTTTTGTCTACGGTATAGCCCTTTAGAATGAAGGGCAGCTTTTATCCATCATATGTTTTAAAAAAAGCAGAAGGAGAGAAAAACACATGGAGAAATGTTGCAAGTGTCCCCTTACTGTTAGTGGACCATAAATACAATGCAGTGGACCTTGGGTGTCCCCGGGGGTCAAGGACCACAGCCACTTGTAAAGATTAATACATTTTTATTAAACGTTTGAATAGAGTAGAAAACAAAGCAGAAATATTTAAACAGCAATAAAGTCTTTTTCGATTTGATCAAATTTCACTCCCTTTTTTCACACCGAGTGGACACAACTCCAGCTGTTGAAATCCTTCTAAATGACCCAACATGTGCTGACACTGGGGTGCCTAACCAGGTCCCAGGAAAGCAGGACAAACTGAAATCCCAGTGAAGATGTTTTTGGCCTTGATCACCACACCCATCGATCCCTGGCTGATTCCCACTCAGATATGTCTTACTTTATTAGTGGCTTCGGCCTTCTGCCGCCCCATTCGGCTGTGATCAATACTAGCATGAGGATGGCCCTTATTTTTCACTTTTAGTGCCTTAACGCTGTTTAACCGTGTCACCTGATAAACGACAGGCCCTCCCCAAACACTGATTTCCTATTGATTTCTCCCTCATTCGGCCATCTCTTCCTTCGTCACTGTTCCATTGTTTTTTATCTCCAGTTATCACTTCTCTCCTATCTCTGTACCTTGACCCCCACATCCACAAGAGACCTTGGTCATCTCTCACAGGGGATTGTGAAATACAATTATATTCACCTCTTTACATGAACTAAGGAAGGGAGAGATACTTTAGTGTTACGAGAAGGATTCCGTTTTCCACTTTCCATCAACGTCATCTACCAACTCGCCTGCACAAGCGAGCTGGAGTGGGGATCAGTGTGCATGAGCGCATCCACTAAGCTGGATGCAGTGAGCACAATGCAACAGATGTTATGACAACCTGGAGGGAGACAGCTCCATCCATCATCTCCTGAAGTCCTGATGATCGAAGCAGGGTTCGGAAGGAGCAGGGTTTGTGGAGAAAAAGGCTCTGGGGTAACTTACAATCCACTTACATGACTTCTATTGGGGCTATAATTTTATAAACATCTAATGTGTGCGCAATATGGTGGAAAGAGAAGAACTGTAGAAATAGACAACGGCAATCTGAAATAAAACTCAATTTAAAAAAGGAATTACTAAGAGAAGGATTGACGCGCTTTTTGACTGCATCTCTTTTCTCAGACAGTACATTATTTATGCAAAATTAAACTTGCTCCTATTCCTGCTTAGCCTTGCTCATCCACTCAGTTACCACTTTATTGATCTCTCATCTAAAGCACTTCTGTAAATCCAGTCTGCTACCTTCCAGCCATAGAGCCTTGAGAGACAGGTTCCGGATCACCAAATAGGTTATGATGCCGACTTCAATTTCTAATTCACTAGATTGTAACATTAACTTATTGTTGTGAAGCGCTTGTTTTTTTTCACCCTGGTAAGTGCATAAACTTTGTAATTTGAAAGTTTTTCATGAGCTTGAACTTCACACAATTTTTGTGATTGTAGTTTATGTTTGCAAAAAAAGAGGTTTTGAAATATACCTAACCAAATCTTGCAAGAAAACTTTTTTTTTTTACATTTTTAGCGGAAATACACATATATGTAATATGCTGCAGTGTGTATAAAAAATATACATAAAATGTGTGTATGTGCAAAGTTTTACACTTGAATTTGGCCACACTGCAATTAACTGTGGAAACTTAACAGTAAAATGTAAATCACTTAAACAGTTTCTGCAATTTTAAGTGTTTTTGAACACAAAATAAAAAAAAGAAACATTCAAAGTGTTCTCTGTAAAACTGTAGGTCACAGTTTCAACTATAACATATCCAGAATGTCTTCTATTAGTTCTTCCTTGTTTGTTTGTTCATGTAAAGTTTCTTTCAATTGCACCAAGGGGCTGAGCTCAAATCAATCCAAAATCACTCAATCATTACTCTTACACAATGCAATTTGGCAAGTCCTCTTGTTCTGGCATCCACCAAACCTAGATTCATTCTTTATTAAAACATTTATGAAAAAGTTGAGCGTATTTGAATGCGCATTGCACAATTAATAATAATAATGAGCGCTTTTTTTTCCTGCAGATTTTAGATGTCCAGATGTAACAATAATAATAAATGATTGTTAGTGTTAAAATATGTTTAAACAATTTTAATGACATGTCTCATTTGACTCAGATGTGTCACATTAGACAAATGAATGAATAAATGCTTTGGACACTGGGGCTCTACAACTTAAAATTCCTTCCATAACCACAATATTATGTATGCCTTGAGACACCAGCACAAATCATCCACCTAAGGCCTACTTTTCTGTATTTCTTAGTTTATTTAAGCTTTCTAAACTACACTGAACATGAGAACAGCAGTTCAGTGTGCAATAAAAAAAACAAGCAACAGAATAATTCACTCTTCAAACTACAATTCCGCTATTAATCAGTTAGAGTCTGGCAAGATGTTACCTCTTTGCATGTCATTTAAATAATTAAACATCGTCTTTTATGGAAGCATGACCTGGCGTCTTTTATTAGCCTCCGCCGTCCACTCTTTAACGGTGGGTTAAGTGATAAATTGACATTTACAGTGTGCCCTGCCAAGTTACACTGGGTACAGAGCACACTGAGAAACTGGCCATGAAGCAATAACTGGGGAACAGGCAAGAGATTTTCTATTAACACAATAGGAGAGGAGTAAAAGAGGTTGGGGGAAGAGGAGTGGGTACGTGAAGTCCATTTTCTTGAGCAAAACTGCCCGGCTCTTACAGCCGCTCCAGCCTGTCTGAAGAGTTCAAGGTACAGGCTTGGAGGAGCTCTAGCCCCAGCTAGTGGTATTAGAGTCCCACTGCCAAGACAGACCACAGCAAACACATTAATCATGACCAGGGGAGTGTAAAATTCAATCGGCTCCTTCCATCCATTTCATGTGAAGCAGACTGAAGGCCGGCCTTGTAGTGCCGGAAAAAGGGAAGATGGAAAAAAAGGGGAGAAAAAAGAGGGAAAAAAAGGAGCTCCCTACACTTCATCAGAACCCCCTACTTCATAACAAATGGAGTGTCTCTCCGGCGGAGGAGTGCCATCAGAAACGCGCGGTCTCTCTATCCATTTAATCCCGGCAGCGGAGGAAGGGTCAGGGAGGGAGCAGTGGGCGCGTGTTCTGCTCTCCGCTTGCCGCTTCTCCAGTCACACAGTAAACTACCTTTTAGGAATTGTTTCTCAATAAGAAATGATCAGTCCATTTATCTGCGCCAGGCGGGCCTGTCTCCTCACCCAGACCTCCAATATTTTTCGTTTGACCTGATCAGGGCTATAAACTAGACCGAGACACTTTCAATTTGTCACCCGAGGAGGCCTCTGCAAGTCCCAAGCTACTGATTGCATCCAGGCTCCCAAATATAAAAATTCCTCTGGAGCTTGAAACCTCCTAAGTTTTCTTTTCTTCTCTTTGAAGTATACAGCAGCTCAAAGAAAGGGTCTCAGCAGTGGAAATTGCTATTGACAATAGAAGTCTCTTGCAATGTTGACTTTACAATACACATTTATGCATCAAATACAGACAGAGCCTTCAAGTATTCATATTTCTTTTACAGTTTGGCTTATTGCAACCTCAAACTTCACTGTGTTTCATTTGGATTTTATGTCCGAGCAACTTACAGTTGCACCCAAATGTGACATGAAAAGGATATATTGTTCAATTTATTTTTTTTTACAAATAGGAATCTGAAAAGTGTGGCATGCATATGTATTTAGCCCCACCTGATTCAATGGGAGAAGCATCAATCAACTTAACATGCTGAAACAAAATAGTTCAAACTCTAATTGGACGGTTAGCATCTGTGAACAATTTTCAAGTCTCACCATAGGTTCTAAGTGGGATTTAGGTTTAGTTCTTTGACTGGGCCTCTCTAAGATAAGAATATGCTTTGATTAAATCCGGGCAATTTGTAGCCTTTGGAATAATTTTATGCATAACAGTCAAATTTGACAGCAAAGAAGGTTCATGCAAATGTAAATTTTTTTTAATTATTTGGGGGTTTTTTTGTTTTTTTGTTGTTTCCAGGATCAGCCTATATTTACCGCCTTCAGTCTTCTCATCAGCACTAAACATCATGATGTCCCTTCAGAAGAAAAGCCTATGTGATCCTCAATGTGAGGATGGTGCGTTCAGGGCTATGCTGAATTTTTCTTTCCAGAACACAGAAATTTGCATGAATGCCAAAAGGTTAAATTTTGATCTCATTTGTCACCTTTTTGCACATTTGCTGTGTTCTTTATATGTCTTGTGGCATATAAATTAAACGTTAAATTAAACATGTTGATTTCTGGATAATCCTTCATAAAGGCCAACTTCATGAAGCATTCCACAAATGGAGTGACAGAATCTCCCATTTGAACTGGAGTTTATTCAGAAGTAATGAATACATATAGTCATCAGTGATTTTTTATTTAAAAATATGTTGGGGGAGGGGGGAACCTTCATCCCTTCCTCTTTACAATCATAAACTACACATAAAATCCAAATAAAGAAAACTAGTCTGTCTTTTCTAGCAATATAAAATATGAACAAGGTAAAGAAGCACCTTTAACTAAAAAGCTACAAATATCTTCGTATGGCTCAACAAGTACAAGAAAATAATCCAAAAACCAGTAAAAATCATTCATTACTAATTATTTAGGGTGGAAACATATTAACCAACTTGTTTTCTTTCAAAACATGAACAAACTTTGAACTGGGGATAATTACACTTCACACATGACTTCATCTCCCATCAAGCCCTTTTAAAACAGTTAAACATTCCTTGAATTGGATGGAACATGTCAATGATTTTTGACAGCGTTGAAATATGACGAGAAAACGCCGAAGCTGTTCAAACTGCCGCCTCGTTACGGTCACATGCATGCTATTAATCACTGATGCCTCCAGCTGTCACCTCACATGTTCGAGCTAATGGGCAACTGAGCAAAGCAGGAAAACATATGTACAAATGTCGCCTTTCTACACTTATTTGTTTTTGTCCTCTGTGCAGATATCAGGTGGATGTCAGGCTTCCCGTTGGATAATCATGAGACACATGCAGATCCAGTTCACCTCAAAGGATCCCTAGAAAAAAAAGAGGAAAGGTGTTCTTAAAGCTTTTTAGGGCAAGAAACAGTTTTGTTGCACTGGACGTCAGCACGTAATGTCAAATTAAGGTTGCATAACCTTAATCTAACTTTTTATAGCCTGACTAATAAGCCTATCAGTAAATAAAAGTCTAAAGGTACAGTAGATTGGAATAGTCTTAAGATTTTTCCTTTATTAAATTTTATAACTCTACTGTGCTTCGCAAAAGGTTTCTTAGCCTTCTTACATTAAGTCACATGAGACCCACAAGCTTTGATGGATTTTTATTGGAATGTTTTGCAATAGAACACAGATCCTGAAATCCAGGCCTTGAAGGCTGGTGTTCTCAATCGTTTAGATGTCTTCCTGGTCCAACACACCTGAAATAAATGGTGAAATCGCCTTCAATGTGCAGTCAGGTTCTTTCATTAGCAAGACTCTAGAAATGTGTTGAAGCAGAGACTCATCTAAAAGATGCACCTGCCTTCAAGGACTGGATTTGAGGACCTCTGTGATAGATCGACACAAAGTAGTGAATTATTCTATCTACTTCAAGTGCTTTAGTTGTGGGGCGCATAAAGGCTTGGATAGATTGTCCTGAAACCTGTGCTATCTCTTTTGCTTTCTTCTTTGCACCACCCTTCAAGTGAGCCCTTTTGGTATTTGTCATTGTTGTGCTGACAGACACAACCACTTTTTGTTTTCTGTCACACTCCACCAGATTTTCTGCATCTTTTTAAAATGTTGCTTAGAAAAACAATTAATCTTGGTCACATTTGATCACAGCAATCAGATCCAGCTACATCTTAAATAGCATTTAGTAAATTAAATTAAATATGTACGTTGGAACGATAGGACGGAAAAGTAACTTTTCTGCTATGCTTTCCAAGATATGACTTGTCATGTAGATACTGTCAAACACTGGCTATGAAGACTTTGTGATTTAAATAGGATATCAGAGTTCAGGAGATATTTCAAGGTCCCTTAACATCTGCCTCACTGTCACTTTGCTGGCAAAATCAATATGATCTCATTTCCAACCATGGTTGGCACAGTTCCACTTGTTTTAATCTTTTAATTGCCTAAATGTTCATGCATACCAACATTTAAGTAAGGGGGCTATCTTTATGTAGCAATTTCTAAACATTTGAAGATCAAAACATGCATAATCAAAATTCACTTTAGTCTTACAAGGACTTTTTAGCGGTACTAACACTTCTTTAGTGTAAACACTTTCACTAATGTACTCAAATTAAAGGGGTTTCTATTTGTGACTGACATGTTTAGCCTTCTCTTTGTCTAACAAGGGTGCAAATAGTTATGCAGGGAGTAGCATGAAGGCCTTTGTCACATAATCTTACCTCCTATGGGATTAACATCTGCAGACAAAAGTCTTACTTTTTTTATTTGTAGTGTAAATAGTCACAGATTAATAAGTTTAACAGCAAAATTAATTTGAAAGATTAGCCTAATCTATTACTAATACTATTACCAGTTCCCAAACCACGCAGATCTTTTAGCAAGAATGAGGCTTAAGACAAACTAGGTAGACATTTTTTTTTGTTTTTGCAGATAAACAAACTCTCATATTAAGCACACTGTCTTGGAGAATGTATGATAAAACTGTTATGGAGAAACAACGACGTTTGTGACTCAAACAAACAAAAAAAAAACATAAGTGATTAACCAAATCATGGGCCTTTCAAAGAGTTAATCAGTACAAGACTCCCATTAAAAATATATCGTAAAACACATAGAGTACCTTGTTAACACAACGCTGTGTTTTGTTTTCTCGGTCAAAACAAGCTAAGAGTTCAGCAACAACAAGTTGTGGGAAATTAGCTAAATGAAAATGAAAACGTGCACACCTTTACTCACCTGAAAGCAAAGTGTTTCCGCTGCCCTTCATTATTTTACCCTGCCACGTGGCCCCTCCTATGAACAAAACATATTTCTTTGCAATATGCAAAATATGCATTAAATTAATGAACACGATGTGCTCCAATTTTGGCAGTGAAGGCTTGGGGACTACTTCTTTTAGGACCCTGACACTTTTGTTGTATGAAGCATATTTGACTACATGGCTGAATGACCTTAAAGTCTCGTTTTTCCATCTAATAGGTTTAGTTTTGTTGTTTATTTCTTCAAGACTCACGAATGCGCGATATTTGGCCGAATATCATTATTTAAGTCCATCAGGCTTCTTTGGAAATGCGCCACCATTAAACAACAGGCAATATTTAGGCCACACCTAACCGCAACTGTCGGTGATTACTGTCACACACATCTTTGGTATTGTCACTTTTAGCCCTCCTTTTTCATTTACTTGTTGAAAAAAATTGAGAGCTTTTGATTTCTTTGCAGATCTTCTAGCAGGATTTCACAAAAGCAATTATATTAACAGTAGACTCTCTAGTTTGATGTTTGTGCACAGTGGTGATATTTTTTTTTAGTCATGTATCCCTTAAACTAATCCTCTAAACTGCCATTTAAATCACAAATTTGTTTACAGAAGCTTCTAATCGAAGAATCTGACAAAGGGAAGGTTTTGTTTTCTTTGAAATGTAGCCAAAGCCTAGACTCAGATAGGATGCAAATTTAAAGTTAAACCTGACTATTGGCAGATTTTAACTTGCCTTAAAAATATGTGTCTTAATATGTTTTTCTTTTAATGTAATGCTTTTATGTAAATAAACTTGCCTTGCCTAAATTGGAGAGCAGTGCAAACATATTATGTACATTCACATCTATTTAATAACTCAACGTGACGTTGGCAGGACCTCGTCTTGTTGCAACAAGGATCTTCTCAGTTAAATGGACAAAAACTGTTTTAACACATTTCCTTTTTTCCCCCCTAACTGACCATATCCATGCAGCGTTTTTAAATATAGACCAACAGATAACTGCAGCTACAGTCCCACATACTCTCCACACCGCATCATTAAACTGACACGTGTTAACAGTGAAAACACGTGTTAACAGTAAAAAGCTGATACAAAAAACACTTTTATCAAAGAGATTAAATGCACACAGACAGTGATCAAATTCTCTGGCATTCGCTGGTTTTACTTAAAGCTCAAGTTCTAGTAATATTTGTAGAGCAACAGTGACACCTCCTGGCGAACAGACTGCATGACAAGTAAAGCAGAGCCAACTAAAGGTAGCCGTAAGCAGTTCTTGTATGTCAATAAGGCTTTATTTGAGGATGTCACGAGAAATGACAGTTGATAGTTTTAATCTCAGAGGTAATCTGCTACACATATTTACAGATTGCTCCTTCACCGACTGTCTGCACCGGTGACAGTCATGTTGGAACGGTTTTCTCCTGAAATACATCTACAAAGTGTATAGGTCTTGATTAGAATACCATTTAACATGCAAATGTACTTCATTTTATAATCTAACATGTTTGAGTGTATCCTATCAGCTGTAATATGCTGTTTTTGTGTGATTTTTACAGTTTCACCTAACTATTCTAACGACAGTTTCTACTGTAGAAATAAACAAAAGTAGACATGTCAAATTTTGCCATTCCAGCAGTGGACCAAGTGAAGTAAAGCTTTTAGGGTCTGAGTACAGATATGGGCAAAAACACAAGAAGTTGTTCATGCAGATGACATGGAATCTGATGCATATTAGGAATTACAACCTAGTATAAAATAAGACAATGTAGAAAATAAATTGTGATGGTAGAATTCAGAAAAAAGAGAGGTGTGTCTAAATGCTTTTTGTTATTACAGCAACAAATGGCACTTCTGTTCTCGTTTTAATTTCACAGCGATACATGTACAATATTTGGGAGTATTTACACATTTCAGCCGAAAGTGAAATGTGAAACAGGCTGTTTTAAACACAAAAAAAAAATTGGCACAGTGTGGTGACAAGGCCACTAAATCTGAGCTATACTGGAGCTAAGAGGGAATTCAGTGTAAAAGAAATGCAGCTTCTTCACAGTATCAATCGGAGAACCAGGTGCTGGATAAAAAATTTAATGAAAAATCCTGAAATAAAATTGGTAGGTAAATATGACACAATTTAACTTGGGTGAAAATAAACTGAGTGGAAGGTAAGTGCTTAAAATATAAAGGCACCTAGGACATGAATAGACCAAATACGGTTAAAAAAGAAATCCCTCATTGGGAAATAACATCACAGTCTCTTGTCATTCAATATTTTTCTGAAACAGAAAAAACTAAGTTTTAAAGAAAATAACAATGAAGCCAGGTGTGGATGAGCCTGTGGCACAGGAGCTGAAACCTGGACCTGAGCCTACTTTGAGTACAGTTTTATATATATATTCCTATTTGCATGAGTGAATAAAAATGACCATGCTCAAATAGACGCCCGTCAGGCCCAGCCTGGCCTCCTCAAACATTAATTTCTATGTAAACAAACACACAGCCAAGAAAATGACATTACCTCTAAAAATCTACAATTGAGATCTATTGTAACACGGCCACTCAGTGTGAAGAAACTTTTCTAGGTGGACATGGACAATAAATATACATCTTCATATATACAATGAAAAACAATGGGAGCACAGTGGCAACTTTGTCTTGCTTTCCCTTCGGGATGATTTACTCAAAGGACTCTGGATCTCTTGCTGGCCAGTGAGCCATGCTACAAAACAAAAGGAACACAATGAGAAGAAACTAGTCAAACTGTGGAATAATTATTTAGAGGACGTGGTGTAATTGGTTAAGTCATACCTTAGCTTGTTTGTAAAAATGAGGGGCCAGCTCGACCAGCCAGGACGACTCCACAGCCGTCACATCACGCATGTAGTATTTTGATGTCTGCACCACTTCATTAAAGACAACCCTGAGAAGAGGAAAACAAAAAATGATCACCGTCTTGTACAGCAGATGGTGGTTTCTGGATAGTTTCTCCATCAAAAGGGTGAGATTTAGTTTTATTTCACAACCTATTTGCGGTGTCCCCTACATGTGTGATTCATGGAGAACTCTAAATGGGACGGGTTTTCCTGTTAAAGCCAGATTTGAGGAATTCAGAGCGATAAATGTCCTGTTGACAGATTTGTCCCCCAGAGCTGTGGATCCCTACAGCTTCTCCAGCTTCTGATTAAATCTGTCCTTGTCCAGCCTGTCAGCTGAAGGGGACAGCCAGCCCTTTCCACAGATTACACTGAGATTAAATCAAACTGGGGTGGTCTCTTATTTACCAATTAGGTGACTTTTGAAGGCCGTTATATGCTCTCCATCACGGCTGCTTAATATGAAGACAGTTGAATATTTTAATAACATCGATTATGATTAACGCACATTTCCTGACTCCCTTCTTTCCTTTTTCTTCTTGTCAAATATAGCATCCAAATAATACTTGGTGACTGAAGTGAAAAATTGATTTTATTTAGAGGTACATTACACTTTAATCATGTTTTTTTGGGGGGGGAAATTTTATCCTTTTTCTTCTGCTTCACAATTTCTCCCTACATTCAGTGATTCTAGCACATAAAATTCTAATATATTATGCTAACAATTGTAGTTGCAACATTTACAGGTTTGAATACTTCTATGGGGAACTGTACCTGAAAATATTTTACCAAAAGTATTCACTAACTTATACATTAATACAAATATATAAGAAACATTGTACCAAAAACAACATACTGACCACTTTGGAGGTTTCTCTCCATACAGCACAGAGTTAGGGTGGATGTGAAGCTCGAGATCGTCTCGTAAAGTCCTGGCGAGACGACAGAAAAACCGAATCTTCAAACAAATCAAATTAATAGCTAAAAGTCATGAACAACCCCTGACTGAATTGCAGTCTCACCGATAGGAACCAGAATGATGAATGCGGGCAGCATTAGCAAAGAATCCAGACACAATACACTTCAAGATCACATCTGGGTCGCCTGTGTAAAACACGCAGCAGTAGGAGTTAGTCAAACAGCTGCAGATGAATAAGGTCACAATGTTCTATGTCTGTGAAAGCCTTGGTTGATTCAGCATAACATTATCGTGACAAACACATACCCTCACTGGAATTTCGTGGCACTTTGAACTTGTTCATGAGACGGCGAAGCTGCTCTCTCACTGTGACGGCGCGCAGCAGACCTTTGTAATTGAGATAATGCTCCTGACACCATTGGGAACTTTTCTGATGCTGCAGGAATAAAAACAAAAAAACAAAAGAAAACAGTCCCATCGCCATGATTAGAGGCACTTTCATCAAGTTCTGGGAGTTCACAACAGCCTGAAGAGTTTTCCACCACAGAACTGAAGTGAATGCGTCCATGTGCTGTACCTTAATAAATGCTTCGTATACATTCAGCATGGTGAGGTGGTCTCCCTCGGCGACTGCAAATTTCCTGTGTTCGCGAGCCTGCAGGGGGCAGATTGCCAAAAACAGGATAACTGTTAAGCTGATGAAGCAGAAAGTACAAAAAGCTCAGAAAACAAAAGAAAATCCCTTACGGCGTCTTTCTTCTGATTGGGCGGCACAACAAATATATTCTGAATCTGCATCATCGATGCTATGGTAACTATTTCTTTGGAGCAGCCAAAGTTTCCAGACTCTAGGAGCATCTTGGCGAACATGGGGCTGAGAGGAAACTCAGCCATCCGCATACCCAGGGGGTCAGTGAGGCGGCCGTAGTGGTCCAGACCTGCCATCAAACATGCAGACTGTAAACACTTTCTGTGGCTGCACAACTTGGCTAGTGTGAAAACAGCAGCTGTTTTCCCTCAGCTAATGACCAAAATGTCTTTTACCTCCAAGAGCATAAAGAAGCTCCAGAGCCTGAACCATAGTTTGAGCTGGAGGAGGCTGCAAACATGAACCACAAGACAGAATTACTTCACAATCTGCTGTTCTAAAGAAGTTCTTGTTGAAGTGGGTGAGCGACCTACAGAAAGGAAGCTGAAACGCAGCACATTGTCTATGCCTAGTGCTTTGAGCTGAAGGATCACGGGGGCCAAGTTGGAGCGCTGCATCTCTGGAACAGTAGCGGCAGGCAGCTTCTCATAGTCCTCCTCTGATGAAGCACAGGAAGATAAGGCGGTGATTATTAAAAACAGCCTGGCTTTCCTCAAGTACTTCCTTGTAATCCTGTTACAGAGATCCGACACAAACCTGTGTACAGCCTGAAGCACTTCCCAGGTCGGTTTCGTCCGGCCCTCCCGGTCCGCTGGCTGGCTGAAGCCTTGGAGATGGGAGTGACCACCAGCGATTCGATGGCGGTGCGAGGATTGTAGGCCCGTAGCTTCACAAACGCACAGTCGATGACGAACATGATCCCATTTATAGTAATGGAGGTTTCAGCTATGTTTGTGGCCACCACAACCTGGAAATAGAAAGAAAACAGGAAAAGATGAGAATTATTGACCTGGAGACAAATCAGTTCATAATAAAAGTGGTAATAAAAAAGTTGTAATGACCTGGTTGCAAACATGTGCACACCCTTAAACTAATTATTTGTTGGATCTTCTTGAGGTCACTATGCTTGTTATGCTGTTACAAAGCATCGTGAATCTAATTAACCATAAATAAACTTCAGTTGAATTTTTTTTTGCTTAAATCTGTGTGTTTTCCACCTTCTAGCAGCAGAGAATCAGGGCGTATTTCCATTTTCTCGAGTTAAAAATAGAAAAGTCTGAGCACAGTGATGTGATCAGGAGATAATCTCAAATGTTTAGAATGTCGTCTAATCAGGAGCAGCAGAGTTTTTCACAATCCAAGTGCAGCAGAGCTTTATAAGCTTTAGATACAGATAAACAGCGCTAATTTAAGTAACTGAGCGTGCCGATCTAAGAAAGGTTCAGAGTTCACTTCAGCTCAATAAAAATGGATCAGAAAAGATCAAAGGACAAGTTAAAAGATCCACAACATTAGTGTTACCTTTGGATTAAACTCTTGTCTCAACCGTGACAAAGTGGCACAATTTAGTAAAAGAAATGAAGAAAAACTTTCAATATATTTAACTTTAATATATTTATATATTTAAAAAGATGTAGTAGAAATATCAATATTCTGACTCGCTGAAATCTGTCTGCTATTCCCTTAAATTAGTTTTTATGAGACTAGTAGAGGGACCAGCATATTTATCAGGGTGGTCATTGCCACACATGGACGTCTATTTGAGGATGCAGCTGAATATTTGTAACATTTGTGAGATATATTTGACAAAGAAAGTTACTTTGTTTGGCATAGATTTAGTAAAATAAATCGAGAAACAGCATCGGGAAAAACCCACCCAGTAATACTTTATAGAAATCCACAGAAAGATAAATATTCACCTTCCGAACAGTAGAGGGAGCCCGTTCAAAGACTTTCATCTGGTCTGCATAGGGTAGGCCAGAGTACATGGGCAAAATCCTCAGGTGCTTCTTCATCCCATATCGAGAAAGAGCTCTGGCCTGTTCCTGCAGGAGGGACACAACCTTCTCCACTTCCTCCTAAGATGGATTTTAATATAAGGAAAAGGAAAAATCAATCTGTATGTGTCAGTGTTACAAAAGCTCAGTGACTTTGGGGATGATCACCATATGTATCTAAAAAAAAAAAAAAAAAGCAAAACTATAACCACTGACCTGCCCTGTGAGGAAAGCAAGAACGTCCCCGTCATCCTCCATCTCGTGGATCTTCATCACAGTCTCTACAGTGGCTTTCACATAATCTGGGACGGGGCTAAGGATAAACCAGAGATCAAAGTCACAAAGGAAGCGTTAAGTGATCCCTTCTTCCAGTGTGAAGCTCATTTCTGGACTACCTGACGGTGTAGAAGATGTCCACTGGAAAAGTGCGTCCCTCTACTGTCAGGATTCCACACGTGTCTTTGTTCGGATCCCCGGTTTCATTCAGGTTAAAG
Organism: Phalloptychus januarius; assembly: GCA_902982915.1. Lineage (NCBI taxonomy): Eukaryota > Metazoa > Chordata > Actinopteri > Cyprinodontiformes > Poeciliidae > Phalloptychus > Phalloptychus januarius. Next base: position 178,207 of record CADWAE010000201.1, on the reverse strand, counting down.
AACTCGTGAAATTTCTTTAGGTAGTGAGAATATTACAGTGTGTGGAGAAAAAAATTCTTAGTTTTTAAAATTGCAATTATATTTATATTTATTTTTCTCAATGAAATACACTAAGAAAGAGTTAAAACAGGAAAAAACAATTAAAGCACAAATATTTTAAACTTAACTGCCAAGGTCTGTAATTATTATATTGTTTGCAGCATTAGATTAAAGCCTCATTAAACAAAAAGCACAGCAGTTGTCAGGCGTGCTTTTAGCTGACTTGCTCGATGCTAAGAGTGTTTTTGACCCGATCCTGGTTATCTATCCATCATCAGGTTATCGCAGATGTGAGTGCATTGCTATTCCACCTGAGGGCTATGCTCCCCCGGTGCCTGCCTTTGTTGCTCTTTTCAAGTTAGCCTAGCATATCTGTTCATCTTAATGATGCAGTCACCTTGGCATCAAGAGTGGCAGAGGCCACAATCACCCTCAGGTCTCGTCTCTTCTTCTGAATCTGTCGAGAAAGCAGAGAGAGAAAACAGAGGAAAGTGATTTTTTTTTTAAACTAATGCTAATAGAAGTTTATGGAATTAAGTTTGATATGACTACAGGCTAGTAAAAAAGCACTGACTGATTATGAAAACATGCCCACTCAACAAGGAATGAACAATCTCTCTTTTTGAAAATTAAAATTATTTAGAAAAGTTTCCACAGGTTGATTATGAGGTTTTTGCATGAATCTCTCAAAGTGCGAGTCCTTCCTTCTGCCAACGTTCAAGCTGAATTAAATCAGATTCTGGTTTGGAGTAAAATTATTCCAAGCCTTGTTTGTAGCTTAAATAAAGTAAGCTGGTGTTGCTATTCTCAGCAGTCAGTGGAGGACACCCTTTCTAATGTCACCCTAATGTGGCAATCCGTATTAAGCCCTGCCACTGTATGTTTGTGGTGCATAGATTCAAATCAATCAATTACAAATACTATCATTTCATTATGTTTTACGTTTCAGTTTCATTGATTCCAACCACTGCACCGCCATGTTACAACCGAAAGTCTGTCAGAGACAAGACAACATCTCCACACAAGGCTACAAGACCATCAGCATTAAGCTTAAGGAGAATGAGATAAATGTTTGGGAAGTTATTTAAAAATTACGTGATGATAAAATGACAATTTGTTAATTCATTAGTTGAGAATGAATTAACAACAGCAACACAGGAGAAGTTATTTAAGGGCTGAAGGCAGATCCAAATTCAACCACAATCAACACTATTGGTAACTCGGTCTGCCTTAACGGATTGAATCTGCAAGGGCTATTTTATGATGCCAGTAAACATTTAAATGACTTGGAGACAGCATGAGAAAAAGAGTTTTGGTCAGACAAAACCAAATCTTGGTCTCCAGAGTCTTGTTAATTGTGTAATTATTTGATTCAGGTGTGTTGGAGCAGGAACACAAATAAAACTCAACAAGCATAAATAAAGACTTTGGCAGGACAAGTCAGCCAAAATCTATTTAGAGATATAATAGGTGCCCTATTGCTCTACAATCTACTATTTTTTATCATACCATTTCTACTGGTTAAAATCATTTTAATGAAATAAAAGACAAAGTGTAGAGGAGACTCACTGCATCACTACCCTTCAACCACCAGTTGCTATGTTTCGTGTTTCTCTCATACAAGAAAAACGTCCGAAAATAAGTTGTTGTATATGAACTTTCTCATTGAGGCAGCATAGGTTTAAAACTACAGTTAGCAAGTTAAGAGCAACAGTCCTGTTGACTGGCTGGTTGACTAGACTGGCTGAGCATAGAACCAAATTAATTATTTGATTCTAAATAATATAAAATAAAAGCAGAGACAATTTGAGAGTATTTTTACTCACACGATGAGAATCTAAAACCTACGTGTGTCTAGTTCAAACCTGGTGATCAACGACAAGAAAAGTCTTGTTTTGCTTGAAAGTGCATTTTTACTTCATCATACACAAAATCAACTTTAAATGTTGCATCAAGTTTTTTTGGAACCTGAACTTTTCTCTTCACATAAAATCTAAACCATTAAAGTCAGAGACCATAAATTGTTTTTAAGTCGACTAACATTGCATCAGTTGGCATTACCTTCTTCAGTAGACCGATGGCTATGTCTGTGTACAGAGTTCTCTCATGTGCTTCATCCAACATTAACACACTGAAAAGAACAGAGGAAAAGCAGAGAATCTGTAACCAATAATAATCCCATCCAATTCAAGCTGATATAAAAAAACTAATACAAAAAAATAAAATCCTGATTTAAAGCAAAAACAAAATGTACACACTGGCCATTTTATTAGGTACACATCTTTAAATGCTTATTTGCACAAATAGCAAATTTGTAAACAGTAATCCAGAAACATGACATGGTGTAGATTAAACAACTGAGCATCAGAATGGAAAAGAAAAAAGAATCAACTGTATGGCTGTTTCAAACTGCTGATCTGCGGGGATTCCCATACTTAGCCATCTCTAGTTTCCACAGAATGTTCCATAAGCAAAAGAAAAGAGAAATTAAAATGTCTTGCTAGCAGTGGTAGACTGGTTTAACATTTCATAAAGGTAAGAATAGTTCACTTATCCTCTTGTTGGCATCCAAGCAATGGGAATACCATTTCTGAATGCACAAAGCATTGAATCCGATGAGCTAAAGCAGCACCAGGTGGCACTCTTGTTAACTACGAACAGGAAATGAAGAAAACAATTTGCACACTGTAGTAGAAATCGGACCATAATGGACTGGAAAACATTGCCTTGTCTGATCAGTCTTGATTTCAGCAGCAACATTCAGATGGGACGGTCACATTTGTCCTGAACAACATGGAAGCATGGATGGATCATTGCTTGTATTAAGGGGTTAAGTCAGCAACAACTGGAAGATGCTGCCACATCAACATTGACCAATCAACGGCATGAAAAAGAGTTCTGCCCCTCTTGTAAATAGGAAAGGTGTGCCTAATAAGATGGCCAGTGAGTGCAACTTTAACTTCCAAATGTGTACCTGTATTTTTTTAAAAGCGGGTCGGCCATCATTTCTCGCACGAGCATGCCATCTGTCAGAAACTACAACCACAGAGGCATTAGTAAAGACAGACTGACGCCAGCCACAGGACGGACTGAAGCCACCTTCCTCTAGCTACCTTAATCCTCGTGGCGTGGGGATCGGAGCAGTCATCGAACCGGATGGTGTACCCCACCTCGTGTCCCAGCAGGGCCCCTCGCTCCTCCGCTACACGGTTAGCCACCTATCAGCAAATGAGAACAAAGCTTGAAATTTGAAGCAGGCATGTGTCCTACAGTGTGAACCAAATTCGCCTGCAGCCGGATGACATTGGCAAAAAGTGAGAGGACATAAGCTGAGCTCTTACAGAGATAGCGGCCACACGTCGAGGCTGCGTCACTCCAATCACTTTCCCCTCTGCTGCCCAGCCAGCCTCCAGGAGGTACTGATTGAAGGCAGATAGAAAAGAGAGAACAAAGCATGAATAACAGATTCTGCATAAATTAAGCTTTAGCTGATATGGCCCAAACTCTGTTCTATAAAGGAAAATAGGCTGCTAAGCATCCACTCAAGGTCATATTGAAGCACTGTGGAGGAAACTGCTGAATTTGTGCACCTCTGGGCAAAACACTTCAAATTCATCTGAAGGTTTTACAAATACTAACCTGGGGTATCTGTGTGGTCTTCCCGCATCCGGTCTCCCCAACTATAATGACAGTCTGGAAGCTTTCAACCAGGTATAAGATGTTGTTTCTGTGCTGCATTGAGAATAAATAAGAAAATGTACAAACTGACAGGCAGGTGGCCAAATACTAATAATATACAATTAGCTATACGTGTGCGGAAGCAGTGTTAAACCTTAAAAACTGGGAGTTTTTGCCGTTGTTTCTCTATAGAGAGGGCCGTATTTGGGTTGAAGACGAAAGAGGAGCCCGTGGTCTCTGAGCTCAGATCCCGTTCCTCTGAGATCCCCGGAGCCTCGGCGCCTGGAGCAGAGCAGATGGCGAAGAAAAGAAGGAGGAGGAGGAAGAGATGTTTTATTAAAATGTTTTACCGCAAACTGCCGGTTTTCAAAGAATGGCAGCCAGGATTTGGTGCACCCCCCTGCAATGGGGGCCTTTTCACTTGCGACCAATCTATAAATTGTTATTATTATTCCAAACTGGTTTAGTCTTGGCAGGTAAACACTTGAATTCAGCGCAGTTGATCCGGAGTTGAAGCGCTCAGGCTGCAGAAAACACGCAGCAGCAATAGATTTCTCTGCAGACTCTCACATTTATCACCGATTCACGACAGTAACTGCACATACGCAATTATCAACCTGAAAATCAGCATTACATGCCCTCTCCCTTGTTTTCTTTGACTTACCCGGCTTCCAAAATTTCATCGTGGAGTGGGGAGCCGCCATCTTGGCTTCTACGTCATATCTTTTTTTTTTCTGCACACGAGAATGACGAGATGGGCTTCAGAGATTTCTGAATTTTTTTCGGAGTATGGCATGCCGATTTACCACTTAATCGGTAAACGCGCTACAAGCAAGAACTCGTAGTTTAATTATTCATTGTAAAATATTATAATTATATTATTATTGCATCATAGAACGGTAATTACCGTCCTGGCTTTTATACCATATAAAGATTATCCATATAGCTTATATAGATTGCAATTTATAACATAATTTTATACCATAGTTTCAGATGTCCAGAAGTCAGACCAATTCTTTCGATTACTTTATTAATCCCAGAGGGAAATTAATTGTTGTTGTAATTCATATCATCCAAATTATTTCCAAAGAGTTCATGTCATGAAAAGTAATTGTTTGATGCGGAGGCCAATAAGTTAGTATATTTCTGTTAGTTCAAATATTCAAAACTGAATCAATTTTAGACATTATACAATATGCAGTAGTTGTTGTTGTAGATGCTGATAGCTTTGGCTAGGAATGATCTCCTGTAGTGGTCTGTATTACAGCAGCTCTGAAGAACCCTCTTACTGAAGACACTACTTTTTCTATGACAGTATCATGGAGAGGATGCTCAGGGTTAACCATAATTTTCTTGAATTTTATGAAGAATCCTTTCTTGCACAATCATCTCCATGGGTTCCACAGAACTCCCCGAAACTTTATCAAGTTGTTAAGCCTAAATCAGTAAGTTAATTTAATAAAGTTACTTTACGTGAATAGAGTAGCCAGAAACTTTAAGTCATAACTCAAAATTTATGAGTTATGAAATAAGTTTGAATAAATCGTAAAAATGTTATGATTTAAAATGTAAAACTTTGAAATTTAAATGGTTCAGTTTTGTGAACCATTTAATTGTCAATATCTATTTCTTATACCTTAGTTTATAAGTAGTTTCAAGTAAAATACAAAAGTGTATTTAAAAACACACTCCTGAGTTTTTGATTCAAACTACCTATCCAAAATACAGTGTCTTATATTTAGCAATTTATATCCTCTCCAATATATCAATTTTCTTCAAAACAACACATAAAAACCCAAAGGATTTAAAAATGTTCAGTATAAAAGCATCTAGAATCATATTGGAATTTTGGGTCCCGGAACCAGAAGTTCTACCTGTTTCTAATATTTCACAACTACATGAAATTTTATGTTGTACATGAAAATGCTCCATTGCCGATAAAGACAAAGCTCATTATAGAATAAATACATGAAAACAATAAAAAGTTTTGCGATGAGAATACTCAGGTCTTTGAAAATGGAGGCCAAATGAAGCCCATGTTTAATGATTCCCAAAAGATTTGATCAGAAAATACAATCCTTTCAAACACCAGCTGCATATTGAATAACAGTATCATAACATCTTAGCAAGAACTGCTCTCAAAAGTTCTTCACTATAAAATACTGAGAAATATGTTACATCAAAAGAGATATAACAAATACAAATAAATCTGTGGAATACAAGATGGGATTTGACAAAAAAAATTACAGACAATACAAAGTTTAAATTAATTTTCAAACATGATTTATCTAAATGAGTGGTCTTCAATCCTTCCCCTTCTAGATGGATTCCTCCTCCAACACATCTGCATCAAATGATTAAAATGCTTATTCAGATTGCCATCAGGACACCAGGTGATAAGTCATTCATTTGATTCAGGTGTGTTGGAGCAGAATGCATCTAAAAGCTGAGGCACAGTACCTCTTGAGGACTAGGATTGGAGACCCCCTCACTATTAAAGAAAAAATTAGAATTTATGCATTTCTTTTTTTTTTCCCCTCAAGTGTATGAATAATGGCAGACAAAACTAACAGCAAATCATGGCAGTGCACAGATCAAGTTCAGCTTAAAAACAAGTTTGCATCTGAACATAAACTCCTTTTCTCCTCTTTGTAGTTCAAGACTGAATTTGAGCAAACGGGAGTCTCTTTCCAAACAGCATCTGCGTTAATGTTAGAAGATATTTATCAGCTGTTTTTGGATGCAAAGTTGCCCTTTTGTTAGACTCAAACATTCAACAAGCAAAACCAAATAACAGTTCCTATTTCTGGAAGAAACAAAATCTCATTAAATGACAATTCCAGCTCTTGTTAAGACAAACTACATACGCTCCAGAGAAACACTAACTGTTATGCGTAACTCCTCATTTCTCACAAATAATTTAGTTGTAAAATTTCAGAGCAGGTATTAAAAGACTAAAGAATCAGAATTAATTAATGTAGAGTGGCTTTGTTCATCTGAAATGTATTATTAAAAAACTGAAGCTTTCCACACACATGTTGAAATGTCTTTGTTTGCTTGAGACCTCACTGAGTCACAATGAACCGATAAGCAGAGATTGGAAGTTGTAACTTGTCATCTTTGCGGTATAAAGTCTGGATTCACGTCAGTTATTTGAATTTGAAGAAAGCAGATTGATTGAGCTCTGTTTCATATCAACAATGTATTGTACTAAAACCAAACAGCCTAAAACATTCTTACTTTCTGCAACTTTAGTGTTTGTTATTGTTATTTTTTAAACGGCACAAAAAAAACAAAAAAAAAAAACATTGGGAAGCATAAGGAAAGGTGTCCTTTAAAAAAACGGAAGCCTCAAACGAAAGAGATGTACAGCTTCTGAACGTGTTCATCTTGCCGGATCTTTTTAAGCGAACTTGCATTCCCATAATGCCGTGCACACAAAGAGATCTTCGCGTAGAGCACTGACACCTCCCAAACCATGAAGTTCTTCAGTCTTGTCAACTTACTTCAACAAAAATGTTCATATTTATTTCTTCGTGCGTTCCTCTCAATCAAAATGTAGAGCTGTGTAAAAGATTATCCACACCACCTGGTAAAGAAAAAAAATTCAATTTGATTGTTTTTGTGATTGATTCGGGTCAAATTTAAACTTGCATAGCCTTCTCACAGCCTGTGCATTTCAAAGTGGGATAATACAAATAAGAAAAAAAACATTGTTCACCAGTAAAAAATCAAAATAAACCGAAACTATTTCAGATCTTTTGAACTTAGCAAAAAAGATCTGAAAAAAAAAAATAAAATATATATATATATATATTTTTTTTTTTTTTTTTACGTAAGTACACTTACCAGGAAAAGGGCAAAAGATGTCATGAAGCCTTCTTTGGTGAGTTCCCACGTGCCTCCATACTCTTCTTCATCAATCTGCTGAAAGCTGCTGAAGTATATGTACAGGAGACCTGCATTGATGACGCAGAAACTAAAGGGGCAAACAAGGGAAAACGAGAAGCTGTCATGTATTTTCATTTGTACAAACTAATATTCAAACATGAAAATATTAGATACCGACAGGCTGCTCGGAATACGTACATGGCTATTCCTAGAAATCCTTTCAACGGTGCAACGCCCCATATCACACCAAGGATAACTGCAATAATTTGTCGAAGCCAGTAAATCACATCCAAAAACTCATCCTGTGGAAAAAGCACATTTACAGGCAATAAATGTTATGGCCAGATTTAAGCATTTAAATGACAACACATCCACAGCTATTAACACTGATCACTTCATTTGTCCTGGTTAACACAGAGAGCATTACAAGTCTGACCTTAGAAAGGGACAATGGAAAAATTTAATTAAATCAAAGGCTATACCCATAGATCAGGTATATTTGGCCTAATTCAAGGGAAATAGTAGCAATGACAATTCAAACATTTGACATCAAACACATGATTTATTCTACTTAGGGTATGTAATGCGCAAATTTATCTAAAGTTGTCACTGTAGCTGTCTAATGGAGTCAACTAAACTTTCTATGACAGATAACCGTTTACTAGTGGGCATTATATGATCAACTGATTTTGATTTTACTGTATTATAATTAGCATTAAGTTGCTCCACGTGTAGATAGATCTGAATGCAACTATATGAACACAAGCACATTCAGATAACGAAAACATTGAAGCAATTCGATTACTGGACATAATCTTAACTTCAGAATATTATTTTTTTCCAGATTAAACATAAAAGTAATAGTATGATGCCTTTTTCTTTTTAAGGTGTAATATTCTCTGATGCTATTTTTGTGGTAAAAATAAAAAGAGTAATTGTCAATTAAATGCCAATTATTCAACAAAAATTATTTACCAACGGTGTCTTAATATCTAATACCCCAAAATGTCAGCTTTAACGACAGACATATACAGGGGAGAACATCTTTCATTATGCCAGTCAGCTAAACTAACCAGATTAATCCTTAGCATAAGGGTTAGCATCGGCTAGCTGTCTTTATCCATACCTGTTAGGAAAGTCCGGAAACTGACAACTCCTAGTAGAAAATAGAAAGGAATTGTTACAAAAATACAACTAAAAAGTGGCTAAATGACCCACCTTCTCTTCCCAAACGGCATTACCGCAGAAGGCTTTGCTCCATGAGGATTGCTTCACAGCCCCATTCAGCAGGTGACTTTCCTCTTTCCGTTTAGAACTGCTCGCCATTCTTCTGCTTTTTTCAATCAAAACGCGTTGAAAAGTTGCAAGCCGTATCTAAAAATACCTTGAGTAAGAGTTAACTCGCCGGCGTTGACCAAAACAAGGCGGTACTCGGAAATATTTGAGGATATTAGACGGACCTTAGCTCCGCTGAGCTGACAGATTTCTGTCGTTAACAGTTAAAGGGAGTTGGAGCATGCGCAACACTGTTTAACCCCAGTGTGAGCCAGCCAATAAGATAGTGCGACGTTTCGGCAGTGTTTCGGCAAAGTGACTGAATGAAAACCACAGCGACCTCTGTTGGATTAGACTCATAACAGCAAGTGAAGTACTGCAGTGATTCTCAAGCTTTTTTTTTAAATTACCCCCAAAGCAACTGCACTACTTACTGGCCTCTCTGCAGATGAATGTGATATAATATAGAAATTGCATCCATTTTCTATACTCCCTTTTTCCCTTAATGGGGTCAGGAGGTGCTGGTGCCTATCCCCAGCTAACGTTCCGGGCGAGAGGCGGGGGACACCCTGGACAGGTCGCCAGTCTGTCGCAGGGCAACACAGAGACACACAGGACAAACAAACATGCATACACACACTCACACCTAGGGACAATTTGGAAAGGCCAATTAACCTGACAGTCATGTCTTTGGACTGTGGTGAAGTGATTGCTTAAAACAACATAGTGATCAAATTGTCTATTAACATGCAGGACAACAGCTCAGCATGGCTGCACCTCTAAAAACTTTCTGTCAGCTGTTGGCTATTATCCTGAATTATGTCACAGCGTCATCTCAGGACAGTACTTCCCATACATGGAAGGGAAAAAATTAGCAGTCTCAGTCCATTGAACAATACAGAATATAAGCAAGCAAAGAGCTTATTTATTATATTTTTATGCCATCATAAGCCAAAAATAGTGTTAAAATGTACATTTTCTGTGTGTAACTAATGTCACATATTTTCTACATACTAAAACAATAATTATGGTTTGGTTTAATTCTCTTTCATCCTCAGTCTTTAATGTAAGACAGTTCATGACGCCCCCTGGTGGATTTAAATAATCCCTTCACTTCTTTCAGAGCCTGACAGGAGTGACAGGAGTCTTTTTAGTGATCTAAGTCAAAAGAGTCGGTTCTCTAAAAACAGCCAGAATTCCCACGCTGCCATGAGCCCCTCCCACTTCCCGGAGCTCAGACAGGTGGTCAGTCCCACAGTGACCTGATTCAGAAAACCTCACCTGCACACAGAGGCCCCACCTTCAGGAATAAAAATGGAAATTGATTGTTTTCGATTCCCAGATTAAACGCTGACTAAAACTAAAACAGATACGTGAAGACTGATTTATACTGATTTACATTGTTATGGAGAATTAGTTTTCTCTGATATGCATTCTGATATACATTTTTATGTTTTTCTTGTTTATAGTCGGTTAGAAAACCTATGCACAAAACAACAGTTTCTCTGTTTTTTCCCCATATGTAGCATAGTTTAATGTGCTGTTCTTGATTAAATAAATTTGAATTGAACTGAACCCCATTATGTGTTCACATTGGAAATTAATCACACTGCTTCGTGTCAGATTTTCCTACCATACAGATCGGATCGATAGGTACGGATCGATTGGTATTAGTTAAAAAAACATTGAAATTTTGAAGCTCCATCGAGGCAGGATACTTAATAAAACCTGTAAACTTCTGATCTGGCTGAGGGCTTTATTGTGCTACCTCAAAATTATAGGGGGCCCTTATTTAGATACACTTTATAAAAAAAAATAGCAAATAGCAAAATAGTTCTGTACTTCATCCAATTTTAGGAGTGAACAGTACTTTTCAAGCCTTGTCAAAATTCTCTATAGTATTTAGTGTTTGATGCAAACACTAAATACTTTGGATCTAAACCTTTCCACTTCTGGCTATAAGATAGAGGGTTAATGTCCTGCTGGAAGATAAATGACAACCTCTCGAGTCTTCTGCAGCCTCCTCCAAAAACTTCACTGTGTTTAGCTGCATCTATCTTGCCATCAACTCTGACTAGCTTCTCTGTCTCTGTTTAAGAAAAGCATTCCAGCACCGTGATGCAGCAAGCAACATGTGGGGATGGTGTGATCAGGGTGATATGCAGTGTGTTGTATTCAAACGTAGAGGTTTGCATGTAGGCCATAAGGGCCAGTGCTGCTCTCATCTGGTTAAAACATCTTCTTTCATTTTCTGTATCCCTGTCCATTTTGAAGGCTGTCATTGAACAATAGCTTTCTCCCTGTCACTCCATAAAAGTTTGGGATTTTATGACCCAACCCTTTAAGTTTCTCCAAAACCTTTGCTTCTCTCTCTTGTGTTCCTCGTTCTTCATGATACTGTATGAATGTTCACCAATTTTCTCTAACAAACCACTGGAGCCTTCACTGCACAGCTGCTTACACAGAGATTAAAATATGTTTTTGTTTCTTTAAGCGATCTCTAAATGCAGTTAGTTGTACTGGATGTTACTTAGAGGTGTTGAATAAAGAGTCATTAATGCAGAATACCACACTTTTAATTTTTTTATTTGTAAGGATTCATCTTTGTCTCTCAACCTCACAACAGGACTAGCATCATGCCGGTCTCAAGTATTTTACAACATGTGTTTGGTTCAGATTTTGCTCAACTGTTCAGAGGATGTATAATTATCCAGTAAAATGGGGCATGTTTGAAGGGCCTCCAAAGCTGTTATTTTCTTTTACAAATTTAAGGGAAAAACAAGCTTGAATTGCTTTCTTTTTTCCCTATTTTTCTGTATCCAAGAATTTTGAGATTTTTTTGTTTTAGGTATGGTAACATGAAATCTGGTGATCTGTGCATTTTGTATATCAATGTTATCTTGTATTGATTTCAGTTGACCAAACAAAACATCAAGATTTATCACTTTTGTTTAAGTGAATACCCATGGATTCTTCCAACATCTGTCATTTCTTTTTCCAGTCCAACAGTTTCAGAAGAAAGCACATCTCAGCAATGTTTTGTGTTGACCTAAATAACCTCTTCACTTCCCATCAACAGCAGAAATTCTTTACATCATTCCCTGATATTGCTCATTTTTGATTAACGTCATTATTTTCTATATAAAAATTTGTTTTAAGTTTTTGTTGTGACACTTAGTAAGAGAATTTCAGTTTCTTTTTTGAATAACTGACTCATTCAGGAAGTGGTGGGCGATGTGTCAGCAATTTCAGTTTGGGCACAGCAGAACAAATTTATAACAAAATCTGCTTAAGGATTTTTTAAACAAAGCAGGATAGTCATCATGTGGGCTTATGCTGCTTATTGTTGGTCACTTCAGATTAGTCCATGTGGAGCACCACTGACTTGGGTCAGTTTTTTTAGTTTTTGCAAGGGATGATAGAGTTGTTAGTCTATTCTAACATCTGGGAACCAAATTGAAGTCTGAAACTACAAAGTCATGAGAATTTTTTTTTCATGCCAGAAAAATGTAACTATTCTGATGAACCTTGGTCTGCTGAGGAATCATTAATGCTGTTTTATAGTAAAAATTACAATCATTCAACACATTATGTCCTCCTGGCACTTTTTAAATAGTTTGAGCCTGGAAAATGCTTATTTCTTCTGGTGCATTAATAATATTTTATTTTCATCCACTATACATGTTTGTGAATATTATTGAAAATTATTGTTGCTATTTCCCCACTCAGATCCCATTAAATTGCCATTATTTTTATATCTGTGGATATTTTTATGCCACAAATGATTTTCCTGAGATCTTCAAACTGTTCAGAATTTATGACCTTGAAGGTGATATGATTATTTGAATGGCTCTCTAGACATAGCAAAGACTTTCACAAAGTAACAGCCTTTTCTTTTGGCTTCAAAATAATAAAGTCATATACCTGTATATAGAGATTACACTTTGAACAATTTTGGGGTTTTCTTATGACAGTTTTACAGCATATGTGCATAGGTTTGTTACTGGATGAAAACCAGCAGTCATGAATGGACCACATGATGAAATATATTGCTATGTAGTGTTTTCAAAGTGTCCCTCTCTCAAAACTTAAAGCTATTTCACATTGTTTAATGCAACATGACAATTGCTTTTCAATTCTGCTGGGATTTTTCCTTCCTGGACACAGGGGGCAACGCCTGTCTGATTCTGACCAGTCTGATCTTTAGTTGCTAGTCAATGAAGGATTACATGTGATTCCCATTGTGTTAATTAATATTGCCTTTTCTTTCCTCACTTTTAAGTAATTTATTCAATCTGAAAACTAAGGTATTTGAAAAAGCTCTGTTTCTATTTCAGAAGGACAGTGAGACATTTATACAACTTGATACAGTTGGGCCTTAAATTAGCTGATGGTAATTCACATTTCTTTTAAAGTAGGTACTAATTTCATGTTCGTTTACATTCAACTTTGCTTCTTTCCCTAGCGTTTTATAACCAGTTTTTTATGCGTTTTATAACCAGACTACAATGTACCATGAATGAGTGTCTCTGCTCCTTTTTCTGAGACATCTTCAACTTTGAATATTAGCCAGTTGTTCAGTATTACTGTGTGGTTTTGAAAATGAAGTAAAAGTTTAAAGTTCAAAACAAACAAGCGAAATGCATGCCAAATCCTGTCTGTGCTGATGGGTTAGTATAGGAGCATTGATTAATCAATAAAATAAATGAGTGTGTCTACAAACGGGTGATTCTAGAGTCTATTAAATGAGTGCAAAGTAATCATTGAATTTCCTATTGAAGTGATTACTCTTTGAAGACATGAGAGGGAGAATTAAAATTAATTTATCTTCAGGATTAATAAAGTATTTTTGAATGGATTTAAATTACATGTAAAATTGTAAATAAATGTAATTAATTTCTGTAAGCTATGCAGACATACCTTCATATAATGACAAAAAGACAACAACTAATAAAGAAAATTACCTTTTAGAAGTGATTACTGATATTTGTGTCACTATAACTATTTTATTTATGGGGCTGATAATAAATTATCTCTAATTATATCAAAACATATTTTCAGATTTAAGAAAGTAATGCTATATTTTAAAGTGTAATAACTTCTTAATATCCATCCCATAATCATATGAATTAAAGAAAACACACGGGATGGTGAAGCCGCCACAATGATTCACAATACATTTACTATCTATTTATGGCCTATAAAAAAATCAATGTAACATTGTTCTGAGAGGGCATTGGTGAATCGTTTTGATTGATATGAGGATGCTCTTGAATAAAACTATGTGGCATGCATTCAAGGTATTGGATATAAAAATACTTTATCTTGATACTCTCATATCATTAGGTAAATGAGGGTTGGTTTAGTTATCAGTTATATATGCTTGATACATTTGGTTGGGATTTTCAAAATAATGCTTATGCAACTGAAATAACACATTTATGCATTAATCACATTGTGATTTTCCTTCTTTTGCATTGAATTGGTTGTTTAAATACTGTGAAAACAGTGAGAAAAGAATGATCACCTCTCTCTTCTTAGGTCATAAAATATTGAGTTAGGTTGTAAAATATTATTAAAGTATCATATCATGATTAAGTCATAAAAAAAACTATACGTTTTGGTAAAGTATGCTTTTTAGTAAAATGTAAAAAGCACACTGCAAATCTAAGAAGCACAGTGGGGATGCATTTTTCCAGCAGAGGTAAAGGTGGGTGAATGCAGCTAAATACAGGATAATCCTGGAAGACAGTCTGCACAGTAAACCAAACATACTGCCAGAACTACATTGGAGTAGTTCAGATTAAAGAGTAGTCATGTATCAGAATGGCCAAGTTAAAGTCCAGACATAAATTAAAATGAGAAGTTGTGGAAAAACTTGGAAACTAATGTTCACAGATCATCTCTGCCCACACTGACTGAGGAGAGGCATTTTTAAACAAAAAAGGTCAAAAATTCAAGCTGTATATGTGCAAAGCTAACAGTAGATGTGGTTATTCTCATCATTACTATCACAAAGGATATCAATATCTGATATTAGTTATGATGTCACACAATGCGAAAAGGCTCGTGGGTGCGAATACTTTTGAGACCATTCTGTCAGATATACTTTAAATATTACTGGCATATTTTTGCCTTGTCAAAAATAGTAGTTTTTTTAAGCTAAATCTGTTGTAGAACTGGTTTATTAGTTGTAATTGTAGAATTTACCGCAGTCAGACATAATCATGGTTTTATAGTTCGGGGTGTCTTTTGGGGACTATCCCTTTAAGAGAAGTTACCTGAGAGGAGGGGGACAGGTGTGAGCTGCTTGGACATCACGCTAATCCGCAACACTGTTAGTTTCTGCTCCTCGCAGAGACACTTCACGAGGAGTTCAGAGCAGAGATACAGCAGGTTCAGGGTCGCGACGGTGAATCTGACTCACTTTCTCTCACTCCGCATCTCCTAGCTAGAGCCCTCACGCCAACTCAACCGTCAGTGACGTCTGCGTCACGTGTGCGTCTCTTCCCTCGGTACGTCCGTCGTATTTTCCTCCCCTCTGCTGTCTGCTCCAACACCGAGACAGAGCAGAGCCGAGCCGAGCCTGGCGAATTAAACACAAACCCAAGACAGAGCGTCGCTGTCCGGACGCCGGGTGTCACGTTTTTCTGCAGCCGACGGACGGAGGGGTCTTACACCTATAAGTTGCCATCAGTGAAGTCCGTTAGTGGCTCCTGTGTGAGCCCGTATCAATGTAAACTTTTTTTTTTTTTAAAAAAAAGAACGTTCACTGCGCACAGTGAGATCCAACAAAGCGAGGTGAGTGTGGTTTGTTGATACTCATCTATTTCAGTGTTTCATCTCAACTAAAACTTATCCGAGCTGAGGGAAAGCCTCACCTTTGTGGGCTTTGGCTCAGCAGCGCTGGCCAGCTGCATGTCGCCTGCTTAAAATGGCGACAGCCGACGGGGGTGGGAAAAAGAGAGAGACGGTGTAGTTTTTTAGGGGGTACTGGGGGGGCTCGCCTCTTTTCTCCGATCTGAATTGGCTACACTGCTTGCAACCCTTAATAATGCACATGAGCGAATTAAGTTGGGGATTACTCCGCCTTAAGTTGAGCGGAAGATGCATCATTTTCGGATACGTTTAAAGCTGCTGCGCTCAGGGACTCGTCGAGACACTTTTTCACACTAACGCTGCATTTTTAGAAAATACTATTTCAAAGAAGTAGTAAATATACGTTTTCTGTTTATATTAAAACTCAACCTGTTCGAAAAATATTCCCAAATTTTCCCCCAAAATAGTATTCCATCACGATAGAAATTAGAAATCACAGCCGTCCCAAGCACCACTCTCTCTGTTTTCCTCTGTGAACTAGACAAGGATTTTTACAGTTTATGAAAAGTTTGTATTTTGGCTCACACCGACTTTAGTTTTAATCAAGACTGACCCAGAGTTTACAAATAATAAGCAGTAATGTTTATCTTTCTTATTATTCCTGAAGCGTTCAAGTGATTGTTTATCATTAGAGATTGTAATCGGGCAATTTCCCCCTTTTTGGTTCTCATTAATTGTATCTGAAATAAACATTTCAGTCCAGCTTTACTTATAAAGCACTTTTAACTACTACCCAGGACAAAAGTGAGGAACAGAAAAATAAATTGATGTTTTCTGTCAGATTGATTAAATTCATCCCAACTTAGAACTCAAATCCTGTTCAGAGAATGATGTCAACAAACATTTATTTTTACACACCTATTGAGTTTAATACAAATTAGATAATGTCATTGAGTCTATGATGCATAAGCAGAGATAAACATGTGTACATTTACTTTCTGATATTGAAAACCGCTGTTTCTGTTAGTGAAATCTGCAGCACACCTTTCCCTCTACTGTGGTTTAGTCCTTTAGAAATAAAAATGACCAGAATCAGCAGGTCAGACCTCAAAAGGAAACCGGATATTGCTGTCGACCAAGAAAAGCTGGGTCTGTGCATTTCTGTTTATCTTGATAGTGTCGTCATTAGTGTGTGTCACTCCTAGGATTAGACCAAAGCTTTCCCAGGAAGCTAATTTGTGTCTGACGTCCACGTGAGTCTCAGGTTCGACGCACAGCTTAATCCAGCTTTCTGCTTATCACCAACGGTCCACTCTCACCACTAGTGACCACTTGCCTCGTCAGTGCTGATGATCAAATGGAGAATAAAAATAAGAATCCACAAAAAGCTTGAGGTGATCAACTTATCAATCATGGGAGAAAATATGTTGAATGCGTAATAGCTGTCCAGCGGTGTGCATTTTCTTAAATTAAATTAAGAAAATGTCTTTATTCTGTTAAGCCTTCTTATTGAAAGTTTTGATCTCTCTTGCAGCTTGAATGAATAACAGACATCCCTCAATAATAGAAAATACAGTCTCATTCTTAAACAGCTCACATCTCTTATGAAAAAAGTCATTTGAAGTCCTTTTCACTCAGTAGTAACTTCCATACTGGGAAGTGTTGCTGTTCTCAGGGAAACATAACATTTTTGAGTTTTCTTTTGACTTCCATTGGTCAGAGCTGATGAAGCTAAAAAGTTGGGCGACTCCGGTCACCACCTGATTTCTTGCTGCCTCTTTAAAAAGAAACAGGCTGATCATCAGGCGTTAGGAAACACTGTCAGAGACAAATGACTTTTGACAGAAGTTGGCATATAATGTGAAGCGTCCTATTCCAATGTGCCCCACTTCTCTTCACAAACTGCTTACATTTGTTTTGTTGTTGCCAAATCTTTCTTTAAAAGGCAGTGTTATCAAATAGAGCTCAAATAGTTTGCTGCAGCTGCACAGAATACAAATAAAGACAGTTAAAAGAGGAAATGAATTAAAAATAAAGTGACAAATTAACAACAAAAACCACACAATCGGTTGTCTTATGTGATGTCACGAGAGGCATGTGCATTTGGGAGCTGGTTTGTGGGAGGTTAGATTTTATCTAAATTATGTAACAATTTACAACAACATAGTAAAACAAATGGGGCTGTTGTGGAAGTGACAAACTGTATCTAAAATGAGTTTGATTCTTACAAAAAAGTCTCAAAAAAGCCCTGTAGCTTCAGTGCTGTGTCTTATCTTGGCGTATAACTACAATTATGTTTCATGTTATGTCTCTAGGAAATAAAAATCTTAAGGCATTTTATATAAAATGCAGGTCCACTTCATGTTCATAATATCTTAATCTGATACAGTCCAATCCTGTAGAAAGATTCAGTCACATTTAATCCAGTTTAACCTTTGCTTTAACACAGCCAGAATACAACATGGCTTTCCATATTTGTGCTATTCCCTCGCTGCTGTCTTTAATGCTGTGGTTTAACTTATCAAATCCAATGGTGTATAAAGTAATGTTAAGACTAGGGCTGCAGCTAATGATTGTTTTTGTCATTTACTATTCAACCAATTAATCTGATAAAAAAAACTGACATTGTGCAGATTTTTGCTTACCCATTTAACCCTTTTTTATACATTAGAACTACATTTAGAGATGCAAATTGATGCAAAAAAACCCAAAAACTTTTCTTGCCTAAAATTCGATATGAAACCATCTCCTTACTGCATGCTTGATCATTTGTAGCAAAGGATGCATTTGCAGTTGAAAATACTTTTAACATTGACATGTGAAAAGCTCAGCCCTTTCTGCTTGACTTGATCTCAACGCAGCACAGGGCTGATCTGTTCACTGTTGTTTTGGATTAACCGATTAAATATTCAGCCGTAAAAGGTGCTTAGGAAATTTTCTTTCTTTTTTTTTATCTTGATTGCAAAATGGAGATATTCTTTGGATAATTTTGGCTTAACTACTGCTCTGAGTGTATTGGTTCACAGCAAACAACCTTTTTTGAGTATGTGTTCTCCAGGGAGCGATTAATTGATTATTGAAATAATAATTTATTGATAAATTTATCTGATTAATTGTTTCCGCCCTTGCTATGACCACTTCTCTCTACAGGCCGCTTTATTTTTGCCCGTGTTGCTCCAGATTTATTTAGCTAATAACTCTTCTAAAGAATCAGTTCTCATGAGAAATATTCTGACTGCATCAGGCGAGTTGAGTCACTTTGTTTTTCCTGTATCCAACTGTGTGATTTATAATTAACTTCTTACCAGTTATGACCGAGAAAAACCCGACCGGGCCTGTAGTGGACTGGTTTGGATCATCGCAATCTCTTCAGTCTGCTTGACTGGTGAACAGCCTGTGATGTCGGCCATTTTAGGTTGGACTACAAAGAGCAACCACCATGTTTCTCTCCCTCCCCTCTCAGCAGTCCAGTTTAAATCCATGCAGCGGCAGCAGCCACAGCGGTGCAGCCCACGCAGCCCATTCTCTCCCTGACCCGAGGAGCAGCCCACATTGACACTCGGGGATCCGAGGGAAGGAAGGAAGGACGATGTAGGAATGCTGTAATTGAGGTTTCCCGATTGTTGTGGAAAATACACACAAGATGCGAGCGTGATTGACAGGTGGAGGTTAGCTGGAAGGTGCTGGTTTATGGTGGGGGGAAGTAGCTGAAACACGCACTTTTATCTTATACTTAGACAAAGAAAAACATGGCGGAAGATGTAGAGACAGACACTGGAAGGTGGAACTGGGTGTGTGCCGCCGCGTAGGTGCAGTCTTGATAATTGGTTGGAACACACTTGGGGTTTGAGGCTGTTTTTAGGGCCCTCCTCCCCTGAATGAGTGAGATAGCATCTGGCGTAGCTCTTGCAGCATAGAACATAGCAACCCTGTGTGACCGAGGCCCCTGCAGGACCACAGAGTGCTGTGGGGAGGCGGGGGGAAGAGGGGCAGGATGGCAGATGTCTGGACACAACCCTGACAGGAAGAGACACTGTTGGCTCCGGCCAATGGAGACGGCAGCCACACCTATTGGAGAGACGGGAACACTCGGTGCGGGAAGCTGCACTGAAATAGGAGCAGGGCAGGGACTCTCCAAATACCACTCTGAGGGGTGTGTGGAACAAACAAGCCCCACTCTGGCCTGGGACTGCATGGCACAGGAGATCTCTGTGTGTGTGCGTGTGTTTACCCACATGCGTGTGCTTTAGAGAAGTGAGCTGGTGAGAGAAGGCGGGGGGCTTGGAGGTGGTTGCCATGGGGACAGTAACACACCAGTGCCGCCGCGACCTGTCTCCGAGTGCCAAACTTGTTCGGAGAGGGAGGCGGGGTGAGGGAACAGCAGGAGGGGGAAGAGGGAGGAATAAAATGGGAGCAGCCGAGGAAAGGCCTGTGCAGAACACTCATTAGGATAAGGTTTGTTTCCCTGCACAGATCCTAGAGCAGCATCTGTAGTCTCACGTGATCAGCTGCAGCCTTTCTCAGGTGAGCTGATTATTTGGCGTCATACTCTGCTAAAGCGAAAATGCTTTTGGGTTTTAAAAAAATCAGACTTTCTGGTTTTAAAGGGTGAACCTGGTGACACACAAAGATAAAATATCTGATATTTTTTCTTTTGTTTTTGTTAGCAGTAGCGGTTAGCAACCCAATAAAAAACAAAGAAAATAATACTTAAACTATTATTGCTTTAAAGTTTAAGAAGTACTTGAACAATACTACTTAAACTGGATCTTTTAATAACATTGAGAAAATGTGCATAAAAGTGCATTGTCTTGATGCATTCACAGACATAAAGTGGTGGCAGTTTTTAGCTTTGTTGCATTTATTGGGCAAAGGAAAGTAAATCACTTATCAAAGATCAGATTGAGGGAGGATTTGTGCCATTCTGATTTCTTGTTGACTTAGTGCATTGCAGTATTGAAGTATTTATCCATTTTAATGTTTTTTATTATTATTATAGAGAATTAAAAACACGTTTTTTTTCTCTATTTCGCCTCTTGATTTCTGATCTGAGCCAATCAAGGAAAAATAGACCCAATCTCACCCTCTGGCCGATTGATCGATGCATCTCTAGTTTCAAACTCAGACAATTAAGTGTTTTTATATGCGCGTGTGTGTGAGGGACTGCGAGACGTGTGATCTCTCGCACAGTAAAAAATGGCAGCCTCACCACCTCCGTAAACAGGCTTCACACAGGCATGCAGACACCCACCCCCGCGCGTTACATGCACATGCACACACACCCACCTCCCTGCACTTTACTCTCAACCTCACAGGAAATTCACACATACAGACGTCGACACATAAAACACATCCACGTCGCCATCATGGCTAGGATGGTCGGTCAGTGAACACCAACACACAGAATTGGTGTTCAGGTCGACCGAAGTTGCCTAAGCAAAAGCTGATGTGAGGGACTTTGTTTCAGCCGTCACCTGAGATAAGTGACGCCTCTCAATCAGTTTTAAACTCGTCGGTTCGGTGTTGGAAGACACTGTAAGCTGGTTTTCATGAGCTCCAGGTTGTGTCCATTGGCAGAACATTCCAGGCTTCGCAGCGCGGCGGGGAGGGAAGGAGGGAGGGAAACAGTGTGTGACTGAACCTCGGAGCACGACGGGGGCTCGGAAGTGCGGGGGTAGGCTGGTTGCAGTGGTGGAGATGATGGGGCGGGGGAAGGGGGGTACCATGAAGGAAAATTCCTCACAGAAACACCTCAGTGGTTCCTTCACGATAGTTAACACCACCATCACCCCCCACACCCCACCCCAAACGGCCTGCCCATCCCCCACCATCATCACCATCTACCGTTCGCTCTCCCTCTCTCCTCTCGCCTGCCACCCACACCCAGCACAACCACGTGATGGATGACTGCGACTGCCCACCCATAAGCCATTGTGTTGGTCATGTGACCAGCCTGGCTTGGCAGAGTGGTGCCCCCTGATGCAGAACTGAATGGCAGTGGTGGTTGTGGTGGGGGTCTAGGTAGGAGGGGCAGGCGGCGGCTCGAACTGAGGGCAGTTGCTGCTCTCAGTGGGGTGGAAGAAGGGGGGAAGAGGGGGCATCACGTTCCCTCAGAGGCAAACCTCAATTGCCTGTTAACCCCTCACACACATGCAAACACACACACACTGCCTCCTTATTTACCTTTAAAAAGAGCCAGAGTCCTCGTTTCATGCAGATTTTTTTTTTTAAGTTAAATCTGGAGGCTGACTTGGTTCTGGTGCCTCAACGTGAACTCTTTGTACGTTGCGTCACACCCCAGTCCTGTGGGGGTTAACTGAGCGCTGAGCTAATGTACCATGACCCATGTGTGGGGCAAACCAAGCATTTACTCATGCCGTTGTAGGTGCAAAGAAACGCAGCAGGTTTGCAATTAGAGAAAGAGATATGCAACCAGAAAAAAAGGGATTTATTTAATGACCACATGCAGTCTGGGTTTCTTTCACACTTTGGCACAAATACTTTGCAGGAAGAGCTTTGCATCTCGTTTCAGTTTGGAGCCTCTTCTATTAGGTGAATTTTGTGTTCACTGTTTAACGTTTAAGGAACATTTTTGCATGAAGAAACACTGCTCTGCGTTTCAACTGTGGAGGCTCGGTAAGCTTCTTGTGCTCTGCATGAGATGTCATGTCGGGGCAGAGTGGCTGGGAGAGTAATTGCCCTAGAGCCGTCCTTCAATCTTGCATCGTTGCCTCCATGTTAGGTGGAGAGAAAGGGAGGAGCGAACCCCTCCACTTCACAAGAAGCTTCGCCATCTCCCCGTAAAGACCCGGACTCTGGACGTGGGATGAATTTTTTTGAGATGCAGGTGTGTTTCTGTTGGTCCTGATTGCTCAGGACTGTGTCTTTCCAGGAAATATGTGATGAAATGCAGCGTTGCTTCATTGTAAATTTCCCAGCTGTATTGAGCAGCAAATTTAAAAGAAAAGTATTTTGAGAGTACATTGGAAATGTGTTTAGTGCTACTTCAGAGGCACACAGCTCACAGTCTCTGTGGGGGTGTGTCTGAAAGAGAGGAAGTGAGACACAGTAGCTTGGGGGAGGGGAGTAAGAGGGGTAGGACAGGGGCTCTCCCAAAACCCTGTAGTGAGGAGGCAGACTGAGACTGAATGGCATCATGAATGAGATTGAGTTTCAGGGGACGGGAAAGTTTACCCTTACTTTTGGCTTTAATACTTGAAAGATGTTTTTTTTTACCCTGAAATCCTGATATTACGTGCAACTTCTGTAAGAAATCCTTTTATTTTTGTTTGCCTATCTTCTTGTCAAAATTCCAGGTGATCTCAGATATTTACATTTTCTCTCCCTTCTTTTTCAGGATTCTACGAAAACCTCTCCAGAGAATCACTCGGGGACTTATGGAAGAGCACGTCTGCTCTCCTTCCCCCATGTCTGGTCGATAGTGAAGGAGGAATCCATCTTCTCTCTCTCAGCCCCTCAACCATTTGAACCCCCCACCTCCTTTCCCTCTGGTCTCACCATGGCCAGCAAAAGGAAGTCCACTACACCCTGCATGATCCCCAGTAAGGTCATCCGCTCTGTGGAGGAGGCGGAGCGGGACTCTCCAGTTCCGCTTCGTCACTCCAGGGTTTCTGGAGGTGACAGACGCAGCCCTCTGGACGCCAGCAGCGACCCCAAACAGGAGGCGGGGGATGCAGATAAGGACGGTGGCGGCATTTACACTTGCAAGCTGTGCAATTTTGAAACTCACGACCTCAACCTGTTCCTAGATCACGTCTACACGGGGCACCCGGACTTTAGGGCAGACCCTGGCTTCGTTTGCATGAGCTGCGGCGTTTCGGCGCCAAAGTTTGAGGGGCTAGCTCTGCACAACGCCAGGGTCCACCCCAGCACTTTGAATACGACCCTGCAGCTGAGGAGGAGGGAGAGGAGGGCGGTAGTGGAGCAGAACCTGGTGATAGGGGCGGAGCTGTGCAGGGACAGTGAAATCTCCATCACTAAGACGCCAATTATGAGGATGCTGAAGGGCAAATCTGAATCCAAAAGGATTGTGGTGTCTCACTCGGTGTCAGACGAGTCCTCCTCGGACGTGCATTCTGCCTCCAGGGAATCTGAAAGAAAAGAATCTTCTGCTGTTACAGTCACCCACGTCTCCACGATCGTCCACAATGGAACGAGCAAGACCACCCTGCCCTCAGCGATCCAGATCGTGAACGGCTCTACGGGGTTACCCCTACTGAAGACGCCCATCACACAGGTAGAACGGATACTGACGTTTTTTATTTGTTTTAAGTGAATTTACTTTATTAATTGTGTTTTTAATTCCTTACAGGTTGTTTCTGTAGCTCAGAACCGAAGTCTTCACCATTCTGCACCTATCACAGCTTCCTCTACTGCTTCTTCCTCTTCTTCATCCTCATCCTCGCAAAATCTTCCCAAGGTACGAATTGTCTTTTGTGTCAGTGTTATGCAATTAACCATTCAAATAAACGGGTTATAGGCAATCATCAGTGAAAGGAAATGTACATTTTATTTATTTTTGAATGATGGGTTTTATAATCAATATTCCAGGATGATTTGAAAACACAACATACAGTCAACGGATTAAAAACAACAATTAGGTTGTAAAATTTTAAATCTGGCATTTTTGTGGGATACTTTGCGCTACTTGTCTTACTAGTTACTTTAAAATAGTTGCCTTCCTGCTGTGGATCTGGTTTTGAAGAATAATCCACACAATTGTAATGTGATTGAGGTCAAATGTTTGGGTTGGCCGTACAGGGGCCCTTTAACATTCATGAGGACAGCAGTGTAGTTCAAGGACCCATTGACTTGCATGCAAGTGCTTTCGAAGTGACTGTTAAGGGCTTAATGCAAAACCAGTGTTGATGTGTGCTTTGGGTCATCAAAGTTTCCGTGGAGTCTTAAAAAATTCCAACAAAGACAAGTTGGATAGGAAACTGTATGTTTCAATGAGGTCCAGCCCGAAAAACATGGCTTAAACCGTTTGCGAATAAACATGATCATATTCACACTCAATACAAATGATTAAGTTTTTTTAGGGCAACTCATTTTCAACTATCTTTGACTTGTTGGAACAGCCAACTGAGCCTGTAACAATATGGAGCTTGCAGGAACATGAGGAGTAGTTTCATCCTGTTGTGGATGAAACAGGAAAGGTTATGCCATTAGTTTTAGCAATATTTCAGATGTTTAAAATAATATCAATAATTATCTGATATGAAAACCTTATATTTCAATGCATCCAAATATAAGGTTTTCAGCCCTAAGTGTGATTAAACCTGTATGGTCAAATCCGACTCCACACTGATTTTCCGTCTCTCCCTGCAGGTGATGATTCCTCTGAGCAGCATCCCCACCTACAGTGCCTCCATGGACTCCTCCTCCTTCCTGAAGACCTCTTTCAGCAAGTTCCCGTACCCCACCAAGGCTGAGCTGTGCTACCTGACTGTCGTCACCAAATTCCCAGAGGAGCAGATCAAGATCTGGTTCACCGCTCAGAGGCTGAAGCAAGGCATCAGCTGGTCCCCGGAGGAGATCGAGGAGGCTCGGAGGAAGATGTTCAACACCATCATCCAGACGGCGCCGGTCAGCTCCCAGAACCAAACCCAGAGTCACCACAGCCCGGCGCCACATACCATCACAGTGCTGCCCGCCTCCCTGGGGCCCACCGGGATCCCTCAGTTCCTACAGGGGTCTCTCGTCAGCCCAGGCGGCGTAATTGTCACGCAGCCTGTTGTGGCAAACGGAATCCAGGTCAGCAGTGCCCCCGTGGCCCTGGCGGTCACGCCAAAGCCCCAGGCGGCAGCTCGGCCCACAATGCAGGCCCGACCTGCCGCTGCTCTGGTGGCAGATAAAAGCCCCAGCATGCTGGTGGGAACGGTGGGCAGCAGTAAAGCTGTGGGAGGAGGCACCAACAGTACCAGCAGCACCGAGAGCGGCGTTATCAACCTTAGTCTTGGAAGCAGTAGTCATAGCAATGCTAAGGGGAGCAGTGTCAATGGTAAACATGGCAGTGCTAATGCTAACTCCAGTGAGAAAAACAGCAGTGATGTCAGCAGCCGTGCTAGCATCAAAAACACAGACAGTAAACCTTGCAGTGGCGGCGTGGGACAGATGGACAGTAAGACCCTCTCAGAAAACAAAGCCATCATCAGCAGCTGTGAAAACCTGAAGAGCAAAGATGCAAATGGTAGCAGCAACCATCACAGCCTGGCCAGTGCAGGAACAGAAGAAGCAGATCCTTCTGGTTGTGACTCTCCAACCATCAAAATGGAGGATGCTTCATCCCCCGCCTCCAAGTCCTCCTCCCCTCCTCCTGCAGGTCTGGGCAGCAGCTCCGGCTCCCGGACCCCCTCCAGCGCCTTCCTGGACCCCAGCTTTTACAAAGGCAAGAAGTCCCAGGAGCAGCTCAGTACCCTGAAGGACAGCTTCCTGGTCAGCCAGTGGCCCGACCAGGAGGAGGTCGACCGCCTCATCGGCCTCACTGGCCTCACGGTGCGCGAGGTCCGCAAGTGGTTCAGCGACAGACGCTACCATTTCCGCAACTGCAAGAGCTCCCGCTCCAGCACAGGCGGGCAGAGTAAGAACAGTGCTGCAGCGGGAAACAGCGGAGGTACGCCTGGTAGCAGCGCCACCGCCAGCGCTGGTTGTAATGCTCCCGTTGATCTGTTGGAAAGTAGCAGCAGCAACTCTGGTGCCAAAACTCCCCAGCACAGCTCCAGCACCGCCACCCAGAGCCCACCGCCAACACAGACCCCCACATCACCCACTGCTCCTTCCAAGAGGCTCTTCAGGTTACACTCACCTGATTTCACAGCTGTCCGCTACAAGGAGAGAGACCCCCACCAGGTGAGACCCAATCACTCTCACTGCAGCTCTGCTGAATTTTGACTAATCCTCTTAGCCCTCTGCTAATTTAACTTCCTGTTCCTCAATGTCTCTTGAAAGCCGAATCTGCGAGAAGAAAACATATGTGACGCTAAGTGGTAACATTTGCCCCTTTTTTTTTTCTCAAAATCCATTGAGACAAATCCTCAGGACATGACTTTATAAGGTGCCTTTTCAAGAAAATACTTAAAATAGTTAAAATTTTGCAGTTTGGGAAGGTTATGTAGAGCAATTAAAACATTTTTGCAAGACCACGTCAGGCCAAAAATAAGGCTAAATAAAATTTTGCAAATTTGACCACAAGCTTTTAAAAAGGTGTAAAAAATCAGTCATTTTAGGCCACAACAATCACACACAAAAAAAACTTTTCATCATCCTGGAGAGACTGAAGAGTTGTGGACTGTGTCCTGAGCAGAGATCCAGGATTTGGTCTTTAACTCCTGCTGTTCTTGTGTTCAGCCATCCTGAACCAGAGACGAGGTCAGAAGCTAACCTTGGACAAAAAGACTTTGTGTTTTTTTTAGATAAAAGTACATTTTTCTCTTTATTTGAAGTCCAGAGTGAACCTTATTCAGCCACTGATGATTTGGGTAGCCATGTCATCTGCAGGTGTTCCCTTTGCTGTTGATAAGCTTTATGGAGATGCTGATTTCATTTCCTGTTAGACTTTGTACCAAAACCTGCTTTAGTACGACTGTGTTTGATTGGCTGGCTAATCCCTCTTAACATCATCGATGCGGTAAATCATGCAAAATGAGCTCCGACTACATATTCGGTGCATGAGTACAGAACATGGAAACACTAAACAACTAAAATAAATCAGCCTCCTCATGATTTTGACAGTAATATTTATCTCGTTGCGTGTGCTACATTCAGGTAATAGCCCTTGAGGCCAGCTTTGCCCAGAACGCCGACCCGTCAGGAGAAGAAGTGGACAGGCTGCGCTCTGAGACCAAGATGACTCGGCGGGAGATACACGGCTGGTTTGCTGAGAAGAGGAAGCGAGTGGCTGCTGAGAAGAAGAAGGAAGAGGCGGAGCGGGAGCCGAAGGATGACGAGGAAGAGATGGAGGTGGATGGAGAAGAGAGGCAGAGGGAAGACAGTTCAGGGGAACCGAAAGTGAACCCCATCAAAATAAATCTGAAGATGCTGAAGGTGACTGAGGCTAGCAGTAAAGCAGAGGGGGAGGGATCTGGTAGTACGAGCTCTCAGCCTGGCAGCACGCCTGCCTCCACCCAGGGCCCCACCTCTTCCACCACCACTAAACCTTCCCAACCTTCCACCCCAACACAGAAAACCTCCCACTCCCCCAAACCCACAACCGTCCGAGGGAAGAAGACGGCGGAGCAGCTCCACCTGCTAAAGCAAGTCTACGCCCGAACCCAGTGGCCCAGTGCCACTCAGTACGATGAGCTCATCTCAGGAACAGGGCTGCCCAGGCCTGAGGTGGTGCGCTGGTTCGGGGACTCCCGCTACGTCCAGAAGAACGGACTGCTGAAGTGGCTGGAGGAGTACCAGAACCTGGCCCTGGACGAGGAGCTGCAGAGGGACGGCTCCAAGGTCCTGCAGGACCATCTGGACGCCCACGGCAGCCTGGACGACTCCCAGGTACAGGTCATGTCTTCTTCCTCTCTCATTACCTACTTTCCTGTCTGACCTCTCAAAAAAAGGATACCAGAGTCAACAAAACCAAAAAGACCAAATTTATCAAGTTAATGCAGGATCTGCAATTATTC
Organism: Phalloptychus januarius; assembly: GCA_902982915.1. Classification (NCBI taxonomy): domain Eukaryota; kingdom Metazoa; phylum Chordata; class Actinopteri; order Cyprinodontiformes; family Poeciliidae; genus Phalloptychus; species Phalloptychus januarius. Next base: position 149,858 of record CADWAE010000201.1, on the reverse strand, counting down.
AAAATTCATAGTATTTCGATCGAAAACCATACATGAATAAAATAAACATTTTCAATTGAAAGCCCCTTTTTGCATACATTTTTGAATAGACACATTTAAGCTCAACAACAAAACATTTATTGCTTTTAATCTGTTATTCTGGCCATTAAACCGTCAGATTGGTGCAAAGGGCCAATATACACATTCAGCTTATAAGTATGTGGAAACATTTTCTTAGATGTTAACCCTGTATTTTTGTTTTTGTCTCTATATAGATATCAACAACAATATGAGTCTAATAATAATGTAGGCTGTGTAATTTTTGCAGTAGCAAGTGCAGGTGATGTTTTTCTGTTTTTGAACTAATGGATCACTTTAAACACTATCCCGTTGCAAAACTGTTGTCATCATACCATGAAACTCATAACACAGCCAGTGATATTTTAGATAGTTTTAAAAATTATAGCGATAAATATTTTCTGTTTGCTGAGCGAATCTTCAGGAAGCTCCATGGATGCTGAGATCTTTGAAGTTTAAGACGCACCTCAGTTCTTGATTCCTCCTAAATTCATCCGTCATCCTTTTCATCCGAGACACAAACGTCAAGTAGTAGTTTTGTTTATTTGTATGAAAGAAAAATGTTTCTCCTTTTGGTATTTTATTTTGGTTTAATAACCATTATTTTTCTTCCTCATCTATTATCAATGTCTCCAGGAATTATTTGATTAAAGCAAAGTAGCAAAACAAAGCACCCGGCATAAACAACGATAGTAAATATTTAATATATGACATTTTTAATGATTAGAGCTGCACAATATTCTTAAATTATCACCATATCAATATGTGGAAGGACTCTTTGCATGCAATATTTGTTTTCTATTACATTATAAGAAATAATTACAGTTAGATCACAATACGAGATTCAGTTACAGATCAGAAAATTATAGAGAAAGAAGTCAAGATTTTCTAACCAGAGTGAATAACTGTCTAAAAAGAAAAGTCTCAGCCCCAAACATTGAACCAAGAATAAATCAGAACCATTCTAAGCTCTTCTGCAACATGCTGCCATCTTTATGGAACCTCTAAGGACATTATCAATAGTAACAGACATTTCCCTAATGTTTCCATGAATTCCTAAATTTGTAGGATTCATTTATTTATTACAAAATGAAATACTTTAAACGGTAAAAGCAGAGATGATTTGATGACTAAGGTAAATGACATTTGGCATGAAACATGGAAAGAAAATTTCAAAGCTTTCAAATGAGTTGAATTTAAAACATAAATAGTTTCCTTTCAAGGTGTTCAGCTTTAACATTAACCTGCATCGAATTAATAACACCTTTATTATTCCATCCTAGTTAAAGGAGCTGGCTGAGAAAACTGGTCTGACGAGCGACCTGGTGCGGCATTGGTTCTCCACCAAGGGAGCGATGCCCGACGCTAAGCAAAGCGCTGCACAGCGGGCGGGAACGGCAACCGTCGCTGCAGAGGAAGCGGCGGCGGCGCCGACAGGATCCTCGGTCTGGAACCGCAGCCGGGCGGCGGGACGGAGGACAAGATGGAGCAGTCGGTGTGCGGGGCGGAGGCCGACGCTGACAGCTCTGCTGCTGCCACAGGTAATCTGGGTCTCCATTTTTATTTTTTTAAACCACAAGAAATGTGTGTGTGTGTGTGTAAAGTAACATTTTACTATCTCAACAAGCTACCACTCACACACTTCTTAATAATTAAATGCAACAAAGAGAAACAGGAAGTCATCATTTGTGGGGGATATTGAGTGCTGCGTCAACAGCAGTGAGTTGTTTGCGTGTGTGTAATGATAAGATGGCACAGACACGCAAGGGCGGAACCCAAAACGCACCAATATTATGATGATGCGTAATGGGGCGTGCTGTGGCAGATATTCACTTCCTGCCTGTCTGGGCCAACTAAACAACTCAACTGTAGATTTACTTATTTTCTGAATCATTTGTTGCTTTTTTTTTTTTTCCTCCACAGGAAGTGAAGATGCTTTAGTGTGAGGACCGAGTTCACAAGGCAGGTGGTCTTTGTTCCGGCAGGACAGCAGATGGTTTGTAACTGGATCAGTGGCTTGAACCTGACCTCAGATCCATCGTCTCCCTCTACTAGAGACGGACACCACAGCCAGGCCTCGGTCCCTCCGTGTGCCATGTGACGCCATCATCCCGGTTTTACTTGATAACCATATGTTTGGTGGACGGAGGTCTGACCATGAGTGATGGGAGGTTTGTCATCAAGTCGTCGCCGCTGGGCGCTCGCCAAAGCCTTAGATGAACTTTTTTTTCCTCCAGTCTTGCTCTCTCTGCCCAGCTAAACGTCCAAACTCGACTGCTCGATGCGTCTTTGTCGCTCCTCGAATGCGTTTTCTCTGGACAGACTTTGGTCGGGGAGACGTTTGGATTGAAGGCAGGCACCCTGTGATGCCCGAAGGAATGAGGCGACGCGCTAAAAACCACGTGGAGTTCGGATCTTCTCGTAGCATCAAGTGCTTCTCTATGTCTTGTTTGTTTTTATGGAACTTTCTTAGGAATAAATGCAAAAGATCTGAACTTTTACCACAGTTCCATACTAATGCTCGATGTACAATTTTTACAGATGCATTTGGAGAATAAACAGAATGTATTGAATTCAAACCCGTTTCTCCTTCACTGGTCCAAGATGAGTGAATCAAAAAAAAAACCATGTGAATAATTTCTTTAAAAGACAAAATGCAGAAAGTTTCAACTGAATTTTAATGAGATGAAGTAGTGCTCACTGCAAGCTGCGTAGAGGAGCAGCGCTATTGTGATGACATGCTTAAAAAGACACGGACACAACCGCAGTCAAATTTATTTTAAGTCATGTTTGATAAATACAGCAGCTGTTAACTAAAGGTGATAATTTATTGTGCTATGAAATGGCTGGAAAATTCATAGGAAGGATGTTTGTAATTGAGTTTTCTTAACCTGCTCCTAAGCAAGAGTTGCTGGATGATTGTGGTCCTACTGGCATTAAAATGAAAACAAAAGAAATGCAAAGCAACCTGAATGTTGTAGGTTGTACCTAGAATTTTCCATTTTAACATTTTTCAAAGGCTTCTTGCACCCTGAAGATGAACCTGTTTCTTAAATCAGGGTTTCAGAGCTGCACAAAATCATTCTGATGGCTGCAAAAAGCCCAAACTTTGGACAACCCAGGGTTAGTTTAAAGCAAATGTGTGGGAAAGAACGGCTCAGTCAAAGTCCAGACTCAAAATTACATGTTCCTAGTTGCTGTTCTGCAAAGAATAGCTGAAAATGTATTTAGATTATAGACATACCTCAAAACACCTGCAGCTGTAAAAATTAATTCGGATTTACAAAGTTACATTTAAATACATTCAATAAATTGAATGTATTTAAATATTCAATTTATTGAATATTTAATAAATATTCAATAAATTTGAATATTTATTGAAATTTTGAAACTTTTGAAACTGGTTCCAAAGTTTCAAAACTTTGGAACCAGTTTTGAAAACCATGTTTCCTTCCATCTAATAGTTGTGCATCATTTTATGTTTTTTCATCACATAAAATTCCAACAAAATGTACTTTTGCTATGGACAAAAAATGAAAAAAAGCTCAATTTCCAAAGTTATTTAAATTGTTTCCACATTAAATACTAAATTATTTCAGACATATTTTAAGACTTCACGACCTTTGCTTCCACATGACTCATTTTTGATTCTGTTAAGACTTTTTGTCATGTTTGTCGGCTGTTAAAGTGAAACGGCATTCATTTCCTGTGATGCGGTGACAGAAGTTTAAAAAAAAAAAACAACAAATATCTGCACCTCAATGAACAGTATGAAGAGAAAAATAAGGACCAGAAGGGATGTATAAAGCAGTGAGTATTTTATTTACTTTTCAGGCTTGAATATGTTCCATATGAAAGGCAAAAAAAATTAAAATTAATACTTCTCGTCATTGAGGTTTAGGCACATTACAGGAAGGCAAATGTAAAATGAGGCCGACGCTAGCAGAAAGAAAAATCGATAAAATTCCAACAAAAAAAGCAAAACAAATTACAGTTAAAGGTCCCAGACAGGCGTCCTTTTGCTATTCAGCTTGATTTACTGTCAATATGGAGAACACTCCGACAACATCAAACGGTTGAGTCGTTCTGCACGTACTCACTCAGTGCCGAGCAGCAAACCACCAAAATACGTGACCATGGCTGTGGAAAATGTGGCTTCAATGTGGTGTGTGTGGAGACAGGCCAGAAATGAGATCAATGCATTGCTCCACACACACACACATCCACGCACACACACAAAACTAAACCCACCAGAGGAAGAGTACATATAAGACAAAAGGAGCTTTGGGATTAATAATTGAGTGCAAATGCAACAAAATGCCCCAGCCGTCCAGCATGATGACCCCGCCTTCAATTACAACGTCCTTTATGGCTTAAAATCCATCTCAAAACACGAATCTGAATATCATCGACCGGTCAGTCAAATCAGGGAAACACTGTTTGTCCAGCGAGTCTGGACCTTGAGTCCAGCTAAAGGCTAATCCGTTTCCAGGCATGCAGCAGTGAGCTGAACTCTTTGGACCTTTCATTCATTATCACTTGGTCACTGCTGGTCTTCAATACTCGTTTATCTTAACACTGTGACTCCAGCTGCACCGAAACACACGGGGCAAAGCAGAAACCCGTGTGAGCAGAGCCAAAAGACTTTCAGTGACGCTTCAAGAATCGACCTACATCTGAGTTCATCAGCAGAAAGCGATCCAGACTGGGATACTGGGCTGTAGAGCTGGGTCACTGTTATAAACTTTTTTTTTTTTTTACCCATAATTCCAGCATGAATATCCTGTATTAGGAATGAGCAGAATGATCAGCATCATTGCAGACTCCTGTGTGAATCTTAAGTTTATACACCGCTGTTTAAACTCAAGCTATTGTGATTAAAAAAAGATTAATCATGATTTTATTTCTTATTTTTTTCAAAGGCCTTTACACTTTTAATGTGACGCAGCCTGTATCATTGAACTTAAATATAAATCTGCTTGAACTTCGTTGCATAAGTTAGCATTTCCTGACGTCTGCAGACATTAAACTGCAGAAACTAGATAGAAACTCAGTTTCTGGGAGACTGTAAGTGTCTCAAATTTAAGAATCTCAATTTAAGTCATTAACAAGTTTTTGTGAAATGTATTTTATGAGCTATTACAAAAAATCTGCAGATATTTATGCCCTATAAGCCATTTATTGATTCTTAAATACACAAGATTTCACTTTTTCTTTTTCCTAATTAGTTTCAGAAGTTAAGCTTAAAACCAAAATATGTCTAGGCATATTTAAGACCAGTCAGTGAGGCTGCCAGGACACTGTCAGGGCCTCTGAGAAAGCTGAATGTTCTGGTTCTGTTCCAAACATTTCTTGTATTTCTCCACGTGTCTGGATAATAAAAAAAGAAAAAGAAAAAACAAAAATATCCAGGCTTGGATAAAATCTCTCAAAACATCACAAGAGGATCTGCTATGAACTTAACCTTAATTACGATAAGTTAGAACTTGAACAGGAAACAGGTCGGTAAATTTATGTCTGCTGGAAATCAGTTGATTTAAGATTTCCTTAAATCAGGCAAGGGACAAAAGAAACTCTTCACCAGAAATAAAGTTTTGGTTCAACCTAAGGGATGATGCGTTCGGAGGCCATTTTGAAAAGTAGGGGCCAAATATGCGACACCAAAAAGCTGAATGGTGAAACCAGGTTATTCCTGTTCTCCAGCATTTCTCCGATGAATTTAGAACATCTTAAACATGGATCGTTTAACAAAGGTGTGTTTCAAGACACTGATGTGGAAAAGAACATGATGGTAGTGGGTGCAAACAGAACACCCAAAAAGAAACAACAATCAGTGACTATCAGAGTCCAGGCCTGACCTCCATCACGCGGTCAAGGTGCCAGAAGGGTCAGTGGAGCCGGTTGGCAAAGCAAGACGATGGAATGGTGTGCAGCTTTTGTTTTGTTGGAATGTAAGTGAGAAACACGATGCTCCTTGGAACGCAAAAACAGGCCATGACCTCTTCCTCCCGCCTTTAATAATTAGAAGAATAACGATAAAAACAGAAACGCCTCTGAGATTTCAGTCCAGGTTGTAAGTCAGAGTCGGAGCGGAGGCACGTAAATGTCTGTCACGAAGCAGAGCGCGGTTAAAAGTAGCCGTAGAAAGCCCTCATGGTTCACGTTGACATGACGTCACATTATGAATGTTTAAAGGTTTAAATAATTGGAATATTTAAAAACATGGAGACAGGAGCTCTTTGAGAGCAGGCCGGCTGCCGCTGCTGCTCTCCGGCCGACGGCGCAGCAGGAATAAATATCTGTCCAAACAGCAGAGAGAGGAGGAACCAGAACCGGAACCAGAACCGGAACCTGCTCTCTCCCTTTTCTTCCACTTGGTCTCCAAACTAAGCAGCTGTTGTCACGACGACGACGACAACAACAACATTGGAAATCAGTCAAGGACTCCTCCAGCCTTCCAGTTCTTCTTCCTGTCTGCCGCCGTCTGCTTCCTGTCAGCGCCCCCCCCCCTGCAGCGTCCCTTCCCTCCTCCTGATTTGGACACAGAGGCGGTGATGTGGGGAGTGGAGGAGGGGTTTATAGGAGGAATCGAAGGAGGGAGAGCTGCCTGAAATGTAGGCCAAAGCGGTGGTGGGCGTTTCCATGGAAACAGCAATCAAAGCAGTCAGTGACATCATCAGTACGGGGAGAGGCGACTGGTCCTCCGCAGCATCCTGGAGACAAGACGGAGAGAGTGTGAGGCGTACGTCCTCAAACCCCACCAACAGCAGCTGTCCACACGCTCACCTTCGGTTCTGAGGGTCCATCTGGTCCAGCAGCGCCTCCTGGGACACCCTGAAGTCGTCGATGGGCGACTGGTAGCGGGATTCGAACGAGCCCTCCCTCCCTCTGTAGGACATGGCCTGAGCCGGCGACTGGGGCAGCGGGGACATGGTGGACGACGTCGAGGACACGGAGCCCAGCTCTCGTCCCACCTGCGCAGACGCCGGCGCCGACGTGCTCCCCGCTGTGGAGAACGGGCTCAGAACCTCCCCATTCTCATCCTGGAAACCACGAAGCAAAACAGGAAGAGATGATCCAGGATCAGCACAGCTGCTGGTCCGACAGAAATATTTCTACTTCACTTGGTTTGTGCCTGAAAAAGGAAGACGAGAAATTTCCCCAACAACTAAAGAAGAAGCGATGAAGCTGAGCGATCAACATGTCTTCTAAATCAGAGGAGTTAATAATTTGTTTAAACAGGACGCAGCTTGTTACAAAGTAAAGACAATTTGAAGCTATTTTCATCATCGGGGAGGTGAGAATGAAGGGACAGGAAGCCTGAAGCTATTTAAAGAGAAACTGTTTGCCGAGACTGGAGGGAGAGAGAGCAAGACGATCAGCAGAAATCTGAACAACTTCTATTACCAACACAGCTCAAAATGTTAGAATTTGAAGAAAAAGTTGAACAAGTTTGTCACTAATTTAAGTGAAACTTTCAAACTGCTACAAGTCGGCGTTTTAAAATTTTTTTAAAAATTGTCGCTCACAGATAATGAAAACTCAAAACCCAGTGCCTCAGAAAAGTTAAATATTGTGAAAAGAGTTAAAGTATATTTGCAGAAAGCTGGGTGAAAGGAAAAAAAAAGAAACATTGTAGAAGAAGCTAAATCCATTCAGTGAACTGAGGCTGGAGTCATCAAGATCCCGCACACACATCGATCAATGTCCAATTCCTGATCAAGAGACGTCAGAAGCGTCTTACCTGGGCTGAGGAGAAAACTAACTACGCTGGCATTTAGTTCAAAGTCATCCTTTCAAATGAAAGCAAACTTCACATTTTGTTTGGAAATGAAGGTCGTAGAATTTGGAGGAAAAGTGAAGAGGCACAGAAGCCTCATTGCTTAAAGTCCAGTGTGACGTTTCCAACACCCAACGCATCCGTCCACCTGGACGTTTCACAGCAGCTCACACTTCCTTCTGTTGACAAGCTGTATGGAGACGCCGGGTTCTTTTTCCAGCAGGACTTTCTGATAGGATAGTTAAACTGGTGACCGTCTTTCAGCTGGAAGGTTTTTCCACCTCAGCTGATGCAAAGAGTAGCTTCTCATTTCTTAAACAAGGATGTTGAGTCTGTTTAAGAAGAGTCAAATCTCTGGCATCAAGGAGACAAATCATCTAAGGAGGAACTAATATCAATACATTATTAAAAATTAACAGAGGGAACCACCGTCGTCTTTGAGGAGGAAATGTGGTCGGATAAAAACAAGAAAAAATCGTGATCAATTAAGCGTTTGGCGACACCAAATTATAGAAAGAGAACAGCAGAAATCAGCAGAAGTCATGGGAAACTCAATGAACTGGGACTGAACTGCTGTGTGACCATAAAACCACTAATCAGTGAGGCTAACCGGAGAAAAAAGGCTTTAATTTGAAGGAAGCATAAAGACGTAATCTGATGAGGCCAGATTTGCCCTCTTCCAGAGGGATGGGCGCATCAGGGTAAGAAGAGAGGCAGATGAATGAAGCACCTATCATCCCTGTGGGGGCAGCGTCATGATCTTTGGAGAGGGGGTGAGGAGGTCGGGTCAAAGTTCAGCAACATTACGAGGTCAGCTGACAAGCCGAGGGACTAAATTATTCCATCAATGGTTCTTCCCTGATGACACGGGGGAATTTAACAAGACGACGCCAGAAACTCATTGGGCTGAAACGATGCCACAGAAAATGCTGTAATCAAATCTAAAGTTCTTACAAAATATTAAAAGGATTCTTTCTTTGTGGCGACTTTCTTTTTTGTGCCCGCCAGTATATTATGTAGCCAGGCCAAAAGAACATATATTAGGGTTTAACTTTTGCAAATGAGAAACGGAAAGTATTCAACTTTCCCGGTATCCACATTTTTTGATCTATATTTGTAACTCTTTGAACCAACCAACTTGAATGTGTCTCTAGTTCAAAGTCTGATTGATTGATCAGCTGATGACAGAGGAGAAAATCCTGCTGCTCATCAGCCGCTGCTCTGACCTTTCTACTCTATTTGGATTGTTTTTCTACTTGATGTGAATTTCCAGTCAGCTCCTCCGTCTAGTCTTACTCTGAAGAGAGATTCAAATTTCCACAACAGGAACTGGGAAAGAACGCTTTCAATATTCTGCTCCTCATTACTGGAAGGGATGATAGCCGGATCTAAAGATTGAGGAAATGGTTTCACTGAACACTTTTATCCTTTATTATTTAAAACCTTTTATAGGTTCAAATTGTCTAGTTTTGCTGTTGTGTAGGCCAGGACAATGGTTTTTCTCTTGTTCGTTAAATAAAAGTTGCAAACAAACGTCGGTGAAGGCGGTGTGTAGAAACTATCATGACCCCAGAAACCAAATGTAAAAACCAAAGACTTAAAAGAAAAAACTAAACTGGAACGTTTCTCAACAGATTTTATTCAGTTTGTATAATTCTGCCGTTTGGTGTCAAGTACAATTAACTTAAAAATAGTATTTACATTTTAAATAGTAAACACCACCACCAACACCGAAATAAAATTCCCATTTACAACATAAAGTTTAGGTTTTTGGTGCAAAGAATCTGTCTTCTGGAGATCCTGTAACCTCTTCAGCATTTAACATCAATGAAGATTTTGATTTGAAGATTTAGTCTAAAATAATAAATTAAGGCATTTCAAAACCTAAAATATAACATTTACATACAAAATATCAATGTAAACTAGTAGGTTGGGATTATATTTAACAATTTGTAAAATATATAATATATATATACATATATACACATGTTTACATTCTTGATTTTTTTTTGCTCATCTCCCACTGGTCAGCGACTTGTTCTCACATCTATAGCAGGTGTGAACATGCAGCTCCAGATCTGAATCTGGAAACAGACGAATATCACTTCTTCACAGATGAGAGAACCGATTCTCTCAGAGCTGTGAGTGTTTAGACACTTCTAACCATCTTCGCAGAAAGCCAAGAAAATAAAATACTCTTCTGGCTTTACTCGACTAAAAACAGCAAACCTCCTGGTTTAGCATGAAAATAACTTCTTAATCATAAAACGACAACATCTTACTGAAGCAAGTGCATGCTGCCTTATGGCTTCTATAACCAGCAGGTTTGTTAGAAGCTCGGTTAAAGAGACTAACCCACCCTGCCTCTGGTGATTTCCATGTGGACCAACAGAGACGCCAACTCCAGATCTTCACTGTAGCTGTTCTTCAGAGGTACCGACCTGTAGCCTGAAAAACACAAACACACACATTTTACAGCTGCTTACATCCATGCGGCATCGAGATTTTCCTCTCAAAGACAAAGATCTGGGGAACACACACCTGTCTTGAGGCTCTGAATGGGGAATGTCGCCTGAGCCAGAAAGTTTTGGTCGTTGAACATGTCGATTTCATAGACCCCGAAACGCAGGAAAGCAAAGGCAGAGTTGCAGACAGTGAAGTAGAAGGACTTCCTGGGCCAGGTCGGGTTCAGGCCGTTGTCAGCTGGAAGAGAGCGCAAACATCGGAGCAACATGAGAAATTCAGAGCTCCATCAGGACGACACCGAGCTGAAATAGTTATTTATCCTGCAGATGATGAGCCCGAGGTCATCACAGCGACCGTTCTTTATGATCAGAGGCTGTTTATTCAGAATCCTGTCACTAAATACATGTAAGAAAATACTTCCTGAAGTGAACAACCTCATTCTGCTGGTTTAGAGCTCAATAAGTTTCTAAAATTATCCATATCATTTTATTTCCATATCTGTTGCAATTTTGAAAACAAATTGTGTCTGAAACTTTTTAGTTTTCAGACAATGTTTTGTTCCCCTCACAAAACAGACATAAATCACATGAACACAAATCTAAGTTTGGATTAATTTGGACACAGATTAGTACGTCAAAAACACATTTTGAGCTGGATGTTGAAAACGCTGAAGAGGCCAGAGGACCCAAAGTGTTTTCTTTATGCCTTTTACTGTTCCTAATGGTTAAATATCTGTCACCATGTTACACTTCTATATCAAGAACTCTAAGAATGGCTGAATGGCCTTTTGTTTTGTTTCTTTACTGAATCATTACATTAGGTTAATTTAATTTATAATGGATTAACTGATTGCATGAGGGAATAATTGCAAATAATCATTCTATTACTATTCTTCAGAGAACCACTGTTGTAAATCAATATCAGCCTTTTTGGTAAATTATGTAATCGGAGCTCTCAATCGATTCATACATACTCACTGATGAGGATTTTTCATAAATAATCGCTAATAAGTCTTATTAACTGACACAAAACAAGAAATGATCAGAGAAACATGAGAAATATGTGGATAATATGTATCCACAGATGATTCAATCAACATAACATTTTCCTCAAAATACGATATGCAGAATAACTGCACTAAAACTTAAACGACTAGAAACCCATTAAGAATTGTTTGCATTCATTTTTTACTCCCTTGAACAAAAAATCAGGTCTAAAACATTCAGTCAGATCAATATAACTGTTAACAGTTAAGAGAAGATTTTCCAGTATAATGACTGGAATATACGACATAATATTTGGTCTTTACCAAATATTATGGTAAAGATAATATTTGGTAAAGATATTACCAAATATATCTTTACCTCTTTATTGGATCTAATTAATCAGATTTTCTATTTAAATAAAATCTGCGTGAATGATGCTTACTTTGGAGACATCATCGTGGCTCTGCCACCAGGGGGCAGTGTGGCGCCCCTTTCTCACATCCCACCTACTACAACAACATTGCCAACCAGCTTTTATTGACATGAAGGAGCCACATGCTATGAGGCATGTGGTCTGATCAGAGCATCACTGCACTAACAGAAGCTCTGATGACACTCACTGAACTGGATTCATTTGAAAAATACAAAAACTAAAATCTACAACATGCTTAGAAAAAACCCCCACAAGTCTCAATGCTAACCTGACAAACTGCAATGATGTCAACACTGCACAATGTTTTGCTTTTGTATTTGGAGACAAGGCCAAATTGTTTGCACAATTTCCTGTTTTTCTAGAACCACAAAGGAAATTTTACACAAAAGGTAATTGATCCAATAAACAATGAAAACATTAATTTAAAAATAACTCCTTACGGTTTTGGCGCATAGGCCCTTTCCTGGAAGAGAAATCTGCGGCTACAGTGGAAGCAGCGCTCACCTGCGGATTCCGTTTTCTGCTTGTCGTTGTCGTAGTCCGCCCCACACACCTCGATCTCGATGAGAGGAGAGACGATCCCTCTGCCGTGCTTCGGGAGGTGCCGAGCACCCAGAACCTTGAAAGAAAAAGCAGTGAAATTCACATTCATCATAACTTAAACTACAAATACACACGCAATCATTCGCTAGACTTTTTTTTTAATCTAGATTTGTTCTGCTGCGCTGGATTTATACAACTTATTTCTAGTTTTTGCATATAATTTCAGTCAAATTGAAGTTTAGGATTTCTCACACTGCTTCATTTACAATTCTTTATCACTTGTTTTGAGGTATTTAGACGCAAATTAAAAAAAAAAAATTTCAGATGTCTGAGATGCGAATGCAGTCTGGGAGTTTGCAAGCACAGAAACGTGCAGCGTGGTGAAGAGTGTGAGAGCGCGCATGCAGAAGAAAGAAAAAACCAGGTTGCTGTGAGCAAAGTTGTTCTGTGGCAAATTACCACAAAGATCTGAAAGCATGTGAAAGACAGCCCTGGTTAGACTGAGCTGAGGGGGAACAACAATCTCACAGCTCCTCCTAGGAGGTGGTTTCCCATCTTTGCAGCCTTCTTGCTGAGTTGTGCTCCCTACAGTAACCGACTGAAGTATACAAACATCGCTGAAAGACGACTTAATATGTCGCTGCAGTGTTTACCATGTCGAAGTCAAACAACACGAAGACAGCCAGACAGTAAAGGGCAAAATTATTCTTTGCTAGATTTAGATTTAAAGTAAATTTTCATTTTACCAACATGTTTCGTCTGAATGAAAGCAGCTGAAGAATTGATGGAAGGAGCGAAAGATGGAAAATAGGATTTCTGACTGTAAAGATTTGCTTCTATTCCTCTAATCCTTTTTCTACCGATTGAGCAAGGTAGAAATAATTTTAACTTTAATTTCAAAAGTGTAAACATGTACAGAAATGATTAAAAGCTTAGACTTTAAAGTGGATTTAATTGATTTTAATTCATTTCCAGCTCTTTCTAATTATATTTCACCTCCAGGCTTTTTTTACATTTGAATTCAAAAATAATAACTTCACTACATTTATTTTTGTCGTGCAAAACTATAACTAATGCCGTTGTACCTAAAAACGTCTTAAGTCTTTTAATTTTATTTCGCAAGTAATGAAGCTAAATCACAATTAATCAACTTTTCCAAGCCGTCTTGATAAACTCTCCTTATCGTCTTTTACTAAGATTAAAACTTTGACTTTACCTCTATTTTCATCAAGACTTGGTCTACGCCGCGTAGTGTGTTTTTGTCGAAGGGGTCAAAGGTGTCGTCTCTCATGATGGGAGGCTGGAGGACGTATCCGGTCCTTCCATTCAGCATGAACAGCGCCTGGTTCATCTGCATCGGCTTGTCTGTGGGAAATGGAGAGAAAATAGGCAAACAAGGTGAAATGGGTGGGGGAAAAAAAACAGAAACAAAAAAAAAAAAGAAACCCCAAAGATGAATTCTCCTGTCTGCACGTCGACTTACCAGCAGTCTGAAAGTTGAGCGCGACCAGCTGGGAGCCGCAGAGCCACATGGGGAATGGGTCGTAGTTGGAGGAGTCGAGCCGCTGGCCTCTGGGGTAGATCCTGGACAGCTGCAGCCGGTTGTACTGCAGGAACTTCTTCCCCTTGGTTTTGTTGACGTACTTCTCCGCTTTGGTCTCGGGAAAGGACGACATGTCTTGGAAACAGGCCCGCTCTGTGCCGATCTCTGAGTGAGGCAGAGAGGGAGGGACCGCGGCTGATCTCAGAACAGGTCTAACTTCATCATAGATCGCTATCTGGAGGTTGTGTGTAATCCTCACTTTCTTCATCAAACGGGACCGGCCTGCAGTAGATGACCAGGTCTGATAGCTCCAACGCAATCTTCTTCCTCCTCTCCATTATCTTGCCCTCTTCCAGCTGAGCACAGAAACACAAAAATGTAAACATGGCAGCAGTTATTTTCACAGCTCAGTGTGTGTGAAAATAACATTAGGATTCATGTGCAATACACAGCATTGTCGATGCTTATTAAATATTTACAGCTATTATAAAGAAGACAGGCTTCATTTTTCTGTGCATTTCCTGATTCGCATCTCATATCTGCGTCTTCACCTTGGCCTCAGACGTCGCAGCGACTTCCTGGATTTTCGTCTTCCAGTCTAGAAGTTCCTCTGCGCTGTTGGCAGCCACGTCCAGCAAAGTGCCCTGGACTGTGTTATTCTGAACCAGAGAGAAGACGAATGGCCTGCTGCCCTTCCCTTCAGTGCGGGTGACTGAAGAGGAGGAAAGAAAAAGAAGAAAGTAACATATTACCATATCATGTTGAGCTTCTATTAGGCTATGGTTAATAAATCAATAAAAACAACACAAATTATATTAAGCTACCAAATAACAGATCCAGTGAAATACAGATTATGTGCAAAACATTAAGAATTGCACTGAAGATGTTTTGCTTCACTTTTTAAAAAATGAAAATTATTTATTCTACAACCACTAGATGGAGATGTTGAGCTGCAGAAAAAAAATACCAAATTCTGCTGGGACAATAGTTAACTTAATTTGTTCATACTTTTTTTTTGGCTTAGACATTGGATGTTAGGATAATTATTTCCTCTTGTTTTGGATGCTGTGCAGGTGGACAGATTTTTACCCGTTTTGTCTTTTGTTTTTTAACTTTTGGCCAGTTGCTGTGATGTGATGGCCAGTTGTTGGCAACAAGGTATCGTATTAACAATTGGGAGCAGCTGATAAGCATCTCTTGCTTAAATAATAGGCAAACTACAATTCCAAATCCTAGAGGAGTTGAAAAGGAGACTTCATGGATTCAGAGCAGAACCACAGAGCAGAGAGAGGGAGGAAGTTCAAACCATCTGTTAAATCGATAATAAAGATTATATCACCGACTCCAACATTTCTCTGCCCGACTTTCTAACCACACGGTCAGATAAAGTGTAGTGGCAAAAGCAAAAATTAGCAGAGCTTGGTAACCGATGATGATGTCATCCAGAAAGTGTTACTGTGGAATATCATTTCTACGGCCTTGGATTTAAACTGGAAGCATGTTCTTATAGTCATGACACGCTCATACAGCAACTGTCTTCAGTCAGAGGCTTCATTATATTCACTGCAAAACTGACTGCTACTGGAGATCCTTCCTGCTCATCAGCATCACCAACCACAATCACACTTTGAAGATACTTGATTTAAGTTCAGATATTTAATTTCCCATTTGGAATAAAAAATTTTTAAAAAGCCATCCAAACT
Source organism: Phalloptychus januarius (assembly GCA_902982915.1). Lineage (NCBI taxonomy): Eukaryota > Metazoa > Chordata > Actinopteri > Cyprinodontiformes > Poeciliidae > Phalloptychus > Phalloptychus januarius. The sequence goes on along the minus strand of CADWAE010000201.1, from coordinate 134,347 downwards.
GCCTTGATTCTATGTAAAACATAATTTAGAACCAACCCAGTCAATAAATGGTTTCGGCTTCCTTATGGAGCAACAACTACCATTAAAACATTTGTCATAAGGGGTAATTAAATTCCTGTGGATGAATCTAGGTCCATTGTTCTTTGCAGAATTGCAAACATTTACAGCTTGTTTAAATTCACACATAGCAACTCTATCGGATTTAGGTCCAGACTTTGACTAGGCTACCACAAATGCCCCAGATCATTAAACTACTGCTGATGTTTGACTTTCACGGTATTCCTCTCCTCTTTCAGCCTGCTTCATGCTGCCAGATTTCATGTCTTTGTAGGTTAGGCAATAATCAGGCCAAGGTGTGGCTAGATAAATAACACTTGACTTAAAAGAGGTTATTCAAATCTCTGAGGTGCAGATGCAGTCTGGGTGTTTGCAGGGAAAGCAAACATGAAGCGCAGTGATGAGGTTTTTCACACAGGATGTGATTAGTTTGGATAAACGTTTTCCTTCATAAATAACTCGGCTCATCTCCATTTGATATTTTAAAAAAATTTTACCTTTGACATTTCAAGAAAATTGTTATTATCCAGTAACAATGAGAGAATAAAATGAAAACCAGCACAGTAAACGTTATTGTTTTCTTCTTGAAACTGTCAAAACTCGACAGTCTAGTAGTTTAAAGACAAACTGATAAAATAGGTCTGTAAACAAGCTTTACGTTGGTTTCCAAACGCTTGCTCAGTGGGTATAATCAGAACAGCCTTATCTTTTAATTTTATGTGGATTTTCCTAGTCTGATAATCAAGCAATGAATTAAGAAAAAGGTCAATGAAACAGCAGTCAGGACAGTAATAACACAGAAAGCAGGTGCCTCCATTTTTCAGCCTAAATTGGGGCCCGCTGTCAAGGTAACAGGTTGCTCTGCAGCCCTGCAGCAGAGGCTGACAGGAAGTAGAGGGGCTACTCACTAATCTGGCAGGAAGTTACATCCACACTTCCTCCCAGCAGATCTCCGAGAGGGCTGTTTTCTGTAATCTCCTGCTTGACAGAGGAGAAGAAAAAAGAAAAGAAAGAAACAGATTACAAAGTGGTTCATCTCTGTTGACATTTTATTCCACATTATGCAGGGATCCAATGAGAGAGATGAATGATGATCAGCAGAATAAACAACAAGGTGATGATCCTCACAGTTCTGTCTGGCTCTGCTGCCGCTTGACTGATCTCCTCCACGTAGTTTGCAGGGAACCACATCTGCTTCTTCCCTCCACTGTCACCTTTCCACCTGCGCCAAACACGAAAAGTTAAATTGCATTTCTAACCAGCGCCACTCTATTATAATTCACGCTCTGCTCTGCTCCTGTTCTCTTCCTAGAAAAATGCAATCTCTGCAAATGGAAGAACAATTTCCTGCACTTCTCACTCACCATCCCCCTTCCTGTTTGTCTACGTTGGTGATGATGGCGTTCTTAGAGAAGGAGAGCTCGTCATCTCTCTGAGCTTTATACTCATACATGGCTTTGACCGTACACTGGAACGATGACAGAGAGTTATTAGACGGATAAACACCATCGGCGAGGGAGCGCAAGTGTTCAGAGATGCTGGAAAATCACCTTCAAAGTTGGCATTTGATTGGCCTCCACGTAAAAGCCTGGATTCCTGCCCTCATACAGCGACCCATAGTCTGGCTCCTGTTGGTCAACATGCAGTGTTTACAGACTGTGGAGCGTTCCGACTGGTGGAGTTAATTTGTTTTTAATTAATGTCCAGTAAACATGCAGTGGATAGCACTCACAGCAGTGCCTATCTTCTCCAGTGTGTCGTCGTTGATGGGATAGCGTAGCTTCATTTTCCGATACAGAGGTTCCTTTTCATGATAACTGATGAGATCGATGAGGCTGTCGAACTCTGAGGTGCCCAGCAACACAACCTGACCTTCCTGCAGCACTCGGCAGTGCTTGATCTTACCTTCGGCCCTGAAACCAAACGAAAATCCACGCATAATGAGAACATGTGGTATAAAGTTTATGAGCATGCAATGCCTAACAGAGGTTTGACATCTTGCAGCCAGATTTAAATGGATTTTTGGGTTAGTTGGACAAACACAATGATAGAAAATTTGTCTTTTAATTTCATAATTTTTTTTAGAAATAAAAAATTGTAGTTTACTCTTGAATCCAGTTACTATTACTAATTGCTTTGTAAAATCCGCTATTTCTGCATTATGTGCAGTTTTTAAACCCAAGGATTTCTGTCAGATTAAATCAAAATATATTAATATCAAAATATAAGATATTACTGTAAGATCTTACAATATCTTAGTGTATGCTCAAAACACCTTCTTTTACATGCTCTCTGTATCCTGTGGTATTCCTACCAAGATTAACCCCAAAGGTGGATATTAGCCGACTGCTGTAGAAAATTAGCTGCACAGAAATATATTCGGGGAATTGGAGTAAAGAGAGCTGAACGCAAACAGACTGCTCACTTTAGGTTAACAATATGTCATTTTCCCTCCACTTCATTAATAGTAGATTGTGTTTGTCTATCTAATCCCAATAAAAACACTGCAGTTTAAGGGTGACAAAACAAAACAGAAAGGCTCCATGGGCATCAATACTGGAGTACTGCACTAAGAGCTAATGGCTATCTGAGGTTTAATGAATTAAAATAAAAGCTCTATAGATTAAAAAGGATAATAAGAGTAGGCATCAGTCAACAGGGCATCAGGATGGAGTTACCTGAATGAAATGGCAAAAGAGTTGGGCTCTGTCCTTTTCCTGACTAGGAAGGCCCCATCACGAGGAACTCTCATCAGCATGTTCTCTGCCTGGCTCCTGGAAAGGTTGGCATGGTACCATCTGCAACAAACAACCCAAAATACAACATGAATAACTTCATCCTGATTCATCAGGGAACTTAGATTCCCTGATGAATCTAAGTTATCGATTCATCAGGGAAAACAAAGCCAGGTTCATTCTGAGTCTAAATAAGAACAGAAGTAAATACATCCGTGAACAACATCATCAAACATTCTCTAGGAATTTAAACGATTCCTGCAAACTCACTCCTTGCTCTCGTGAGCGTTGGTCTGAGGCACTGGCTCGGTCAGCTTCATCTCAAACTCATTGCAGCGTAGCGCCACTTGCTGGTAGTGGTTGATCAGAGCGTAGAGCGTGTCGAACACCAGGTTATCCGTCAGGTAGTATTTGGGGAAGCCAGCTTCCTGGCGAGAGTGGATCCGGCAGTGCTGCACGCGCCCCAACCGCCTGGCATACCGCAGAGGAGGACAGGAGAGGAAGTCAGAATAACCGTGTGCAGCTTCGTATTTTCACCGTTCATGCATTGGCAGAAAGTTACCTAGATTAATCTCAATATGGTGAAACGTTTTCCGTGACACTGGACATTGTAAAATGACGCTGAGCCTGATTGACCTCCAACACAAAACTAAAGAAAATCTCACATGATGCGCATTGTTGCTAACACACATTTATTTGACAAGTTTATTGTAAAAATTTGGTGCATAATTTGTTAAAAATGAAAAGCAATGCATGTCCGAGCAGCATGCAGAGCCATGCTTATCTGTAAATTTATTGAAGCGCTTCTGTATGACCTTATCAGCCTCTCATATCTCTGGGGAGAAAAGGTGGCTGCTATTTTAGATGTTGCTTCCTTTCATCGTTTTAGACGTTTATTTCTTGAATGGCCTCCACCAATATATACCACAGGTGTTATAAATACTGAGTTATGTTTGTTTCTGACCAAAGAGTCTTCGAGCATCATGAAGCAAACATGTTTTCACTGCTTCTATTCAAAAGTAATCACAAGAAGAGACCTTGTAGATCAACAAGGCCTGACAAATTCTCTTTTAGAATTTGTCAGATTTGCTTGTTACTTCCTAATAAACACATCGATCTCAGTTTATTCTCTCATTAGTTGTTTCTTTTTTCTAGTCTTATAGGAAAGTCTCAAAGCAGTATTTACCAGAACGACAGAGTGTAGTCTCCTACAAAGGTTTCGCTCTCCCGGACCAGGAAGGAGCCGTCAGGAGCTCCGGTCTCTTGGCAGTAATCTGACAGGAGCCTCTCAGCGATCTGCCGTCCGTCCCGCCCAGCACCAAGCTTTCCATGAAACCATTTCTCTGCCACATGCTGGTCCGAAGTATTGTCCACCTTAGAAGAAACAAAGACATCAGTCAAACTGCGGCTACAGTGCATTCTGCATACTCTGCATCAGATTTAATACCGTTCCTTACTGGCCACCTTTATCTTCTAGACTAGCGGACGTGGTTCTGCAAGTTTCACCAACTTCAATTAAATGCTTTTTAAGACCATCATTATTTCAAATTAAGACCAAATATACACTTAGAAATATCTAAGCTGATTGTACGCCTAATTATTAGTCTACTTAAATTAGCATAAAAAAGTTAAAACTAGCTCAAATGTTTTGCAATTAAGTCCTTCCTAATGCGCTATTTGCTTTGAATCTTGTAGTTTTGTATCAAGCAGAATTACAAAACTCATATGTAATAGTGGATTTGAACAAGAAAAAGTTAAAGACCAGAGAACGGATAAACATAGAAATTTTAAATGTAAATGGGCCCAATTTTTGAATTTCTAACATTGGAGTGATTACATTTAAGGCATTTTAGCACACAGCAGAAATCCTGCATTCAGCATTAAAATAACCTCCACAGAATTGGTCAGCTCAGAAGTACTTGCATAGCAAAAAAATATATAATTTTTACAACTAAAATTATCAAAAATATTGTGATTTTTTTTATTTTTACCAAGGCAACAATAGACTAAGCAGGAGCTATTATTATGAAACAAATACAGTAATTCAATTTTTGTTTCTAGGAACGGGATCATAGATACAAAAAAATTTTTTCCCACGTTTTCCTTGTTTAATGAAGAGCAACCAGTTTGCTTATTATTTTGGGTTCAAGAAAACTGAAGAAAACTGAAAAAATATTGTCTCTTCTCAGCAGTAAAAACAGGATCTAGGCCAGTCTTTACTTTGGAACTTTCTGTGTGTAGTTGTTTTAATACAGCAACTAAAATCAGATTTGGGGGCAACAAGCTGCACTTTACTCTATAAGTCAATGAGGAAATGTGAACTTATTTACTATGAAAACAGTAAGAAATCAGAAAGCCAGACAAAGATACTCATTTTGAGTTGCATCTAATATTTTTGTAAGTAGATTTTAAAGTAAAAGTTGTAGTTTTGTCCAGATTTATTTAATTTATCTTGAATTGAATTGTGGTCAAGGGACACAAATAGTTCCTGGGCCCCACTTTGAACAGCCTTGTACTAACCTCTTTAAGCTCCTCTTCCTCATCATTACCCACGTTATTGGTGGTCTCCTCTGAATAGTAGATCTTATTGTGAGTCAAGACAAAGAAATGAGGGTTCCACTCCTGTAAAAATAAGATAACACTTTCAAAACCAACAGATATGAAAAACTACAGCACTTTATTACAGCCACAACATTTAGAAGCACTGGAAGACTTGGGGATATGAGCTGCATCTTTCCAGCCACCAATCTGTCTCTGAACGGCCTCTCATGTGGCGTCGGCTCTGCAGTTTCCAGGCAGTGAGAATGCTTACATGGTTAATGGGATCTTCCAGGTAAAGGATGCCGTTTTTGATGGAGTTGCTGATATCATTCTCAGAATAAGGTGTGGCTGTCGGCACCTCCTCGTAGGCGCTGCCCTCTGCCAGCTTCTTATGCTGCGGCAGAAAGAAAGACAAGGACAGTCAGGAGCAGCAACATTTCAACCTGCGTAGAAATGTTATTCCTGTTAAAGGACAAATATATGTTAGAGCAACATAATATCTGAACATAGAAAAGATTCAACATAAATAAATGGTCAGATAAGTAACAAGCTAACTCACTGAGCCACAGCACTCAAACAACCAGGATGTGAGAACCTTATTATATGGACATTAGTGCAATACCTGGATCCACCCTGTCTGATAAACTATGATTACAAATAGAATAAGGTTTATTTTCTTCACTAAAAAAAATAACTTTTCTTGTTACATGTTAGATTTATTTGGAGGGAATGAGCATGTTTGCTAAAAAAAGATCCTCTTCCACCGTCCCAACCTGAGGGAGAGAGGACGACGCAAAGATCCAGAATTTTTGCGAAAAGATAAAAAAAAACAACTAATGTTAAAAACTCTTAATTGATTTCTTAAGGCCTGACCTTAATGAGAATCTTCTTCTTGAGCTGGTTGGGTGAAGGCAGGCCATCGGCAGCCATATCTACTGCTTTGGTCAGCAACATGTCTCCAAACACTTTCTTGAACTGGGTGGCCATATTCCTCTGCTGAACGATGCTACAGTGATCCTCAATGGACAGGATGATGGGATACCTGAGGGAGATGGACAGATTAAACTGAGAAAGGTTGAATATTTCTGTCTGCAGTAAAACATCTGTTACTGCAGACAGACATACTGACAAAGGATGACACATCTACATTCTTTCCACTGTGCAATCTTCTCATCTCAGTCCTTTCTTAGTCCTCTGTTATCTTATCGAGAACAAAAGTCATAAAGGAGAAACACAAGCTGGTGCAGACAGGAGGACTCACTCGGATGTGACAAATGCGTGGTCTTTGATGGTGTTCAGAACATCGTTGAACTTGATTTTCGTCGTGAGGGTGTGTCCATGATAAATAACCGGCATTGAATCAGGACCATCCCAGCAATCCACTGAAAGCAAACATGCGACTTTATTATAACACGCAGCAAGGAAAACATGACGTATGTGTATCCGCCCAATGAACTGTCATGGTTCAGCTAAAAAGTTGAAAGTAATCTGAAAGTTATGATGACAGAGCAGGTCCTGTGTGCTTACGTACATTCGATGCAGCGACATCCCATTCTCAGACAGCGAGCGTACGCCTCCAAGGACGACTCGCTGGCAAACTGGTCTCCCGTCAGGTAGCTAAATATAACCACACAAGAATAAATCATGAACACAAAGCCAGTTCATACATTAACAGTCAACCAGAAAGAACAGACACACAGTGTTTTGTTTATGTATTAAACAGACAAAAAAAAGGCAAGGCAAAATTACAAGACCTGTTTCTCTTTTGTCAATAGAAGTTCTTGTTTCATATCCATTCAAACAGACTCAAAGGAACATGGGAAATTTTCGCTTCACCCCTCAGAAAGTATTGTTTCACTTCCAGGACAAAAGGTTATCATCAGAAGTGCCTTTCTCACACTTTTCAATGCCTGGAAAAATACTTCTTCTTACTGAATACCAGCATGAATATTATTCTGGGGCATAATGAGGAAACAATAAGCTTTTATCTGATATAAGAAGTCAGTGTAAAAGGCTTGTTTGGGGAAGAGGATGCCAGGCTTCAGCATTCCCAGGACCCGACTACAATTGACAGAAGAAAACGTTCTTCATCGGGCAGCAGCTTTTCTTACGTGTTGTGCGAAGAGGAGATCCAGTAGTGGGACAAGGGGTTGTTCATGTTTTCAGCACACACCATGTCCAGGGACGAATCCCAGATGGTGTTCTCTTTGGAGAAGAGGTACGTGAGGAACTGCAAAGAGGATACAAGAGCAAAGATTTGTGAATGAAACTATTTCAGAAATCCTGGCTTGGTTTATCTACAGTTAGCCCAGTTCAAAAAGTGACAATTCTGTAGTGAACACGGAGATAAATCTTAAACTGGTTACTGCTTGCAGATGAAGAAAACTCAAAATTACACTACAAAACCACTAACAGATTATATTCAATTCTTAAATGTCAGGTCACTGAAGAGTATGTGCATGCACATTACAGTAGATGGTGTAATGCTTAGTCAGGCCTGCTTCTGCATAAATTACTGCATTAACGCAGATGTTAGAGAAGCTCAGGACGCTTAAATAGCCACCATTAGCCATTGCCTTGTTGGGTGTGATGTCTCTCCTTTTCATTTTGATAAGAACGTCAGACAATAGGTGAACTTAAGATCAGGCAGGGTTTTTTTGTCTGTGAACAACATAGTGATTTGCCAGAATGAGAAAGTATCAAGTTCCAACAGAAAATTAAACTTGCATCTCCATAAAGCTCGTCAGGAGAGACATAATGTGGTCTAAAATGTCCTGATAGATGGCACTGACGGCCCACTTCATAAAACACAGCGGAGCAACATCAACAGATGACGTGCCCCCAAAATCACCACCAGCTGTGTAAATGTCACACTGGACTTCATGAACCAGACTGTAAGCTGCAGTCCACTCCCTTTATAAAAGCTTTTACTTTAGTCCTCTCCAGGATGCAGTTATTCCTTCTGCTTTGACATCTTTTCCACCACATTTATTTTCATCTGCCCAACTTCCTAATAATAAACTTGCAGTCAGAACTAAAACACATATAAAGCAATCAGAGACAGAGGGAAAGATGAGAATGTTTTGCAGTGACTTAAACGAACAAACAAAAAAATGCTAACAACACTAAAGTTAATCTTGTTCATTATGTCCAAGGTGCTTTTAGAATAATTACAGATTGTTTGAAATTTTACTTTTTTCAAATTTTAGTCAATATGTGAAAACACAAGAAGTTGTTGGATTTTGTTTCTGGCCTAAAGGAAAGACGGTGAAGTGGGATGGGACTGAAGCTTCAGTTGAGGCCCGCATCCCTGGTAATCTCTGGCTTAACATCTAGAATCCTTTGTGTGGTCCACCCTGGAACAGGATCACCTCCTGGGTCGGTGGGTTGCTTTAAGACCTTTGAATGTCTGTGGCTCCAATTATCTACTCTTAGTGACGATGTCATTTGTCACTGTGATTTCTCTGTTACATTTTTTTTCTCTCTTTCTGAAGGTGTAGCAGCAGACTTCTAGGGTGGTTTCTTGTTTTCGCCAGTCTTGTCTCATTTCCTCTTAAGCTTTTTAACGCACCCGTCTCCCTCTTTTTCTTTTATTTGCGGTCTCTGTGTCTGCTACATTTGAAGTGTTTTATAAATATGTCAAATGTAGAATTCTATTGAAAGCGACAACGCTCCACTGACAACTATCCTTAGAACCACATTGTTCGATGGGACACACTAAAAATAATTTAAAAGAGAAAACAGTGTGATTATACTACTAATTTAGCACCGGTACAGTTTCAGATGGGGTCCTGGTTGAAAACTGCAGTACTGGTGAAAATCAAACCTGGAATCAATTATTCTACAGGCTGCAAATGCTTTAAAAAATATTCAGTCGGTAGGTAGTGCAGGTTCAACTGTTCCTGTACAGGAGGAAGTTTCTTGAGTCATACCCAAGTTGAGGCCTTTCTGTGTGGAATGTGCGGTGTCAGTGCTACTTTGTTTCTGCTGTGGTTTTTAGATGATTTACCCTGACATTCAGTGACATGTGAGATATAATGCAGCATCTTGCAAACTGCTAACAAAGTTAAATTACTTTAATAAACTGAAATGAGCTTCTGGTCCAGCTGAAGACTATTCCTGCTTGTTGGGTGAAGGCATTGTCTAACTTTTGCCAGCATCTTCAGCAGACTGCTTTTCACCAGCTTCCTTTCCTTTTAAGTCATTAAATTATTGGTGACCACAAAAGCATCCCTCGCATTCTGCAGAACTGTCATGCAGCCTTTTGGTAAATAACCTTTTCTGACTGTGTAGGAGATTGTATTTTAGGCCAAGATTATCGGTATCCATATCACTGTCTGAATAATTTCCCACCCACAGCTGTAGCACAGAGAGGGGGCATTGGAAAATTTTACTTCTGAAAACATCTGAAATGTTTCCATTAATGAGTGAAACCCTTAGAACAGAAGAGGGTAATTTATTTACCTCCTCTGGATGGAAATACGGAGCCTCCACTTCCCTTAAGGGCTCTTTCAGGTAGCTGAACATAAACTCCCGAACCTTGTTGTTGTCCGAGGCCCACTGTTCCTTAAATGCCCAAAAGATAAATAAAAAATACAGTCAGATTAGAGAGCACAAACCAAAACAAATTCAGTGACATGTTAAGTAGCTGAGGAATTACCTTCTGGCATTCTGTGAGGAAGCTCTGGAAATCCTCCAGGGTGATCCTTTCGTCATCTATGTTACACATGAACCTGTTTGAGAAGGAAGCAGGAAATTAACTGACATCCAAAAAAAGATTCACTGTTCACATCAGAGTGTTGTTTTTCGGACCTACCTTTGCATAAAAGGGATCTCCACCTGAAAAGAGGTAAAAAAAGAAAAAGAAAAATTAAATTTTTTAGTTAATTTCCACCACAGTGCTGTAGTAATGCTGTGTGCAGTTCTGCTTATGTAGACAGACACAGACTTCCAGCAGGTTGGGTGAGGCCACTGGGGTCATCCATTTAATGCGACCAGTCTGTCTGCTTGCTCATCTGTGTGTCCTAATGGCCTCCACTAGAGGGGTTTGGTGGGTTTCAGCCGGTGCATATTGATCTTGCAGCCATTTGAGAACACACAGATGGGGGATGAAGTGGGCCTCAGCAGGGGATAGCAGGAGGGGAAGAGTGATGGGAGCACATAAAATGTATGCACTTACATTTTTCTGCGCATCGAACATGAGGTTACGATAAAGCTGGGCGAACTGGCTGAAGGTCACGTCTCCATTCCTGGTTTCAGTGTCCTTACAAAGCAAGAGGAGAAGGATGAGTGTGTAAGGAAGAACCGTCACAATAAAAATCATAAATCTTATGGTGGAACAGGAAGTGGGCAGAGAGAGAGAATGAAAAGGTGGTCTGTGATAAGACGGAGAGAGGTTACCGGAAGTTTGTCTTTGATGAACCTCATGTTTGGCACCTTGTAGTTGACCTGGCTCAGCATGTTCTTCAGATCCTTATAGGATATCCTACGTACACACACACAAAGGCACGTTTTATGAAAACAAAAATGATTAAACACTAAAATGCATGAGCACGAAAAATCCATCCAAGCCTGGATGCCGTCCTATCAGATTTATTTTTCTACTGCTTCGCTTCTGCTACAGACGGCGATGTTGGCAGGCGATGAGAATAGCCTTAAAAAATAACAAAGACAGGGATGTTACAGACAAACATCTCTGCACATCTCCTTCGTGCTCTGCAGTCTGTTTCCTGCTGCAGGAAGAGGGGCTAGTGTTTGGCTCTTAGGTCAGTTCCTTCACTACACCTCAACTGAGCACTGACAAAAACAACCAGCATCCAGATAGAACCAGTTCACTTTACTCTTGATTACCAAACAGCAACTTGATGAAGGAGAGTTGCATGCTGCTGATCTAAAAAAGGCATTTCACAAAGCAAACTAAAGGAAAATATCTTGTTCTCGATAACAGTTGCGACCCAACTGTTTGTTTTTTGCCAAAACCATAAAGTTAAAAGTGCCAAGCGATTTAAAAATAAGAATTTTTTAACTAATTATGATGAACCTGTTTGCAATCAGTCTTAAAAACTAAAAACCAATTTCAAAAACTTAAATTAAAAAAGTGAAGCTCATATTACAGAGTACAAATTGGTTTACAGAGATAAACATTTTAAGGTTTTATTTCTTATATTTTTGATAATTGTGGCTTATAGATGGATTACAGAACATTGTGTAAAAGTTGCCCATTGAGTGACTCTAATCAGCTAATCAACCACAAGCATCTGCAAAGGTTTTCTGAGCCTGTCTCAGTCTGGGTCAGTAGGACAGTCATGGGGAAGACTGCTGACTGGACAGAAAAAATACTGGACTGTTGCTCAGAGGCCAAAAGTCCTCATTTCGAAAGAAAGCAAGCTTTTCGTTTTCAAATCAACGTTAGCGTCCTTTTGAAAAAAGTGCAACTGACAATTTTTGAGAAATACCTACAGTAGGTAATGTGTTGTCATACAGCGTAAAACCTTTGCAAAAAGAGTATAGTACATTTTCTTTGATGGGATGTTAATATTTGTGAAAACATTAAAAAAGCATCTAGTTTTCAATTTAATGGCAACAAAAAGAGATATAAATAAATATAATTTGTACGCTTAGTATAATTCTGTTATGGAACTCCAAAGCAATAATTCCATTAAAAACTGCTAAAACATGCATTTATTATTATATGTTTATTTGAAAACACTTGAGTCTTTTTTAGAAAAAGTATTTGAGAGTCAATTTGGAGTGAGCCACAGAGAATCTAGGTGCTGCTGTCAAGAGGAAGATAAGGGACACCAGAACTTCTGCTCCCATGCCTCTGCATGAATGCAGTAATTTGTGCAAAAGGAGGCCCTTCTGAGTACTTTGTGATCTGTTAGCCGTAAACATCAAAATCACAAGTAACGCAGGCTTGAAATATTCCATTTTATGTGCATGTAGAGCATAGATGGAGTATATGAATACAAAAATATTTAGTTGTGCTGTCTAGAACTTACCTGTCCTCTCTGTTGCGATCAGCAGCATAGAACTGCTTGCGTAACCACCTGGAAGATGAGAATGAATGGACTTAACATTTTTAATAAAAAAACAAATTTGGATGATAATGACATGTTTGCTTTAGTGTACCTTTCTATTTGTAATGGTGTTGATGATTTCAATGTATCGTCCCTGAGCCACTTTAACCCCTTTACCCACATGGACATCTCCTCATCAGATGTTGCTGAGGAAAGTAGTTAGTAAGACACAAGAGTCATAGGTATGAAAAGCAGTCATAGTTTAAAGAAAATGTCCCTTTTTCCACTGACTGAGATTTGCTACAATGACAGATGAAGAATGTTTGTGTACATACCTGCCAAGCTGAGGGATTTAAGGCGAAACTCCGTGCCATAGAGAATAACGAAGCAGAAGTTGTCAAGCCGTACTGCCGAGTCCTCGACATAGCGCTCAAAGTCCCGGGACTTCTGACCGGGACGGATCTCTTTGATCTCTCGAATGTCAACTGTAGGACCAGACACACAGAAAACAGTGAGCAAAACAAAAAAGCCGCCATTTCTTTTCAAGACCATTTCCAAAGATGATGGGAAACTTGCCATGGGGCCATTCACTGGAATCCAGATACACCCAAGCTTTTAAAAACTGATAAAAACACTTTTTGCCTTAATTACATGCACTTAGTACTCTACTCACTGCTTGGGCTATTAAGTAAACATCCCCTGAACTGTGCATTCCTTCATCACATGCCCACATAATTTCTGCCACTGAATCTGAAACTTTGAAGCCCAGAACACAAGACTAAGGAACAAACAGATGAATCTGTGAACTACAGGAAGTCAGTTTTGATGACATTATAGGGTAAATATATTTTATATATGGTATTGTTTGAGAATATTGCATGAATGCATATGAATTAAAAGAAAAATGTTATGTTTATTTTCTTGCAGGGAATATTGCAGTGTCGCCTCTGCTAATCTGATGTAATGTGCTGCCAGTCAGCTGCCTGCAGGAACATCATTACACTTTGACTTTCTCAAAAAAAAAAAACTATATTCAATATTTGGAAATATTTTCAAATAGGAAAAACACAGTCAGTCAGGGTGTGGAAAGTAAAAGGGTGAGTCCCGTCCACTAGTGTTTAGCAGCCGACCGCATGGTAGCTGCTGAAGCAGACAGCCCAACTAGTTGATCAGCTAATAGCTTTTTATGCCTGAGGTGACCCTGAAAGAGCAAAATGTCAACAACTAGCGATGCACTAATATAAAACAATGCAGCCAATATCAGTATCCAACATTAATATTGCTGGTGTGGCCAATATTTAGCAATGTCTTTTATATGACAGGTACATTTCACAAGAGTCAAAAAACAACCACACAGCTGCCATTGCTTCTCTGCTTCAGTTAAAAATCCCACAGTCCTGCACTGCATCACTGTCACAATGAGCAAACAAATACCACACAGTGACCTCACTTCCTTCTCCCTCCCAAAACAGAAACAAGTTGGAAATAAGCACTAGATTTTGATTTCAGCACGGTTTTAGTTATGGGACCAACATAGATATAAAAACCAAACAAGGTAAAAAAAAAAAAAACATTAAGGTAAAAAAAAAACATTTTTTATAGTTAAGTCGTATTGTTAATTTATTATTGGTAGTTTTTGTTTTAAATAAAGTAATTTGGATTATTTTTATTGGAGTTTTAGTGTAAATCTTGAGAGTTAAAAATAACATTTTTACTCCAGGTTATTATAGTCAGAAACTCATACTGACGTTTGCTTAACAGGGACAAAGAAAGAAAAAAAAAACATTAGTAAAGCTTAATAAGAAACAACCTTTTCCATTCTGGGACCATTCCATTCTGTCATTCAAGTGACAACATTTTCTAAGACGTAATTCTGTGATAATGTTAAATACCTACTGAAATAGCTTCAAGCTTCCTGAGAAATGCATTTTTCTTTTTTTCCATTTAAATCTTATATATATAAATATTAAAAATAGCAGTTGAGCTAACAGAAAAACATGTTTTATGCGCTCCTAATGACATGAAGCAGAGGCTGAGTACATCAGCCAAACCACAAATGATTCACTTTGCGTGTCATACAGTACAAAGATAACGATCAACACGAATGAGACAGCTTCCAACCAATAAATTCACTTAAAATTGTATATGGCATCATAGACACTTCTATATACAATTCGTATTCTAACAGGAAACTGAGCCAACTATGGTGCAAAGAGATGCAGCAAATTGATTCTATCATCTCTTAGGTGTGTCTTGGGGTGATTATCAAGTAGTCTGGAACTTTCCAAGAGTAAAGGCTTGAAGAAACTCTTTGGGTCGCTGTCGGTACTACTTTAGTAGCTTTTGAAAACCCAAAACTCTCCTGCTAAAAACACACATTTCTTTCAGCTCCTGCTCCTCTTCCTGCCCCCGTATCACACATCCTGTGCTTTTGTCGCCTACACACCACATCTGTGCTTGTGCATAGGTGACAGTGTGCATGCTCTTTTGTCGTGTAGTTTAAAGTAGGTCTTCTCGTAGCTTGCCAGTCATACCTCACATCTCAGTTTACTTCACCCACTACAGCCAGCAGACATCCGCTGACTGCAGAGGAGCTGGAGTTACTGTTAGTCATTTTAAGTCAAAATATTTGGAGGCTTGTGTCAGGAAGTAAAGGAGATAGCCAGAGGTGTGACCTAACCAGGTTGAGAGAAGGTATTCCTGCAACACACACTCTTCAGTTCCTCCTCCCATCATGGTCAAATCCCAGTTCCACAACAAAGTCCTCTTCAGTGTTTCTTTGAACTAAAGATGCTCATGCTCAGTAACTAATATGGCTTCAGGTTTTTATTTAAATATTTAATCTTAAGACTACTGCCGTATTATTTGTATAAATGGATCTTTCAAGAAACATTATAGCTCACAATATGAGACTACACAATCCACATTAGTTAGTTTATTGGTTTAAGTTAAACTGAAGACTCCTCTTTTCTCAAGCAGCTGCCCACAACAACATAACTCAACCGTCTCCAGAACACTTAAACTGGATCGATTCAGCTACAGAGTTGAGATCGTTTTCCAAAGGGGAAAAAGACGAAATTGGCAACGTTTTTATTGGAGCTCATTCAGAAGCCGTTTCTGCTTGCGTGCTTATGTTCCACTAATTTGTTGATACAGATCTCATAAAAAACACTGAAATGAATGTGAAGAGTGTAAAAAAACCCCAAAAACAGTGCGTCACCTAGAAAAGAAACGAGAGGTCTGAGCTGAGTGCATGTGCCCTTCTTTTGCAGAAGAGCTGGAAAAAGCAGGTCACAGCGACAAAAAAACTTTCCACACATAAACGCAGGTAACTCACTGCATTTCTCCAAATCAGCTACACAGAACCTAATGAATGACTTGCAACTTAAAAAGAAAATAGGACATATTTTATGATTTTTTTTTTTTACTGAGCGCTCTTATGTTCATATCCGTGTTTAAAGTCTTGAAACAGTTCAGGGAATAACAAGAGGCAGAAACTTGTGACAGAATGGAACTGTAGCTCTGCTATTCTCAGCGAAGTAGAACAAGAGGTTTGTTTAAAAGGCAAATTTGAGCTAAATGCAGCAGAAAATCCTGATATATAAACTTTAGGGTTAACAATAAACAGCTGTTGCTATGGGGTCAGACTGTCAGATTACTGAAAATATAATCGTTGTGAGAAAATAAGGTGTGAGAGTAAACAGCTGCAACTGAAATAACACTACACATTCACCTGGCTTCACTGAAACCATTTTCTGGTCTGAGAGCAGATCGCGATGGTGCAATAGGACACGACACACAGATTCATCACATATTCCTGTTAGAATAAAGTGCAAAAGTACTCTGAACGCACTTCCATACGTACGCCATCACTCCGTATATTGTTGCACAGATCGCAGCACATGAGACATGATGCTGGAATTAATCATGATTAATTAATTATTGAAATAACTGCTAACTAATTTTGTAACTGATTAATCGTTAAGTAGAGCATACAGACTCAAAATAGACCAGAGCAGCAATTATGCCAAAACTGTTGAAAAAAAAATCTCAAAATTTTGCATTAAAGATACAAAAACCATTTGTCTGTAAATGTGTTCAACTCAGATTTTCTCAAGTGGTGTAGTTTCAGTTCAAACTGATTCAAATACTGTAAGAAATCATCTCATATTAAGCACCTCTTGCTATCCAATTAATAATCGGTTAATCCAAAAAGTAATCGAGGGATTGTCTCAACACTGTTTATGATAAGTCGAGGAAAAAGGACCGAGCTTTTCACATGTTGATATTAGAAGTTGGTTTTTTTTTTTAGCTGCAGATGCATCCTTTGCTACAAATGATCAAGTGTATACTAAAGGAATGCTGCATTTCTGGCAATAAAATATTTATGGGAATTAATTATCTGAATACATTCATGTATTTCTAATATTGTATATGCCATTTAAAGTCTGACTAATTGTAAGAATACTTGATAGAATAATCGATTACTAAAATAACTGTTGGTAGAAGTCCTAAATAGAAATCCATGCAATGCCAACATTGCTGGCAAATATTGTGATAAATGTAATTTTTTAGCTTAACTCAAGTCCTCTCAGCCCTCTGTGTGACATTCAGGGCCTTGGACAATTCTGTGAAGTTCACATGAGAGTGAACTTCCTGAATATCATACTGAAAAATATGACAAATATTTATTCATTGGCATCATTAGTCAGTAGTTATTGCATTCCAAATAGTTTTTTTTGCAATATCGAGAGCATAATAATAAAACGCTAGCAGTAATAACTGCAACTTTTAAAATGATTAACTTTAGAAATGACACCTAGGAAGAAATCTACTCTTTTGAGCACTTTGCAAACAACAGATAATATAACAGCTGGTGAGCTCATGTCTGCACTCATTAGAGATGCACCTAAAATTGAGCTATTGATCAAAATTAGCCTAATCAGTCTTGATTAGTAATAGTTTAATAGTAATAAACTCAAGTCTTTATTTTTCCAATATGTGAATGCACAATGTTACTAAGAGAAGGCTTGACGTTAGCCATTTTTAGTTTCATAAAGAAAATAAAGTCAAAGAAACATGACCAGACATAAGAAGTTATTTAAAATGAAACTCTACTTGCTGCAGCATGCCAAGACATGTCAGTGGGTTATTCAGGCTGTGAGAAAGTGAGAGATAGCAACACTTGCACAAAATTGTTGTTGATAATGAAGACAGCCTTTATAGAAGTCTGAGGGAATACTTTTGGAGAAAGCTGTTTTAGTAATGCACACCCTGCTAACTGTGCTAATTGCAAAGATGCTATAATTTTAAAATTAAACTGTAATTATTTCACCTTTACAGCAAAACAATACTTGGCATTAAATGGCCTCTTAGGCACACTGATGTTGCTTCTGCTCCTTATTTAAATAGTCAACTACCATTCTGGAAGGTCAGAGAAACCTTGTGTGTTTATATATTCCAACTCTTAAAAATAGAAACTAGCCAGAATAGGCAATGATAAACTTCTCATCACAATTTCAAAAAGGCCCACAAAATAATTACTTTTGTAAGGAAAATATATCAAAATATCACACATATAATATTTTTTTGATGTATATATCAAAAAATATATATGAAACAGTGAAAAGGCTGTGACTGAAAATGAATCCACAGAATAATTTAACAAATTATTAGTTTCTATGGCTCACATGCGAGTCATAGAAACCTAACTTTGTTAGTCAAGCCCAATAAAGTGAAACTTTTCTACTATCGTTTTTTCCTTCATCATGTTCTGTAACTTACAGAGAAACAGTCTTTAATCATTATGTTTCACTTGAACTTAAGTGTTACAATACATAGTTGTCACTTTTCTGCAGTTGGCAGACTTGTAACCTCATTATTTGGGTACATGAAACATATCATCTGTGTTTGTGGTCGTTTGTGCTTTACGAATCCAATCAGCACTCGTATGTTGGAGCAATTTGTAATCATACTATGAATAGTCAGGACTACTATAAGACTCTTTTGAACATAGTCATGCAGCTCTGAACACACTGAGCTTCTACATCCAGAGATAAAGACCACTGCTGACACAGCGAAGACAGGGACGTCTGTCCCAGTGGTAAAAATATAAAGAAATTCAAGAAAAGTGCAGCTTTTACCATTAAAAGTCACTCTGCTAGGTGATCCATTGGTTTAACAGTAAGAGTAGATCCTTTTCCCTAACATATCATTAGGTCTGTCACGATTACTAAATATACTGGGTGATAAATTGTCCCAGAAATAAGATTTAATTTCTAAGAACAATTAAAATACCAATTAAACATAAAAAAAAAACTCTAAACAAAAAATAAAATGGAAATAAAAGCAAAACACAACCAAAACCATAAAGATAATGGATTATGAAGTGTCTGTGAAATGTTAATTATTAGGCTCAAACAAATCAACGGACAAAACTACCAGTTTTAAGCAGCACCATGTGATATTTACAAACTTTTGTGTGGAAGTTGTCACTGAGGGAAGAGGACTAAGTTAACCATGTTCGGAATCAGTGAAGAGCTTAAAAATTATATTAGGAAAACTACAAAAGGCATCAAAAGTTTCTTTAAAGGAAACCATTTTCTACTGAGGCATGTTGGCTGCTCCTTCAGGTTACTGGAGGTCAGATTTTAGATAACAACAGGGAGCTGAAAGCATTACAGCAAGTTTTCAGTTCAAATATATTTGACCGCCTGTAGACGTAAGACATTTCTGTTGACATTGTTCAGTCAGATGCATGCCTTAACATGAATGAAAGCAAATATGTAAGTTTAATATTATATTACACAATAACATGTCAGGGAAATGTTCAAGAATGCGCATTACAGTCTACTACAGAAGACTGAGCAACATTGTTGCTTTTAGCTTTAAAAATAAGGACAGTGCGACTTTCGCTTTACATCTCAGAAGCTAAAAGTGTCAGATGGTTTTGATGCAAGTTCATGTCACTTGTTATCAGGACAATGCTCAACCAGAATGTCTACATTTCATCTGTGAGAGATACAGTAGATCTGCTGAACATGATGTTGCAACAAATCTATTTTTGACTCAGACTTCACACAAGTACAAACTGAAGTGAGAAGTGAGACCCTCACCTCTTAAAAAGACTGAGATCCGACACTTCTTAATTTAAAATTCAGTACATATTTAACAACCCCCAATTTTTTGTCAATTAATCCTCATAACCACATCCTGCTTTACCAAGCCACATGTAAATCTTAAAGCAGCAAATCATGTGTAAACCACATGCTATTAGGTTTGAAAGATATGCTAGAAGAAAAAAAAAATAGAGGAAGGCTAATTCACATAATCTTTAAGCAGAAAATGTGAAAAATTGTCTTCAGCTTTTACAGCCGTCTCCTTCTACGATTGGTGTGCATCATTCCTTAACACCACTGATATGAGAAGCAGTAAATACTCCAGGCCAGACTGATCCTGATTGATGACATACTTCCAGCAAAATCCAAAGACTCTATTTCTGTACATTAATGAACAGCCTAAGCTAATTTCACCTCTCCCTGAGTATCGAATAACACCTATGAGCTCATAGCAAATGAAACCCTTCACTGTTAAAAAAGGCAACTAAGCTCCCCATCATTTCATTTTATTTCTTCTTCTTTTTTTTTTAGCACGCTCTCTCTCTCATTGCATCCGGAGCAAACCGCAGCTGTGCTCGAGCCGACAGACAGGAGACTTAACGACTCACCGAAGGCCTGCATGTCTTCAGCTTGACACCCATTACTGTAAAATTCTTATTAATGGAGCAGATAGGAGAATTTCCCAGGATTCTCGTCAATTAACCAGGATTTATTTTTATATAATGTATACGTTATAAATGTAATTTTGTCAAATACTCACATCTACACTTGGGGGAAAAAAAACAAAAAGTTGGAGTGGAGGTTGTGTGAAATCGTATTGAGCCAATAAAAGACAACATAATCAAGTAGTTAATTTCATAAAAAACTGTCTTCATTGTAAACACGATTTTGCTTGAAATACTTGTGCTTGAAAGCACAAATCTCTAAATCAAGGGATCCGAGTTAAAAAACAAACAAAACTATAAGCAAAGGGAAGTGATGGGAAACAGTCCAGCTCTCCAGAACCTTAACTGCATAAAATCAATCAGTTCTGCAGAAAAAAAAATCTGTGCACTGGCTGAGAAACATTTAAGACACCTGCTTCTTAGAAAAAAGGATCTAAATTAATAAATTTAAGTTAAAAAAAAAAGAATCAATATGCTCAAGCTGTACAATACATTGACTCATTTGGCGCTACAATAGAAATTTTTGCAACATCCCAACTAC
Source organism: Phalloptychus januarius (assembly GCA_902982915.1). Classification (NCBI taxonomy): domain Eukaryota; kingdom Metazoa; phylum Chordata; class Actinopteri; order Cyprinodontiformes; family Poeciliidae; genus Phalloptychus; species Phalloptychus januarius. Next base: position 113,671 of record CADWAE010000201.1, on the reverse strand, counting down.
AGAAGATTGGATGGAATACTTGATTGCATAACATGTTTCAATTCCCATTCATTTACACATAATATGGAAATGTGGAGCTCCAACTATTTGTGGTTCAGTATTTGCAATTCACCTATGAATGCACATAATTCCAAAATATGCATGGAAGATTAGCACATTTCTGGATTTTTTTGTAACGAATATCTTAAATATCTGAAAGAAAATGCAGCTTCGAAAGATGGAACCATAGGTCCAATGCTACTTGGCACACGGTTGGCTGGCACTTGCAAAGGAGCGGTAGTGCTAAGGAAGCATCCACTTGGTACTAAGGTGTAGAAAGCAGACTTTTCAAAATTAACTTGTTAATCATAACGCAAATTTCTTTTAGCACTGTAATTTTTTTTAACATCGGATTAGACATGGACTTCTTACTTGAAGGAGCTCAATTTTTTCACAGATTGTCTCATATTGTAATGCCCGTTACAGTAGTCAAACAAAAATGTAAACAAAAATGATCTACTGCCGCTTTAAACGTTATTTCCTTCTTTGTTTCAACTCTTTCTCAGTGGGGCTAATGCCCAGTTTCCTAAAAAGTCGTTTTCACTCCCTGTCCCACCGTCTTGTTCTACTCGGCGCTAATTGTGCGCTACGCTAAGAACAGCTGTGAGCGCTGCTCAGTGACAAGAGGATTAACCTCTGCAATTATGTTACTATTGCAGACAGAAAAAAAACACGCAGCAAGGCATCGTTTTACATTCCACTATTCATTACTGAAGCAACACTAAACATCTTGAAACAAATGAAAAACATAAAAAAAGGATAAATACGAAAGCAACAGAGATGAGGAAAGGATTTTACATCTTTACATCTGTCCTGCTTCAAAAATGACTTACTTTGAACAGCACTATTAAAAGTCTCTTTTAATAAGCTCCTACTAAAGAACCTTCTTCAGAAAAACACTAAGGAAGGTGTTTTCATTCCTCAGCAAGCTACTCACTCTCTCCTTCAATTTTGTCAGTGCTTTGCATCCAGTTTCCTAGAAGTCAGACCTCAAACAAATACATGTGAAAACCTCCCAAAAATAAGTCTTATCCAACAGCATTTTATAAAAGGAGTCCTGTATTTCACTCCCCGCTGTTACATTTCATTCATTGTATTTTATTTGCTTCCTTGTTATAATCCCACTTAAAATCTGCTGTCTTGGTTAATATTCCTACATGATGGAAAAACGTAGTTATCTGTGGCAGGATATGCATAAAGTAATTTCGGAATTTTTTAAAGGAATGTGTTACCTTTATGAATTTTCTTTTTGCAGAATATTCTGAATAGTGTTTGTCATGTTTGGAATTGATGAAATTGTAACATACATTTGCATAAAATAAGTATGTTTTTACAAAATTTTACAAACATAAAAAAATACTAAGTTAAAGTATATGGAAAAAAATCTATAAAAACCTGATTGATTTCTGATTAGACAGCAGTTAATAATGGACAACAGACAGTTAATTATGATTAAGTATTTTTAATCAATTGACAGCCCTAATATTAAAGTATATTTGGTGTTTTAACTATTAAAAATGGAGTTATAAGCATTTTTAGTAGAGTCTAAAGTATTCACAGGTGGTTGTGGTCCCTAAACCCTGCAAATACTTGGGATCCACTGTAAAAGGCACGTTCACTGCTTCATTATGATCACTTTGCAATATTTTATATTGTATCTAAAAGTTTACATTTTAGATATAAATGCTATAAAAAGTTGAGGAAACCTGAAATTAATTTGGAATAATACAGTGCCCAACATTTCGTAAATAGAAGACTCCTGAATTATTCATGTGTTTCCAAATAATTTTAATTAGTTACTTGGAAATATTTCTAGTTGTGAAAACCATGAGGCGGTGATGATGGGGTAAAAAAGGGAGAACCATCTTCCACTAGCTAGCAATCCCTGAGCACCATACCTATAAATCCCAACAATCACACTGTATGGCCACAGTGGGATTCCATCCTAACAAAAATGTGGATTCCTAAAATATGCACAAAAGTATAGAGAATCTCATCATCGCTTAAAAGAGGTCAAATTGGAAATCTGTCTTGAAAATACTTACACCTCTTTCTTAAAATGTAGCAGTTTCACACCCACTGAACCACCAGCCAGCACCCTAAATACGATGGTGAAGCCATTTGCAATGGTTGCATGTGTATGTGCAAAGGAACTTATTCTGAGGTTAATTTGCTCAAGTTGCTAGCTGCAGACCAAGTGATGTGATTCTAAAATTAATTTTTAAATTAGATCATTTCCAGAGCAGTGGGGATTTCAAAATATTCACGATGACCGAGAAATTCCTGAAAATGATGTCATGTGTTGTGTCATTGTTTTTGTTTTGTTTTCTGGGGGATGTGGTTGGTTGCTTAAAAAACGTGTTGGAGAAAAATAAAGAAAAGTAACTTTATAATGCTCTTTTCAAGAAAACTCCTACACATTTCATTGAGATAATGCCAAACCACATTAAGCTCGCACTACTAAAGCACAAGCTGCTGATAATGACTGCTGCGTGCAAAAACTGGAAGAAATGCTGGTCAGACCTGTCAACCCAGAAAATAGTCTGATGCATTAAGAAAACAAATTAGGAGGCTCCAGGAGCCACCCAGGAGTATTTTCAAATTAACACGGTCAATTTTCCATCCTACTTTCATGCACACAAACCAGTTCTGGCACAAATGGCATTCCATCCTAACATTGTTCAAAAGAAAAATCACTAACACCTCAGTGCGTGAGCGTGTCTCTGCAAGCTACTCACTCTCTCCTTCAATTTTGTCAGTGCTTCGCGTCCAGATAATAGTCCGCGTCTCCAGTTTTACTTGAAAAGTCCGTCTCTCCGGCCTCTGGGACTTCTTAGAGTAAAACAGAGTCATTACTGTGCCCAGCTCCAGGTCTCGGGACAGGTTGGTCATCTCCGGGTCTTCTCTCCACAGAACAGGTCCGTTGGACTTGAAGCCAGAGGTCCCAGCCATGTTCACTTCCCCCGTTTGTTATCCGTTTCCTCTCAGAACAATCTGCTCGGTCCAGGCCTAGACAGGGTTACCTACAGCAGGAGGAGGGGGGGGAACGCATGAAACAACAGTTCCCCAGAGTATTGAAATCCTGTATGTACATTAAACTAGGGCAAAGACTTGGAAGTTAAAACCTGGAAAAAATAATACTGGAACCAGGGCTGCACAATTTACTGGATCCTAATAAAAAATGCAGCTTCGATTTGTCCAACATCGTCATCGACTGTCTGGTCGGAATATTCAATTAGCTACAATATTTTAGCTGTTAAGCATTGGATGAACTTAACCTGTTTATGTCTACATCTGATTTAGATCCTTGAGACTAAAATGCTAAAGCAAGATTACTCTGATATTGTGTAGTATTGTTTTAATGTATCAGTTGAACTTCGGCTATCTTTTGTGCTCAGCTCTCTTACTCTACTGGTTGAACCCATCTCCTAAAAATAAACAAAAAAGAAGAAAAAGCTTTTTGTTTGCATTATGAGGTGCTAATTTCCAATGATAATGTAAAACAGACATGCCCAGGCTATTATATATCCATTTTCTCCCCATTCATTCATTCATTCTTGTTGATTACATTTCTTATTATTGTTATCATTTCAGCATCTAAAAATATAGAACATGATTAGCCTGACCAATATCCAGCAGAAAAAAAATTACTTACAATCTAAATTTCAGGATTTAATTGTATTGGGCTTCATTGGAAACAAAACCCAAGCTGAACAGTTTTTTGTTAAAGTCACAATAATCACTGTTGCTGCTGTTAATGGTGAACATATTATTTTCTATAGTGATGAATGTGATGTTTACGTTGAATAAAAAGATTGTAACATGTTTATAATTGTTCTAACTACTATAAAATCTGAGCATTCATGCAATGCCCTTTGCCGAGTCTTTTATTGAATTATCTAAAGAGCTTTCAATGCAAATCAACCATGAATGAATTTTTAATTGTCTTCAATTTTAAACCTACACATAATCTTGAGATCACGTAAATGTTCATTTAGTACACCTATTGAAAAAAAATCTTGTTTTTCAGCATGCAAGTCCTGTATTTAAAATCAGAAACTCTCAAATGTTGAGCATCCAAAGCCAAAAAAGACATCTTAAGATGAAGCAAGAAAAGTTCTGACCTCTATTTATATTAAATAGGCTTTTTAAAGAAAATCCTACCAGACGGTAAATTAATGTAATGTAAACATAATTTCTGCTTACTATTTTGACACATAGGCTAAAAAAAAAGAATAAAATTGGGATTTTTAGATCTTGATGAATTACACATTTTTACTTCTTGCACCTTTTTTCAGATTTCTGAGCACAAATACCTTCAATAAGGCATTACAGGGTATACATCTGTATCACATTGGAATATAGATTAGTAATGAAAAATATAGATTTATAAGGAAAACACATTTTAGTCATTTCTTATATGCTGCTGACTTTTTTTTACACATATAGACAAGAGAATAGTTCTTTAATTATCATTAGCAGTGCTGTAGAGAAATGACAGCTCATTATCTCCACAAAAACTGTTTTTCTAACATTAGACATTTAAAACTACTAACACTACATAACTTTTAAATAAGCATATTTTTTTCTATTTAATCCAAAGGCTGTCAGGTTTATTTTAATCTAGAATGATGTAAAAGAAACCAACAGGCCCGTGCCCTGCAGGAAAACAAAGCCCCCCTCTGAATACAGCAAGTTTAAGAAACGACAGTGTTAAAGCTGCAAAGGGGGACAGGCAGCGTTCTAACAAGGAGCTTTTCACTATTTTACCAACGTGGAAATGGGGCCGGTCGCTGCTAGCATTTTGCCTGGGCCGACAGGAGAATATGGCTGGATTTTTCCGTCAAAAACAGGTAGCAGCAGCTACCCTGCTTTTTTTCTCATCCTTCTTTAATACTCTTAACGCCCAGGGAGAAATTTACCAGTGGGGGTGGGGGGCAACACGTAGCAGGAGCTGGGAGCTCCGTAACTACCTACCGCAGCAATCTCGGCCCGACCGCACATCTCTAACGGCTGCTGCTCCTTTCTCCTATAGCCCGACTCCCCTCGTCCTTCTTTATCCTTCTCCTTTTTCACTCCGAGGTCCCGGGTTTTCCGTGAATTAAATCATCACCAGGCCTTCTGAAGGCACCACGAAGCCGACGACAACAGCTACAATCCCAACAGTTCCCCCCTCTCCCCTCCAGCCGTCCATAGAGAGAGGAAGGCAGTGGTGAGCCAAGACTACGTAAGTTTGTCTGTTCTCGGATCCAACCAGCCGAGGCCCTTCCCCCCTCTCAGTCCACCCGCAGCAGCATCATCCCAACCAGAGTCAAAAAGCAAGCTTCCGCTGTGGACTTTCAAAATAAAATATAAACGCGTCCGTTTGTTTTTTGACAAGCTGATGTTTCACGATGAATCCAATTAACAAAATTTATCAGATAGTAGCAATAAACTAATTGTCCAAGAACAATTTAAATAGGTAAATGAAACTGTAAAACTATCACAGGGATGAATATTCAAACCCTAAATTCTACTTTCAATGTGTGTTAAAATTAGCTGCTTTGGCACAAGTGTGCTGAGAGTACTTGCTCATGACTGATTGTATAGTTATTTTTTTAAAATTGTCAGTTTTAGTTGCTAATAGGCCATTACAAAACTTTAAAATTTCTCCCAGATTTAGCTGTATGGTTGGACTCAATGATGCTGAAAAAATTAAATCACGCACAAATCTTTTGAGACTATTTTACTCCATAGCTTATGATCAGTGTTGATTTTGTGTCAAACAAGTATTGGAATTTTTTTTCCAAAACTTAAAGTTAAGCATAATCCGGGTTGGTGTCAGCCTCTTTGTAATCTGCCTGACCAGATTTCATTATTTTTCTTAACTAACTTAAGTAAAACATCCAGCTTTTGTAATATCACTGCTGTCCTACATTTTCTCAAATTATTAATTGCCACTTGGTGTCTTGGTAGCTGTGATACTTTTTGTACATCTCCTCTGATTTAATAATCTGCCAGCAAGCTGTAGTTTTAACTGAAGGATTACAAATGGACAAATCCAACTAGGATAGTTTTTGTTCTTGGTTTCATTAACTGATAGCAGATGTGAATCCTAAAAGAATGACTTCTGAATGTTTAGCAAGGCATGTGTGGAAAAATACTACATGCTTTTTTTATTTTGACAATCTTGTTTTTTAAAAACAGTCTATCATAATTTGGGGTGTATAGACTTCTGATTCTGACAACCATTGTAAGCTTAGATTTTCCTTAAAAAACTATTGAGTTTGAAACGGACTACGAATGCAAACCTTTTATTTTGAAAGTATTAATCTTACTTCCGGAAGCCCTTTTAAAGTTTCACTGGAAACTTCAGGTAACTTTTTCTTAGCAAAAGCGCCTAATTCAGTCTCTTTCTCCTAAAACCTTTCGTTACGGTTACAGTAAGAACTCGTCACTGCTTATTGTTTTCATCCAGCTGTTGCACAGCATGCTATTGAAAACAAAAGACAGTAGAGATCAATTCATATGGAAGAAAGTGATATTAATATTGAGAATTATTTGCCTGAATCTATCTGATTAACTCTAAACAGCTTGTTTTTAATTTTACTGTGTAAAAGATTAGGATAGCAGACAAACAGAACAAGGTTGATGTTTTATTCTGAAAACTACAAAGCTCTAAACAACAAGCTTTCAAATCAGCATGGGATTGTGTGATAAATGATCAAATTACAAGAAATATTCATGACAAAAGTTATTCATTCACATTAGAAGATTTCTCAAAGACATGTCCTGCTCTATTATAGCATTACAAAAACAGCACACCTACAAGGATAGATGATGTGATCGTTTTTGGCAAAAATCAACACCCCTCTGTCAGAGGGAACAGCCTCTTTGAGCTCTGGCACACAAAAACATGATGCTTCAGGCATTTTAAGTAACCGAAATAACCGTTAGGCCTTGTTCACTGTAAGACTGAGGAAACACACTCACAAAAGATTTGCAATAGAGCAATAAGGGCTTTTTGTTGAGGATGCATACAACACACGCTTCAAAACAAAACAAAAGAATGACAATATGTACATCCCTGAAATAAACAGCATGGATAAAACTTGACATTCTGTGTGCTAATGTGTGTTAGCATAGTGCTAGAGTTTAGTTCCTCGCCGTCGCCGCTTTGTCCAGCTTAATTTACACAACAGCACCTAAACATTCGTCAAAACCATCATAATCTCTTATGTTAGTGAAAAACATAATAATTTATTATTCTATCAGAATTATTATTCTATAGATCTGATGGCTTAGCATCTCAGAACATTTAATCTGACAACTTAATACTTAACGTGATCATGGTTGCTTGAATACGGTCAAAGAGCTGCAGCTACATACACAATGTCATAATGTTTCTAAGGAGAGATGCCATATGGGGCAACATGGTGAAATCTTTCAAGAGTTGATTTTCACCTGTACACAACCGGTCAATATTTACAGCATGATTATTAAACCTGTCTGTGATCACAGCTTGGGTGCCGTCCTGGCTTCGTCCCACAGCCATTGCACAGTGGAATCGTTTGACATCGGCGACAAACCATCTGTACAATCAAAGGCTTGAGTAGAAATGTTCAAATAAAAATAATAAGTGCAGTTAAAATTCATAATCCTTTTCAGCCATGTCGATTGCCCAGGCAAACTTTTCTCTCTGGGTCTTGTTGTAGATCTTCTCAATTGGAATGCTCCACTTCTTGCACCTGGACAGAAGGGAAGATGAACCAATTAGGGACAAAAACATGAGCAGGAGTTTGTGCTACTAATTCTAACTCTTCTTCACTGAAGCAAGACTGGACGAAAGTTATTGTATTTCAATGGTTTTATAACAATTTCCGGGAATTTCTGGAGTTCTTTTTGCTGAATAAGAGATCTGATCTCTCTCTAAAGAACTTTCTAACTTTTCTGTCAGTTTAGATGCAGAGAAAATAACATTATCATGTTAATGGTGCCGATGAAGGAATGGGATAAACAACATTTCCGCAAATTAAATTCAAGAGTTTTAGATGTATTCTTATTTCTGAGGAATCAATGGTTGCCTTTAAAGGCCTCTCATGGCCTTTAGATGGTGTCTTCCACAGTTTAAAGCTTTTTAATTGTAAAAAAAAAAAGGGTTGCCAAAAGCTGAGTTGGACCCATATGCAGAAAGATGGCAGTGTCACATTGGAGTTGACTTATCGAAAAGAGGACAGCATGTACAGGTAATAAAAAGACAATAGAAATACATGAGAATGAAATTGGAGTTATAAGTGAGAGAAACTGGCAGGCTGATAAATGTGGGAGAGGTGGTTAGTGGAAACAGGACCAGGTGAGTCTAGTCAACTGCATAAATGGCACCTGTAAGGAAAATTTAATTATGGTAAATATGTATGAATTAATGCAAGAAAACTTAACTGATACAAAGCGAATAACCAGAACTAAAACAAAACACAAAAGAACGCCATGAAAACAGAGCTGAGTATCAACAACAGAACTCAACCAAACCATGGCACAAGTATCATTTCCACTTTGTATTGGTCTACCAGAAAAGAACTTTACGATGAAATAGTGCTTGCATATATACTTGAATTTTATTATTATTAAAACTATTTTCAAATTCCACAAATCCACAATACAGTAATTTAGCGGGATGAAGTGAAGTGGCAGGATCCTGGAGAAACACAGACTGCTCAACCAACTGACCTTTATCCCCTTATTGTCACTGTCCTACTCTGTAAACCATGTTTCCAGGCACCACCCCATTACAGGGACCCCCCATCCCTTACATTAAAGCAGGGAGCATTCCTTCCTCCATTGTGCCTGAGGACATGTTTCTCCATAAATAGCTGTGGAGCATCGTTGAGGGAGGGCAGGCCACTGTTCCCCTTTCTCTGAGGCATTCTCCACAGACAGTTCCTCATGGACTTTCCACATGGAGGAAGGAGAGCTGTTTGGGGACTCTCCCTAGCTTTCAGAAACAAACCCCATTGTTCCTGGCGCTCACACGCTTTTTCTTCCTCTTATTTTCATTCTGCAGCCACTTTTTAAGCTCAGCTGCTTCTTTTCCTACAATGCAAGGCCATTTCCTGCCTTTTTGTCACCGAGGTAGATGTGAGGCCCACACGGCACAGCCACACACAAACAAATGGCTGGCCTGTGTATCAGTCGGTTTTCTACCCTAACGTTTCAGCTTTTCACCCGTAGAATTCTCAGCGTTGGATGAAAGAAAGTGCGTAAATACCAGGCAACAGAGATGCGTGGATCCAGGTAGTTGAGCTTGGAGGTGCCCAGAGCAATCTGCTTGTTCTCCTCTCTGTCTGTGGCTTGTACCTGGAGTTTCATGAGCTGCTCCTCTATCCTCTGCACGGCTTTACGCTTCACCTCAACAGTCCTGAGAGTGAGAGAATGCAAAAACAAGGACGTTAAAATAAGCCAGAGATTTTGCTGAAGAAACACACATCATGTGCACATTCAGCTGTGGAGGTTAAAAGCATATTTCCTTTCTATCCCAAAATAAAGAGTGTTAGGGAAGCGATAGATTAAACACTTTGCTGACAGCTAACAGCTCTCAGGCGTTCTTACTTTCTACTCTTTTCATCATGTGAGGCCTTGTGATCGGCCTTGGCGGCCTTCAGCTGCTTCCTGGCTGCAGATAGCTGCTTTTGTTTCTCGTCAATCTGCATCACAAACACACGGTGGATGAGGAAATTAGTGATGCATCTTTTTTTGTTTTGTTTTTTTGCTTTCTGAAAGCTTTTACTACGGGATGGTTACCTTGGTCTGAAGATTCTGCATGGACTTCTCAAACGTTTTGGGCGGAGCTCTCTGGTGGTTACACAGAATGGCTACAGCTCTGTTAGCTCGGTTGTATGAGAGGATCTTAGCTGGGATGCTGTCCTCAGCTGTGAACCCAACAACAACAAAAATGGATAAAGGAAAACATTTCAAAGAAACACAGATGGTTGGAGTGAATAAAAGTAAAGCTGCTCACGGCAGGTAAGCTCCTTGAGCTGCTGCTGCAGGGTGATTGAGGCATTGTAGGTACGGAAAACTTTGGCTGTCAGTCCATCCATCAGCTCCTGTAAGTGCTTGTTGAGGATGGAAGTCTACAAGAAATGCAGAAAAAAGACGGACAGTGCGTAGGTGGAGAAAATTACCACAGTTGTAAATGTAGTCCGATCACATCCTGAAGGCAGATTTTGGTGCTTTTCTTACATTCAATCTGTCAAAGAGGTCATCCTCTGGCTGCTTGTTCTCCAGAAACAACTGAAGGTTTTTAAAGACCTGAAGAGATATAAACAGAGGATCAACGTGGATGAGAAAAACTGTACAAGTTGCAACCCTCATACTTTAACTGCATTCACTGCTGCACCATAACATTTTAATGAAAAGGGGAAAATGACATCTGAACATTAGACCACTGTACCAACTTTCAGGCACAGCAGCAGTATCACGTTGAGGATTTGTTTTGCACTATGGTGTTGTTGTTTGTTGTAATTTTGCAGCTCACCCGCTTCTCCACTGGGATCTTATTGTAGTAGCGGATGGAGTCTTTTCCCAAAAAGTCAAACTCCACCACATACTCCTGCTCGTCCAACTTGGGATACAGCTTGATGTGCTCCACCCTCAGTGAGCAGCAGCCGACCGTGTCTGCCGTCTCACCTTCCTCCTTCTCGTTCCCTGCCCTCAGAGCCAGCTTCGCAGGGGCAAACGCAATGTTTAAGTTTATTGTTTCAACTTATTTTAAGAGAGCAATTATGGAGGTTTACTCACCTTGTCAATAAAATACAATGCAACGGCCCTCTGCCTGATCCTCATCTCTTTTGACTTCCAGTCTTCTCTGTACTGAGTACGAATCCGATCCACGCACTTCTTTAAACGCCTGGCGGTCTCATACTTCTGCCAGTCCTTCTCCCCCTGCAAAAACACATGCACAAATATTTTCTTTAACCAAGGTAAAAATGTTTAAAAAAAGGCTAAAGAACGCATGGAAGGTTTGAGAAAAAACAGACACCTTGATTCTGGAGCTCGGGTTCAACATGATGTACTTGATGGAGCTCTGGATGTTCTCTGTCCAGGATACTAGCCACGTCACCTTGTTGTCATGGCGAACCTCCTTCCACTTTGTCCCTGGTGGAGGTTTGGGTTGCTTGGAGTCCCTGTGGGAAGAAACAGCTGGTTTTAATATAAATGTTGGTGTATGGTGGACTGATTCCACCAAAACTACTTTTTTACAACCCATCGTCTTTCTGATACAGAAAGACGCAGGTATTTTCCATAATAAACACTGCATGTAAGATATTGCAGTGCAGAGATTATATTCAGCATGTGATGATCAACACGTCCTCCCTTGGTTGTGCAACTGTTGGCATTCTCTTACAGGAAGAATACCTTTGACACACTGCCAGTGGTGTATCTGAGTGTGTTCTCTCGTACTGTTCTTTCCACTGAATAAAATTCCTTTCCCTTTTTTTTGATGGCAACTCATTGCTGCCAATTAATTATAAAAAGAAACAGCAAGGCAAGGTTTCATGACAATAAACTGAACAAAAGTCCAGAAAAAGCTGCCACAACAAGACGGTAAGAAGAAGAAGAAGGGAAAAGATAAAGAATGAAGAGTGTGAACAGAGAATTGTGAATGATAAACAAATGTGAGCTATAATTCTAAAGAGGAAGTCCTGTAAACTGACTCAATCTCATCTGACCCTGCAGGATTCCTATAATGTGAGTTCACGTAACTGGATTCAGGTTGGTTTGACGGGGCCACCTTGTGGTTTACTGCAGAACTAGGTAGTAAGAACTAGGTACCTCCTAGTCTTAAAAATACATAAAATATGACTGCCACACAAACAATATATAGCTGAAAATCAGACACAGAAGAGATCACTCTGTCTTCATTTCAAACAATTTGAAAATGCTTTGTTTTAATATTTATGGAACATAGTAGAGAACAGACAAAAAAGTAGTTGAAGCAAGTTTTTTTTTTATTAATAAATTAAGACAATACCTTATTCAATAATAAAAGTCCACTAATTCTTGAAATCTATTTTGTACTAAAACATTGATATGCACTCAGCCAAACTCCCAATCACGCATAGGATGATGCTGTCTCAGGAAGGTCTCCTTCAAGGATTCATATCTTTGTAGGAGACCTTAACAATAACAACCATTGTTCAGGTCGACAATGATGGCTGCAGCAGCTGTACAGTGGTTTGGTTTTAACCTGCCACAGAGTGAAGTCAATTAAGCAAAAGATGGTCCTTTTTTCATAAAAGAGCCTAAAAGTGAGCCTTGGTGGACTCCTTTTAAAATGTTCCTTCCTTTTCTTTGGCTCCCCAGGTAAAGCTCTCTGGTTTCAGCAACAGTCGTAACATATTGGCTGGAGGAGGGCCATAATTATAGTAATTGATTCCTTACTTGCTACAGTTGATGATGATGTCTTCGGGTCTAATGCGCCGTTTCAGCATCCCCATCTTTGGATGGTCGCCTCGTCCTCGGAACAAACCCGGCGGCTCGATGCGAAAGTTTCCAATCCTTTCCTTGTGATTGTCCATGATGCAGAAGCCATACTCCTGAAGGATCCGCTCATTTTCCTCTTTGATTTTCTGAAAAATAGTTTTGAAAACACATCATCTCGTTCTGCCATGTTCTAAAGACTGATAGCATCCACATAAATGAACACTAACCTGTTTCTCCTCTTTTGACATCTGTTTGCGAGCCTCTGATTGGGCTTTGAAGTACTCACTCATTTCTCTGAAGTCACACTTGTTCAGATCTGTGATTATTGACTTCTCTTCTGATGTCATTTCCTAAAACACAAGGAAAATCAACAAAGTATTCTCTGCTTCTTTTTCTGAACTCTGGATAAATATTGCATGTGGATGCTCCCCACCTTCCTCCAGTCTTTATAGAAGTTCTTCCTAAAGATGTCTTTAGTGGTGTACTCATGATCTAACATCTTGGCAAAGAAGGTGGCCACTTCCTCTGCAGGAGCACTAAGCTTCATTGGCTTACCTAAAAAACATTACAATCTTGAACAATTAAATCTCTGTGACTTGCAGCCTGATTTTCAAGGTGATACTCACCATTGTAGTAGAATTTTACTTTGTTGGGCAAAGGCTCATAAGGTGGAGCGAAGACTGGGCCCTTGTGTTCAAGAAAGCGCCATTTAGAGCCGTCAGTATACCTCTCCTCCTCCCACCTAAAAACACAATCAGGAAAGAAAAGAATCAGCCACCCAGCAGCCTATCGGCACTTTGGTTGTCATTTCCTGAGGAAAAGAACAATTTGAGCTGAACTTTATCTTACCACTTCCATTTCTCCTCTTCCTCTTTTTTGGCTTTCTTTCCCTCTGTGGCTTTCTTGTCTTTCGTCTTCTTTTTGTGCTTAGTATCCTAGAATATGCAATTTACATAATTTAATATGAGGTTTCGTCAATGCAACTCAACGACGCACCTTAAATTGGTATACCTCCTCCTCTTCATCATCTTCATACTCATGTTTCCTCTTCTTGGCCTTCTTATCGTGTTCTACCTTGACTTTCTTAGGCTTGTATTCAAACCTGTAAACAACTCCTGCTTTAATAAAGGTTCAATTACAAAATAGCATAAAATACATTTTTAATTTCAGCTAATTGCATAAATTTCAATAGATTTGAATAATACATACTCCTCATCATCATCCTTCTCACGTTTGGTGGCCTTGTTGTGTTTGGGAGACGGATAGAATCCATTGTCATCTTCCGGCTCGGTCTTAATGGCAGCAGGACTTCTCTCTCTGAATCACACATTAAATATCATTTAAGTAAAGCAATCAAACACATACATTTAGTGATACGATGGTAGGCTAAGCTGCTGTCTAATTGTACTTGATCATTTGTATATTATAACTATAATAATAAAGCAATACTGCTAACCTCACATATCCATTTTCCTTCTCCTTTTTAGGCTTGCCGGGATGGGATGATAGACTCTGTAATAAAAGATAAAAACTCCTTTCAGTCAAAGTTAACAAACAGCTGGTCAGGCTAAATTATGTCAAGCTGTTGCGTTTTCTAATCTCTGGAAAATACAAGGAATTCTAGAAAAGTGCCGCACGCCATGGCAGCTTGTTGAAGTAGTTAAACTGTAAATAAAGCTCTGTTTTATTCTGGTATTTTGGCCATAACATAATAAGCAACAGTAGCAACAGAAGGGCTGATTAAAATCCGGTATCTTTTGATGACATAAAGACATATTATGGAGCAGGAGCAAAGTGGAGGGAGAGAAAGAGGAAGTTTAAACATTCTTTGTCCTAAGTCTTAAAATGGCAACATAATCTCTTGCAAATGCTGCTGAGGACCCAACCAGAGCATCGAGTATGAAACATTACGTGTTTCACTAGGACGTGGCTGCAGGATCATATCCCTGACTCCAAACTATACTCTGCCCCAGATGACATGAGCAGACAGTGTAATCCACCACATTCTGCAGTGAAATATTGTGCCTGCAGCCTCAATGTTGAGATGTTACTTCTAAGATTTGGGGATGTTCACCAGTGATAGCTGAAAACCTCATTTCTCTTTTAAATTTTATACATTATTTTTAGATTAAGTTGAAATAATTAAATAAGCAATTGTTTTAAGAACAAAATAAAATCATTATGTAAAACTAAAACAATAGTCAAGCCAATTCTTAAAGTAGAAAAGAAAGAAAACATAGGTGGCTCAATAAATTATGGATAGAATAACAAACAGGTAGTTGAAGTCAGCCCTGCTCTATTTTGTTTTTCCATACTTGTGCAGACCTGCAAAATGCTTAGATCATAAGCACCCAGTAGGCATAGAAGTCATCCAGCTCACAGTGACAGACACTAAGAAGGAATCAACAAACCTTATCCTCTTTCCTCTTCTCTTTGTCCTTGTCTTTGTGTTTTTCTCTGTGCCTGTCTGTGCTGCCGTCACTGTGCCTCGGCTTCTCTTTGTCTTTGTGTTTTTTCTCAGAGTACTCCTTATATTCGCTGAAAGCCACAGAGGTCACAGAGTTCCAGTCCAAGAGGTCAGACAGAGCATGTCAGTGACATAAACTTCTTTAACACAAAGTTAAATTCATCATCTTCGCTGTTATATGTCAGGCCACCACTATTTCCCCAAGAACAAACCACAACACATGTTCTGCAGATGTCATTAATGTGGCTGGCTTACGTCAACTTTACTGATTTAATACTTCAGAGTTTTATTAGCAGTAATCACTGCAGTATTTGTGAGCATTTTCCTGACATAACATTGTAAAGCAAGCTAAGAAATCATGAGGCAAATGAAAAACAAACAAATTCATGTTCTGTTCTTAACTTAAGAGAGACAAAAAGTGTACCTGTTGCTGTGCTTTATTTTCTCTCTTTCCTTGTCTTTCTTGTGATCTTTGTGCTTGTGCTCCTTTTCTTTGTGCTTGTCTTTATGTTTGTGAGAGTCTGTGACAGAGAAAAGATTCAACTTGCATCAGCCATAAAAAAACATGTATATTATATGCAAATATTTCATACATCTGAGAATAAATAATTTACAGGGGTTTTGTTTGATAACTTTGAGTTAGGTTGGTGAAAAAAAACGAACTCTAGGGATAAGCTCAGGAGGTAAAAACTCTTCTCAGGGCGCCATAATTTACATAGAGACTCCACATTTATTGCATTATGAAAGGATTAATTAGTAGACAAACATAAAGTAGAACATTAAAGCTACAGTACGAGGTAATTTGAGGGGAAATTATCACTTAAAGTTTCTATTTTCTTAAATATGAAAAGTGTGGTGGGCACTTGTATTCAGCCTTTTTTACTCTGATGACCCTAAATAAATGAATCCAATTGCTTCAGATGTCACATAATAAATATAAATTATCTCAGTATACACTGTTTCATTGTTTGTACAATTGCGAATAAAAAATAGGTTTGTATTCATGAGGGGATAAAATGTGACAAAGTTTCAAAGATATCAATACTTTTAGTCACTTAGAAAAAGCACCACTAACAAATAAGTACTGCTCGAAACAAGTATGGGTTTTTGTGGAATTTGAAAAAAATCAATAAACTATTACTGATATATAAAGGTTTTTATGCAAAGGAAAGACTTTTCAAGTATTTTGATATCAAATAATCCCAGTTGGGAGTTAAATCTGTTCCCAACTTTTTCTCTAAGATCAGTACAAATGTAACCTAACAGAGAGATGAGAAACTTTCAACTTTTAAAGTCTCACATAGGGGTTTGTTTATAATTAGATTAAAATAGCATATGCTTTCAGTAATTGTGGGCAAATTCCTCCAGTTTGGATCAAAGTTTCTGAACCAATGTCTAATTTCTGTTGGCGGAGCAGATAAACAGCTCTCTGACAGGGATGGAGGCAGAGAGCAGCCGGAGCTCAGATGCGATAAGCGCCCGGCTCTCGCCTCCATATCACGGCGGACAGCTGGCTCGCTCAGCGGCGCCCTGGATGCTACACACAGAAAAGAAAATGGCGCAGAGACTAAGTCCTCAACCCCAATTCCATCACTTTCGGCTCCAAAATTCATCACAATTGCATCCATATATCATCACACCAAGGCATGCAAAATTTACCAGAGATCAGCCTCTTTCAGAATATCCCTTTAGTTTTGAAATCCGAGGAAGGTAAATGCACATTTTAGACCCTCTTTTTGAACAATAGCCGCAAGAGAGTGGAGGAGAAGGGACTTAGTCTCTGGGACGCCATTTCTGTCCTTTAAAAACTAACAGTAGACAGGTACCAGCGGCTACGGTTAGAAACTAGTCAGGATGAATAAGGAAAATCGTCAGAAAAGGACCTACCAGTTCCTTTAGATCCAGAGTTGACCTGAAAATTGTGAGGAAAATATTTTTATTATTTCAATTTTAAAAACGCCGGTAGGTTGGCTGTTCAAGTTACAACTGCAACCTAGAAATACGTTCCTGTATAAAAATACAAAATAAAAAGAGCACAAACAACCTGGATACCTGGAGGGCTCTCTCTGCGAATAGTTGCTTTAGTTTTCAGAGTTAATTAACATTTATTTCATAACGTGACGGTTATTACTCATATTATGTCAGTTGTGGTTGGAAATCTTGATTTAAAACTACCGAGAAAAAACCTCGACTATGAAGCGAGAGCTACCTGAGAGTCTCCGCGTCCATGATCCCCACTCATGGTCAAGTTGTTTTTGTTTGGAGAGCAGATAAAGTTATTACTGAGAGGACGACAGTTCAGGATGCGAGGTTCAGGGAACCCTCACTGACAGCCTGGAATGGAGTCCCAATGTTTGTCAACTGCGCATGCTCACTCTCAGAGAACTCTCTCCTTGTATAAACATCGATGAAGGCTGGCATTTATTACTACTGTACACCAATCATTTTAGTTATAAACACGTCGGGGTCAGTTTTCGCATTATTGGAAATCTTTATCAGGTTTCCCTCTCCTGCTCCTCCAAAGCTGGAACCCCACTATTGATTTCTACATTCAGAAATTAGTGTCAAACTAATGGAAGTTATATTTATCAAAACAAGAGAAAAAAACAAAGGTTAAAAAGGATAAAATAATTTGTAAGGCCATTAAAAAAATACTGTTTCTTTTGGTTTTTTCAACTTTACTTGCATATATATATATATATATATATATATATATATATATATACACACACACACCCTCCCAAACCCCAATAAACGTAGTTTTTTTTCAGCTAGATTTTATTTTTAGATTGAGGTATATTTTTCCAACATTTTTTCCCCCTCCATTTGCCTTTTTATTTTTCTGTTCCTAGAATTTTAGCAAAACTATTGATGTAAGGAAAAGAGCTTGAAGCCAATTGCATACCTTATAATTTACAGGTCTATCCACAACCTATGGTTATGAGACACAGACACCAATCTTAAAAATGGGATCATGGGTATAAGGATAAGGAAATAATGTCTGTAGTGTGGTCTGCTTTAGCCTTAAAGTCGGTAAGGAGCTCCAATATTCTTTGAAAGTTTGGAGTAGAATAATTTCTTTTCACATTGTCAGGTTTTTTATGCAAGTCCCACAGGACACAGTCGTAAGCACAAGCAATTCTGGTAACATAAAAAAAATCTGAAATCAAATTCAACAAAATTGACAAACAGAACCAGCATGTCATTTCACAGAACAAAAGCAGTAGAAAATTTTATTTGATTTTACAACTTAATCATACAGTAAATGGTGAGTTTCATTAACAATCTTCATGATTAATCGAGCATTTTATAGAAAAAAAAAGCACATTCACACAAACTGTATACACACATTCTAGCTACAATCACACATATAAGCGTCAACAAAACAATAGCTTTATTTTTTTTCATAAAACAATCTGTACATAGTATCTTCTTCTAGTTTAAATTTCAAACTGAGCCACAGAAACTAAGGTCAACTGATTCACAGCAGAAAACAAAAACATTTACAGTATAGTTCACAGGTAAACGACCACCACTGTGCCTACTTGGACTTCCTTCGTTTGGCTTGGGTGGGGCTCGCTGCGGTTTCTGCAAAACCAAATAAGTCGGTTAGAGAAAACTATATAATGTCTTACATCACATTTTTCGTGTAGTGAAAGATACTGACTTTGAAATGTCACTTCAGTGATTATTGTACCTTTAACTGCAGCACTGGTTCCAGGCCTGGCTGACCTCTTCCTGACGCCGCTGTCTACCGCCGGCTCCTCCTCCGCCTCCTTCTCAGCTCGGGAGCTCCGTCTGCTTGGCCCCTTGGGCTTCTCCACAGCAGCTCTGGGAGAACCACAAAGACAAACAACAAACAAGGAGAGAAAAACAAGACGTGGGTCTGTTACTAACGAGCAACCATTTCTGCTTTACTCAACGTTGTAATACCAAAGAGGACTCTGCTGTTTTTCCTCATCTACCACAGATACTGTCCATCTTCATCCCAACAGCATCCACGACTACGTCGACATGATCACTGCTTCTGCCTTTGCAGCACAACCATGTCAAAATACATACCTTGGGACTATGTTGATGGGCGTCTTTCTTTTCTTTGCCCATCTGTGATAGAAGTGGAAAAACAGCGGTAAACTATCAACTGTGCTGAACAAACAGTTTTACCACCTCACCATATCATGACAATCCCAATGTGGAGATACAGCCATGTGGTAATGATCTTCCTTTGATTTGACATGCTTCAAATATCATATAATCTCATGTTAATCATACATACCAAGATCGAAGGCCTTTGCTCATCATGTACCCAATCGCCAACCAAAAAACCTCCAAATTGTTTCAATGGAGACAGATATCCCCAAGAATCTCCCAAGATCGGTTTTGCTCTCTTAGAAGCCCCACCACCCAAAACAAGCAGAGAGGACAGCAACGGTAATTTTGGAGCCTTACCCCTGCTCAGAACCTGTTGAGATGTCTTCACCTGAGAAACACAGGAGCAAATGATCTATTCGGACTCTAAAGTTTACAAAAATGTTAACACTTGGATTTTCTTCTGAAAGGGAAAAACATAAAGATCAGTTACCCGTCTTCTCAGTTGAGGTAGGTTCCTGTGAGGCTTCTGGCTGCAGAGGTGCTGAAACATGAGGAGAAAACAGTGCAACTAGGAGTGGTGGAAAACATCTACATGCACAACAGTTTGAAAAGCTACAAGAAGCAGTTGTGTGTATAAAAGTAAAGCAAAATCATGCGTATACTAGCAGATACATTTGTTGGTACCCTGATAAAATGTTTAAATAGTTTTCAAAAAAATCTCATCTTTAATTAAACATACTGAAAATATCAAAATAACAATAATAACCCAGAGCACAATTTTTCCTTATCAATTTATTGAAAATAAAAGTAGCTGAATAATTTTTCAAACTGTATGAGGTAATCAGCTTTTCTAGAAACATAATTAAATCTTAAGTAATCTGTGACCATTTTTATTCATCCCCAGTTATTTACTGTTAGGGGATTTTTTTTTTTAAAATTCTGCAGTTATTCTTATGTCAATTAGTAGTTTGGAGGGTAATAAGCCAACAATAAGCCTTTCTGGTCAGGTTTGAAACAAAGGATAAAGATGTAGAAATGTCCTTTTTCTCACTACTATTGTGTGATGAGGTCTTGTGATGCTATGGGCCAGTTCTTTTTCCAAATGAACCAGGTCTGTTATGACCCATTTACAATACTAGGGCATTTTATATGATAATGAGTTAAACTCTAGTAATCTTGGTGAATGTTACATGTAAACTGAGTCATCTTTTGGTCTTTCAATGATGTAATGCATGCAGAAAAGAGTGCACACTGTAGAGTTATGGTTTATACAATTTAGTGAAATAGTGCAAAGATGTCAAAAAAACCTTGTGATTTGAATACTTCTAAATTGTGAAAAGTTTCCAGAGAAGACTAAGTGCTGTCTTTGGGGGGGAGAGGAATCATAGTAGGGATAGAAACAACTGTGCCACCGAAAAAAAAAATCTCTACCAAGTTTTTTCCTTGTCAATTCAATTAATGCACTCAAATTAACATTTAATTATTAGAATTTCTTCATATTGGGAGTTAATGTTGCCGCAATATGCTTTCTTTTTATAACTCTTTGCTAGGGGTGCCAAAAAATGTGTACGCATTTGCAGACAATAGCCCTAAATTTCTCCATTTAGGGGCAAAATGCAAAAATCAATTAACACAGGAATGAAAATATGTATACTAACAAGATGAATTATTTTTCATGGCTTGCTAGGCATGTACCTGGAGTGGCCTGGGTGGATTCAGCTGCTGCTGCTGCTGATGGCGGCGGCACAGAAGGCTCTGCAGCTGGGACATCTGTCTGGCTTGCTGGAACTGCACTGGGAATACCAGTAGGTGAGGAGGTGATGTGGGAAGCCTCACCGGGTCCACTTGGAGCAACAATCGGAAGAACAGATGTTACAGAAGATTGTATAGGAGGGACTGTAGAAAGTAAAGCACTGGAAGAAACACCGGAGCCGACGACAGTCGCAATGGGAGCTTGAGAATTTACAGGTGGTGGCTGATTTGGGACTGAGACTGGTGCAGGAGCCTGTCCAACAATCTGAGTAGGAACTGTAACTTGACTGGGGATTTCATTAGAAACCACAGGTGGATTATTATTTGAACCTACAACAGTAGTATGAGGAGGTTGTGTTTCAGTCTGATTAACAGGATGTAGAAAGGTCTGCTGTGGGGCACCCCCTGTATTACCCTGCAGAGGCCTTTCTACAGTAGTTTGTTGGGAGTCGCCTTTGCCAGAAACGGATACAGTGGCTGATGTGGGCATTACTTTCATTTGGGAAGTAGGGGATTGAGGCACAGGACTCTTTCGAACAGCCATGGGGCTGGAACAAGGAGGTGGAGAAGCCAGAGGTGGCTGAAAGGAAGCAGATACAGACTGGCCTGGGTGGGGAGAAGGCTGATGCACCAGGACAGCAGATTTCTGAGAGGAACTCGCCTCACTTGGAGTTTCTGGTTTGATGCTTCCTTGGTTGAACTGCTGAGGAGCTACAAGAGTACCAACTGGCCCTGATGGCGACATACTAGTCGTTATGTGGACCTGTCCAAGGCCACTCCTGTTAGACTGAGCGCTTGTCATTGTAGCCCCTGTTGTTTGAGAGGAGCTAGGGGCATGAGAAAGATGGATGTTTGCAGCCGAGACCTGTAAAGACCCCACCATGGTAACAGACTGTGATACGACTCCTGAATTAGGAGCCACAGAGGAAGCTGGGACTTGGAAAATTGGGTTAATAAATACAGGTGTAGTGGTGATAAATTGTGCAGGTCGAGGGCCGGAGGTCTGATGACGGATGTCTTGAGGTCTTATATTCTTGTTAGGGACGGCCACCATGGTGGACACCATTGATGTTGGCACCTGTGAAGTGGGGGCAGATGTAATGGGGTTTGATGTAACGAACACTGTTATCTGGTTGGGGGAAATGTTACTAGATGACGCGGGGATCTGTATGACTGACTGAACACTGGTCACAGGTTTTGTACTGGGGCTTGATTTGACAGCTGAACTGGGTGCATTTACTGCAGAACTGGCACTAACAGAGGAGGCGAAAGTGTTCTGACTGGAAGTAGGCATACTGGTGCTTAGACCTGGATTGGCATTAGTGTTAGTGCAGACTGAGCTGGTAAGAGTAGCTGCTGGATTTACATTTGAATTTACAAAACTAGGTAATGGGTTGTGTTTAAGACTAAGGGTACTACTGGAGTTTACAGCAGTGGATGGGTGCGAGCTTGGAATTGAAGTAGGTGGCAAGGCAGAACCACTGGTAGGATTGAGAGCAGATCTAGATATAGTTGGAGTTTCATTTGCAGTGGCAGCAGGAGCAGCAGCTGTAGTAACGACAGACGTTGATTTATCTGCGTTCTGAGAACTGCTGGATACAGGTCTGTCTGGATCCAAAGTAGACTTGCTGTTGTCATTCCCTGTTTGCGAGGGCCGAAGTGACATGTTTGTAATATTTGCATTATCCAGTAACTGGTTAAGGGATGTTGGAGCTGCTCTAATAGCAGGTGAGACCTCCGAGTCCTGTCCAGTTGCTAGGTGTGTTGTGGGTCTGTCAACTGTGTTAGCCTGTGTTTCAACATCAGGTTTGAGAGCCTGATGCGCTGGCATACGAGGGCTTATTCTTGGCGATGATAAATCTCTAAATTGCTGTGTCTGGGCTGGAGGTTGAGCAATTGGTCTTTGCTCTGGTGGCATTATTCCCTGATTTTCTCTAAATCCATCAGCAGGGTTACCATGAATACCATGGAGGGAGCTCTGGCTCTGCTGTGTCTCTATGGCTCCACCAGCTTGTGAAGGCATCGATACTGGACTCTGTGGTACAGAGGAAGGACTTAGGATCATGGTTTGTCCTTGAGGATTAACCATCTGCTGCTGGTGAGGAGGGCAATTCATGGTATTTTTTGTCGCCTTTTGCCTTCCTGGACTTGGAGTGGCAGATTTTCGACTGGAAGCCGGACTCGACCTACGACTGTTGCTAGGACTTGCCCTTTTATTCTGACCCCCAGATTGTTTATCTTGCTTGGCACCTAAAACCCCTACACCGGCTCCAGCAGACTGTTGATTATTAGAGTTATTGCCTCCTAAATTGCCGTTATTGTTGCCTGGCAGAGATAGGCTCGGGGGAGCCTGGCCTATGGCTTTCAAAGTTGTTGGGTTCAAACCTTGTTGGTCAAATCCCCTGTTAAGGTTTGGCTGTCTTGGAGGAAGAGGAATGTTAATTTTGGGAGGAAATAACCCTGCAATGGAGGCATTTAGTCTCTCAGGCGAAAGATTAATTTCGGAGGGCTCAGTGCTTGGTGGTCGATTAGTCGGAGTGAGGGGATGGTGGTACGGCCTAGGGCTTGCTCTGTTTGGGGTTTTGGGTCTTGAGCTCTGTGAGGATGTTGGGACACTAGGAAAATGAAGGCCAGGCATGTGGCCTCCTTGCTGGGGCTGAGTGGTTAACTGCTGCTGAGGACTGGCCCCAGTATGTTGAGGCATTGATGTTTGACCAGGACCTTGCTTCATCATTTGAGGGTTGGAAGTCTGGCTGGAAACCATCTGCTGTGTCCCATTTCCAGGTTGAACTCCAATTTCTGAGCCAGCAGGCCTGTCTTGCTTTGTGTGGGGACCAGTGGAGACCTCCTCAGACCCAGTGCCTTGGGGTCCTTGCCCTACATCTGGATGAGACATTCTTCTTGCAGCACCTGAAAGCTGGAAAAGATTTTAAAAAGTATTTTTTTTAAAATTCTGATTACCTACCTTTTAATCAAAAGTTATCTTTTGATAATCAGATATAAATGTCTATATTAAATCCATTAACATTAAGCCTTACTTGTGGGTTCACCATTAGGGGCATCCCCCTGGCTTTGTCAGGTGAGGGTGGGACACCACCATGGCCTTGAAGGTTAATCATTACAGGCATGTTTCCCTGCTGCGAAACAGGGTGCCTCTGCACATCTGTTGGATTGCCTAAACTTCTAGGAGGGAGTTGCCCTCCTGGTGGCATGGGCATGCGATTCTTGGATTCCTGTTGCATCTTTATCATCATCATCATCTGTTGCTGCTAGAACGTAGAGACAAACTTTAGGAATGAGATACAGCTTTTGATGCTGGCAAGAAGCAATACCATAGAGTCACACAATACATGTACCTGTTGTTGTAGGCTGGGCTGTTGCAACTGTTGCTGTTGTGATTGCTGTTGCTGCTGTTGTTGTTGTTGTTGCTGCTGCTGTTGCTGCTGCAGCTGATGCATCTGTGGTTGACTTTGTCCTGGTGTTTGTGACCCTGGCATCCCTTGCTGCGCTTGAGCATTCTGAAGATTCTGCATTTGTATCATCTGCTGCTGCTGCTGCATTTGTTGCAATTGTTGTTGTTGTTGCTGTTGCTGCTGCTGTATGTATTGCATTGGTACCTGTTGCAGAACTCTCTGTTCTCCAGTCTGACTTTGAAAGCCTATTCAAAACAAAGAATGTCATAGTCATAACTTAATCACAAAAACAATATAATTGTATAAATTACAAGAGTATGCAACAATATATGCAACAATTGTTAGACTAATTACTGAAAATTTGTAGTGATAACTGAAGTTTTTTTTTCACAAAATGTACCTGTAGGCCTATTAGGAAAATCGGGGAGTTTTTGGCCGGAGTTTTCCAAACCCAAACCCTGCTCCCCACTTAGATTTGGCAAATCTGCATCTTCCATGCCAACAGTCCCATCAAGGCCACTGCGAGGAGAAACAAAATGAGCCATCTGACAAAATAACCAGCTTAAGCATTCAACATAACTAACAAATAATTGTCATTACCCAAGTCCCTCTACTTGCTGCTGTCCATCACTTTCTTTGGACTTCTTCTTTCGGGGTGGTTTCTTCTTTTTGGGTTTAGCTGGATTATCCCCACCAGCTCCCTGCTTTCCCCCCGGTCCAAACTGGCTTGCTGAGATATCACTTTGCAGCAAGTTGACCAGCAGTGGGCTGGTCAGTGTAACGTCTTTGCTAACAGGAAAGCCACCTGCCTGTCCACATGGTCCTCCAACTGGCATTTGACCAGCGAACTGTGGGTTGAAGTTCATGCCATGACCTGGAAAGTGACCATTACCCATCTGCATATGCTGGGGGCCTCCCATCATGCCTTGCTGCTGTTGACCTTGCATATCAGGGACCATCTGCTGCACACCTAACTCCCCTGCCCCACTATTTGGATCTCCAATGACATGTGGATGCTGCTGAGCGGCCTGTTGCTGCTGCAACATAGCTTGTTGTTTTTGTTGCTGAAACTGTTGTTGCAACTGCTGTTGCTGGTGTTGAATGAGATGATGGCCAGCAGGGAGTCTCATCTGTGGCCCATGCATTCCCATATTTGTTTGATTAGGATTGCCAGCTATTGGGATCTGCTGAGGCTGTTGTTGGTTCATCTGTTGGTGCTGCTGCTGCTGCTGCAGCTGTTGCAGCTGATGCTGTTGCTGTAACTGCTGCTGCTGAATCTGAGCCATTTGCTGCTGCTGCTGTGGAGTCATCTGTTGCGGTCCAACTTGGCCCTGGAACTGGGGCATGTTACCAGGAACATTGGGCGAAGGGCCACGCATCATCTGGCCAGGCATAACCCCAGGTGGAATCTTCCCTCCAAATGCCTGTTTGTTTCCTTGCATCTGGTTGGCAACCATCTGCTCCATTATCGAGTTTTGTTGTTGTTGCTGCTGTTGTTGCAGGAGCATGGCCTGATGCCCTTGGCCTCCAACCATCTGACCCTGCCCATGCATCACCCCCTGGCCTTGCTGTGGCATCATTTGCTTGGGTGGGGTCATCCCTCCTCTCTGCCCTTGACCAATGGGCCTTGAAAGGACAGTCTGACCTCCACCCTGGCCTTGAACCATCTGGCTGGGGGAGGAGGACACAGGCTGGGCCTGATGCTGGAGGCCCATCATTTGGGTCTGGAGGCCAGGCTGCTGCTGGCCCATACTAGCCCCAGCTGTGGTGCCAGGGGGTGGACCCGGCATACTACTCTGACCAGCCATTATATTGGGTTGAACGTGGGGTTGTCCCTGCATCGAGTTTGGAGTAGACGCTGCTGGCTGGGCTCCTGAATTGAAACAGAAAAATTATATATAAAAGATTGTAGGAATTACTTTAATATCATATTTTACATCTCAAATTAGAGAATCTAAATTTTTGTGCAAATTTGGGCTAATTTGTCAAATCATTTTGTAACATTTCGCAAATTAAAAATAAATGATAAAAAAAAAAATCCAATATTATTGAGGAAATTTGGGTAATGCTAACTAACCTAAAACGAAAGGTTTGGTCTGACATAGTTATGGTGAATGAGGTTATGTGTCTTTATGCAGTACATGCAAATAAATAGTTTGAACTGTTTGTACACTGTTACATTTTCAAAATGTCGGTGGTAATCTTTCTATGATTGATTATTTTCTTCTTGCTCAAACATAAATCTAATAAGGTTTGAGAAAAAGGTAAAATCTCAAAGAAATTGTGAATATTGAGTGAAGAGCAATGAAATATAGTTTACATTAGACCAATATGATAAATTTCCCTCAATCATACAGCCATCCTTCTGCAGTGTGATTTGAATTTCTCTTATATTATTATTTTTTACCTGTGTGAGTCATTTGTTGGTTCTGCAGCTGCTGAGCTGCTACAGGGGCTCCTGGAGTGCTGCCAGTCACCTGACCTTGAACAAAGTTCATGTTTGGAAAGCCCATAGGACGCTTTGCCATGCCTGCAAATCAGTAATTATTCAAGAAATTATCATTAGAAATCTTAACTTTAAAGCGATTGCTCTGTAAAGACAAAATTGCAACATGCTTTAACATGCATGGAAACACAAAAGAAAAAGAAGCCGTTACAAACAATTACTCACCAGGGTGGACTTGGGCTCCCGGCTGCCCATGTTGGGGCATTCCCATGAATCCTTGCTGCATGTTGCCCTGCTGGCTGAGAGCCGCTCTGCCTGGTGAGCCGACACCCTGGGGGAACCCCTGAGGAGTCGTAGGTCTCTGAGCCATCATAGGAGGCGTCCCAGGAGAACCTTGCTGAAACGGAGACGAGGACGATCCAGGAGACTTGGCAGTGATGTTGCTCTGTGGTCCAGATGTTGACGGCATGGGCAGTGGGGGTCTAGGCGGTCCGCTGACACCACCAGGGCCAGTCTGTTGGCTTTTAGGTTGCGGCGTAGCAAACTGCCCCATTCCTGCAGGCTGTTGCTGCTGTAACTGCCCCTGTCCCATTGCATTAAATAACTGCCCCGCCTGCTGGCTACCAAATGGATACGGGGGTGGGGGGTGGTTGGGGGTCTGAACTGTAGCTAGTGACGGTGGGCGTTGAACCATTTGGTTTTGAGGGGGGAGTTTTCTCCAGGCAGGGCCTCCTTGGGCTGCTGGTGGCTGTAGTACGCCAGAGGGCAACTGATTCCAGCCAGGAGGCACACCCATCGGGCCCGCGGGGTTGAATGGAGGTCGAGGTCCGAGCTGGGAGAGCTGAGCCTGCTGCTGAGCTTGCTGCTGAGCCTGCTGCTGTTGCAGTGCAGCAGGATTAATTGGTCTGCCTGCCTGCAGAACCTGCATGTGATGAGCAGCCTGAGCAGACATGGGGGCTGAAGCATGTGCTGCTCCCTGTTGGTGTTGAAGCTGCTGTTGCTGCTGCTGAACTGAAATCATCATTGGATCCATCACATCTGTGACAACAGAGAAATTCTGTTATGCAAGTGCTGTAATGTATTCGCAATTCCAACATCAATCATTAGATGAAACGAAAATAAAGACCTAAACCTGTCTGTAAAGGTGGTCTCTGTGCACGAGCGTGCATCTGTCCGCTGCTGCCTGGCAACATAGGCTGACCCACCATGCCAGGCCCACGTGGAACCATCGATGGATTGGGCATTCTTACTCCGCCTTGGAGGGAAAAAATACAATGATTATGCCACCAACTGTACATGACTATGACCCACATCGTACTCTACCTTGTGCAAGTTCATGACATAAATCACATTGAGGTTTCTGGCTGTAATGTGACATAATGTAAATAAGTTCAAGGGTTATGAAGACTTTGCAAAGAATTATAAGCAAATCAATATTCTAGAGTAACCAGAACATGAGCTAAAAAGAAAAAAAAACTGAAAGCTGAATAAAAAAAAAATTAACACTCTTTGTTTTCATAACTTGCTCAGATGCCCTCTGTAATGTATAGTTTTTCATTCACTAGATCATCTGTTGCTATAAATTAAGTAAACCCATACCTGGCCCAGGCTGACCCGGAAAGCCACCATCCATCCTCATCTGACCTGGTGCACCAATTGGTCCATTCACTCTTACTTCTTGTCCTCTGTTTGGTCCAACAGCCACATTGATTGCTCCCTCGCCTGAACATTAAAACGTAAAAGAAAAACAATAAGTATAGATTTGCATGTTCATTAAGTTTGCAAAGAAATCCATCTTTGAATTATGCTTCTGTCACCTTCTATTTGCACAGAGAGAATACCCAGGTCTCTGAGCTGCTGCTGGTTGTTCTGGGCCAACAGTCTGAGACGCTCTGCTGCATCTCGGGGAATGTTGAAGGTAACACGGACGCTGTTCCAAGGCTCTACACGCTGTGGCTGCAGCTTATCGGCACCTAAAAGATGATAAGTACACATATATACAAAGTGATGCAAGAACATATATTTCATATAATTGTAGCGTAGTTTTTGTTGCTCATATGTTATAGAAACACGAGATGGAAAGATGAAAATGTCTAGAACATACAAGAGCTCACAGAAACAAATTGTGCAACGCACTGCAAATTGTTTTAATATGAAATCTCATACATGTTATGTTTTCACATATGAAAGCCTTTAAAATTTAAGAAAGTTAAAATCCACTTCGTTAGAAGGAAACATAATAAAAACTGTGGTAAAACAAAACCATTTTTCCATTATAAGCTATTATAAACAGAGGAAAATTTATTCTGATTAATACATTTACTATGTAAAAAAAAAGAAAGAAAGAAAACTAACCCATATTGAGCACATTGGGTATCCCACTGAGAACCGAGTCAAGTTTCTGAGCAAAGTCCTCATCATTCATGTTGCCTTGAAAGGCAACAAATACCGTCGAGTCCTCGTCCTTCACACCATGCTCTTCCATCCCGTCTGCCTTCTTAACCTCGTCTACTTCAATTGTGTTGCTTTCATGGCAACCATCAGCTTCTTCGACTGCATCGTCCCCAACACCTGAGTCTCTGTCTGAATCGTTATCAGACTCCAGGTGCTCAGCCTTCTGGGACACGTCAGGCGGGGTCCGTTGGTGAGCCATCCTCCGCCTGTATTAGGAGTGGCGTCTGACCCGTTTTAAGCTGCAGTCACATGTAATAAAGACTCAGGTTAGAACATCTTACAAAAAAAACAAACAGTTTAAAAAAAAAAAAACCTAATAATACTAGGTTGTAGAGCCCAAAATGTAAGCAAGAAAAAGTCAAACATATTATTCCTTCCTAATAAAAAGAAACAAGCCAAGCACTCAGAGGAACTGGAGCTGCTAACTGCTCAGCTTCTTTTTTTTTTTAATCAAAATGAGTTGATAGCAATCAGAAATGACTTGTTGACATAAACAATTGTTAAAGCAATATTGATATTTACAAAACCATAATCGCAAAGACTATACATAAAAGCACTTTGGAAAGGTAAAAACCACAAAGTGCTTCACAAAAACTAAAAATTCATCAAACAACCTAAGTTAGGGGAGGTGGGCTAAAAACAACGAGTTTATAACAAAGTAAGGGACTGAATGAATGACATACTTGGTAGTCTACAATTTCTCAGTGGCCACGGATTCCGATATTATATTTGACCAGCAGGATGGACTTTTCCCACCCTGGACCCTTGGAGCAGATGTCGATTTTATTGACGAAGAATGAAGACTTGAAGAATGAGCATTTTCATGACAGAAGGAAAAAAACAGCAGTGGAATTGTGCCTTAACTGCAATTAGTATCAATACAATACTCAATCGTCACACTCACTTTTTCCATTATTGAGTTGCTCAACAGCTCAGATGAAAAACCTTCTGCACAGTTCTGAGTACTCAACATTTCTCAAGTAGTTGGAATACAATTAGCACGTACTTGTAAAAGGTTATACATGCATCCCGCATTTTTCCTGCACGGATTACAGCATTAACACTGGCTCATTCACAGTGGTTAAATCCTAAACCTGAACTGAATATAATTCAGGTTATAATTCAGATATAATTCAATATAATTTCAGTTCCAGGTTGGCAGCACAACAACCAACGTCCACTAAAGTCAGAACATGATTTCACCGAATTTGCACATTTCTTTTAATTGCTTTCATTCAACAAAAAATCTAAACGTAAGACTAGAAATCAGTTGACCAGGTTTTTTTCTACCCCCGAAGCCAGTGTGTTTTTTTTATTACCTGATATTCTTATCTTATTTAGTAAATATATATATATATATTTGCCAACTTTTTGGATATCAAACAAATGTGTACTGATATATTTAAGTGTGCTGGCTGAAGACATAGATCTGCTCACTTTCTGTTCCTCAAGAGATTAGCTGGTGAAGTTTCAGATAACCCACATGCATTGTGTTAACAGATCTGCTCTGCCTTACACACAGCCTCTGAAGGGAAGCAGTTTCCTGGTGCACAATCACACCAGAACTATTTGTTCCGAGACCCTCTGCAGATCAGAACTCGGCTATATCTGAAATATTACTGATCGAAGGGGCTGTTATTAATCAAGCAGCATCCCCTTCACCATCCACTGGAGCCTGTCTATCTAAACCAAGTATTAGGTATTTTACATTTAATGTCCACACAGTAATAACATGACAGGAGGCATGAACAGGCAACAGATTCTCTGGATATAACATTGAGTAAAAATATCAGCATTTCACTACAAATAAACAATTATTGCTCTAAACTCTAAAACACAATTATTCCAATTGTTGCAAAAGTAAAATGTTGATAAAGACAGTTTATGAAAAACGTTTGATCATTATCTCAATTTTGAAACAAACACTTGAAATTTAATAGCCACAAGCTAAGAAGTAGTTTTATCGGACAGGATATTACCCGTTTGCTGTGTTGATCTTTAGAGTAATGCAAACACAACATGTTGATATTAGCAGGTTGATTGGTTGGGTTGCATGCCCAGTTAGCATTTAAAGGAGCCACAATGCTTTAAAAAAAGAATACAAAACTCCTGGATTAGTAACTAAATCTCTCCAGTTTTTCTGTAGTTAAATTGATGGGTGTTGCTACTTTAGTTTCCGCATTATTCTCTTTAGCAACAAAAAAAGTGTTGAATTCCTCTTCTGTCACCTCACAGACTGTTATGGCTGCACATTACATTACAAATATAATGTAATGGTCATATCAGTGTGTGTGGTTCTGATGTGGCAGAGGACTGAGAAGCAATAAGAAACACCTGTTATATTCCAGCTGTCAGGAATTTTCATGTTTAATCCCAAAATATATTCTGTTTTTTTTTTTTGACTATGGATGATACTGGCAAAAATGACAAATATTGGACTAAATTATGGACCAAAATCTACACTGAAAGTGCGTGTGAACTTAAACATAATTGCGCATTTTTGTTGACACGCAAAGGTTGGAAACATTTGATTAAACTACCTTTAAACTTGGATAAGTCTGTCACATATAAAGTTTCTAACAGCGTATATCGCTGTATCTACAGTAAAATTTTGAGCTGTGCTTTGCTTTTTATTTTTAAATGATCGCAATTCCCAAAGAGGGGCCACATAGGGAAAATTAAGAATCAGTGGAAAATGTCGCACATTTAAAACGAAAAGACATGTGTTTATTAATGTACATAGACCGTTCTTAATAATGAAAGCAAGAAGAAAAACCTCAATTCACATTATGTCTGAAGCAGCACATAATAAACACCTGTAGGTCACATCAATTTGACCGGTGATGTTCAGTCTAACAAAGCAGATGTATCTCAATTTTAGAGGCGTCTTTTATCGATGTACAGTGCAGTATGGTTTCTACACCCAGTCAGTTACCATCACACGGTTTAAATGGAGCACTTTAATCGAGGTCCAGCTTGATTGAATGATGATGATGATGGGGCCCAGCAGTAGTATGGGCCTTAACGCAAATATAAGGTAACGAAATTCCCGACGCAAACGCTCACATAGTTGCATTTGTCCTTGTGCACATTCAACCAAGGGTGGACAATGCCTACACCCCTCATCTTTACGTTTGAGGTAATGCAGCTTAAAAATATACAAATTGTAAGTAAAAACTGTTTATCCTAGCGTCTCCGTCAACTGCAGCTAATTCCAGCTAGCAAGCTAACAGAGAAGGTAACTCATCACGAATGCATTGAAGCGCCTCCGCTTAGCTGAAAATTTCACTCATTTTAAATTTCTACACCTTATAATTAGAAAGAGCGAAACACCTTACCACACATAATCGTGAGGAAATAGTTAACCAGTTGAAATCTGCTTGCTAGGAAGGCTAACAAAACATGATTCTCATTAGCAGGTTAACAGAACGACTTCCGATTATGCTTTCCAAAATAAAACTCCAGTTGTGGTAAAAGCTTGAACAACGTTAAAAAAAACTCATACAATTTTCTTTATTTAACCCTCGTGTGTGTCTTGATATTTTATGTTTTTAAATATTATTTTCGCCATGTGGATGTCTTGTATGTGTGTTAAATACGCCTTTCCTTCCCTGCAGTTGCAATCCCTTCAAATGTTTATTCATAAACAGTGAATCCGTTTTCCATCCGGTAGAGCAAACACTATTTGATGGCTTTTTAATGACAAATAATAAAAATTTATCAAAATGTATGTTGATGGCAATTTTTGACAATCCCTTTTTCAGAAAGTCTGCCCCCAAAAACATGAAATATGAGCATACACTGGGACGGGAAAAATCAACAGAGTTTGAAATGCTGAAGAATCAAAATTATTAAATAAAAAATTATTATTTAATTATTTTTGCTGCCCAGTTTTTCACAATCACAGGTTTCTCTGTTTATGTGGCCATTCATATGTTGCAACTCACTGTGTTAAAATCTGCAGTCATCATTTTAAAATCTTATTTAAATGAAAAACAGAAAGAAAGAACTAGTGAAACATTCTTTATTGTTTGGTCGGATGGCTGCCCAGACATCAGTTGTGCAAAAGTGTGGCTATTGCACCGCACCCAAAAAAGATGAAAGACTTGAAATTGGCATTTATATTTCAGTGATAAAGTATGCAAAACCATTTTGCTCATACCTTAAATACAATCTAATACAATTTCACCACTACACAAAAAAGATGCACTGATTGGTATGTGTTATTAAAACTATATAAATGATAATAATATGTGCAGTCAAATAAACATTACATTAAATTAATGAATCACATTAAATTATTTAGAAAGAATCCAGCCACATAGCCTCCAAATTAAGAACATTCAAATATTCAGTTTCTACAGGATTAGTTTAATTGCACTCATCAAGCACTTACTGATATCAAAGACCTGCGGAATGTAATAAAAAAATCTTGGTAAAGAGAAAAGAACAGAATTTAGTCTAAAATTCTGTTTTAGACTGATAAGTAACAACTTATCAGTGTCATAATGCATCTGTACAGTATTCACAGCACTTCACTTTTTCACATTTTATTGTGTTACAGCCTTATTCCAAATTGTTTAAAATGTATTTCTTTCCTCAAAATTCTACACACAAATACTCCATTATGACAATGTAGAAAAACGTTTTTGAGTTTTGCATTTAAAAAAAAAAGAAAACCAAAAAATAATAATTGTTTGAGTCCAGCCTTGAATCAGACGGAACATCTCTGCAGAGATCAGAAAATGGTTGCACAGACATCTCCCGTCCAACATGATGGAGCTTGAGAAGAACTGCAAAGAATGAGCAAAACTGCCTAAAGATAGTCTGATTTTTAGTCTGGAATTGTTGCCAAAAGCAAATCAACAAAGTATGAAGCAAATGCTGTGAATACTTCTGTAAATGTGATTTCTTGGTTTTCTATTTTATTTTTATTTTTTTATAAATTTGGAAAACACTACCATAATGAGGTGTGTGTAGGATTTTGAGGAAAGAAATTAAATTGACACAAATTTGGAATAAAGATGTAACATAACAAAAAGTAGAGATAGTGAAGTTATGTGAATACTTTCCGGATGCACTCTAGTATTTAGCATGGTCCCAAAAAGTCAACGCAACAGTTCCAGTTCCAGCAGCTTCACCAAATAACAATGAATCACAGTTACATGCCACAGAAAGAGCAGGGCAGGTTGTTAGTTTAGTTTGAGACGCTCTTGGTGGTTATGTGAAATGCAATCACAAAGTAAGCAAAGGAGATTCAAATAGTCTGGCATACCCCTTCATTTTTCCAACGAGTCCTTGCAAAAGACTGACTATCTTCCAAAGGAATTTCACTCATAATTCCTGAAAGCCATTTCTAAACTCGGGAACTTAAGTGGTAAAAAAAAATAGTTCTCGTTTCGCCACCTTCGGACAAATAACTTCACCAACCGGTCATGCTTCTGTTTCACTTTGATTCAATAATAAACAATAATAAATACAAGCAGCTGACTTTTAAGCCATTTCTGGGATGGGTGTGCACTTTTAAAGTGGGTACACGGTGCTAGGACGGTTCTTGAGGTTGTGACAGTAGGTGCACTATAATCAACAGTAAAGTGGATCTACTTTCCAATTTAACATTCTAAAAGAGGGTCAGGTTTGTACCATGTTAGTTCAGGGGAACCTGCATGTGTTTCTACTGTTAGATGATTGCAGAGCGGATTAGCTTGTTGTTTTATTTATTAAGCAGCCTCCTTTCTTCCTGATTAAAAACCACTTGCTCTTACTGTTGCAGTAAGGAAGAAGTAATGCGCTAAGGCATGTTGGACATAGTGAGGGCGGAGGCATCAGCACTGCGGGGATCTTTCACCCCGATGATGAGATCGTTGGTTCTCCGTGTTCCCTCCACCAACGAAAGAACTTCCCTCCATGTGACATTGTGCCCTTTTGCCTCCAGCAGCTCCACATCGTCCTTTAAAAACTCAGCTGTAGCGGAGAAGGTAAAAGAAAAAAAAAACACGACAAGAAGGTTAAGATATTTTTTCTTATGTGGTTCAAATATAACACTCACTTGTTTGGATTATGTGTACTGCATGTCTCTGTGAAGTATTTTACACTGTTGGACACTTTTACTGGAACCCTGCCTTTAGGTAAGTTAATCTTTTAGTGTGGGAGCATAATCTGAAACTGAGCGTTTAAGAAAAGGCACAAAAAATGGTTGCACAGACATCTTCCATCCAACATGATGGAGCTTGAGAAGAACTACAAAGAATGAGCTACACTGCCTAAAGATAGACTTTTTTTGTTACATTTCTGATCTTATGTGTTAAGAATTAAATATTTCACCAGAATACCATTTTATATTTTCTGGCACAATATCCTACCTTTTCATTTGAAGGTTCCTGGTAGTTTAAATAATCCGTGTTGTGCAGTCAAACAAGGTTTCCACAGCTTTTGGAAGAGCAACAGGCCCACACCATAACAGATCACCCACCATACTTAATAGTGGTCTGTGTTGCTATTCTACATACAAATTCTTTGTTTCAAGCCAGATCCACCTGGAGTGTCATTTGTTCTCAGCTGACCACAGACTGGTATAGACACAGACTCTTGGTGTGTTTGTTTGCTAGAGGCAAGCTTCGACTTTACACTGAGTGCATAATAAATTATGCAGGTAAAAATAACAATTTGCAACAGTACCTGCTTAGAGCAGGAGAGGTTAATGTTTGTGGAGACAAATTAATCATTCTGAACATGTTAAACTGAACAACCTATTCCTAAATATACAGTCTAACTTATCTAGATTATCCCAATATCAGACCTTAACACTGGCCTAAAGAGTAAATATCACTATATTTGTGCCCAACCTGACAAGAGAGGAAAAACTCACCATCCACCAGAAGTATGTCGTCCTTCAGCTGAGGATGGAGTCTGCCATACGCTAAGCTGTCACTCATATTTTTGCGCAAAGAGAGAACGTTCATAAGTACCTGTGGAGGAATTACGTGAATTGTAATAAAATATACATTTTACGAGAGAGCTGTATATGTAACAGGACTAAAAAGCGAATATTTAACCTGTGTGATGCCGCTGAGGGCCTTCTCTCCGTTGGAAGATCCAACGGCCAAGTATGTGCCGCATAATCCCATGGCTGGCCTCACCGCTGTGGGCATCAGGAAGGACATGGGTCTTTTTTTAGCCTCAATGAGGTTATGCTGCAACAACAAGGAAAACATAAAGATAAGAGCTGTAAAACGATGCAACAAATAATTTAATGAAGAAGTAGGTCAAGCTGAAGGTTATACATACAGGGTTAGGTGATGAGCTCAGTGTTGTATTAGATCGAAAGGTTTTATTAGGCCATGAAAAGTCCAGGATCTGGCTATTCAGAAGAATTCCTGACGAAGTCACTATCCCACTGCCGAATGGTTTATTTAGTGAGCTAAAAGAAAATAAAAATACAAAGTGTTGTAACTTGAAGGATTTGGGGGTTTTTTGTTATCAAACTGACAATACGACGTACCTGACGACTGAAACAATGTGGTCATCTGGGCCCATAACCATGACCTGTGCAGCTGCTGCACCGTCCTGCATTGGAAATGATGAAGTGTAATGGTTGACAGGGAAAGCTTGGGAGTCGTCGATCATCTTCTGGAGCTGGGAAGCCTCTGGTTTACTGGAAGACCAAAGGGAAGAAGTTCTGCACTGATGTTTTACTAAGAGAGAGAATCATTTGGCTTTTTGCAAGGTGGATTCATTCGTACCTCAGCATCTTGTCAACAATCTCTGAGACTGAATTGTTAAACATAGGGTCTCCCAGCCCACTAGAAAGGGCCAATGCTATCTTCACAGCCTGGGGAGGTTATTGTCAAATAAAACAGAAGAAAACACAGAAATCAATCCAGTATACAAAGTGATTATAGTCTATAATCAGAATTTTTAAAAAAAAATATATATATAATTATTTACCTCTGCAATCCAGTGGTAGGTGCTACTTCTGGGCACTTGGCTGGTAATGTTGTAGCCTTCGAGAATATTGAGTGCAGTGATCAATCCAACACCTGCATGTGGGGCTGGAGCTGTCATGATATGATGTCCTTCGAAAACACCAACAGATCACAACATTAAAGACGTGATGATTTCAAACACAAACAAATCAAATAATAAAAGGGGCTAAAATAAATAAGATCAGTGTTTGCATTTAATTTGGGTTTACCTTGATAGGTGACTTCCACTGGCTGTTGTATGACAGTGATGTAGTCTCCAAAGTCTTCCTCCGTCAGCACGCCATCTTTTGCTTTCACCTATTACAAAGCTAGAATTAGGTTAAATATGCTAATATCGCTTGCTTTTAAAAAACATATTTCACCAGTTAAGAGTTAAATATGTTCTTTCTCTCAAGTTGCGGTAAGAGACAAACTTTTCAAGATGGCGATGAGGAACAAGATTTTCCAGTGTTTGCATTGACCACACTATGTTATCTATCATCAAGCTAAAGTCTGCTTCCAGTGTGCTAGTGCCTCACTAATCAAACACAATTTAACACCAGGGAGTGTAATTTTAAAGGTCATGTCAGGGTCACTGAATCAGCTGAGTGACAATATCAATGGATGAGTGGTTTGCTTGTTTCTTATACGGTGATATTTATTCAGCATATAAGAAACGCTGAATAGTTGAAAAGTCAGTTATCAAATCCCACATGAAGCAGGGGCTTTATGTGACAGACCAATAGATCAGAGATAACAAAGAGAAAGGAAAATGATACATCCTTTTACAACAACTTTTTTGTATCAAAAATATGTATTCAGCCACCTTTCCATTGATATTGCTTAATTAAGCCGACTGCAACCAATTGCCATCAGAAGCAATAAGATTACAGAGTTGGGATGCAGAGATCAGCATTTCAAGTGGGACAATTTGCTTACGACACAACTGTGAGTTTAGCACTCCAAAAATCTGGAGTTTATGCGATAAGAAGAAAGTTATTGTTGAAACAAGAAGTCCTGTTTGGAGTTTGTCATCAGCCATGAAGAGGACACAACAAATGCGTAGAAAAAAAGTGCTCTGGTCAGATGAGACCAAAACTAAACTTTCTGGAGTGTTAATGCAGAAACGTCCTCAAATCATGAGTACAAGGTTAATCTGCTGCTTATTCATCGAAGCTACACAATCAGTGTAGAGTTATCATTGAATGCTGCCAAAATCTTTAACTTTCTTTAGTGCATGTTGCAACACACCTGTTAAGCTACAGGCTATATAGAACATTTAATATAACTTTTGTTTATGATATTCCTGTGCAACCAGTAATAATCATGTTATCAATATTAATTCCCATTTTGAGATTAGTGCTCAATAAAATGATACAATAAAATGAAGGTACAACTAGACTTTTGATGTCTGCAGAACAAAACTGATCTTGTATGGACACTATGCAAAATTCATGACTGGTAATATAATGAAACAGAAATCAATCTTCCTTACTGCAGCCACCATTTCCTGTGCCAGCTTCCCAGTGTAGAACTCTGATATTCCTTTGTCTGCAACCGCATCCAAAATGTCTGCTAAATCAAGGCGTCGGGTGAACTGTCCAGAAAGTGGAGCCTGACCTTTGGGGAGGAACAAATCCCGAAATGCATCTGACACGGTCTGATTCTTCATTTTATTCACAGCTTCCGCTGCAAAATAATAAACAAATGAAAGGGAGAGAGATGTGAGATTACAGCTAAAGTTTGTGTGCCTTCACTTTATGTTGTTTGAGAGAAACATGGTGCCTTCCTCTGCAAAAAGGAGCAACCGTAAGGACAATTAGTTGCACCCTGTGTCTGGCATGATAATCTATAATTACCCAGATCGTGAGTAACGTTGAATCCATTTCTGGCTACATCTGCTGCCATGGAAACAACATCCTTCCATGGTATCCTAGCAAAACAAAATATTAAGTCAACAAACAACTTAATAGTCACGCTAACAATCCTTAGTTAATCATGGTATAAAATGTTGTTTGACAGCAGAGGCAGCTTGTACATGATAACACAGCAGGCAACAATTTCACTGCAAAAGCAACAACTTTGCTCCGAAATCACAGCCAGATTTTGTTTTTTACATCTAAACATGACAGAATGCAAAATATAATGTCTTGTAACAGATTTAATAAATAAATGTATCTTAATAAGGACCTGCCGTAGAGCTGGTGAGCCTGATGCATCCCACTGAGCATCCCTGGGACTCCCACTAGCAACCCTGACTGAAAAAATTAAACAACATGTTAGAGGCAGCAGAAAGCAACTTCTGACCTTTATCTCTGACATGAAGAAGAAAAACGTACTGTAAGGTCGAGGTTTGCGAGCAGCATGTTCTCCTGAATGGCAGATGGTGCTGTCTCTCTGAAATCAATCACTTTTGTCTCGTTCTTACGAATGTTGTGCACCAACATAACGCCGCCACTACACATCAAAAGAGCACAACGCAGACATTCAAGCAAGACAGAAGCAAATATAAAGCATGTGATGAACTAATAAAAAGTAGTGCTGATTGTTTAATTGTTTTTAAACATTCAATTTTGGCCTCATATATGCTATGTCCACTACATCCCTTGTGGCGAAGTACAAAAAAGGCTTCTTATGTTGTTCTTCCAACAGTGGCTTTATTTTTGCCATTCTTCAATGATGAAGGCCAGATCTGTAGAGTGTTGACTAACAATTGTCTAATCATCATATTTTCTTACCTGAGCAGTAAATCTCAGCAGCTTAGCTCAGCTTTACCATTGGCCTCTTGGCCACTTCTCTGATTAATGCTCTCCTTCCCTGACAGTCAATTTAGGCTGGACGTTAAGGTACATTTGCAGTCTCTTCCTATATTCAGATGATGGACTGCATGTCACTCAGTTAGATACGAAAAGCTTGTTATTGTCATGAAGTGGGTTTAGGTGTGGTGAGAAATTGCAGGCGGGACCAGGACGAGTAGTAAAAAGATGGATTTAATGAAGGGAAACACGATGAGACCAGGGAACACGACGAGATGACAGGGTAACACGATGACGACGACAACAACAACTACAACGACAACAACGACACAACAACAACAAGGATCCGACCTCAGACAAAGACAACAGGTGGACTTAAATACACAGGGAGGGCAATCAGGGAACGGGACACAGCTGGGATTAATCACGGGGAGCAAACAGGACAACACAGAGACTCAGACACGATGGGATTGATGCAGAAAAACTCAAATCACGACAGTACCCCCTTAAGGGCGGCTACTAGACGCCCAAAACACAAAGACCACACCAGGGAGGCGGAGGAGCCGGACGGAGGCCAGAGTCCAAACAAACAAAAACAACCCAACAGGGTGGGCGGAGGGCGCTAAGGCGGGCTAGAGTCCAAAATAACAAAAAACAACCCAACAGGTGGTGGATGGACTCTCGCGTGCGGGACTGGACCCTCTGGAGGCGGCGGCCCGGCGCTGGAGGCGGACCGCCTCGGGCGGCCAGAGCTCAGGAGGCGCCTGGAGGCCGGCTGGAAGGCTCGAGGGCCGGCAGAAGGCTCGGAGGAGCTCTGGAGGGCCGGCTGAAGGCTCTGGAGGGAGCTCTGGAGGGCCGGCTGAAGGCTCGCTGGAGGAGCCGGAGGGCGGCTGAGGCTCTGGAGGGCTCTAGGCAGGGCGGAGCCACGTCGGACCCAGGCGGAGCCACGTCCGCGAACTCCAGGGGCGGAGCCACGTCCGCGAACTCCAGGGGCGGAGCCACGTCCGCGAACTCCAGGGGCGGAGCCACGCCGCGAACTCCAGGGGCGGACACAGAGGGGTTCTGGGAGGGACTCGGAAGGGGCACAAGGAAACTCTGGAGGGGACTCGGAAGGGGCACTGGGAAACTCTGGAGGGGACTCGGAAGGGGCACAGGGAAACTCTGGAAGGGGGGCTGGCGGCGTCCCAGAGACTCGTCGTCTGGGAGCGGGACCGGCGGCAGCTCCGGGATCCGCTGCCGAGGTGCGGGGACCGCGGCAGCTCGGGATCCGCTGCCGAGGTGCGGGGACCGGGCGGCAGCTCCGGGATCCGCTGCTGAGGTGCGGCGACCGGCCGGCGGCTCAGGGCGGTCTTGCCGACGGCTCCTCCTCACGGCCAAGTCATAGTCCGATTGAAGGCCCAGTTCCTCCAGCAGCAGCGGAGAAGGCAGGATCTCCACATCTCTGTAGAGATCCCTTTGCGCCAACTCCAACTGCTGCTGGATCCATCGCTCCTGGTCGAAAAACGCCATGCTTCTCACCTTGTTGGTCGGATCCTACTGTCATGAAGTGGGTTTAGGTGTGGTGAGAAATTGCAGGCGGGACCAGGACGAGTAGTAAAAAGATGGATTTAATGAAGGGAAACACGATGAGACCAGGGAACACGACGAGATGACAGGGTAACACGATGACGACGACAACAACAACTACAACGACAACAACGACACAACAACGACACAACAACAACAAGGATCCGACCTCAGACAAAGACAACAGGTGGACTTAAATACACAGGGAGGGCAATCAGGGAACGGGACACAGCTGGGATTAATCACGGGGAGCAAACAGGACAACACAGAGACTCAGACACCGAAAACCTAAACTAAATACACAGAAAAACTCAAATCACGACAGTTATAATGTTTTATAGCCTGAATGTTCTTTAAGCCACGCCAAAACTTTGTTTTTGGTCTTTCTGTGCTGTGCCTTAATCTTTATGTTGCTGATTTTTCACTGTTAAGCTTAAGTAACTCACCCCCCAATGCCAGAGGTGTGAGGGTGTACAATTCCCAAACAGAGAGCAGCAGCGATGGCAGCATCCACACTGGACCCTTGCTTCCCCAAAATTTCAAACCCCAGAGATGTACACTGAGCTACATCTGTCACCACCGCTCCCTGGTTAAAGACCTGACAACACAAAAAGACAACAGAAGGAAGCATATTCATCACACCTTTATTATGAAATGGCTTGTATGGGTGTGGACAAGCCGTAATCTCTTAATTATTCATTTGAGCGAAACAGAAGTGATGCAATGTTGTTGGCATTAAGCGAGCTGGATGCAGCAATAGGCCAGTACCTGTGGATCGCCAAAGTAGATCTGCATGATGAGGGCAACAGTGACCCCGGTAGCGAAGGTGAGACAGGCCGTGATTATGACCGTCAGTCCGTCCCGCTGACAGGCGCAGTCCTCTGTGAAAGGGTCGACGGTGGTCTCCTGCAGCGAGGCCACATCGTGGCCGACCAAGTCTGAGGCCGAGGACGGGAGACGCTGCAGGCGAGCCGACTTCAGAAACAGATCTGGGTCTGGGATGAGTACAGCATAAATGAAAAGCAGTCATAAGTGTGAAAGAAGAGAACGCAGTGTTTCACAAAAAAAAAAAAAAAAAAAGATGTTAGATTTCACTTCTAAATTACGACTCCATGTAGTGAAACTAGAACTAACTGAATCTGTGTGAGTGATTTATTGCAATGGTGCCAACCACAGATTTAAATGACCAGGCAAGATAAGCTCAACTAGCAGGTATTTTGCATAATGATTCCTTCACCAACCTGTGTCCTGCTCGCTCAGGACATTGTCATCATCTTTGCGGGATTTCAGGGTGTTTTCTCCAGACGTCACATCATCCTCCGGCAGCTGGGGGAAGCTGGTGATGCTCATGTAGTCCACCGGAGAGTAGGCACTCCCCAAGGTTGTCTCTGGGTTGGCATCCTTGTCCACCCCACTTCCACCCGGATAGGCTGCCACAGCTTCTGGAGCAAGGTTGTGCATGACTTGCAGTGGATCTTGAGCTGACTCTGTTTTCTAAATTCTTGACTTACGCCAAGAAATACATATTTGTAAAGAAAAAAAGGGTATGTCGAGGAAATAAGAAATGTATGGATTTCCTCTTTTTAGGGTCTACAAATCCGGAACCTGCAGCTTCTTTAAGTTCTCATGATATCCCAACCCTGCAGGGATTTGTAGTTTTAAATGTGATTGTGGCACATCTAAGATCACAGCAGCCGGGTCTGATTGGGAATCGTTTCATTAGGCCAAAGCAGACGCGTGTAGCTCCAATGATGGTGCTTTTCCTTCCACCTGGAGATAAAAACAAACATGCAGATTGACTGACTAGTT
Source organism: Phalloptychus januarius (assembly GCA_902982915.1). Classification (NCBI taxonomy): domain Eukaryota; kingdom Metazoa; phylum Chordata; class Actinopteri; order Cyprinodontiformes; family Poeciliidae; genus Phalloptychus; species Phalloptychus januarius. Next base: position 70,451 of record CADWAE010000201.1, on the reverse strand, counting down.
TTAGATAAGCAATTTCTTTGATACAGCTCCGATGAGCTGCGTCTTGGAGGATTTAATAAACATACTAACGCCTAAAGCAAATGTTTGCACATAAGACAATGTGTTTCCTATAAAAGTCAAGTAACAAACGAGTTTCTTATTCAGAGAAACAGCAGCGTTATTACCTGCTCAAACTCCGAGGTTAAATTCGTGCGCTGTTTATTTACCGCGCTGCTACAAGCTAACGCATCTTTCCATGTATATTGCTTCTAAGAGCACCGAGGTAATAATACTTACCCTTGTGGTAAAATACATGTTGTTCAATGTGGGCATTCCTCGGCGGTGTTTTTAAGGTTTTTATGCGGAGCCGCTGAGGAGGAAGGACGGAGTCATCCCAGCCAGCCACCGAATCCCTCCCCGCAGACAGATAGCAGCTCGACGCTGATGTTCACTTCCTATTGAGTGTTGGACAACCGGTAGGACTTGTTAGGGAATAATTATCGGAATTTGAACACCCAGTTTTAACTGCACATTTGAGTGTAAGTAAAAGGTAAAATTTGATGCCTTTGATATTTGTCTGGTGAAAAAATAGCCAGAGGGCTCCGGTCGCCTTCCTTATATATATATCAACGTCAGACTTACTTCAGTGGAAAAGAGCTTGAGGCCTTGAAGGTTCACTGAAATCTGTTTCTGAAAAACATAAATCCCCCGCTTCTTCGCTTATCTACATCACTACAATAACAAGCGGGGAAACATTCTGCGCGATTCCTGGACTTACTGTGTTGTATTGGTTAACTGACTGGAGTGGATAAACAGGTCATAGCAGGTGCATAAACCTGCTCAGTCTTAAACCCTCCCTTAAGGTATTGTCTTCTTCTCCCTCACGAATGAAAAAGAATAAAAACGTCTCACATGTCGGTCTAGTGTTACTTTTTCTCTCTCTTTTTATGATTTGCTCCCCAAGGGAAAAAAAATATAAGAAGAATATAAAAACAGATGGCAGCTACATTAATAGTTGGTTTTTGACATACATTGCAAAAGGACTTTTTGCCCAGGATAACATCCCAACCGAGGGCGCCATGACAGACTGACAGTAACTTGCGGTGAAGTTCATGACGGGTGAGGCTCTGACTCCTCTGGAACCCGACGTGCAAATAAATAATCTCCTAAATAGAAGCTTATACTTCAGTTTTGATCTTAATTGGGAGACACAGATGTCATCCAAGGTGTCAACGCATGGCTTAAATCATAATTAAATTAAATTTTAAACTAAATTAAAGACATTCAAGTCTGTTTTTATGTAAGGTACAGACATTTCTGACAGCTTATGTGAAGATACTATATGTCTGCATAGTACCGTCACTTTTCTCCATGCATTATGGCAACAATATTTGCAGCAATATATTCATTCGCACACCCATTTAAAGAACTTTTTATTCAAATTTCTAAAATTTCTTAACCTAGCTCTTGATTTTACTTGAAACATTTTAAAAGCAAACTTGTGACAGAGCGCCTCTCCCTCCATTTCCCTTCATGTTTTATTTTACTTTTACTTTGCTTTATTAGCAAAGTAAACTTCCGTCCTGCTTCAGAGAAGCAGAAGGAGGAACTCGATTATGGCGCTGTTAATGCAATGGCCCCTGGCCACATTAAACCTGAGACTGACAAAAAATATCACCCTTACTGCCAAAAAGAAATCATGGAGACTTGTGCTGTTCCTTTTGGGTGTTTATTTTTAGCATAATTGTGTGTGCTTTCATGATTGCTGTATTGACTTTCTTGTGTGCACTATTTTAAGTCAGTGTTATACACAAGGACACACCACCCAGAGCTACAGACAATATTTACACTTGATCGCCACACCCGTCTGTTCACATAATGTGGATTCATTCCTGAACGGTTTCTTAACTACATTCACCTTGTTGTCCCCAACAATATAAGCAGAACCAGCCCTTGATTGTTAGGGTGTGTAAAATAAAGTTTAATTTTATCTAATGAGTTAAAACATATAAATGAAGATACCTGTTCTCTTTAACAAATGTTTTTTTATGCCAAACTGTTTATTCATTATCAGAACAACTAATGTATCCCTTCCTGCATTGGTGTAATGTTTAATTACATTCAGAAGTTAATGTCAGAGTCAGACTTAAAATAATGACACAGAATTCAGGTCTTAACCTGAGTATTTATTCTTCTTGTTACTGTTATTGTTCCGTTTCTTTTTTTTAAATATATGTATATATATTTTTATTGGAGGGTGTCTGAATGAATGCTGAAAAATCCCCATCCGCTGATTTTTTTTCTTTTTTTTTTGCATAGATCTTGTCTGTCAGTGGATGACTTGTCCAAGGATGGGGAATCAGTACATCACAAAACCATGCAGAAACAGTGAAAAGGCACAATCACCATAAATATCAGATACACCAAATTTAAAATGTTTATACGTTTATCTTTTTTTTTGTTATGAATGAGGGAGGGGTTGTACCAACTCAGGTGTAATCTGAACAAATCATCCCGAGTATTTTTAAGCTGCCATTATTTTCAGGGCACAACATTAATACAGAAAATCACCTCCCAGACATTAAATGCCTTTTGTTTGAAACACCCATATTGTTAAATCTAATAGCTATGTGGGAAAATACGAGCATGTCCATGTTTTTTTATGCAGTACATTTCTTTTCATATATAGGAACTATTTGTCTTTTGCCTCTTTTTGTCCACATCCATCCACAACCAATTTTTTAGAACTTTCACGCAAAGCATAACACCTTAATGATAATCAGACACAACATACAGAAAACTTGATTCATTTTTGAGTGAGGGGGGGAGGAGGAGTAAGGGAGAGAAAAAGATTCAAAACAGAAAGCATTTTCCAGCTGCAGAGTCGTCTGTGGTGATTTTGCACATTTACACACACTTGTGATCTTTCACTGTTTTATTTGCAACAGATGAACATTATCTACCTCTCAGGCACAGAATAGTGTTGGTATACTGTGGATGTCATTAAAGACAGCACTATATGTTGTGTGTGTGTGATGAGCTCAACACCTCATATACTCTGCATTATTGAGGATATAAATGGTTACATAATATTTATCTTCAAAGCAAACAAAAAAACAAGGTAGTATTCTTTTTTTTTGTATATTTTGAGTGCAAAGACCTTTTCATTCATAGGATCACGGCCACAAGAGGAAACAAAAAAGGTACATCAGAAAGAAAATCATATAATGTCACTCATTCAAGCAAAACATCAAAACAACAATCAGAAATGAATCCACAGACAGTCTTTCTGTTGAACTTGAACTCCTGCAGAGATGTATTCAAACTATGTCATCGTTGCTGTGTGACGTCGTTACCATTCATGCAGCAGGTGCTGTGCGACACTGCCCTCTAGAGGCCAGGGTTTGCCTATGGCACATTAACTGAGTTTAGTGATGTTTTGGGTGTTGATCTGAGACCATTTGCAGCCTCGTCGAACTCCAGTCCCCACTGGACGCTATGCCCAGAGGCTTCGACATCTATAACGGAGAGTTGTAAATTGTTTTCTAATATTTACAAGAAAAATAAATGACCAACACTTTTTTTTTTTTATAATTAGCATTTTCCCCCATATAGGAAAGGTTCTAGCATTTAGCATGCCAGTACACCTTCTCACACATCTGGATCCAAACAAATAAAGTTTCACAAAAGTAAAAACAGAAAGAAAAAAAACAAGCACACAGCACACTGCTAAAACTTTTACCCACACAATATTTGACAGTGCAAACTTACATCCATGTCTTAAAATAATTTACAAACATTAGTATACACTTCAGCACCATTGTTTAATATTGTTGAATACATATCAGTAAGCGAGATTGTAGAGCTGGATGTGCAAGCAACAAAAAGGGCTGGACACTTATGGAGTGATTGGTGGAACCATGTTGCATGTTGCTGAACCGATGCAAGGTTTTTGCTGTATGGTGTTAAGAAAGTTGCTGTTTCTCTTTCTTCTAATACAGTGCCTTGCAAGATATTCATGCACCTTGAACTTTTTCACATTTTGTCACATGGCCACCACAAACTTCAATATATTTAATTGGTATTTTTATGGGACCAACCAGAAGTCATTGGTAGAGGGATGTAGCTAAATAGGACAATCCTAACCTTTAAGATTCTGCAATGGACTTGAGATAGAGGTAGAGCAGTTCCCCTTCCAGCAGAACAACGGCCCTAAATATACAGCTACCAGCTCTACTTGTTGTTGGTCTCTAACATAAACTTGTAGTGGTAATGTGACAAAGTGTGAAAAAAAAGGTTATAATCCTTTTTGTAAGACACTGTAGACCTCTTTCAATAAGTTATTGTAAAAAAAAACATAATTACATAGTTAATTTAAGTTCACAGCACATATTGTTGTTAAACATGGCTGGGCAAATTACATATCTCTAAGAAGAATTAATTTAACTATAAAAGCCAAATCTTTCCGTCTGACTGCAGGAACAGCTTTATTTTCTCTCTTGGTGGAAATTTGCAAAAAAGACTTCAGATAAAATAAGATGTTATAAAAACAAAATAAAGAATTGCCTTCGATACCCCTTTTCACCTACCATGTCTTGCTATACCTTGTAACCCAAAGATGAGCCCCAAATCTCTGAATTCTCACTGGCCGCTCTGAGGGTTAAATCACATTTCTTAAAACCATATACTGAGGGATTCATTTTACTCTTTAGTCTGTTTTGCACATACTGTCACCATCTCTTACATGCTGTGGCCTTCTTCACCAAGCAGAGAAGAGAATCAGGTGTTTCCTCTGGCAATGCACTTTTTTTAGTAAAGTAACTCTGCAGAGAAACCAACTTGTGTTGATTTTTCTCTCTTTCTCGCCAGACGGTACTTTCTTCCACCTTTTGTAAGCAAAACTAACTGAATTAAAATCATGATCATGTTTTATAGATTTGCTGTGAAGAGTGTTCCTCCAGTCAGAGTATGAAAAACGGGGCTTTTTCAGTGTTATTTTATTTTTTATGATAGTTACACAGTATTATGGTTTTAAATGAAAAATAAAACTCATATGTCTTTAAAAAGTTTTTTATAACTCAATAAAACTCAACTATTGCCATTTTGAGAAATTATAACTGGATAAAGCTTGAAACACTTATTATTTTGTTTTTGTGGTTTATTCTGGTGGACAATAAGAGGGTAATCATTTCGTCTACAAAGATCTACATTTAGCAACTGCTTCCTAATTGCAGATTGGATGAAAAATTACTAAGATGAGTCAGCCTGTGACTCATCCTGACATAATGTATGGAAATGGAAGCTAAAAATGCTGTGGGTGGACACGTGTTGACTATGTTGGATTCTGCACTCCGAATACCCCAAAGACGTAAACGAAGCCCCTCTTTTTGACGGTAACCTTAGTGACAGAAGTTGCGCTTGCTGGGCTGATGAAGGAAAGTGTTTCTGGTGTGCGAAGCATGACGAGGGACCTGCTCCTTCACACGGTTTTGGCGTTGGATGTGGCTGCGGCTTAGATGGCGGCGCTCCATGCGAGCCTTGTAACGCTGGACCCTGGCCACTTGAGTGACCTTGGCCAAAGCCCCAGCCTGGGCAGCCGCTCCACGGCTCACCCTGGGGGGCATAGTGCTGCGGGTGGCTGGGGGAGCTGCTGGTTCAGTCATTCTACTGCAAATAGGAGTCAAAAAAACAGCAGGACTCTTATTAGTTACAAAGAAGGTGAAGATGAGATGTAGTGTGAATAGAAATTTCTCACCTCGCACTGCTCGCCGGGCTGACAATGCTCTCCTCCCCCACCACAGACAGGTTGCTGCTGGAGAGCATGGACAGGTTGTTGGGGGAGACATACACAGACATGCTGGGGTGCTCTATGAGCAGGTCCTCCATAGGGCTGGTCTCTGCTGTGGCTCCCTCTGCAGTGAAACAGGGGGGAGGGGTGACAAACCAGCTCTCATCCATGCAGCCTCTCTCTGATCCTGACCTACTGGCACCCCCACTGCCCCCGCACTCACTCCCAGAGCCTGGAGACATTGACGGGGTGGAGGAGGGCGTGGACAGTCTGGCCCGTCTAGGGAGGCTTACGGGTGTGGCAGCACCTAAGTGTGGTGGACTAGCACTGGGACAAGACAGGGGCTCCGAAGGTGCTGCTGGACCCCGTGTCTGACCTTTAAGCGGTTTGCGTCGCTTTTGAGGCAGACGGGGCGTGGAGGCTGGGCATTCAGTCCTTGTTTGCATGTTTTGGTGATCTGCTAGTTTGCTGTCGGGTGATGCTTGTGCAGTCAGAGGGGTTCCCACATCATCCTCCACCTGCATCATGCAGTCAGAGTCTTTTAAGGACATGGCACAGATGAGATCAGGAACGGGAAGGCCAATAAAGACAGGAGGATGATTTTGCAAAAATATTTTTTTGCAAATGTAGCAAAAAAGCACATTTTTTTTCAAAAGGCCATGCGGGACGTGGAGGATAATTTTAGAGGGACCACATACGCACGCGCACACATACCGATGTGAGATATATAAGGGTGTTTAAACAAAATTTGGAAGAGGGGAAAAAAGAAGGGATAAGGAAACACAAAACATAAAGGAGTCACATTGTTAGTTGTGTTGACCCTCTGATGTCAGTGACATAATGCTTTAGTTCTGCTGAGAGGAACTTTTGATGAGCTGTGGGTCAGGTAGCCCCTTCTCCATTTTGTACCCACATTTCATATCTTTAAACAAACTGATTGTTTCCCCACAAATAATTGCAAAGTAAATTGTTTTTTCCATGTTACGTGTCTTAAGTATGGAAAAATATATTATGCTTATACCTTTTCTATGCATAATTTAAAACTCAGTACCGCTCCATTTTTGTCATGTATTAGTCAATTAAAATAGTGTGATGAAAACATTACTCCTGATTTCCATGGATTGTGGTCCTAATACTCAGTCTGAGTGTCTAATAAAATATGTCATATTTGCACCCCTTATCAAATTAAAATAACTGAGTGACCTCATGATGGCTGAAAATATTTATCACAGACACATAATTGCATCTTCTTATGGTAATCTAAGAGCAGAAAATAGAAAATTACTTAGAAGCAGGTATAATGCTTTGCCTACGTTGGCATGCATTGATGCATGATTGGTATGACATGCATCGTAACGGTTAATTTTTCACCCCCAAACGTCAGGCAGAAATTGACCAAAACTGCAAAGGCATAAAATGGCAAAGGGACAAAATGATCAGCATGACTTTTGGCGTGCTGATATGTGCTTGGCTCCATTAAAGGTAGCAAAACAAGCTTTCTTTTTGATGTCGCTGTGTTTGTCAAGATCCCACCATGAACAAAAAGTGGATGAAGCTGAATCTTCCTGTGCTTTCGTCTGCAGAGAGACAGCACTGGTGTAATGGTGTCATTTAGAGTTACGCCATGCCCAAACTGATTCTACACCGTGCTCCATCATCCCCATTTACCTTTCAGATTTTAACCACATTATGCAATGGCAAGAAAGAGGAGAATTTTTCTTACTTCATAACACACAAATTAATTGCACCATCAGACATAACATTGTGACCATCGCTCTAGTCGTGAGTTGGGTCCCTGAAAGGTTGCTGTGGCATCTGGCACTAACGTAGGTACATAAGCTGTGAGGCGGGGCTTCCAGGGACTGGACTTTAATGTCCAGTACATCCCACGGATTCACCATTGGAGGTAGAGCAGGGGAATTCTCTTCAAACGATTCCTGGCCTATTTCTGCTTTCTGGCAGGGAGTATTATCTTGCTGTACGACAGTCAGGAAATATTGTTTCCACCCTAACAGGTCTGCAGCTATGCAGCTCCATAAATACCAATTTGAGATGCGACTGAAGCTACAGTCTGTTTGATTTGAGTCTTAGTGTAACATAGTTAAAATAGTTCAGGTTAAATCCTGCTAAAATGCACCATCTGCATTCACCTTAGAAAGAGCGAGGTATTATTAGCTTCTTTAGTGGTCATAATTTTATGCCTGACCGGTGTATTTTCTACTGTGATGTTTAAGTAAAATGACAGATTTCCCCCACCACTCCATCCTTGATCTCTTGGACTCACCGGCCAGGTTGACGAGCATCCATCCCTCTTCGTCGGCCTCAGTCACACATGGATTGGATCCCTTCAGATCAGCTGCCACCTCTTCCACCTCCCCGAACAACAGGTTGCTAAGTCGCTGAAACATTTCAGCTTGTGTCGTCAAATTTTGATGCTTGTGATGTGCTATATGCTGTGCCACAGATCAAGTGTATGCAGTAGCTGCCTTTTCTTTTTTGTATTTATCAATGTAATAGTTGTTGTGTAATGCCTGATGTTCTTGTTTCCACTTAAAGCCCTGTGCTTGATCTTAAAGTTGACAAATCAAGGGAGGAGGGACTTTTGTAGTGCAAATGTAAGGTTTCACTTGGTTTGGAACAAAGGCCTGGGCAGAAGAAGAGAGATAAGTACAAAAATGTTAGTTTGATAAATCCAGTGAGCTTTTAAAACATGTTTGTAGCAAAAAAATGGTGCTTAATGTTTCATTAAGCTCATGAGCTGGAAGCTAATCTTATTTCCAGAATCATTAAAGGTTGACACACAGGCAGGAAGCCCTGCCATTTGAATATTATAAAACATTTTTGAAAGTTTATCAGTAAAGTTAAGCATTATCCTTGTAACTGTGGTTTAGCATGGTGGCCAAAAAAAAGTTAGCTAAATGTAGATTAAAAGCATTTTTAAATGTACTGGGAAATTCAAACCTCCCCCTTTGCCTCCACTACAGAATAAACATCCATCCATCATCTAACACTTGTCTCATAGGGAATAGTGTCTATGTTCATCAGTCAACAAGTAAGAGGTGAAGTGCATACTGGACATGTCACTGGTCTATCACAGGACAGCACACAAACACCTTACAACAATTTAGGGAGACCAATTAAACTAACATTTATGAAAAATGTTAGTCGTCCACAGGGAGACCATGAAAACTCCAAGCAGAAAGACCCAGACCTGTTTGAACCCATTAACTTTTTGCTGCAAAGCAATAGTGCTTGCTAACTGTGCCATTTACACTATATCAACCATTTGATAGTGAATTAAAAAAAAAAAAAAAGCTTTTCACAACAAAATGCCCCAGGAGGATTTACTGGACTCGATTATCTGATGTCACAACTGACTCTGTTTGTATGCAACTATTGATTTTGATAATCATTATCGTTTTTGTACACACACACACACACACACAATATATATATATATATTAATGTTAAGTTTGATTTAAAATTGAAGTGTATTGATAGCTGGCTGGCATCTGTTCAAGCTTTAAACTGTCAAGTACATTAACATATTAGTGAAGAAAACATGTAAGAAAAGCAATTTATGGACATAGAAATGATTCATTTAGCAAAGAGCCAATGACTAAACCTCCCTCCCTCAATAGATCTAGACTGTTTCAGAACAGATGGACAAGCCAGAGAAAAGGAGGGTGAAAGAAGGTAACACAAAGAGACTCCTGCAACAACAAACACAGTGACTGTACATGCAAATAAAACCAGAAATCCAGCAACATCAGCTGAGGCAAAGGACAAGTGCCTCACCTGCATGTGAACATGATAATGTAATACAGAGCAATGCTTAAACAGTTTGAACTTGTCAACCTTTTCAAGTTTAAAGGGCATATTTTATGTACTTAAACCGAGGGACTTTTAGGTGAACCACACCTGGTCTCTATGCAGAGCACTGACACACTTTAAATATTTTTTTAGATTGGGGTTATTTGATAACATGTACATTAATTTAGTTTTGACATCATTTACTAATGTATTGTAGTTTAGAAATATAATTCATTTATAACTGCTTTTGGTTACATATTCTTAGTAATTTTGTCAGTGTCCCAAATAATGAAACAATAAAGTTTGCTGGCAATAGATACACTTTGTTACAAAGCATACACTTATATAGGTTTGTCTAATTTCTACAAAAAAAAAAAAAAATCACACATGACTGTCAACTATAGCTACACAACCTTTCAAAGTGAGAAGACTTTGGTCTGCTTTGCTTGAGGTTAGAACACAATCTGCATGTTGTACATGATGCACTGATAAAACTTTTTTTTATTGACCTTTTTTGGCAGCGCATCATTTTTCAGTCTTTTAGAAGTTTCTAAATGTGGACTTACTGGTATCTCATTGGCTAAAACATTGTTATTCATACTGCAGGTGGAAAAAGAGATCACATGTCCCCTGTATAACTTAAGCTATTGGCAAACATTAATTATTACAATTACAAGGATTACTTAAAAATCAGTGGCAGAAAATCTTGATGTTGATGTGTCTCTAATGGCAATTATGACCATTTGCCATACTCAACTTCCAATGTATTACAAAATGTATATAAAAGAAACTTGTGTGAGAAGGGCAGCAAAACTAGCTTTAGCTCAGGGAGCCATAAGCTCCTAAATGCGGCCCTGGCTTTTTCCCTTAGGTCTATAGGGAGAAACAAAAGCTGATGATGAATGTAATATAATTATACAAGAGGTTTACACATTTACAATATATATATATTATGTATTAAATGCATAAATAGCTCTAATTGAGACTTCCTCTAAGAGGGAGGAGAGAAAGGAGCGCGATGGGCGGAGATCTGGGGAATGAAAACAAGAACCCTCTGACGTCACGTTGCGTCATGGACGCTGACACTGAAGCTCCAGCCCATTTTGCGACCAAAGGCGAAAAAAAAGGTCTTAATAGCAAACATATCGAAATGCAAGATCATGTATTATGAAACATATTCTGCTGTCCGTGTCTAATCTGCATTTCGAAACGGCAAAGTCATTTCCTGCCTGTCGATGGATCCGTGAGACCTGCGCTTATGTAAATATTAGTGCTGCCAGCAGCACTAATATTTACACGGAAAATGACAAAGGCACCCCTGATGTTTATAAGGTAAATAAAACAGCGTCAGCTTCGTTACGTGAAGCAGGGAGAAGTCGCGACTCTGTCGGTGTGTGTTGGTGGTATTCAGGTTAAACATGAATTATCCGTATAAGCTGAAGGGTCACAGCAATGACAGCTGTGCCTCAGTGCACTGCTCGCAAGACATCAACTGGATCAGGCTGCGGTAACACAAAAGATCGGTGTTTACACTGAATAACTTAGGATTTTATGCAAAATAAATGAACCCTGAAGGTGTTCCCTGACAAAAAAAAAAAAAAAAAAAAAAAAAAGAAAGAGGCTGAAAAGACGTCAACATCCGCCATCGACCCACATCAGGATTTTGGTGCAGTTTGCAAAACAACGGCTGCTGGCGGAGCATATATATTCAGTCATATCGTAACATATGAGGGCAAATGGGCCTTCTTACGCATCTTATTCTGCACCGCGGTACTGCCTTCGCATTTATTCATGTCCTAATAATAGATCATCACAGATAGAATACACTGCGGACAGAAATAGCCTACAGTATGGGTCATAAAGACAAATACGTTATAACTGAACGTCATATTATCCAATAACCAGGGAATGGGCTTAATAAAGGCTCCCCAAAACCAGGATAACAAGAGGCTGGCCGGCAAATGTGATGTCTACGACCTACAGCCAAGACACAAAAGACTAAATTGAGGATAAACAAAAATGAAAGCATACATACCTGCCTTTGAGTTCAAGTTGTAAACGAGGTGTCAAAACACAGTAGAAACGACAACTCTTAAAGCATAGCTTTAGATATAGCCTTTACGTGAGGTAGTTGGAACACTAATATACAAAAATAAAAGGCTTTCTTCTTAGAAGAAGGGCTTCGTGTAAAAAAAATTACACTGATGTTTTCAGATCATAACATCTGCAGCTACTTCCTCCTCTCCTCTTTTTTTTTTCTTTTTGTTTCCTTCGCTGCAGATTTTCCTGTTTATTGCTGCCTTCCAGCTGATCCTCAGATCAGAATGTAGAAACGTACAAAACAGCTGATTGTGAGATCACAATGTGTCGGCCACGCCTTTCCCACGCCTCCCAGAAGGCGAGGCAGCCAATCAGAATATTACACCCGATAGGAGCCGAGTCCTCTCAGCAACAGGGATAGGTGGGGGCTGGGCAGGATGGAGCTGTCAGCCTGAACCCAGAGGGAAATGGAGACTGATCCCGGATCAGCTGCTGCTTTCCAACAGCTCTGTTGTTTGAAAGCGGGCTGGGGGAGGGTAAACTGATCTAGGACCTGCTCAGGGAGCAGATGAAAATGTGATGACAGCAAAGTAAAGTTATCAAAGTGATATTTTAGTCAAACTAATTCCCCTAAAGTAATCATAGTAGTCATAGTATATCAAAATAACACATCACTCCATATACATGCTATTCTTAATTTTTTTTTTTGCAAGTTCATAGCTAACACTGGATTACCTAATCCTATTTGCATGACCTCATCTGACACCACACTGATCAAATTGATCATTAACTGAAAGAAATAAGCCTCAAACATTCAAATGAGAAAACAGCCACAGTGCAGACAGCACCATGATTCTCCTTTTTTCAGTGATGCTGTTTGAATTTTATTTATGTAAATAGTCATCTCTTCCTCCTCACAGCATCACTCAGTTCATTCTACCTTAATGGGGAGGACCTAAATGTGCGTTTCATCACACTGTATACCACCCACTCATACTGGCTTTTTATGAATGCAGTATCTGGATGTCCAATGATATTTCTGGATTTTTGATTTAAGCCCCTGGTGGTGTTTTGTCCTTCCTGCAGTCTCCAATTTCCTTTTTCTTTTTTTTTGTACCACTTTTAGTCTCACATAATGGCACACATCTATACACACTGCTGTTGCCCACACTGGTGTAGCTTTATGTTTTAAAAGTATTACTCCATAAAGAATTGCACACCTGATTGACAACCAAACAGCTTTGCTTCTCTTCAAATGTATTCACTTCCACATATTGGTATAAATTGCAGAGTGATGGGAATGCACTCAGGTTCTCCTTCTGCATGCATCGATTTTCTCAAGTGTTCTGGTTTCAACACGTAAAATCAGCAATTAAGTTTAGTCACTATAGTTTACCTCTGAGCTCTTTCCATAGCGTATCGCCACATTCCTGTATAGGAGAAGGGAATTCTCCTATATCTTGTAATAGATATAAGTATATGCAAAAAGGATGACAAGTTGGATAATATTTAGTAGAAAAAGTCTTAACAGACCAACAGAAACTATAATTAACCATTGAAATGTCAAAAAGCTTAAGTGGGATCAAAGTTAGAGGTCCAGTCTATATGGAACAGCTTAGAGATATATTTTTTTTATAATACATCTTGTTTTGGTACAGTTTGTATTGCGTTTGGTCTTTCCACATGCTTTTGTGGAACTGGACCAAAACGTAGGCAAGATGCAGGCAGAACCCTTCTCATGAGAGAGTTGATTGTAAGATGAAGCTGTCACAAAAAAAAGGAAGTCAGAAGGTAAACAAGGTAAAAAATAAAATCACAATAAAAGCAAAAAGAAATGGCACAGAAAACAAGTGACTCTGATAATTACTGAAAGGAAGCCAGGGGTGTAAATTCATAAAAGAGTAATTACTGGCATGAAAAACATTGAGTCAGATCAACCAGCAGCTACAAGCAGCTACTTGAGGCTAAGAATTGAGGGAGGCAACACAGAATGATCGCAAAAGAATCTACTATATTTGAAAATCAGAAAGAAAGAAATACAAAGCAAACAAAAGGGGCATACTAGGATAAAAAAAACAGTCACTGAACAGAACATTACTAGACAGTGGAATATAATATTACAAAGCCCGCATAACAAAACTGAATAAAACTTAATCAAGTCGCAGAAGTCCATAAATTATCATGGACTTTTCCACTATAAAATAAACCACTATATAATTGATAAAATTTGATATAACACGTACCGTGAAGTTTTAAGCTCTAGGGATGTTTCTATTTCTGTTTAATTCCCAATCATTTATTCTTTGCTCCTTAGAAAAACCTTCAATTTTAAAAAGGCCTTTGCCTCTTCTAGGTCTACTGATGCTGTTTATACTCACATTTTCTCTCCTATAACTGTTTTGCTTACGCCACATCACGCTGTCCCATGAATCATTCAAGCCTAAAAGACTCCTGGACTTCAAAGCCTGATCCTGTATTGTGTCTTTGCATAGCAGAAAACATAACAGGAAACCTGCCTACAGTGGGTTTTTGGCACCTTCCTGTTAACAACCATTGACATTCAGTGACAGACATGAAATTGTGTATGAAAAGCTGAAATAATTAACAATTAACTAGATGGAGGATTTGTGAAGGCCTCATTTTTTTTTGGCTGCACACTTTTACAATGTTCTCAGTTTTTTTTTTAACAATGTACCATTTAATGTACAAAATCACATCAAGTACAAAGAATAACTAAAAAAAAATAACAAAAAGGCAGCCTATGCAGATTTTCCCAAAGCTTGTAAATAAAGTCTGACTTCCGCGGCTGCAAAGTAGTCAGTGTTTTGAAGCTGCACTGTAAGGAAGCAACAATAACCCAGCTGGAAACTATGAACAACAAGCACCACACCTGTCTCCAGATTCCTGCTGAATGTGTCACAGATTTCTCATTAAGATGTCACGTTTTAAATAAAAGCAGTCCACAAAGCTTTCTTAAGTTTGGGTGGCGAGGCCGATACAGTTACCAGGTGCTGGGTAACTGAAGCATGCGGGCACACAGAGAGACAGAAAAACACTGAACACACTGCAGTGACAATGACATCCAAACTCAAGTGACACGCTGAACACAAACATTCACAGAGAACAGCATGTGCATCTGTGTCTAATGTTTGTGCTCTCAAACTAATCGGGACAAGTCAAAGCCCCGGTAGCGCTTGTTTTGTCATGCCCTTACAGTGTTTTAGAAAACATACAAAACATGAAACGGGTACGTGTCAAGATATTTGTGTTTGGCTACTATGCACTAGAAATGATTATAGAAACAATTTTCACAAATAATTGTAGCTCAGGCTTACTAGTTAAATATCCAAAAGGCAGTAGTGATTATTTTTTCCCTTTTACATTCACCTAAGTTCCCTAAGAGTCCTGCAGTTTTCTATGCTGGTCAGAAAACCAGGTCAAAGGTCACAGCTTTGTCGCCCTTATCTATCTCTCATTTATTTTCGTTCATTTATTTATCAAATGGTGGTAAAAGACATTTTGACAAATCAGACAGAAAAAATGTGTAGTCCTTCACATCCTCTGATTTTACTTAGCTCATTTTAATTCTTTAGTTTAGATGCTTAACTTTGCAATATTTACATTCATCATGCATATAGTGCAGGCTTTATTTTTAGTGTCTCTCTTGTCTTAGGCCTCCTACCGTCTGGCTGACGATAAGACAGCAGCCTCCAATGATAAGAAAGTGTTACCACCAAACAACTGGCACTAATTTTAAGAGATATGTAAAACTTCTTCATCTTCAGCACATTAGGATAATTTATTTTTACAATAATAAACATACAAAACGTAGTCCCTAATTGTGACACAAGGGTCCTTTTATAAAAGAAACAAACAACAACAATGTGTATTCATTTGTATTCAACTAATATTTTATATACATGCATTTTGTTACTATTACAGCTGCAAGTGGTTTGATGGGATGTCTTTGCTTATCTGAAGATTGACGTTTTTCCCCATGTCCCATATAGAGATTGAATTGTGCCACACTGAAAATTGGACTTTTTACACCTGCTTTCCTTTTGCTGCTCTTCTACTCAGGCCAAGTTTGTGATGTACATAACTACTAGTTATTATAGTGGCTCAGAAAGGTCAACAAAATGCAAAAGCCACAACACAAGAGGAAAAGCCACACTAGGTTATGCTTAAACTGAAATTATGTTAATTTAGTAAAACTTTGAGAGAGAAGGAGGAAAAGGGGTTTCATTATGAACACACAGACAAATATTTCTGGCACATTTGGAACTCCAAAGATTTAGCATGACTTCCTTTTGGTGTGACTTTTGCATTTTTGTTGACCCTGGGCCACCAGACCTTGTCATAACGTATTCCCCTCTGACTGGGTGCTCATTTGATTTAATAACTTATATTAAAAAACATCAGCATTGTTTAGCTGTTTGACAGTCACTGGCCAGAATAGACATCCTCAGAGACATAAAAGGCTATTTTACAATAATTTAAATAAAAACAATTAAGCTCCATCTTTAGAAACATGCCAAAACCCAAATAATTTCTTCTGATACCATCCACTAGTGTTAGTTGGTCTGTGGCCTTAGATGACTAACTCCTCTGCTTGTCTCATATTGCATGCAGCCTGTCTGTACTTGAAACTCTTCACACAGTCCCCAGATAACCTCTCATCAACAGCACTATGCTGATATTGCTTACTCGGTAGGCATAGAATGATTGCACTCTTTAATCCAAATGTACACAACTGGAGGGAGCAGAACTGACAGATCTTCTTTTTCCTGGTCTACAAAGAGAGCTCTCCTGTAGAATCTGCATCCAATGGATCTAGCCCTACAAGGCCAGAGCAAACAGACTCTGGAGACAGTGTCCTTGGCAAAGAGTGCATACTCACCGATAAACATGGGTGAGAACAGTCTGTGCTCACCAGACGGAAAGGGGGCAACGCTCCCCCCTGTAGGGTATTACGAAACGTAACCAGGAGAGCTATTTTAAATTCTCTAAAGGATTATGCTGTCACGGATGACAAGAAATGAGTTTCAGGCGCCATTCATTTAAGAAAATATAGACGGCAACCTTGTCTGGCTGTTCTTAAGAACTGTCAAGTTAATTATTTTCTTTTCACTCAGTGTGGGATCATCAGGAACTCCTTGGTCAGATAGACGCAGATGTGGCCATCGCCTAAAAGCAAGGTTCAAAATAGCACAAAGCATCAGAAAGGTTAAAAAATAACAAAGCAAGCATATTTATTTCTCATTACTTGTACTCGCGTCAGATAGTCGTCACATAAAAAAAAATGCCTCTAACGAATATGCAAAAATACGCTTAAATAATAATTTCTATATCGGGAACACGGTGGGGAAACATGGTGAAAATGTGGAAATTGAAACGGCAAAATAAGGACTGAAAGTAGGTCAAAAATAAGGTTTCGTACATAAAGTACTTTTCAGCTAACTCCACTGATGTCTATGTTTAAAACCACTTCCTGGTCGCTTCAGACTTCGGTAGGGGATGTAGCTCAGTGGTAGAGCGCATGCTTTGCATGTATGAGGCCCCGGGTTCAATCCCCGGCATCTCCACTCTTTTTCGAGATTTTTGTTGAACGTCTTCGATTCACAACTTTCGTCAAGAAGAAACCGCCGATCATATTTTCAATGAAAAAATCTTTTCAGAATCGTCTCAGTAAGAAAAAAAACAGAGAAAACATGGGTGAAACCAGAAATTCTAAAGAATATACTGGTGGCTTCCCAAGGACTACATTTTGAAAGTTGTTCATTTATATAGGACTTAAGGTCCATTTAAAAAAGTACCTCTTGAAAATAACCTTTAAGGCAGGTATTAAAGTTATCAACATTTATGTATTAAACGTAGGGTTTTAATTAGTCCAATGTAATATTCTCAGTAGCTGTAAGTGTATAGCAAAACCAAGAGCTGTTACTATTTGTGGTATGTAAGAAAAATGATGGTAGTTTAATTAGAAGAAAACAAATCAAGTAGAACTTGTCTGGAAGAGTTTCCTGGAAAAAGCCTCTACCTCTTCAAAGAAAGCAGAGCCTCAGTAAGACACAGCTTCTGAAATATCGCACAAAATAGAACAAGTGTTTTGGAAGATAATAGTCTCCAACATTTTCTAGACCAACAAAATGGATCCACAAATTTAGAAAGTTGTATCCTTTCCTTTTAATAAGAACATTCAGGCTGATTTGTTTGTTAATTAAGCTGGTTCTGTTCATTATGGAGCAAGTAAGAATAAAAATATCTTACAATAAAATTATTTCTGAGCTTTTATTATTTCTGAGCGCTTATATATTTTTTTTAGCTTTTAACATCAGCAATGTTAAAAGAGGCACGGCTTCTTTAAACAAAACAATAATAAAAATATATATTTTTTATGGAATAATTTTAAATGAAACTATTTCAAACGGCTTATCTTTTTGTTTCATAATTTTTCGAAACTTTTATGGTTATTAACATTCCTGACGTTTTTGTATAATGATGTGATTACAGTATAAACAACGTTAATAGATTGAGAACAAATATTAGTTATTCTTTGTCGCCATCTTGTGGCAAATTGGAGTATTTTCAAGAGCTGGTTGACATCTCTAACAGCAGGTGGCGCCAATTTTGTATGTAGGTGGCCTGAAATTCTTATTTGATGAGTAAATATAAAGAAATAACCTATGATCAACAACAACACAGCAACAGCAACAACAACAACAACAACAACAATAATAATGATAATAATAATAATAGTAATAATAATAATAATAATAATAATAACATCAAAGCCACGATGTAGCACAAATAAACAACCCTTAAGTTCTACAGAAATGCAGATTTGTTTGTACAGAATAAATTGAAAATGCATGTTGTATGAGGGCTACATAGGCAAGGAAACAAAAACATTGAAACATTACAACAATATTAGGCAAAGAGGAATAAACTGCATAGCTCATAACATTATTGAAAAAGAAAATTCCATTTATTGAAAAAAATCAATAATTTCACATGAAAAAATATCTTAGGTTTCTGAATAATGCATGTTGTTCAGAAAGTAGTGAAATATAAAAATATAAGCTAACGTCAGGATAAATTCCAAATAAAAGGTTTTCAATATGACCATCTTTTTGTCTAAGAATTTTTAGGTCAAGTTAAAGGGAAATAAATCTTGAACATGTGCTAGCACACGCCATTCCCATCATTTTCTCTCAATAGGTTTTGAGCTAACATTTAATTTCACCACCTCGCATAAAAATAGACTATGTTTCCACCTGTGTGTGAGATGTAGATGTTTGCTTGTGATTCGGTCTGTTGGCTTGTGAAGTGTTTGCTCTTGATTCACATGCAACAATACAACTGTGGACAAATCTAATAATGACTGCCGTTATTATCATTTGCCGATGGATGTGTAAAACCTCACTTGGTCTGTAAATTGACGCGCTCTGCAAGCAAACAGCATGAATACAAAGAAATGAAAATGTGAATATAAATCCATTATTAAGCCGTTGAAGTCTGAATGAAAGAGTCAGACTGGATGGTATAATAGTAGCTATAAAATAGAAGTGTATATATATATATATATATATATAACTATACAGGTAAATCTCACTGAGAAATAAGGTCTCATTTTCAAGAGTGACCTGTTTTATGCTTACACAATGAAAATATGTCAGAATAGATCATGCTGAATAGAAATAATAGACAAGACTGTAAGTGATCATGTTGTAAATTTCTCATCACGTCATGCTCAGACATACAGAACATGTCTTGCTCAAAGAGCTAAACACAAAATGTGACCAAACTGCAGATCACATGTAGGAGTTGGTGTCCAAATGAACTGCTGTGCATTCCTGTGGAATAATCTTATCTTCCTCCTTGTGGACCTCTGAACTGCAGGGGAACACTTACACATGCGCCCTAGCCTGCATGTACAAGCAAACAAAGACAAAAATGAATGAGCCACTTAGAATACATCTGTAATAATTGAAAAAGGGCATGATGGAGGTTGTTCATCACAGATTTATCCTTTGCCTTTCAGAATAAATCTGATGGACTTTAAGAGGTGTACTACAGATTCAATCAAAGAAGAGCCTTTGTCTCCGCTGGGCTTCTGAAAAGCCTCCATTGACTCAATGTAAATGTAATCAAGTGGTGTTACCTGTCTCCTCAACTGACTGAGTGGTTACAATGCATCTGATTGGTTCAAGGTAGTAGATGGGGTTTTGAGATGTAAAGGTGCACTTGATGCATGCATACAAAGACAATAGATGATCGAGTGTCGCTTCTATTCAAATACATGATGGAAGTCGCCGCCGTCCTTAGGCTCTGAAAAGCGGCTAGAATGGAATGATCAAAAATGAGGTGAAAGAAAATCCATGAAATTTCAGTTAGGATTTTTAGTTAGGATTTTGTTTCTGTTTCTTCTAAAGTTTGATGTAGCATATGGATGTAGGAACTGCATTGTTTTTTGTTGTTGTTGTTGTGCTTGAATTTGAGCTATCGATTAAAAACAGCAAATTCAGCATCTTACAAAAGTATTCACACCAACTGTTTGTCATCTTATAACCAAAAACCTCAATGCATTTTATGCTGAGTAAGACTGAGTAGCGTATGAAGGTGAAGAAATAGGAAATGATACATTTAAAATTATTTACAAGTAAAAGAAGAAAGTTTGAACCAGGTGTGAATACAAGTCCAGCTGCAAGACCTTTGGGATATGCTTTTGCTAAGCTTGCACATCTAGAGAACACTTATGTCACTTTTTTTTGAAAAACAACTGAAGTTCAGTCAAATTATATTGACAGCGAATGTAGAACAGACAATTTTCAGAGACTTGACCTTTATTAAGGTCATTTAACTCTGACCAGAACAAAAATCCTACGACATAATGTTGCCACCACCATATTTCACAGTATGGTTAGAGAGATGTTTATTGTTAGTTATAAGGCCAAGATTCCAAATCTGTCAAAATTAACTTTTATGAGACCTGTTCAGGAAAGTACGGAACTAATTTATCAGCAGAATATTTTGCCAATTATTGCGACTTATTATAATGAAAAGGAGGGAAATCATGAGACCAACTTGGCATTCTTGAAAACTACACCCCTTTCTGCTGAGATTTCAGAGGATTCAGAGGAGAACCGAGCAATCTGTGAAAGCTTCTGTCTGGTTCATGCCTGGAGCCACAGATGAGTGGAACATCTGTTCCCTGCAGAAAACTTTTCATAGGATAGGCCCACTCTAACACGCTGTAGCACAAATTGTCCGCAGTCTTCCCTACAGACAAATTGTCCGTCTTCCCTCCCCCACCCCTCCCCAATGCTTCCACGAATTGAATCGTCACCACAGTTTAATCATCTGTTGTACAGCAATGAATACAGGAACAGAGAAACATACAGAATAACTCGTATCAAGTGTGGCTTCAAACTCAAAGGATCACCAACGTGAAGGAAGATTGCTTTCAATCGTCTCTTGGCTCTTCGCGGTTTTGTTTTTACTGCAGCCCTGCCCTGCTGACCCGCAGTCTACATGGCGTCAGGATCAACAAGCGCCCTTACGACGTGTGAACTTTTGGGCATGCGGTGACAAAAGCCGCTTTTTGGACAGGTTCACTAACCCCCCCCCATCACCCGGCATTTGACTCCATTTGCGATGCTAAATAGCCACCAGTTAAAGGCTGAGACATTCCTGTCTGATGACTGGCACCTGATGCGCATTTTTAAACACTTTGCGCACCAGCAATCTCAATGCGCACACTGAACGCAAGCGAAATATGCAATAAATAAAAACCCCCCCCACAAGTTTAAAAATAACTAAAAGGAGAAAAATATTCAATTCTGCCCTATTAAAACTTTTTAAGTGACCGTGCAGACTGAATTTACTGCTCATTTCCTCCCATCATTTCACACCACCCCAAGGCAGGCGCTTAAATAGCTCCAACTTTACATCATCGTTTGGTTCCTGTCTGCTCGCTTCATTTTTTTGACCTCGATTCCCGCAGCGAGGAAGCAAGAGAACAGAGACGCTCCTATTCACACCGAATGATGTCCTACTGAGAGGAGAGGAGAACAGATCAGGATGAACTGAGCTTTTTGTATTGAGAGGTGGCTGAAGAGGACAGGTCGTTTGTCGCTCCTTTGTTATGAAAAAAAAAAGCCTCCTTCTCATCTCTGTTTGCTTGTAGGGTGATAAAGGCTTGATTGTCTCTGCGGGACCATCGGAAACATGTATGCGGTTTCCAGCCTGATAATTTTTTCTGGAAATGTGAGAAATAAATGCGGATTTCTCAGCAGATAGGGGACGCTCCATCTGATTATTAACCAAACTAAACTAAACTGTAAATTTGACAGATATTAACTCTTGATTTATGGTTCCTTTATTTCCTTTTTCACTCCGTCCTGGTCCTGAGGCAGTATAGGCGTTCTCCCTAAACTTACTAACAACCCGCACAGATTATCAACAAATTATTGACTAAATAACACAATAAACCTTTTTTTAATCAACAGTTTGCGCTGTGATAGAAATGGCTTATCTGGAGTGCATGCTTAATTTAGTTTTAGAAATTAATGTTTAAGTAATTTATTGTAGCTCACACTGAATATTGCGAGCTAATTTAAATTAATTTATTCAGACATTAGTGAACCATGCTACTATATAAAATAATTTGTACTCTGCATAAATATTTTTATGGAAACATGTATTTTTCAAATGACTGCTGGCTTGTTTTCCTTGACTGTACGTTTTGTATCTAGTTTTATATTATTTTAAGTAGATTACATTTCAAGTAACACCAAATTTATGTATCATTTTCACTAGTTAGGAGAAAAACACATAAGTTTCGATTTGATTTGAATTTCCTCAAAGTTTCAAATAATAAAAAAAAATCAATGACTTTAATTCTGGCATTTATTGTTAATAAATTTCAGAAATGTATTTACTTATTGCTATTGAATGTCAATAAATAAACTGTGTCATGAAGTAAAAATAACTCATATATTTAACTCCTGAATACCCAATATTCCAATCTGGTCCTTTACTCTATTTTATTTTATTTTACCTAATTTAAAAATTCATATTTCTGTAAAAGCCTATGGTGTAGGGAGGTGGTGATGTGCAGTCGCCGACACGCTCAGCGCAGATATGCGCACTTTGGGCACCTGTGATCCGGGGGGGACGGTGGCTCCCTGGCGTGCAGGGGTGTGTCTTAGGGCGGGGACGCGCCCACCCATCCCGCTGCTTTCTCCCCCTCTATAAGAGGAGGCAAACTTTAACAGAGAGATACATGCAACATCGCAAGTTGTCGTTCTGTTTCCTGTGAGTTTTCAGCTCCGTCCGTCTGGAAATAGCCATCAAGCCAGGATCCCCGGGACCAGTCGGCGTTTGGTTGTGGAGATTGTTTTATTTGCTCTGCTTGAGAACAAACTCGAGCTCAAAATGCCTCGCTCTTTTCTTGTCAAGAAGTATTTCTCCTGCAAGAAGCCCTATTACAGAGAAAGCCAGCTGGAAAGTCAAACAGGTAAGTTTTAAAAGGAAATAATACAACAAATCACTTTTGAAACGCAACATCTAAGTACCTACAGCCAGAAAAGAGTTGTGAATGTAACCTGCAGGTGAATCTATTCACCTGGAAAATGTGTTGATGAGAAAGGTTGATGCTCTATAGAGTGCAACCTGAGAGCGAGAATGATAACAAGCTTAGATCATCTGTTTAACCCTACCTGACTTAACTTCCTTTTTGTTTTCAGCTTTTGTTCCGGAAAGCTTTCCACTGGCCGAACTTCCAACACAGAATAACACCTCTGCGCTCACTTGTCATCCCAGCAGCCCCTTCTTCACTAGCTCTAATGCCCTGCCTGCTCCCCTCTCCCCAATTACCCCGGCATCCCTGCCTCCCTCTCCCCTGGGCCCTCTGAACCTCACCAGCTCTCCCTCCAGCAGCAGGAGCAGAGAGGAAGAAGAGGACGGCAGCCGTACCTCAGATCCCCCCAGTCCAGAGGTCATCCAAAACATCTTCCACTGTCTGCACTGCAGCAAGAGCTACGGCAGCCTCTCTGCACTCTCGCATCATCAGCTGTCCAGCCACCAGCTCCCTCCAAACAGTCCATCACTGGAGACTGCTTCCATTCCCTCAGAGGTATCCCCACGCCCAGCTTTCCACTGCAAGCACTGCTCCAAGGAGTACACCAGCCTGGGAGCTTTGAAGATGCACATCCGCTCACACACTCTTCCCTGTGTGTGCCCGACTTGCGGCAAAGCCTTCTCCAGGCCCTGGCTGCTCAGAGGACACATCCGCACGCACACAGGTAAAGATTTTAAGTCACCCCCATTGATTCACACTGTTTTGACTTTGTTGATGCTATTGGCTGCACCTTGTGCTCATTGATATTTATTGACCGATGAGCAAATGTAATTGCTTAGCAGGACACAATCTAATCTCAGCCCACCAGTTGGTCTGCATGAGAAACAACAGCATTAACTCAGCTGGGGTGTTCTTTTCTGCAGAGGGTCATTTGAAAACAATGAGTGTAATGAGTGCAAAGTGTTGCTCTGGTGCTGACGGTGTTCTCTGTTCCTCATGAAGGTGAGCGTCCCTTTGCTTGTCAACACTGCAACCGGGCCTTCGCCGACCGCTCCAACCTGCGCGCCCACCTGCAGACTCACTCTGAGGTGAAGAAGTACCAGTGTGGCTCGTGCTCACGGACCTTCAGCCGCATGTCCCTGCTGCATAAACACAACTCCTCTGGGTGTTGTCCCTCATCATAGACCGTCTTGAAAAGGACACAGCTGGAGCTCCGCTTTGGGTTGTGCTAGGAGCCAACACCTACATCTGTGTACAATTCCTGTTTTTTTTTTAAGTGCCTTAACTTCATGATTGTAAAATATGAAAAAAACACTGTTGTTTGCTGCATGTTTTTGGGACTGTGGCAGCTGAAGGCGTTGTTAATTCCCAGGAAACTTCGCTGGTGCCGGCCGGTCCGGGACTGCGGCCATGTTGCAGCTGCTTGGGGTGTGTTTGTGCGTACGCGAGGATGTCATTCCTCACCATGCTATACATGCATGATGTGTGGGTGTTGAGACAGCTGTCTGTGCATGGTGCACCGTGGAGGCAGGGTGCTGAGAGACGAGCTAGCTGCAACCTCAACGACAGGTGACACACGCAGACAACATTTGCCCCCTTCTTGCTGCACAACCATACCAGGATATAAAAGCTCACTTGAGCCTGACCAAAAACTGTTTTTAAAACTATTTGGATGTGCGGCTGTTTTCTTTTTTTTTTCTTTTTTTCTAAATATTTGGTTGAAGATGTACAATCAAATATCAAATATACTTTTCAAAGTTGTGTATTTTTATTCATGAGGTTTTTGTAAATAAAAGGATTTCTAATAAACTCAGCTTGTTTTCTGTGTTCCTTTTTTAATGTTAGTGTTTCAGATGACTTTGTATTGACACAAGAGTTCATTAGGACATGCATGACAGATTGTGAATGGGATGATAGAGCTGCACACAGTTGTATGGGTTGGTGTGTGCTACAAGGAGCGGGGAGAGGTTTATATGATGTTGAGTGATGGATAGAGCACCTGCACACACCTGCCTGTCGGCCGGGAAACACTCGGGACACACACCGTGCAAGCAGGGTTGGTGGGCAGACTGTGGAGAAAGACGCTAAATTGGGGGCGGAAAGGAATGGGCAAATAACCATTTCTTGTCAAAAAAGTGGCATTTAAAAGAAAGTAGGAAATTAGACAGGGCAATTCAGATCAGGTCCTTCTGAAGCTAAGTTTCCGGGGTGCAACATATGGCACCAATCTAAACACACAGAAACATGCACTGACGCCAGCATGTCTTGGTGAGGTAACAGAATTTACTCCTGATTGGTCTTGGTGCAGAAAGGTGCATGCGTGTACCAGTGTGTCTGAGGACACCATCAAACCTTCAGATAAGATTGCATGACTTGGCTTGCTCAATGTAAACAGCACCCTAAAGGCTGTGCGCATGCAAACACACAACCCCTGAATGCAGAAGCTTACTTTGATCAGGGGGAATTTTTCAATTGTCTGCTACCTTTTTTTACTCTGAGCTCATGTGAATGTGAGAGTCATTTTAGCAGCTGCACACCTACGCAGTCACAGTGAATCAAAGAGGGCCCACTTGAAGGGCCGACTGTGACACGTGTGGTGGGCGAGGACTGTGGAGAAAATGCGCAGAATTTAAAAGGTGTGTGTAATTTCAGTTTCTCCTTGCGATATCTTCATTTTGCCTCCACAAACTGTACACTTGATTTGCTATATGCTTTTGAAATTAAATTGAAATCTCGTTAAAGGGAAATTTTTTTGGTTTGTGGTATGTAGGAGGCAGTCTGACTCTTTAGCTGGGAGGCGATGAGATCACTGTAGCTGTCATCTTTCCTTTTAAATGATGCTTGGTATCATATTGGCCCCTTAAAGTATTTTGATGTTCACAGCCTCACGCGTGTGTCCCCTGACTAATTTGGCATTCCTGAACCATTAGCGACAGACATATAATACGACCGCCTTGCAGAGTGATGGCTTCTCTTTCTGCTGTCTTTTCACTTAGATTTTCTGTAACAAGAAAGATGTGGCTCCATCTGCCTAGATTTACCTGCAAAACGCTTTAAGTCTCTAAAAACAGGTTTTGCTGAACATGTTTAAAGAACTTGGATTAAAGAACATCTTAATATAAATGTGTTTAGGATTTTGTGCCTGCTGCTTTAATATGTTTTAATGTTTCTGAAATGGTTTTTATGCAGCTTTCCTGGTCACGGGTGTTTGTAAAAGGCCTTTTCAATCTCAATGACAGTTTCCTGGCAAAGCAAAAGAAGATAATTAAATGAAATAGAACATAAAAAGAGTTTTTCTTTACAATAACGAAAGGACAAACTTTACACAGGCTTCTCTCACAGAGCAGCATTTTTAACTTCAGCCCATTGATGCATTAAAGCGCCAAATGTCTAAATATCTTAGTTTAGCTTAATTCTGTTTTCTGCTAGAAAAAGACAATGATTAAGAGAATATTTGACTTGTGTTTTTCATTTTGTGTTGTTTAGCTGCTCTTTATATTTAAAGTTAAGTTAAGTTAAGTTGTCCTAGAGCCATGAGGAGTTGCCTTTGGGGATGAGATTTGCATTTTCCCTTATCTCACACTCAGAGTATATTACTTTGAGAACTAAGAAACAAAACATCTTTTAGTTTTGGATCAAAACATGCATCACTTTGTAGAACAGGGCTTTGCTGGGATCAAATAGTGAAATTAAGCTTCAGTGGGTTTATTGTGCAGTTCATGATGATGTGATGTTATTTGTAAAGTTCTTAGTGGCTTCATTTATTTAACTTGTGTTCAATTTATCCTCTAACGTCTTCACCATCAGCACGGCTGAGGCTGCAGATGTTTTGGTAGAGTCAGGCACGTTTACATGATGGTTGATTAAAAGGTAGAAACCTGTCTGTCCGTCCATCCGTCCGTCCACAGAGGTGAAGGGTGTGTAACTGTATCATAACTGTATCTTACTGTAATCAATACAGAATAAAATACACTGACATTTACGGTTTTAGGGGAAGAAGTAATAAAACTGAAGAGCGAATATGTTTGCACAACTCTGCATTAAGGCATTGATTAGGTTAGAAATTATTCTGCCAACACACCAAAAACAGATCATTTCCTAAAGTATTTGATTCAAAGCATCTGTCTTATTTACAGGGCATGATTTGATGAGCGTCTGTTGATTTTCTATGAAGGTTACCAGGGTTTACAGCGGCCCATGCTGAATGGGAGAGAGAGTGTGTTGCTGAAATCAGAACGTCAGGCTTTGCAGAGCTGATTCACTGGAGGATCAGGTTCAAGCCAAGAGGGTTAAGTCACTGGGCTAAAGTTTCCAAACCTCTTACAAGCTGTAGAGCTCTTACACAACTGCCCAAAGCCTCAGCGCCAACATTCTCCGCTGGAGCAATCGCAGAAGACTTTCCTCCAGCCCTTTGTCTTTCAAAAGATATTAAAAAGTCTCAAATTTACCTAAGCCTCATCTGCCTCCAAGTAGAAAATTAAGCAACATGTATAGGGAAAATAAATTGCATTAGCTTAGGAATAAAAAGGTGATGTAAGGATAATAGGAGGAGGTAAGCAACAGGAGAGGAGAGACTGGACATTGGAGGGGGAGGAGGTGGGTGTCTGAAGAAGAATGGGTGTATCTGTTTGCAGGCCATTAATCAAATCAGTGGGGAGTTGAATTTGCTGAGGAATGCCACATGTTGCAATGCAGACTTGATCAATGACATGTGCTGTGAGGGCAGTAAGATATGCTGACTTTAGATGCTGCTGCTGTAAAAGGCGATCAACATGAAAAACACGTCAACATCTGGCTTATCCAAGAGTCAAAATAAAGAGGAATTCTTCTTTATCTTCCAAAACATTTGGAGTGTGTGCCGCTCTGTGACAGATCCACACAATGAACTCAGATCTCTGCACACATAGAGCAGTTTTACCCAAGGACAGGATGCGGCCTCAGGGAGGGGGCGCACACCATTTCCTGCCCACCTCCGCACCCCCCGCTGTCCCCTTCACCAAAATGTGTCTGTGTGCATTACGAGGCTCTAGCCTTGCTCCTAAACAGCAAGGCTCTGTCCCACAGGGTCAAAAGTTAGAGGATGAGCCACAAAGAGACAGAAGGACAAACAAACGTGACACTTTGTGGCAGAAATGTCCAACTTTGTGTTGCAGAGAGCCATCAACGTGCATGTTTCCTTTGTCTCTGAACACTGGAGAGCGCAACAACTCTGCTGCAGAGGTCCTGTGTACCATGAATATCCAGAGGACCATGTTCACTCATTGGGATTTTACTGGATAATCCAGGACAAAGCTGTGAACAATTGTGAAGTGACAGGGAAATTCTAAAAATGTTGGTCCACATTTTTATTTAACCTCTAAACTTCCCTGTCTCTGAAGAAGAAAGCATCCCACAGCATGATGCAGCTTCACCTATGTCTGAGTGTGTTCATAGTGCTTTATACAGTGTTATTTTTCGAGTATACAATAAAAAATCCTGACAACACATTGTCCCACCTGAGTCATGGATCATTGCAGCTCCCCACGAGTACCAGTTCTGTCTGCTTTTTGAATTTATGTTCTCATTTGGTTAATAATCTGATTAAACTATTAAAAATCCAATTGGTCATCATGCTTGTGGTCAATATATCTTTTTGAAATCGTTATAATTTCAGCAGAAGCATGGAAAACACAGCACAGGAACCTGGCTCAGTGGAGACCATGTATTGATTGGGAAAGACATGCAGTGAATTATGAAACAATATGACAAACGAGGTCATGTTGGGTAAACTGCTGAAATCTTAGAACTGGAAACCATTTCACTTTCAAAAGCGAGCAGCAGCTTTCTTTGGTTCTCAAACACTCTGAGCGTCATTACAAAATGACATAATACCTGATGAGTGATTCATATGTTTCAAAATATTTACACTTTTTGATGCCACAAAGTAATTAAATGAATTTATTTTGAAATACACAATGTCGTCTTGTAAATGAAATACAAGTTTTCAGATTTTTTTGAATGAGCAGAGTTCTGGTTTGTTGTAACCTGCCACACAGTGATCTGTTTAAAGGCTTCGTCAAAACCGCACAGATACACCGGCGCTCAATGTCCCAGTGGCCTCTGTGTGGATCACCCACCTTGGTGTCTGCTGCTGCTGAGAGAGTCCCACCATCTGGAAGAGCTATACTTTATCCACTCAACTTGCTGTAATACAAACGGAGAAAATCTGGTTTGCAGTAGATGGGACATGGGGGAAAAATAGAATAGAATAGAACAGAATAGAATAGAATCAGTCTAACAGTGGCAAAATTCAGGAGTCCCAGCAGCATGATAAGAAGGTAAGTGGGACCATGCATATTTACTGGATTGAGGTTTAAGTCATTTTATCAGCAAATAGAATTAACAGAATTTATTTAGTTTTTCTCAGTTAGTCAGTAGATTTTTAACTTTGGAGGAAAATTTTAGAAAAGTAAAGTTTCATCAAGATCCTTGTTGTACAATGCTTTATGAAATTAGTCCAAAATTAAAAGAAAACTAAAACTTTTCAACCAAAGCCTAAAGTTTACAATCAGAAGCCAGATTCACCAGCTCTCTTTCTACAATGGCTCTCTTCTTACCACTTTTCCTGAAGGTTAGATTTGGTCACTGTCCTATCAAAGGTTCTCCCACCTGAGCTTTGGCTCTTTGCAGCTCCTAAAAACAACTTCAAAGAGTAACAAGGCACTGCAAGTAAATAAAGCAGAACATGTTGAAGAATCTATCTTTTTAATATGATTTATAGAATAATTACAATTACTTTAAGAAAAAATGTGTTTTCAGTCTTCAAATAAACTCCAAATTTTAACAGTTAACCAGAATGGAAGGGGGAACAAGATGTGCCTGCAAATATTCATTTTGATAATATTTATGTCTAATTTTTCTCTTGCAAATGCAATTATTTTAAAATAAATAAATTCCAGTGGAACTGCTATTCGTTTCAGCGATGAGCCAACCCAGGACTAAATGTGGTGCAAGAAAGGGAGTGTGCAAGAAAGTTTGGAAACCACACACCCATGCACGTGCACGTGCACACACCACACACGCACACACACACCCCCACAGGGAAAACTGGGCAAAGGCCAACATGTCATGACACGAGAAAACAGAGAAAATACATGGAGCTGACTTACTAAGAAGGATGTTATTTCAGAGCAGATAAAAATATGTGACATGTGAATCAAGGTAGGAAGATTGAACAGTATTAGTTTTCTTTGGAGCTGGATGAATCTGTTAGAGCTGGCAGCAGGTGAAACTCTCCTATTCTGACTGTTTTTCTCTCTTTATTCACTCTAGTCTCTTCTCTCACCTCACACTGTTGTGTTATTCTGTTTTTTTTTAAACCACAGGTATTCAGGTATTTGCCTCCAGGGTGCTGCTGGTAGTGCTAGGAGTTGCAAGGTGCACTCTTGTCCTCGTGTCAGGGCCTGCGTGGACCCAGGGGCCACCAGCTGAAGGACCGGGACAGTCCTTTTGTCCCAAAGCATTCTACGTGAACAAGGTAAAGAGCGACGGAGGTGGCGGAGGGTGGGGAGTCGTGCTTTGAGTGGGGACCTGGAGCGTATGTGTTATTGTAAAGAGCACAGATTGTCTCCCGTCTCCTCCACCTCCTCTCCTCACTCTGCCTCGCTATCCTATCCCCTGAGTTGCTGCAGGCTAAGTAAAATACACCTGCCTGAAATCTACACCTCAGGGCCAGATGCCTATCTCCAAAATCTCTGGAGTTTTCCATAAACACTGAAAATGTTGCGCACACACTCAGAGCAACAACATCTGGTTGTATCAAACCTGCTGAAGTTTGAATTTAAAATAAATTCACAACATTTTTTGCCCTTTAAAAGATTGTATTGAAAATCATTGGATATTTGCTTTCCGAAAGTCCACTACCAGGCTTAACGGGGAATCATGTATCTGAGCAAAATCTAATCTTTTCTTTCAAAAGGTAGCTGAATATAAAGTTGGGTTCTCAAATGTGTTGCAGAGTTGCAACAAAAAATCAGCTTAATTAACATAAAAGGGCTCTTTTGTTTTCTAAATGATGTTTGTCCTCTCAGTGAAGTAAAACACACAAAGAACTGCAGGCCTGAAATATGCTAAGGATTGATTAAGATAGTGGGCTTATTAAACATGAGAGGAGCATTTGAAATTAGATATTTGACTTGCCTATTAGACAGCCACAGTGACAGGAAAAAAAAGGAAATTGCTCAGATGAGACTAAAATGACACCTGGATGCATAAAGTAATAGTTCATGTATTTTTTAGGTGGTGTTGTGTTGAGTAAAGAACTCAGTATTTTACATTAAGCAGATATTAAGGCAATGATGCCACAGGAAAATATTCATCCAAGTGGCTGGATCTAAATATTTTAGGATTTACATAGGATAAGTAATTTTTTGAGAAAAAATTACTTAGGCCATTATTTCAGACAATGTGCAGCTTATTTCCACAAAACTCCTTCTTGGAGCTTCAGTCTGATTGAAAAATACTAACCAGATTTTGTAACCCTTATTCTCTCTGTCTGTCGCACTTTTTCTCAGTAACTATATTTCCACACGTAAATCTGCCCTGCATGCCTTCTTCTCACTTTCTGCACACCCTACAACCCTTGAACTCTGATCGTGTTACTTCATGACAGATCTAAAGTTTCTGCGTTTGCTTTGGCATGAGGAGAATCATTCTTGGCTTGTTTTGACTCCCAGATGTGCACATTTATGAGACAGTGGATGGTCTAATGTTGCATGTCTGAACAAATGGTCAGTACGATGTGCATGCTTGTGTGTCTATATGTAACTGGACCCTTTCATAGTAAGTGGGCACAGGTGTCTCACCACCTGACCACACCCCCAGGCCAGACGGCACCTCCTGTCCCTAACACCTGTCCCCTCCATCTGTGAAAAGACCTGCGCACCTCTCCTCTTCTGTCTCACACACAGTCTAAAGTTTGTCTGGGAGGAGGGCAGGTTGCTGGTCTGTGACCAAACCGGAGGGGGGGGGCTTCTTTAGGATGTAGGGAGGGGATCACCAGTTTGTCTTGAGTATCCATGCAGCTGTCCTGCTGAAACCAGAACTCAGACCAAGGATGCGGCTCAATGCGGTGCCGCCTCTGCCCACTCGGTGACATCGCTGCAAGCTGTTGGAGAGCGGCTGCAGACCTTCGTGTCCTTACGAGCAACAGATGGGAAAATATCAAAACACTTCTACCATCTATATGTCTAACAAACAGCAGAAAGATTTGGTTTCAAAGCTGTTCTCATCAGTCCTGTTAATAATGGGCATTTTATTTAACTCTTACGTGAAGATGTGAAGTCCAAATGTTATTCCACCTGACTTTTAAAAAAGCGTGTGAGAGGGTTTCTGCCTTTTAGTTCAGGGTTTCTTTTTAGTTTTTAATCGTTTTAATTTAGCGACACTAATTAACCCAACAGTCATGTGATTGGACGTCAGAGTACATGGAGAGCACCGCAGTATGCAGAGAGAGAACATGCAAACCCAAGATCTTCTTTGAGCAAGAGAGCAGTGCCACTGACTGAGCCACTGAGCATTCATCTGTCCATCTGTCTGTCTATGTTTCTATCAATTAATCCTGGATAAGCCCCCAGTTTTGCTCTTGATCAACAGTAATGAGAGGCACAGCTTGAAAGTAAATATCAGTATTTAAGAAATAACAAAAGAGAGGAGTAAACAAAGACATTTAGATGATGTGACAAGCGGTAATCTAGCATGAAGGGACCTCAGAGTGGAAGTGTGAAAAATTAAATAAAAGAAGTCGGCTATACTCTGATGTTTGGTTCACATATGTGTATATACTTTTAATCAAAGAAGTAAGATTGACTATGATCATTTCTAACTAACTAATTTGTATTTGGGTGATGAAAATAATATATTGTTTACAGTT
This sequence comes from Phalloptychus januarius, assembly GCA_902982915.1. Taxonomy (NCBI): domain Eukaryota; kingdom Metazoa; phylum Chordata; class Actinopteri; order Cyprinodontiformes; family Poeciliidae; genus Phalloptychus; species Phalloptychus januarius. The sequence continues at coordinate 37,337 of CADWAE010000201.1, read as the reverse complement.
TTTTGCTCTTGAAACATCCAGACCAAATGTTGACACAAATTACAATGAGCTGAGAATTTGAAACAAATGTTTTATGACCAGAATGCGCCTTTGAAAACCGGCAAATTAAGGATCTTTTAGGAAACAACATTATTAATTTTTTAAATGTTTTTCTCAGCAGATACAGAAAAACAGGAGATAGTATCTTCTATTCCAACAAATAGGTTGAACCCAACCCAACATATTTTGTCAGATGTGTCCTCAAGACATTCCCAAAAACATCAAACATACCAAGAAAACAAGGGCTTTCAGGAATAATAAGATGATCCATGCAGTAAAGTACACCTGAAGATGATGAAATGTATTTTTTTCATTTAGTATTATTGTGTTTATGTGTATGCAGAAGAAAGTCAGAGAGAGAAAGGGAGGGCGAGGTCAGAGCAGCCTGAAGGCCATTGTAAATTCCTCTCTGGCTCAACCAAAGACATTCTTCTCTGCTGTTTTTCTTTCTAATCTCTATGCTCAGATTACCAGCTAGAGGGCCTGACAGGAGAACGGGTGGCATGCGTGCACGCACATGTGCCAAAGCACGCAGTGAGGTACACACACACACACACACACCACCCCTACACACATAAATCAAACACACCTCGTTGGATTGGGAGCCAGAAGATTAAGCCCGAGTAATGTGAGGAAGAGATTTTTGGTTAAACAAATACAAGAATACAAAGCTTACCAACACACTGAAATCATTAGGCAAGAGCATGTGTTTTTGAAACCCAGAGAAAACATCACCCCTGCAGAGAATACTGAAAGGATTCCCACATGACAGCAAACCCCCGCCGGTGCCACCCAAACACACACAAAAATGCCCCGTTTGAAACTGGAAGTCTTTCCAGATGTGACCAAGATGGTTTCACTGGAAAAATGCCTCGTCTAAATATCTGTTGCAGAAATGATTTCTGAAGACAAAATTCGTTTAAGCCCAGTAGATTAGGGTCTCATTTATTACTAATTTCATAGCTTTTTGGCTCAGTTTGTCGCATCACTATTTTGTACCGTCTTGTGAGTAGAGTCTAAAAAATAATCAATTTAGATAATTTTTTCAAAAGGCAAACAAATGAAAACTGCATTTCATTCAACTACAGCGTATAACAGGACAAAACTCCATAAAAAGAGTCTTACTGACTCAATTTTAACAATTCTGACCTTAAAGGATTAGACAGGATTATTTTAAGGTGAATTAATTTGTACTATTTGCACTATTGATGCAAAGAGAGTCTCTGAATTCTCTCTTCACCAGCTATAGAAAATATTTTTTTTCGATTCTTCTTGCCTAAAAGCTCAAAGATAGAACAGAGGGAGAGAATTTAAAGACATACATGTTTAACTGAGATTAGCTCATAATCTCATTTGCATGTTTGTGTATCCTGTAATGGTTGCATCAAACTACAAATAGAACTTCACCACAGTTTACAGATTTTTATTTGCAAAAAAAATTATATGCTGTTTTTATTTTTATTTTGATGTGATATATCATGTGAAATCCTGATGAAATCAAATTAAGGACATGGCTGTAATAATAGGCGCCAATACTGATGGATGGCTCTGTACAGATCCCAAACAGCTGGGTAAATTTTGACCCCTGCACTGAGGAGAGTTGGGATTTTTGACACTTTACTGCTGGCTCAGTGAGGAGCTCCAGCAGGGGGCTCATCCCACCAGACCCCTCTGGTACCAACATGCAGATCAGGGGAGATTTGTTGCTGCAATAATTGTTTTTGTTTGCTTGTTTTTAATCATAGCAAACCTAATGATGCAACTTTACAATTCCCCTTCCATTTGGCTGAATGTAATATTTCAGTTTTGATTTAAGAAAAATAAGGAGGGATGTGGTCCGATAGGCTACTATAAAATGTAACACTTAATAGTAAAAGTGGGAGGGGGGTGGACCAGAGCAGATCCAACATAGTAAAACGATTATCTCCACTTAAGATCAGACCCCCTCTGTCACAGCAGAGCTCAGGCTGAGCTGAAACGCTCAGATAAACCAGCATGAGACCTCCCTCTTCAACAGGTGGGGAAAAGTAAGAAAAAGCGTGCACAGAGAGCAAAGGATGAAAAGACAGAAAACTCGAGCACCTGTTTTAGTCTTCCTTTTTGCGGGCCGGGGCTTGCTTTGCCCCGCCCAAAGCAAACCATTCATGTCTTAGTGCCTGCTCAGCTATGTGAGGGAGTGCTGGAGTCGGTTTTCATGGGCGAGAAAGAAACACCGGAATGGGAAAACAGTGGAGGTCGGCTTGTAATTACAGGTAATAGTTGTTGACTGAATCAGATTCAGAGGCTTTTCAATGCTGGCTCAGCTGTGATAAGTGTATATAGAAAATAAAGAATAAAACCCTGAGGAAGAACCAAAGATCTCATGAAGAGCAGGTGCTTGGTGAGTTGGCCTGAACTGTTTGAACACATCCAAACATTCGCTGCCTTGTTATCTGATCCATTCCCTGCAAAAATACAACAGCAGGCTTATCAGAGCTTTTCAGATTCTCTCCCACCTGATATCTAACTGTGCTCGCACTTAATGCGGCACGCATTTAGAGCTCACTGGAGGCTCATTAGCCTCCTGGTGGGAGGGTTAGAGTGGGGAGGGGGTCAGGGGCTTCAAAGTGGCAGGATCATTGCAGAGTCACCCAGCAATCCTACCATGGGGGTCTGGAGCCGCAGCGTCTCACCCCTAATGAGAGGCCATGACACGCACACATATGCACACAGTTTGACCCCTGCAGACCAGCTGGAAAAAGAGACTGACCCCTTCTCCTCCCTCATCTCGCCCGGATTCAACTGCGCATATTCTGTGCCTTGTGAAAGTATTCACACCTCTTTAACTTTTGTTTATATACTTTGTTCTGTTACAGCTACAACTGTCCATGGAACAGGATGGCCCATCCATCCATTTTCTGTACACCTTTGTCCCTAGTGGGGTCAAAGAGGTGCTGGTGCTTATCTCCAGCGAATGTTTCGGGCGAGAGGCAGGTTCACCCTGGGCAGATCGCCAGTCTGTAGCAGGGAACAGGATGGCATGTTTTCAAAAATATTTAGAACCAGATGAAACTTCCCCTGATTTCCAAATGCTTTGCAGCCACTAACATGTTTTCTCCCTAAATTGTCTTTGAATAGGTCGATTCATTTTCCCTTTAGCTCAGAGCAGCTTCCCTTTTCCTACTCAAGAAAACATAATTACTTAATGCAAATCTGCAGAATCAAAACTTTTACTGTTTATCTAAAAATACTGGATTTTTTTTACCTCTGACATTGTAAAAATTTTTTAAGTTTTAAAAATCTATCAGTGGAACTTGTACTCTTTTATCAATAATAAGGAATCATTACCTTAAATCAAGGTCCCATATTTTGCTGAAACTTACTTCCAAGTTAGTCTTTTTCTTTCTTTTTCAAGTGTGCCAAGATATTTGCACTAAAAAAATTATGAAAAATACTTGGTAAGACTTTGTGTTTATGCTGTGAATGAGTTCTCTGAACTCCTATTACTGCCACAGTCAACAAATTTCAATCCATTGGCAAATTTTGGGACATGGTGGAACGAGTGGTATGTATTAAATATGATAAACAAATCAGCAGCAACTGTGTGATGCTATCATATTGATTCAGATCAAAATCTTTGAAAATGTGTCAGAAACTTGAATTTATGTCATAAAGAAGGGCAGTTCTGAGGAGCAGGGAACGCCTAAAAAGTGGCACGTGAGTAGAGTTAAAGTTGTCTAACTTTCTTTAGTGATCTGCATCTTACTTTCTTGCTTTGTTGTCCGCTTTCTGCTTCAAATTTAAGAAAAATAAATTGTTCCATTCCATTTGTTTATATGAACAGCATTTATGGATGACTATGCTGGATAAATGTTTATCCATTAGATGTGATTTGACAGAATAATTAACTTTCTGCAACTGCTAGGTGTTCATCAGGATGTGTGTAAGGACCAACAATTTCAGTTCTCAAAGACCCCAGAAAACCAGGAAATCAGGCATTTATCAATTAGCACAGGTTACTTCGAACACATTTAGCGGCATGTTGGACCGGCAGAGTGGGGGGTAAGAATAGGGGAAGAGGAAATGAGAGAGCAGTGGGGGGTACTTTGGATTTGCTTTCTGCCAGAGAGGCAAGTGCACCACCAGCAGAAACAGCAGCAGCAGCAGGGGGAAGGACGGGTGCAGGGTCAAGGGAAGAGGCACCTTGCAACAGCTGGTCTCAATTATCCACGGAGGCACCGCTAAGTGTACAGGAACATGTGTGTATGCAAGTGTGTGTGTGTGGTGACGAGGGGTGGAGGGGCTGAGACCACTGGCGCCAGGAGGGGTGCAAGAGGTCATAGAGGATGAAGATTATAAAAATACTGGCAGCCAGTTGGCCTTGGTGCTGCTGCTGCTGCACGGTGCAAGTGTCTGGTAGAAATGTCTTGAATGCATCACAGGATGTGGCGACGATGTGTGTGTTGAAGCAAATGTGAGTGTCCAGGATGCATCAGAGCAGTGTGATTCCAGAAACACCCTTCATCTGGGGACATTTAAATAAGATTTAAATCAATTGTTGTTCTGTTGTCTGCTCTGTTTTGGAATAAGTAAAAGAAATAGTAAAAAAGCAAAACAAACAAAATAAAAACAGAACAAAACACACACATACAATCAAACATACGAACAAACTAATACACTCAATTTATCCAAATTCCTCTACTGGAGATGTCGCAAGCGTCTCTATGGTGCCACCTAGTGTCAATCAGCTGCAATTGTGGAAAAGGATTTAGGGAGGCGACTCTTTGGGTGCGTGAAGCAATATTTGTGACTCCATTTAGAAATGAACACTTTTTAAAACGAGACCACGGAATTTAAAAAGTATTTATCATCAGAAGTATTCAACAAATGAGGAAAGGGTTGTAAGCCAATCAGTAACAAATCATGTTAAAATAGGAAACATGGGAAGAAATAAAAGCCGCTCTATCACGAGAAAACAGTTGGAGGTGTTCTCTATACAACAGCACGACCTAGTGGCAGACGTAGAGATGGCAGGCGAAGTACAAAAGCTTGGAAATTATTAGGAAATTAATCTATAGATTGGTCAGTTTCATTACTTTGTTTTATCAAATATGAAAATATATATGTTGTAGTAATTTCTACACCAATTTATTAGATCTTGAACAATAAAATGTACAGGCTCTAAAATGCTATTGTTTTGAGCAGTGATTTGTTTTAATTTCATGGCAAAATTTCACAAACAGAAAATTTTTTAAAGGGGCAGGTGCATAGTACCATTTTATAGCATAATCTAGTAATTATATTAATTTCAGTGCTGTATATATCAAACATGATATATACAACTATGTATATATCATGTATATATACATGATATATATGTGGGGGCAGTCATTGAGAAACCCCTCAAAGGTTCCCACGGGAGAGTGAACAAACATGCAAAGAATCAAAACCAACACCGCTTATATGTTTTTGATGAGAATATAACATTAGACATTAGATAGCATTAGAATAAAGTCGATTTTTACACAATACATCTTCTTTAAAACTATATATTAAAGCTGGTGCCACTAAACAGACGAGAGGAAAGCACATTAGAATCTTTACACATCAACGTGTAAATTTGGCGGATAAATCAGCACCATGGACAGAGCTGCATAAAACAGAGCTGCTGTCCATGGTTCTGAACTCACCAACAATGGACAACCTTCATTGAATTCATTTTTGAACATCATTCTTCTGCTATGAATATTTTTCTTTTATTTTTACCTGTCGTTGAAATTGCTGAGTTACATTATTTTTTATTTTTCTCTATTGATGATCTTAGTGATGCATTCTCTGTAGTTTCAAGATCTTAGTTTATGGATGTGTTTTTGTGTGTCTGTGTGGGATTCTTTCCTGAAAACAAGTTATTCGCTGTAGAGATTATTATAATAATAACACTTATTATTATTATTATTATTGTTGTTTTCTAGCACGTAAATTTATTTTGAAAATCGAAATTGCGGAATTTATATGCTTTTCCGTTTTTTATGTTGACACAGTTATTATGCCCAATGATTAATCATTTTGTCAAACAAAAAGTTTCCAAAAAGTTAAATGTTTGCTGTAATCATTACAGGATTATTAAAATAACTGGCAATAAACACCGAGTTTCTTGCGATAATTGCGAAATACATTTAAACCATAATATCAGCGCAGAAAGCAGAAATATGTTGTTTTTATTTTCGTACAGACTGTTGTGGTTTATGTTCACAATAAGGCGACACGTTGTCGTGCGACCCGATCGCTTCAACCTTCAGGTCTCTAACATCGACGCCCCCGAGGCTTTGCAGATCGACGCAATTGAATCCACCAGAATAGACACGCGCAGTTTGTTCTGTGACGTAACAGCATCGTCAGAACATTCCATCACTGAATTCCAAAAGTTCACCGGCCGACATTTGAACACAGTTCAAACTTTGCAAGGATGTTTAGTTCTCTCACAAGCATTCTTAGCAAAAGACATGGAAGGATGTTTAATTCTGACAAAATTATTTTGAGCCAAGTGGATGCAAGGATGTTTAGTTCTGACAAAATTATTTTGAACAAAAATTCATTCAAATGGAAGGAGCATGCCATTATCCACAGTAAGTTTGACTCATATCTTGTGGAAAATAAATTAGGAGAGGGCAGTTTTGGAAAAGTGATCCGCTGTAGGAACCTTCACACAAATGAGCTCAGGGCCATCAAGGTTCTAAAGCGAAACACCAACTCAGGCAAAGCTGAAATGAAAGCATTAAAAGCTATAAGACAGCTCGACGCTGACAAGACAAACTTGATCAGGTTTTACGAAGGTTTCAATTACAAAGGACACAAGTGCCTTGTTTTTGAATTTCTGAATAAAAGCTTGTATGACTTCTTTGTGGACAGAAAACTTCTCCCACTGCATGTGTCTGAAATAAGGGTCATAGCTCAACAGCTGTTAGTGGCTCTGGATGCACTAAAAAGCATCGGCATTGTTCATTGTGATATCAAATCAGACAACATAATGCTTGTGAACCACGAGTTGCAGCCGTTTAGGGTGAAGCTTATCGACTTTGGCAATGCCATGAGGAGATCCACATTGGAAAGAGTTGAGATGATCCAAGCTCTCGGCTACAGAGCCCCTGAAGTGGTGCTGGGCCTGCCCTTGGAAGAGGGCGTTGACATGTGGGCTCTTGGTTGCGTTCTGGCCCTGGTTTTCATTGGAAGGCACATGTATCCCGTGCAATCTGAATATGAATTCATCAGAGTGATAACGAAGCTACACGGTTTCCCAGAGGATGACATTCTCAGGAAAGGGTTGAGGGTGAAAACTTTCTTCACGTTCACTCAGGATTCATTTTGGAAACTGAATACAAATGAGGAATATCAAAAATTAACAGGAAAAAAAGTTGTCAAGCAAAGTTGCATTGACAAATATATAAAGACTTTTGATGACTTGCCAAGGTTGCACCCAGGACTGGATGACCCTGTTGAAGAACAAGACACACGAGCTTTCATGAGCCTCCTTAAGCGAATGCTGCATGTCAATCCAACAAAAAGAATCACCCCAAGTCAAGCTCTTGGCCATCGTTTTATAACTATGTCACATCTATCATATAAAAGCAAGGGGCCGTACGTATGTTTGGCCCATGCAAACATGAGAGAGTCACAGCTTGGGGAAGCAGAGGTTGGAAGGTATAAAACATCCAGTGAAACTCTGTGCAGATTCGGTTCAGCTATTTCATGCTTTGACCACCAACTTGAAGGGGATCATGAAGATGAGGAACATGTATTTTCAATGAAAGCTGGGAGGCAGGACGCAGAAAACCCAACTGAATTAGGATCACAGAAGGAAATGTCACAAGGGCATGAAACATCTAGGAAAGTAGTGGCAGCTTTACAGCAATACAAAAAACTGTCATGCAAGAAAGGAAGAATTCTGATCCATGTGAAGCCCCACATGTCAGCTCAAAAAACACCCACACCTGTCAGGAAACAAATAGGACCAGCAAAGCTGCAGAAGAGTGTTTCCAACACTATGCAGCCCAATCCATTAAAATCTGAAGGTAAGGTAGAAAAAGCATCACCAGATGTTGTCAGCAGTATACCAATTCCTTGTAAAGAGCCAACAAAATCTGAAAATGAAGATAAAAACCTTTCCTTCTTAGCTGAGAATTACTTTGATAGTGCTGAGGTAAAATTCAATGAAAACTGCCCCAAGACGATCCTGAGTTTCTTTTCCTGGATATTTGAGTGCTGCAGAGGAAGCGAATGAATCAAAATTCCTCACGGTTTCACAAAAATAAACATCTATTTGTGATGTACTGTACATTCACTTGGTGCTATATAAATAAAATTTAAACAAATTGTATTTATATAGCAATAACTGAAAATAAAAGCGACCCAACAGGGATTTTAAAAAGTATTAATTAAATTAAACTGAATTAAAAATGAATTCAGTTGAATTCAAGTTAAATTCAATTTGATTTAATATTATCACTGGCGAGTGGAGTATATCATCTGCAGATAGGCAACAGTCAAACCTTCAGACTCCTTCAGGCTCTGCACCCATCAGTTAATAGCAAAACTTTTAACAAATCAATGAACAAAATATGAATTTTTTTAATAAAAAAAAATCTATTCAGATTCGGAAAGTAGAAAGTATATCTATCTATATATCTATATATCTATTTATATCTGTCTATCTGTACACATATACATACATATCTATATATCTATATCTATATCTATCTATCTGTATTTTCTACTTTCCGAGTGCGTGAGTGAGCGATATATATATAATATAGTAGATATATCTGTCTATATCGATATCTATCAACATTTGTATATATATATATATATATATATATATATATATATATATACAATATATAGCTGGGTAGACACAGAGAGAGAGATACATTTATATACTATATTATATACTATCCACTCATTCACTCACTCACTCACTCACTCACTCACTCACTCACTCACTCACTCACTCACTCACTCACTTACTATACACGAGTACAAAACATGCAGAAAGAGGGGAAGTCTTGTGTAAACTTGCTCCTTTCTAACTTTCACTTTAATGGTTATTTTCTTTACTGTGGTTAATTCTGTTTTCTAAATCACTACAAGCTGGATAATTACTTGATGACCTTAATAGAAATAATTCAAGCACGCTAGTAGGTTCTAGTTTTCAATCTAGAGATACAAAATTCCAGATTTACCTGTCCTAAATGACAACTGGCTGTCCTGGATTAATAAAAGTTAATAGCAGAAGATTTCAAGATTTATCTAAAGCTTTTGTCACTGTTAATTACATTGTTTTACTAAAGTTTTTGTTTTTTATTTTATTTTTTTCTTGCATTCTACTATGCAGGAATAACTGTGGGATAATGCATACCGTGGGATGCATTATCATTTTTATTCATTATACAATAATTATTACATCTGTTTAGTGTAAATCCTCCCTCCTAACTTCTAATTTTATTTAGTGAGGAGTTCTTACAGTGTTTCAGGCAGCCAGTCTGTTCCTTACCTTTGTTCGCGTTATCCCAGCTTGAGGAGCAAAACGGCTCAATAAATTTGATTGGCAGCCAGTCAGAAATATGAGCAAACAACATTATACTGACTTATACTTTATCATACTAATAATAATGTAAAAGTAGATTTGATTTTATGATTAAAAATGCACCTCTAAATTTACCTCACTTTGAAAACACTGCTTTAAAACATCAGTTTGTGTGTAATTAATCAAAGTAATGTATTTTACTTGTGTGTTGAGTTACTGAAATACATGAACCTTTCAGTATATTATGATTTATTGAATATGACTGTATTCAATTCAAACTTTACAGAACCCGTCTAGAAACTTAGTTTTGAATAGTTTTGAAGATATTTTAAGTTTTTTGGACTAAAATATTACAAAAGGCCAAATATTCTTATGTTTACAGCAGACTTAACTAGCATGACTAATGCCTTTAACTGGATAATGTTTTTTAAAATATGGACATTGAAGATGTACAACGAATAAAATTATCTACCAATCAGCAGAAGATTTAGTTTAAAACAGAAGTGAGGTGGGTACGATCTACTTCCTGTGTACATCTGCACAGCAGAATGAATGAGATACTAATGATGGAAAGACCAATTTTATTTTATTTTGATTGTAACAATATCTGCAGTTTAGAGTTCAAAAACGTGTACAATTAAGAACTTTATTGAAAGAGTGTGAAATTATAAAATATTCCAGTAAAAAGGGGAGGGCATAAAATCCAAGTAAACTTTTTGCTTTCTATTATTGATTATGTGTTTTAAGCCACAAAAAGTTACAAAATAATTTTTCCTTTAATTGAGTATGTGCTAATAATCAGTCTAATAAACATAGTTGAAGCCTCTGAGCACATTAGTGTCTATGGAAAATAACAGAACTGCAACTTTTGTCTCTCCAATTTATGTCATTTATTGTTAGATTGAAGTGTTATACCTTCTTATGTTTAACAAAATGAATCACAAAGTTTCATTCAAAGTTTAAAGTAAATTAAACAGAACTTTATTCAATCTTTGAAAGGATGTTACCTTCACCACTATGAAAATCAAGTTAAATAAACAAGACATTTCTGAATTGTTTGTGAAAACATGTTTTTTGTAAAATATGGTATTTTTAAAGTAGCACCCCAAAATATACATGTAGTATTAAAAGTACATAAAATAAAACAAAAGTTAAAAAGCACAAACATTTTGCTGCAAAACCTCACAGAAAAGTAAATTACAAGAAAAAATAAGCCATCTCTGAAACTAATGATAAAAATATGTAATTACCCTAAATTTTAAAGGAATAAGTAAAAACTACCTGAAACCACCATCTGTAAATCAAAGAACAATACAAACATCCCATGTATACAATGTGAACTTAAAACATTTTAGTTTCTTATATTTCAAAAATAGACTAAATAAACCTAAACAAAACCCCACAAAATGGATCAATTAATTGCATTTTTAAAATTTGTAAAACGTTATTTCTTATAGCAAAACCTCCCAATAGGGGTCAAGGCTTTCTAATATTAACCCTTATTTGAATTATTTCCATTCTCTTTATGAATGTATTTAAATTGTGCTGATAAACACCTGCCCTTAAAAGAAAACTATTACTCAACAAAAACCTTCTCCCAATGATTTAAACCAGTGTTTATATTATTTCTGCACTTTCTCTAAAATACCAAGTTTACTTTATGTAACTTTATAATTTTTGCCCCAGCCGTCACATCTTCAGTTTACAGGTTATCATAAAGACAGATATTTAAGAGAGTTCAGCGCACACACAATAATAGCAAATGCTTCATTCCAAACACAATATGTAAACCTGCACCACCTTATGAATAAGAAAAAAATATAGTCGCCATTTATATAGATTTATTAATGATTATACCGAAGATTTGTCAAATTAAGCTTTTGTCACACAATCAGTTAAATATAATTAGGAAGTTAATCACAGCTGACTTAAAATAACCAGAAAACCTAAATTATTTGTACTTTTCTATTCGTCAACATCATATAGGGCAATTCCTGCTATATTGAAGTATTTCTGATAATCTAATACTCATACTAATTCTAATAAATCTATATTTGCAGTAATTTTCGTTTGCTTATCAGCATGTAGCAACTTTTTAAAAAAGTTTTTCCATAGACATCGAGCTGTCATTGTGCAAAGGATTCTTTGTTAGGAGTTAAATATCTTAAACTTCACAAATACAATAATTTAATTGTGATTTCATTTATTCAAATTGAGCTACAGCTGAAGCTGATCATAAATTATTGAGAATGAGACAATATTTTAAATCGGCATTTTAACATTTTAAATGAGCACCAGTTTGTAAACTTCTGGGATATGAAAATGTAACTAAAACAGAGATAATTTCTATCACACCACACACTAATTTAAATGTAGATGTTGCTGTCAGATGCAGCTTAAAGAAATATCTATGTCTATGGGAAGTTGTCATGTTTGGTCTTAAATGTATTAAAATGCTCCCTGTCAGCTGCGAGAGTCTGGTCAGTTGTCCTCTTGCCGTAGATTCTGATTAGCGTCACTTCAAATTCTTCTGGAAGAAGGTAAGATACCTAGAAAGAATAGAAGGAACACATATTGCATTAAATGAAGCAAGATAAATGACAGCAGCAGTAGCTATAACATGAATTCACTACAATAACTAAACTGATGCAGATTAAGCATCTAAAAAATAAAAGATGTGAACTTTATTAGTTTCATTTTACTTCTTCTCTTCTCAGTTTGATGGCTCTATTCAGATCAGTCTTTCGGTAGAAATGCACATTTTCCATTGGGTCGTTCCTCCCGTTCCCGTAGTTTAGTTTAATTTCCTAAATAAGAATTAAATTTAGATCATCAATAAAATACACAAAAACAATATAGTAAAATAAATCAAATTACAAATGGGAAATCTAAAGAAGAATTTTAGCATTTCACCTTTGTTGCTTTTTTAAAATTTATTGCATAGATATGTAAAGAAGTAGATCAAAACTTACATCAACCACAAAGTCGTTTGGCTGCACATTTGGTGTTCCACCTGGTGGGATGTTTTGACCCAATTCTTCCTCCCATTCAGCTTTGATTTCCTTTTTAGAAAAAAAGAAGACAAAGATTCAACATGTGTCTAATATCAGAGTCCAGATTGTTGACACCAACAACATGAAACTTGATTGTCTTAAATTTCTGAATATGTTACAAAATTGATTGATGCCATCATTTTATTACATATATTCAATAAGATTATGGCCAAATTTTACTTAAGTACTTATTCTCTTTCTGATGCTGAGGCACTAGAAATGCTCTTGGAAACTTAAACATCTAACCATTTAAATGATTTACTTCAAATGAGTAAATCATTTAAAACTTATCGTCCAAATTGGACAGATTACAAATGAACTTGACTCTAACTGTAAGGCAAATTATTATAGCATTAAAGTCAGAAATACACTGAAATTGGTTTCTCAGAAAAATAATAATAAAAAAAGATTTTAGAAATTTCTTTCCTACAATTGTTTAGTGTTTGATATTTATGGTGTGAGTGTAAACACATTTATAACTAGCTAATTTATTAACTGTTTATTCTTAATTTTATTTTTTATAAACTCTTATGTTATCTTGAAATTGTATACTTTAACTAGGATCTTTATGTGATTTTTTTAATGTAGCTAACGTACTTCTGTGATTACAGTTAAAATAAATGTATATGTTGTTATGGAGACTTTATGATGTTGCAAGAAACCAGACTCTAACAAGTAATTCAAAGATGTGCATATTATTCACACATTACCAATCTTTTATAACTTTTATCAGGTTTGTAGTTGAACAAACACTTACCTTGATTTCATCATTGGATCTTTGTGAAGGAAATTCCCCCAGACACCTGTAATGGTTCCGTGTAAGGATTTTGCCCAGAATCTCCTTTGCCTCTTTCATGTTCTGATCATCAGACGGGTGTTTCAGTATCTGATCAAATACATTATCTACAGGGAAGATGATGTAGAATAAGAGGAAATAAAACTCCTTAATTATTTAGTCACTTAAGCATAAAGACAAACTTATTTACAAAGCATAATTTATTCACACCATCCTAAAACACAATCAGAATTTAACCTCCTCACTGCCAGGAAAAAAAATGGCCTATTCTTTTTCAAAACTTTTTCTGGAGTGAAATGATACTTGTATGTCATGCATTGGTGATTGCCAGATCAAAATGGTGGAAAGCTGCATGCATGTCCATTTTCATTTAGTTGACATCTTTACAAATTTTTTGTCTTTCTTACACCATCTGCTTGTGCATTCAAATTGATGATTGCTAACCTGTCAACTTGGTGTAGGCCTTCATGTTGCCTTTAGCAGTGAACAGATTGCAGGTTTCTCCTCCAGAGCCTTGAATCTCAATGTATTGATTTGCTTTCACAAAGGCGTCCGCAATCCTAGAAAAACAAAGTATAACTTTATCATTTTTTCCTCATCCATCACAATATATGTGAGTAAAGCATAAAACTCAGCTGCTGTGCTTGTGCGACTTACATCTGTTCTATGATGTTGCCAGTTTTGTGCTGGGTGGCTCTTCTGTGCAAAGTGTATCTTGTGGAAAACATGTCATAAAGATTGGACACTTCCTGTTAAAAAGTAACATTAATTCAGTTAAACAATTTTCAAAGTGAATAAAGTTTTCAAATTTCACAAAGGCAAAAAGGGAGCAATAAAGTCAAACCTTGTCTCTGAAACAGATCTCCCTCCTACCCTTCCACTTACAGACCCTGGCAAATGTTATTAAACGGCGATAGTCAAAGCTGTTCTGCATGCCCAAATAATGGCAGTCTCTGATGTATGGTAGAAAGAGAAATAGGTGTGATGAACACAATTTGAAGAAAAATTAAATGATGGAATTGGAGGACAATTACTAAAATTAAATCCCACCTGGCAAAATAATCCCACTTATCCACATCGATGCCGTTCCTTTTGTTGGCCACAATGTCATAGAGGAACGACTTGTCCTCAGGACGGCCTTTGAAGGGCCAGTTCTAAAGCAGAGAACAATGATAAAATTAGATTAAAAAGACAAGGTTCTTTGCTCAGCATTCTGTCAAACCTGAAAATCTTTACTGAAACCTTTATTAATGAGACTGATTTTCTGACATCATGCATCTATGGTACAACATGTTTTCAGTGAAGGAATAAAGAAAAGGTTTGGTTCTCTTTTTCTAAAAGTCATGTCCTACATTTAAAAGAGAGTTTCCTGTGAAAAAAAAACTAATTCAAATAAACATTTTCTTACACTGACTATAACTTACACTGATGTATTGTGATGTATCTGTATGCATCAGAATACATGTATTATGATATATTTAATCAGAACATGTTCTGATTAAAACTTCCCACTATAGACTATGGTTGCTTTTGATAGCTCAACACATTAAATTTAAGGTTCACTTCAAATTGTTGATGTAAAAACTAAAGAGAGGATTAATATGTTCTGTTATGATCCAATCAAAAATAATCCTACAGACAGAATTCAGGGGAACGGATCAGAACATTTTTCTTTTAGTCAACACACTTTAATAAAGATCATATATTTTACACTACTCAGTATACACACAATCCACGGAAATGATCAGGATAATCCTGCACATTCTTGAAATTGCTTAACACACAAGTTACATATCTTAATTATGCAAACCCTTCTACTTGAAGCATAAATTTCTGGATAGATCAGCTCTTTGATAAAAGTCCGATCCGGCTGCTTCAGGTGCTCATTCAAACGATTTTTTCTCATCATGTAGTCAAACATGTCTTTGGAG
Organism: Phalloptychus januarius; assembly: GCA_902982915.1. Taxonomy (NCBI): domain Eukaryota; kingdom Metazoa; phylum Chordata; class Actinopteri; order Cyprinodontiformes; family Poeciliidae; genus Phalloptychus; species Phalloptychus januarius. Next base: position 21,959 of record CADWAE010000201.1, on the reverse strand, counting down.
GCACTCTCATGCTGCAAGGAGCACAAAATCATTTGTTGTGAGAATAAAGACAGCCACATCTAAAAATGAAATCAAATTACAAACATATCTTTAATCAGAATCAAAAGAACATTGCTATAAGTGCTCTTTCATCTCTCATGTTTGGCAGATAGTTTTTATCAAACAATTATTAAATCCTATTTTCTACATGAAATAATCTGATTGGGACTGCTGCTGTCACCTTCTGTAGTGACAAATGTTGGTCTTTTAATATATAAACAAACTTGACTTTACTAGACTTCCATATCTGAACTAGTGTGTTATAAGTCATAGCTGCCACTTCAATGATTCCATTTATTCTTCTTATGACTTTATGACTTTTTATTCTACTAAGCAGACTAAGTATAAAATATCATCATTCAATGAATATCAACCTTCAGACACTTATTATAACTAACACTCAATAAAAGATTCTGAAATTATTATTTCTCACATTCTGAACAAGATTACAGTTGAATGTTCAAATTATAATGATAGATTAATCTCTTAAGGCCAAATTAGTGAAAGATTTTTAAATTGAAAAATTATACTCATGCTTCTACAAAGCAGACGATCAAAAACATTTTATCATCATTCAGAGAACATCAACCTGCAGACAAAAGTGAAGGATGCTCAGAAAAATCAAAAATAATTTCATACTTTCCATGGATTCTGTTGGCCATTTAGTATACGCTGCATTTCAGGTATAAAAATGCCATCATACATATGGGAAAATGGTCCATGTCCTGAAAAGAAAGGGAATCAGTCACCATACATTTACAATTTGGTTCAAGATAAGTCTTTAAAGGATTCTTCCAATTGAGTAACAAATTAGCAGCTATTTGCTGTGGCTATTGAGATGGACAACATAGGCCGTGGCCAAGGATGGGATTAGAGTAGAGGGTTGCATGAACATCTGCTACATCTGTTATTAAAATATAATTTACCTGTCAGATGTGTTCTGAACAAATATTAAGTTGCTTTTAAGCATATTTATTGAAGAAAGCTTCATTTGTTTGCTGCTGAGGATAGGGAGATCAGATTAAGTGCTACCTGCAGGACAACACTGTTTTATCCTTCTCATAATCTCAGATTATTGTTGTCATTTTAAATGTTTGTGGAGCTGCAGAAGGAGGGGACTGCCCAGGACATCATTCATGCAAAAACTGCCACTGTCAGTTATTGAGTGTGTTTTCCTACAAACCTGTAGGGGTAGCTGAGTTTCTTTAAAAACAAACTCAATAAGCAGTTTGCTGCAAGCAGATTTCACAGAAAAAAACATTTTGTGTCAAATTTCCACAGAATATTTCCACAAAGTTTCTCTCTGAAGCTGAAGTCTCTAACTGAACACTTGTCCAATAGAGCACCACTCCCCTCTACTTTACCTACACAGACTTCACCAGACAGGCGGCATCAGCAAAAGAACACAAACATCTGGTGGAACTGCATGTTTGTTGAAACTATCATACAAACTACTTTTACTTGAATGAGCTATAAAATGGCACCTTGTGCCTGGAAAATACATAATATCCCCTCTTTAACAAAATGCTCAGTTAGCATCATAATTTCTGGTGCATATTGATCAACATTGTTTGTTTCTGCATAACTCACCCAGGTCATGGCAGAGTCCAGCAATCTGCACACATAGGATGTCAGTCTCAGTGATGTCCAGTTCTGGCTGCCTCTCTCTCAGAGCTTTAACAAGTTCTCCAGCCAAGTAAGCCACCCTTTATCATCACACAACAAGACATCTTAATACGCAGTGACAAAAACCTACAGTTTTTTTACATTAATTTTGTAACAGATGAGCTTTAAATAATTCATTGTAAATATATTTTACCCAATGCTGTGTTCAAAGCGGGTGTGGTTTGCTCCAGGGTAAACATAACTCTTCCCTCCGAGCTGTTTAATGTTTCGAAGTCGCTGAAACTGAGGTGTGTCGATGATCTTGACGAGCAGCGGAGGCAGCTCCACACTGCCATGGATGGGATCATTAAACACCTGACAAAATGACAAAAATCAACAAAGACGTTCATATAGAATCCCAATTGATAACCTAAATATATAACTTTTTTACTGCCTTGTTAATTCTCTAAATCGAAAATGTATTCATCTGTAAAAAAGAAGAATACAGATGCATTCACAAAACTAGAGTTCATAAAGAGCTGAAAAGAAAGAGAGCGATCCTAACAAGGTTTTAAATAAATAAAGAAAAGCTTTAGCTCTCAAAAAAAGTTATTAAAATCTTCTTCCACAAATGGGCAGTGGATGAGTTGTATCACTGTGTTTCTCTTTATAATATTTTTACAAAAGTTCCAGAGCTGTGGGCTGCAAACAAAGAAAAAACAGAACAGGTTTTCTGTTTTCATGCTCCTAAAACAGTCACATTTTATCTGAATAGCTTTAAAAGTTTAATCTAGGAATGTCACCTTTGGTTGGATAGCGTCCATTTCTCGAAGCTTGCTCTCCACGGTCAGCAGAATTTTGCCAAGACACCTGAAATGAAAAATCAGAGAATTTATGACAGAATACTTTTCAATATTAGAGAACTTCTCATTTTCTCTCATTTCCTCTTTTATTTAGGAGAAAACAACAAACATACACTATGATATTTCTATTTTCAGATGCTTGTATCACAAAGCAGGATTAGAAGCTTTGCAAGTGAACTTCAGGATCAGCTCAAGTTTGCCAGTTTCACAAAACTGGCTGCCTACTGGGTCTGACAGTGTGGAGATTTATAGTGGAAGCCAAACGCTACCTGGGCAGGTCAGACATGTAAAGCTCCGCCTTCCAACCAATCACTATACTTTGGCTCTCTTTGTCATTATACAATTACACCTGTATATTTGAAACGTTTTTCCTTCATTCATAGAAAGTATAGGGGACATTGTTTACTGCAGGCTGAGTCAAAAAGAGTACAGGTTATTTTGTATACAAAACACCACAGAGATCATACATGGAGGAACATTCTCAAACTGATTTTATTTACTACTTGGTGAGACTATGAAGCATGTCATACAATATGAATGGCATATTTCTTTATGTTTCTGTCTACTGTAGTCACTGAGTAAGTATGTCCAAAATATCCATGAGTGGATTGATCAGACTTTCCAGTTACTCATTGCATATAAGACAGAAGTATCGGGTTATGGTTTTAAAATTGCAAGGTCACAGACAGCATTTTTTAGTTAATAGGAAAATTAAACATATTTAGGCCAACATGTTAAACTAATCTGGGATCCCTTTAAATCTTAAAGCTTAAGTCATCCTGAGCTATCTCTGTAGCTATGCAGCTATTGACTTAGATAACTGAAGGACATAATGATCATAATGATCATTTTCCTCACTCTGCTACTTCTTTTCAGTTTTGCATTATTTGCTATTATTTTAACTTCTAACTTTATGTTCCCTCTGTTTTTGTTCATTGAACATGTTGGGCTTATACAGGCTAACCCTAACCCTAACCCTCATTTCAGACGTGTTCTTACGAGTAAAACATAGTATAGAAATAAGGAGAGGGGGAGGAAAAGAGGAGACAGAATGCAGCATTAATTATGCCTTTGAATGATGAATCGCAATTTTCTACTAGTTACAGAAAAGATAATAGATCGGTGGGTGCTCATCAAGGATTCTCTTATCCAGGCCCAGGAAAGTCTGTCTTCTGGCCTGCTAGTCGCTAATCATACTTGTAGAAGGCACAAAGCATGAGATAAAGCAGATAATAATTGATCTGTGGAGAGAAGATATAACTGGAAGATTCCTAAGTGAAATGTGAACTGTTGCAGTCTTGACCAACTGTTGATGTTAGAGGAAGCTACATTAGCAAGAAGTGTCAAAGGACTAAATTTAGGGAGCACATTTCCAGCATTGCTGAAAACTTAAGGCAATTTAAATATATATCGGGTGATCAGTCAACAACTGAGAATAAACAGAACAAGTTTTCTGTTTTCATGCTCCTAAAACAGTCACATTTAATCTGAATAGCTTTAAAAGTTTAATCTAGGAATGTCACCCTTGGTAGGATAACGTCCATTTCTCAAAGTTTGCTCTCCACGGTCAGCAGAATTTTGCCAAGACACCTGAAATGAAAAATCAGAGAATTTATGACAAAATACTTTTCAAAATTAGAGAACTTCTCATTTTCTCTCATTTCCTCTTTTATTTAGGAGAAAACAACAAACATACACTCACATTCTTCAGAGTAAGAATAATAGGGCATTTCACAAAATTCAGGTTTGTAGGTGTGAAAATCATGGTTTGATTTACTATGTAGTATCATTTTCAATGTCACTCCAATTTCATATATATGTTATGCTATAGTGTGTTTTATTCTGATAGGTGATTGGTGCATGGGGAGCACAGCCACGTCAAAGTCATTGTTTTGTTTCCGTCCTTCTGCTTCATACCTTTTTCACCTGGGATGCCATTTCCCCAATTCATTTAATTTTATTTCAGTCAAGGATCAAGCTGCTCAGGGTGAGTCATTTTTGTAAATTTACTGCATGTACATTTGTGGCTTGCAGTTTTTCCCTTTTTATATGCACATAACTAAGAAAAAAGAGGAAATTACTAATACAAATAAGAAAAACACTGCAAACCAAACAGCAAAAATAAAAAATAACTACACACAAAGCAAATGAATGAACAAAATAGCAGAATAGCAAAGCAAAAAAATGACAAATTAAATTACTTGGATTTGAGAGTACAATTTGCTGCTGAAGAGTTAATGTGCAGTATATATGTTGTGTATTCGGTGAAGTTTGTAAGTCGTCTTTTATGTGTAGATTCTATTGTTGGAGGCCTATTTTAAACTTTGGAGAAAATAAATCATTTTTAAAATATAATAATTCATGTTTGTAGGTGTGAAAATCATGATTTGATTTACTATGTAGTATCATTTTCAATGTCACTCCAATTTCATCCATAATTTTATCTATGAAACTTTGAGCTCTGAGTTTTTGTATTTGTGAATTACTTGGATTATATCTGTTGTTTTATTTTCATCGCCCCACCAGAAAGCAACATTGACGTGTTCAATACTTAGTTTGCTGCCTTTATTTGCTTGGCCATAAATGTGCAAACATCTATCATTTATGTGACCTTGAGAAAATTTGTTGACATTTTTTATTTTAATTGCTCCCTTGCCTATATGGTGTCTGCCATGCAAACAAATGAAGTATCAAAACTATGGGCAACGTCTTCTTTCAATAATCCAGACCAACAATAGAAGCCTTGACATCAAGAATGAAATATATCTGAACACACCCATTATTGAACATGATACAATACAACAGCTGATGCTTCTTTGTAGTTTTTGATCACCTGTAACTAAACAAACTCATGCCAAGAATGAAACAGGCTAATCACACTACTGACGGTTCCAACCCTTTAAATAAAGACCAACTTGTTCTCATTATGTGGTCAATGGATTCCTGTAGCAAAGGAACTCGACACAAAGACTTATTTACTCATCACTGCCAGAAACAGTAGTTTGGAGGGGTTTTATTTAAAAAAGCCTGTACCTACCTCTCTATACTTTGAATGAATTTCAATCTATAGCTGCATATTAATTGGATCCGTCTGTCTTGTAAAATGAATTATGATCCCATCAATTTCAATTCCTGAAAGGAAAGATATATTTCATATAACAGGCACAACACAGATATATCTGATTGTTTCATATTGATTGAAAGAGCAGTTTAAAATCCCCATTGGGCTGAAGTCAAACAGTGTGATGGTGATACTGCATGAACATAAAATAAGATTTGCAGCTTGGGATTGTAATTCTTAGTGCAATCAGTCACCAAGAATTCACCTGTTTCCCTGCAGCCTTTAACATGATTTATGTAAAACAGTCGAAGCAAACAGCTTCGGTCTTTCATCTTTAGCTTCAGATGACTTTATGCTGTCCTCTCCATTTAAACAGTCATGAAACACAACGATGACTTGTGAAGAGTTTATTTCAATCTCAAACGATCGCAAGGGTTACATTCAAAAACCACAGCAACCAACATTATCAGATTTTTTAAAAACACAATCAAGCAAAGATCTGATGAAGCCCCAACATGATTAGGTAGAAGGTAAACACTGGGATGTTTCTATCAGACCTGTAGGGCAAACAATAAATAAAGTTGTATAAATAAATTCAACCAAAACACAACCCTAAATGAAATAAATAGAAAGGGAGTTCCTCCCTCATCTCAAGTAAAAAAAATAAAATGTAAAAACACTTTAAATGTGCAGAGCTGTTTCTTGAAATGTAGCAGACTATGATGGTGGTTATTAAAAGGCTGAGTATTATATATGTATAATAAATGTTTTTTTCTGAAAGCTGATCTAGTAAAATAAATGAAATTAATAATTTCATTTCCAGTTTTCCTGAAAAGCCCTGGGCTACATTTTTACTTAGCATACTGATATTGAGATTAGACCAGTACTTCTACATTTTGTCATTGTGCTGCAGATGTTGTTAATTACTGGAACAGTTCTGTCAAACATCTAACAGTGATGTTGTTCCTCAACTATTGAAGGCTTATTTAAAGTTTGTGCTGAAAGTTTTGTTTCAAAAGTGTTTCGAAAAGTGTTATTTTTGCTTCTTGCTTTGGCAGTCCTCAGATAAACCATTCAGCTATAAGTTGGGTGAGTGATGCTGATGTCTTGTAATAATGCAAAAGAGGAAATGGCAGCATGTAAATATTATGCAAATACCAACATTTGCTAGTAAAATATGCTATTTTGAGTACAAAGTCTTGTTTGTCTCCAGTGAAGATTTGGTAAACAAAATATAGTTAAGAGCCTTCAGCTTATCCTTCTCTTCATTGTCTCAATGTTAATTCCAGAACATTATTTTAATGTTTTTGAAGACACAGAGGAGTCTTTTGATGAAAATAAAAAAGGACAAATTCAAAATCAAAACATAGAAAGTTTGTTTTTGGAACCTAAATAAGTGAAAATTGTTGCACTAAAAATTTTTGGGGAATTGAACCCACAATGCATTATTTTGTTCATATGTTTCGGCTTCCTGGAGGGAGGCGTCAGCGTGTTTCTGATCAGTGGAAAGCTTACAACTTTATTTTATTTTTACTTTATGTTATATTGTTTGTCTATGTTTTCCATATATGTGCTGCTTGACATAATTAAGTGACATAATTAAGTGTCACTTAATTTTCTTCCTTTTCTGGAATGTTTTTCATTATAGTAAATTCATTTTTGATCTACATCCTCTATTTTGTTCTTGTATTTGTTTGTTTCTTAGTCACTTTTATTTGGAATTTATCTGTATGGAATGTATTTTTTGTTGTTTATGTTGAATGTGTGAACCCCGGGAAGAGTAATTGCAGGGAACAACAACTAATGGGGATCCAAATAAAAGAAAGAAAGAAAGTGCTAGGCGCAATATTGCCTGATGTCCTTGATGGCATTAACATTTATTAACATCCAGGAAGTACATGAAAAGTACATCAGATTTACATATACAAATTTGGACGAAATCTAGTGGCATGAGGGCACAGCTGAGCACATGATGCTTTTATCCTGGCGCAAAGCAGCATAGTGAATGCTATAAGTTGAATGCTGCTATATGTGATGGCTGGCTAGCTTCTTGGTAAGTCAAGGAAAAACTTAGTGTGAAGATTGGAACTACTTGACCTTGATGTATCTGATGTACTCTTCTGCTATAACATGCAGGGGAAAGTTGCTCCCCCTCAGGTGTTGGCTCCTTATCTGCTGATGGTTTTTTTGATTCTCCACCTAATTCACCAACACACCGATTTGAAATTGCTTCTTCTCCCTTTTCTCCATGGTTTCCATTATTGGTCATGAAATAACATCGATTAGTATTGTGTGGTTCATGAACAAGCTGCTGAAATGAACAAACCATTTGAGAAAACAATCTAAAGCAAATCACTTAATTGACTTCCATGATCTGTAGCTGATACAATGTATGATAAAGATTCAAAAAGTGAAAGACACAACTCCACTCCACTCCACTTATCCAGATAATAATAAAGATTTAAGAGGTGGATTTATTTTCTCTAAATGGTGGAGTAAAGACTGAAGTCGCAATATTCATAGCCTTCTCAAAAGCAACAGTTTTTATAATTGCTGACCAGCTTTTGTTATTTTTCCTATTACTTATCTTTGGTTACAAAAAGTGACCTTGAGATCTCCTTTGTCAGCTGTACAAATGATGTTCACATTAGCAATATACAGTATCTACAAGACTCTTCTCGAGTTCTTTAGTGTGTGGAAGAACAATGACACTTCTACCACTGAGCTTCAGGCTTTGGTAAAGTCCTTTAGATTTAACAAATGTATAGAACAAAGGTGTTGAAAGAAATGAAACACAATGTGACAACTCACAATTTATTTTAAAACAAGTTTGTTAAAATGATTACATTCTCACCACTTCTGAGAAAATTTTACACAGTCAAGTCTAGATTGAATGGCATCACTACACATTTAGTCAAGAATAATATTTTATTTAAATGACACCCAAAGACATATTTGTAATGTCAACAGATCTGGAATGTGATGACAACAAATGTAATTTACCAAAACTAATTGATTAAGTATGAATAAAACTAATGAATCAAATACCCTTAAACCAAACACCCAAAAGGAACAAAAAATCACAAATGACAAATCAAATATTTGAATAAAGTTTCAAATGTATATTTTTTACTGTATTTCTTGATATGTAAATATTGTGTATGCTAATCAAAACCTCCACCTTTAAGAAAAAAAAATCCCATAGTTTGCACTTAACCTTTTACAACCCCATTTAAATTTGTGCATGGTTATACTTATTGATGAGAATAAAATGTATTTCTTTCAAGTTCTGTGGTTATGCCAACCTGGTTTCAGAGGTTTCAGAACAGGTGCCATGATTACTTCCTGAAAAACAGAAACGACAGATATTACAAGTTGTGTGAGTGCACAGAGTACATAATAAATGAATATGTATAAATTGTGACATAAAAAGTAAATCACACTGCAGTAAAGTTAATTCTGATCGTTGTAAAAGCAAAATAACACTACATCACTGGTTTTACCTTGGAGAAAGTGGTGGTACAAGAACATTAATTAATGTAGAGTTATATGTTAAACTGTATTTTTATAGACTTGAGATGTCAACCAAAAAGATATTTACATTGTGCAATAATCACATATTTGCGAGGACAGTAAATCAAATTTAAGTAGATAAACTCCTAATATTTTTCACATACTGTTTAAAATAAAATGAGAAAGTTATGAATCACAACTAACTAAAACAGCTGATGTCTACCATATTTGGCTAGAAATACCTCATTCAGGAAGTGGTAATGCAGGACAAAAATTTCTAAAGGTCTCTCTGTCAGCCTTCAGATCCTCATCATTTGTTCTCTTTGTGTAGATTCTGCACTTCTTCTCTTCAAAGTGCTCTGGAAGGAGTAGAGACACCTGAAAGAGACATAAGCAGCAAATGGCAGTTTGTATTGAACCATCAATTACAAACACTTGTGGTGAAAATTCAAATGATCTTGCTTCAGAAAAACAAAAGTGACAGAAATGAGCAAATCAAGAATCTAAAAAAATGTTTCATTCTCACCTCAGCTTTGTTGATAGAAATGGCTCCATCTAGGTTTTGCTTGTTGTAGAACCTCACGTGCTTTATGGGGTCTTCTTCATTCCTTCCATAGTTATACTTGACTAACTAAATAATAAATAAATAAATACTATGAGGTTACAAATAATAGCTAAGAGGTTAAATTGCAAACATCAAAGTTAATTATCTCAGTTAAAGAAAATGATCCTATTTGCAATAAAACTCACTTCCACTATATAATCATCTGGGTTTCCCCCTCTGAGATGTAAGTTCCACTGAGCCTAAACAGAAATCACATAAAATGTTACAACTTCCAGATTTTTACTTAAAAATCAAACATTATAGTTACAGTGTTAGTGAGTACATTTGAAATGTATTAAAACTATAAAATTAATACTTCAATAGTCTCCTTGGATAGTTGTGATGAAAATTCCCCCAGACACTCGTAGAGCTTTCTTTGCATTATCCTTTCCAGTATTTTCCTTGGCCGCCGAAGCTCCTCTGAGGAGGAGTTCGATATTTGATCCAATACATTATCTACAAGGCAAAAAGAAAAACACAAAATTGTTGAAAACAAAGAAATAGTTTTAAAATCCTCTAAAAATCCAGACTCTGTATTTAAACGTATATAAAAAAAATACCAGAGAAAATTCTTATTTTTTTCTTTCTTTTCATACAGAAAGAGTAAAATTTGAGCCGGTGTCCATAAAAACATTCCTATATACTCTCAACTCTGACATTTCCTTCAATCCTATCCCCCAGTTATCACGTTAATTTAAAATCCTCATATAAAACTCTCATCTCCAAAATGTTTGGAGGTACTCCAGAAAAAAGGACATGTGAGTGGAAGAACAACTCAGATGTTTCTATGTTAGAAATGCAATGTTATTTTGTGCTAATTATTCTTTGTTGTAAATTAAAATAGTGTACACATGAACAAGCCAACAAGCCAAGACCGCTTTTAGGAAAAAAGGTTTTAGAGTCAGATGAGATAAATATTGAATAAAAGTTGAAACCAAAAAAAAGAGACAAACACATTTTTTTCTCACTGTTTGATCTGTAATCAACTTAAAATTCTATTGTTTTGGTCAGTTAGTATTACTAAATTAATTTCTTCTTATTATTATATTATTATTTGGGAAAAAATGTAAAATCACTCAATGCTTATTTTATGTTTGGGTGATAACTAGTTACATTCACTCAGCTACAATTACTTGAGCAGCTTTTAACAAGAATGTTACTTTTTGATGCACAAGATACATTATATATATGTATACACATAAAATTATGTGTATACATATATACACATAATTTATTGTAAGTATTAGTTCCATATATAAACCTATGTTTATATTTAAAGACATTTTAGGAATGTGTTTGTCTTCTGCTCTAATTGTATTTTGTAAACATGTTTATTTATTTGTGTTATGTTTTTCATTTCAATGTTTAAAATACAAGAATTTAGACTTAATTATAATTTTTAAAATATTTTATGGAATACTTCTTTTACTGTTATTTGATTAATTTAATTTATTGGTTGGATATTTTATACTTTTACACCTTGAAGTAGTTCTACTGTATCTTGAGTACAAGATAGAGTAACATATAGAGTTTGTAGAAAGAAAATAGGTGTGTAGGTGGATGGAGGGGGGCAGTGGGGACACATTTAATCAAACTAGCATACAATTATGTTTTTCTACATTGTTGTGAATATTTACTCACCTGTCAGGTTGGTATATGCCACCATGTCATCAATAGCCGTGGAGAGAGTGAACATCTTCCCACCCTTGCCTTTGATCGTCATGTGTTGATCTGCTTCTTGAAAAATGTCTGTGATCCTGAAGGAAAAACCCAGCTTGTAATGGTGAGAAAATATTGCATGAAATAGAAGGTGATGAAACAGAAACAACATCCACCAATCTCCATCCATGTCAAGAGCTGCTTACATCCACTCTATGCTGTTGGCTACTTTGTGCTGGTAGGCTTTCTTGTGTAAACAGAACCTCGTGTAGAACATGTTGTACAGATTAAACACCTCCTGTTGACAATGATAAAAATATTTAGTGGCAAATATTGTCATTGTAAATTTAATGTGGATAAGAAGGAAAAAGAATTAAACAAATCATACCTTGTCCCTGTAACAGATTTGCTTTATCCCATCCACTTCACACACTCTGGCAAATGTAATCAGTCGATGACAGTCAAAATTATTCTGCATACCCAAGTGATGGCAATCCCTGACATATGACAAGAGAAATAAATATGTTTAAATTTTGTTATGAAATTTGGTACTAATTAGAAGTTTTTGGAGAAGAATCAAATCCAGACACCTGGCAAAATAATCCCACTTATCCACATCAATCCCGTTCCTTTTGTTGGACACAACTTCATAGAGAAAGGCCTTCTCTCTACGCTGCAGTCAAAGATAATAACAGGATTGTAGACAGATATTTATTTCTACACATATGTGTTTTGATTCCACAGAAAGCAACTAGAAACAAAAAAAAGAAAAACAAACTGTTATTTGTCAGAAGTATATTAATGATTTTTGACACCATGTGGGGATACAGCACAGTCCATTTCTTATATTTCTTTATTTTTTTACCTTAATTTAAGCAAACTGCTTGAGAACCCCTTTTCACTTCCCTTCTAAAGCAGCACACTCTCTGATTTACACGAGTTTCTGTATATATATTTATATATATATCCCTGCAAAGTTTACTACGAGTGATTCTTGATATTTAGAGCTGGTGGTGAAGTTTGGTAGCTACTGCAACATATAATGACAGACTAACCAAGATCGAGTTGAAGATTATGCTCATCCTTTCAAAAGCTGAACAAATAGGTACCTCAGTAATCTCTTCAGCTCTCCTTGGATCGATCAGCTCCTTTATAAAGTCCAGGTCCAAGTCCAAGTTCAAGTCTCTCATGACTTCTCTCAAGCCATTTGTTTCCACCAGATGGTCAAACATGTCTTGAGATGCCTTCTCATGCTACAAGAAAGTTAAAATTAGTTATTCTAAGGCACTTCTCAAAAATAAAAGCAACATGTGTTCTGAATAAAACCAAAAGAACCTAAAGACACAACAAGACACTGTAAATGTTTACCATATATTTAAATATAGGCAGATATTCTGGCTCTGATGAGCTTTTTATTTTCACTTTGACCAATAAAAAAAACCTGCTATGCAGAAGTTTATAAATGAATAACTTTTATGGAGATGCTGGTTTCATTTTACAGCAGGACTTGGCACCTGGCCACACAACTAAAGCTGTTTTAATGGTCATGTTTTTCCTGTTTTAAATTGAGCAGTAAATGTATCTGACCTGAAACCCATGGAAAATCTCTCAGGTATTGCCTAGAGGAGAACGAGTGACACTAAAACCAACAATACAGATGAACTGAAAGCCAATATCAAATCAACCTGGGCTTCCATTGCACCTCAGCACATTTCATATTGATGCAGTAATTCATGCAAAAGGAGGAATGACTAATTATTGAGAATACACATAGAAATGAACTTCCATTTCAGAAACCTAACATTTTTGTTTAAAATATCCGTTTTAATTATCGTATGTAAATAAAATTTCCTGAGACACTGATTTTTGGGTTATGATGAAAATGAAAATTCAAGACATAATCATAAAAATGACCAGAAATGAATCCTGAAATGGTTCACTCTCCATGTTATGAATCTACATGAGTTTTAATTTCTGAAAACAGGGACTCACAATATTGATTTCTTTAATGATATTCAGTTTCTCTTTTGACATGCTCCTGTACTCAATTTTATCTGTTATATTTAGACTGTTAAGGTACCAGAGGAGACAGCAATGAAAATATTTTGTTGTTGTTTGTGTAATGCACTGGAATAAGGGAAGTCGTTCTTTACAAACTGTAGTCAACTTAAAATCTTGTCAAGTTTAAAGTTGGTCCAAAAACAAAAAATCCACATTCTAACTTCAAATTTAGATTAATTAGTCTTGTATCCAGTCTGACAAAAGTGGTGAAAATAACTTGGTGGGTTACAAAGTACTGCATAATTACTGTTTAATATACATCATCAGTTCTACAAAGTAAAGAAAGAATATGACCAGATCAGTAAGGCAAAAATAACTTCTTACTTTCCATTCATATCCTGGACGTGCTTTGGGTATAAACATGAGATCGAACAGGTGAGAAAACGGTCCGTGTCCTGGAAAGAAAGAAATAAAGTAAAATGGTTAGAATTCTGATGCAAAATCAATATAAAATATATAAAATTGATCTCTTTCATTATGAAAACTAGTTCAATACTAATCCATTGTTGTTCTGTAAAGAATGAGTTTAAAACTCAGTTTTGGTTTTTATTAAGTGTCATTTCTATTTAGGTACCTCATTAAAGACAACTTGCTAATGCTTAGCTAAAGCAGTGAATAAATATCTGTTGCTAGTTTATCAGTGAATATTGTGAAACAGACTTTTTAGGGAACACCTCACCCAGGTCATGGCAAAGTCCAGCAATCTGAACACAAAGGATGTCGTTCTCGTCAAGTCCAAGATCTGGCTGCTTCTTCTTGAGAGCCTGAAGAAGTTCACCAGCCAAGTGTGCCACCCTGCACCAAAAAAACAAAAAAATTTCATACAAAATAAATAAAAAAGGGAACTGACATAAACTTTCAACAGACAACTAATGTTAGCTGTAAACCAACAAAGTAATTAGACATTTATAAAGTTATTTTGAGAAGCACTGATACTTTTGCAAGACACTGTGTAAGTATTTCTCTCTTAAAGGCTTTACATTAAAGCCACTACTTTAAATACAGACATTTACCCAATGCTGTGTTCAAAGCGGTTGTGGGACGCTCCAGGATAAACATAATATGCTCCGCCAAGCTGCTTGATGTTTCGAAGTCGCTGAAACTGAGGCGTGTCAATGATTTTGACAAGGATTGGGTGCAGCTCGATATGGCCGTGGATGGGATCATTGAACACCTGAAAACCAGGTAGAGAATCACATCAATGTCACTCATTTAAGAAAAGGACCAAAATAATATATTTTTATGTGAAACCAAGACGACAGAAACTTTGTTCAAAAATCCTAACTTGTTCAAAATGTATTTTCCATTCTGTAATGAGAAATTTTAATAACTCTTAAAAACACAGAGTATGAAAAAGCCGAGCCATAAAAATGTACTTTTAAAGTTGAAAAGAACAAGTAACATTTGTTACCAGAGATAAGAATCACACTACTTATCTCTGGGTAAGTAGTGTGATTCAGGTTTTATATATAAAACTGATTGAACAATTTGTCTCAATAAAGTCTTCCTTTAAAAATGGTCATATTCTTTCTTTACTTTGTAGAACTGGTGATGTATATTAAACTGTGTAATTATACAGTATTTTGTAACCCACCAAGTTATTTTCACCACTTTTGTGGCATTGAAGTTGTGAACACAGAGGAACAGAGAGTGGATACTCTCCCTCTAGTGGATACATGTCAAATTAAAGTACAAGGGGCCACCTTGACCACCTTGTGGTCAAAGGTTTTCACACAAGATCACAACTGATGATCAAATTTGTGTGCTCAAATGTCATTTTGCTAATAGTTTTTATGCTGTATACTGCCAAATTACACCAGAAAAATATGTTCAATATAATTTAATTTTAAATACTGAGCTATTTATTAATATTTTAACAGCTTGTTAACATATAATTTCATAAAATCATTCTCTCACAAGTGATCCTTTGAGCACATTTGTGATTATGATGTGGCACAAAATGAAAATGAGTTTTTCACACCTGCTCCAGTCGAAACAGTTTTACCTTATTTTGGTTTTCCATTGTTTCAGAAGTTTTGCAGGATCAGCAGATTGTCACCAAAACTCTTGATATGAAGGATCAAATGTCTGATGATAAGATGCTGTAAAGAAGGAAAAGATTAAAACAAGGACAGATATTCTAGTGTGAAACAGATGACATTGCATTTATTAATATCCTTTCTTTGAACATGACAACTTTTAAAGCAAATGTCAAACACAATTAATTATTTTTTCTGTTACTCAATGCAATATTACCAGCGCAGCAAGGAAACTTCAGAGTCACTTTGGAATCTTCAGAATCAAAATGCCAACCTGCTTCTATCAGAGCAGTAATTTATATTGACAACTAAAGTGTATCCTCCTCCAGGGCAGGGTTATCTTCTGATGTAAGAGAAACACATACAAAAGCACCGCCTTCAAATCAGTGGTGGAACTAAATTTTTAAAGTTGGGAGGGGCAAAAATGAGAATATGTGTGTATATATAAATGTATAGATCCATTTATTTATTCGATAGATCGTTATATGCATGTATACACACACACCCACACACCCCCCCACACACACACATATATATATATATATATATATACCTCTCTTTCTTTTGCATATATATATATATATATGCAAAAGAAAGAGAGAGGTTGTGTTAAGGGAATATGTTGTTTTTTTAAATGTTTTTAAATGTTTTTTTAAATAACTGAGGTGTGTCGATGATCTTGACGAGCAGCGGAGGCAGCTCCACACTGCCATGGATGGGATCATTAAACACCTGACAAAATGACAAAAATCAACAAAGACGTTCATATAGAATCCCAATTGATAACCTAAATATATAACTTTTTTACTGCCTTGTTAATTCCCTAAATCGAAAATGTATTCATCTGTAAAAAAGAAGAATACAGATGCATTCACAAAACTAGAGTTCATAAAGAGCTGAAAAGAAAGAGAGCGATCCTAACAAGGTTTTAAATAAATTAAGAAAAGCTTTAGTTCTCAAAAGAAGTTATTAAAATCTTCTTCCACAAATGGGCAGTTGTATTATTTTACAACACACTGTGTTTCTCTTTATAATATTTTTACAAAAGTTCCAGAGCTGTGGGCTGCAAACAAAGAAAAAACAGAAAAAGTTTTCTGTTTTCATGCTCCTAAAACAGTCGCATTTTATCTGAATAGCTTTAAAAGTTTAATCTAGGAATGTCACCTTTGGTTGGATAGCGTCCATTTCTCAAAGCTTGCTCTCCACAGTCAGCAGAATTTTGCCAAGACACCTGAAATGAAAAATCAGAGAATTTATGACAGAATACTTTTCAAAATTAGAGAACTTCTCATTTTCTCTCATTTCCTCTTTTATTTAGGAGAAAACAACAAACATACATTATGATATTTCTATTTTCAGATGCTTTTATCACAAAGCAATATTAGAAGCTTTGCAAGTGAACTTCAGGATCAGCTCAAGTTTGCCAGTTTCACAAAACTGGCTGCCTTTTGAAATGTTTTTCCTTCATTCATAGAAAATATAGGGGACATTGTTTACTGCAGGCTGAGTCAAAAAGAGTACAGGGTATTTTGTGTCATTTAGTAAGTATACAAAACACCACAGAGATCATACATGGAGGAACATTCTCAAACTGATTTTATTTACCACTTGGTGAGACTATGAAGCATCTCATACAATATGAATGGCATATTTCTTTATGTTTCTGTCTACTGTAGTCACTGAGTAAGTGTGTCCAAAATATCCATGAGTGGATTGATCAGACTTTCCAGTTACTCATTGCATATAAGACAGAAGTATCGGTTTATGGTTTTAAAATTGCAAGGTCACAGACAGCATTTTTTAGTTAATAGGAAAATTAAACATATTTAGGCCAACATGTTAAACTAATCTGGGATCCCTTTAAATCTTAAAGCTTAAGTCATCCTGAGCTATCTCTGTAGCTATGCAGCTATTGACTTAGATAACTGAAGGACATAATGATCATAATGATCATTTTCCTCACTCTGCTACTTCTTTTCAGTTTTGCATTATTTGCTATTATTTTAACTTCTAACTTTATGTTCCCTCTGTTTTTCTTTTCATTGAAGATGTTGGGCTTATACAGCAGGAAAATCATTTCAAATCTGTTCTATGGAGTAAAACATAGTATAGAAATAAGGAGAGGGGGAGGAAAAGAGGAGACAGAATGCAGCATTAATTATGCCTTTGAATGATGAATCGCAATTTTCTACTAGTTACAGAAAAGATAATAGATCGGTGGGTCCTCATCTAGGATTCTCTTATCCAGGCCCAGGAAAGTCTGTCTTCTGGCCTGCTAGTCGCTAATCATACTTGTAGAAGGCACAAAGCATGAGATAAAGCAGATAATAATTGATCTGTGGAGAGAAGATATAACTGGAAGATTCCTAAGTGAAATTCTGCTTAGATCCCAATAAAGTCTGGGGCCACATCTGTTGAAGTCTTGACCACCTCTTGATGTTAGACGAAGCTACATTAGCAAGAAATATAGAAGGACTAAATTTAGGGAGCACATTTCCAGCATTGCTGAAGACTTAAGGCAATTTAAACATATATCGGGCGATCAGTCAACAACTTAGATGGGCTGTGTCGAATTCAACCTGCACTTTATTGATTGCAAGACAACTATTCTACCAACTGGGTCACTGCTGCCTCACTCTATAAGTAAATATGAGAAAAACATATTGGAGTGTTGTAATGAATGTTTTTTTTTTTCTGAAAGCTGATTTAATGCCATCCATCCATCCATTTTCCTGCACCCTTTTCCCTTATTGGGGTCGGGAGGGTTGCTGGTGCCTATCTCCAGCTATCATTTCGAGCGAGAGGCGGGGTCACCCTGGACAGGTCGCCAGTCTGTCGCAGGGCAACACAAAGACAAACAGGACAAACAACCATGCACACACACTCACACCTAGGGAGAATTTGGGAAGACCAATTAACCTGACAGTCATGTTTTTGGACTGTGGGAGGAAGCCAGAGTACCTGGAGAGAACCCACACATGCACAGGGAGAACGTGCAAACTTCATGCAGAAAGACCGGGGCCGGGAATCGAACCCAGAACCTTCTTGCTGCAAGGCAACAGCTCTATCAATTGCGCCACTGTGCAGCCGTGGTTGTTTAGTGTGTTTTATAAACTACGACATGTCCTATGGACCTTTAAATCTCGTCAGCTGTTTTTAAGTAGCTATAAAACCATAACATTTAGTGCAAAACGTGTATGCGGGATTGTTTTCGAAGGATTAAAACTCCTCTTGCGGACAAAAAAAAAAAAAAAAAGGTCACATGTACAGGTTGTTTACCTGTAGAGCCGTAAAACGCACCGCCCACCCGAGCACGGGTGCTCCCATCCCGTGCAAGCGGTTTTAAAGAGCCGTGCAGTACGGGTCCAGCTGCAGTCATCCCTCAGTCAGACACGCCCGATTTATGAATGCGCCTTTATGGATAGAAAGCATCGCTATTCTGTAAATGTACAACTTATACACATGATTTCTCTATTTAGAATAAAGGTCCACATTCCCCACTCTCTGACAGGCTGTCTGCATTTAAATCCTTGAACTGTTCATACAGGCATTTATTTATTTTTATTTATATTTTTTTTCTTTAAAGTGTATTATTTTTTATTCTTGTGAGGTGACATTATGTGTCTTGGAAACACCTTATAAATAAAAAATATAATATTATTACAAATACTCATACTGCTGCAAACAAGGACGTTGCTATGGTTACTGCTTCACGTGGTGGAAGACTTCCGGGTATATGTACTCATTTATATATGCATTTATGAATGGCGAGAGGGCGGACCAGCAGCTGGGCTCTATTTCCGCAAATTAGGATTTATAAAGGAAAGGTGTGCAGCCAGGTGTGCGCCGATCATGTAGCGGTTAGAGACTTCACATTAGAGCAGGCAGACAATAAAAGCCACCTCAATTTTGACAAATTGTCAAATTTTGTCAGAAGTCTTAATGCCTCAGATGTTGCAAGATATGTGAGGGTGTGCCATTGGCATGTTGGATGCAGGGCTTGTCTACCAGAGCAGTAGTTGCACGGCTCAATGTCCATTATTGGACCACAGGCCGTTTAAGAGTTTGTTTCCAACAGACTCTACAGGAGAGCTGCCTGTGTTTTTTTTCTCTTTCCAGTTCCACCTAGCTGCCACAGGTGGAATGTGTTGAAGCTCATCAGCCACTCCATAAAAGGATCCACCCCGGAGATGCCAGATCCCTTTTCACCCTGGGCCTTGATCTGTTGTGATCTTGTCTGAACTGACTGTTGTGTGAATACTTGAGATTTTGCTGTGAGCTTATCTGTGAAGAATCTAGTGGTTAATTTGAGTGTGTTTCTGTTATTTTGTGGAAGCCGGTAGGGGTTCTCTGCCATTTTTGTTCACCTGTTTTCTCCTGTTTTGGTTAGCCAGGGAGTTTAGGTTTTGTATTTTGATTCATTTCTTTAGAGAGTGACTGATTTATTTCCTAAGCTAACTGGGGGTGTTTTGTTTGTTGTTTTGGCCTTGGAGACCCTGAAGCTAAAAGCTTCCCTGTGTTCTTTTGTTTTCTCTGTTGGAGATTTTACTTAAATTGTAAAATAAACTTATTTTTGATACAGACATCAGCTGTTTTAGTATACTGATTTTGTGTTACAGCCAGTGCCATGACATACCCTTTTTTTCTTAAGGGGGGGTTGTAACATATGGACATTGAAGATGTACAACGAATAAAATTATCTACCAATCAGCAGAAGATTTAGTTTAAAACAGAAGTGAGGTGGGTACGATCTACTTCCTGTGTCATCTGCACAGCAGAATGAATGAGATACTAATGATGGAAAGACCAATTTTATTGTATTTTGATTGTAACAATATCTGCAGTTTAGAGTTCAACATGTACAATTAAGAACTGTGAAATTATAAAATATTCCAATAAAGGAGGGCATAAGATCCAAGAAAACTTTTTGATTTCTATTATTGATTATGTGCTTTAAGCCAAAAAAAGTTACAAAATAAATTTTCATTTATTTGAGTATGTGCTAATAATCAGGCTAATAAACATAGTTGAAGCCTCTGAGCACATTAGTGTCTATGGAAAACAACAGAACTGCAACTTTTGTCTCTCCAATTTATGTCATTTATTGTTAGATTGAAGTGTTATACCTTCTTATGTTTAACAAAATGAATCACAAGTTTCATTCAAAGTTTAAAGTAAATTAAACAGAACTTTATTCAATCTTTGAAAGGATGTTACCTTCACCACTATGGAAATCAAGTTAAATAAACAAGACATTTCTGAATTGTTTGTGAAAACATTTTTTTTGTAAAATATGGTTTTTTTAAAGTAGCCCCCAAAATATACATGTAGTATTAAAAGTACATAAAATAAAACAAAAGTTAAAAAGCACAAACATATTGCTGCAAAACCTCACAGAAAAGTAAATTACAAGGGAAAATAAGCCATCTCTGAAACTAATGATAAAAATATGTAATTACTTTAAATGTTAAAGGGTTGACTACCCTTTCAATAATCCAGACCAACAATAGAAGCCTTGACATCAAGAATGAAATATATCTGAACACACCCATTATTGAACATGATACAATACAACAGCTGATGCTTCTTTGTAGTTTTGATCACCTGTAACTAAACAAACTCATGCCAAGAATGAAACAGGCTAATCACACTACTGACGGTTCCAACCCTTTAAATAAAGACCAACTTGTTCTCATTATGTGGTCAATGGATTCCTGTAGCAAAGGAACTCGACACAAAGACTTATTTACTCATCACTGCCAGAAACAGTAGTTTGGAGGGGTTTTATTTAAAAGCCTGTACCTACCTCTCTATACTTTGAATGAATTTCAATCTATAGCTGCATATTAATTGGATCTGTCTATCTTGTAAAATGAATTATGATCCCATCAATTTCAATTCCTGAAAGGAAAGATATATTTCATATAACAGGCACAACACAGATATATCTGATTGTTTCATATTGATTGAAAGAGCAGTTTGAAATCCCCAGCCTGGGCTGAAGTCAAACAGTGTGATGGTGATACTGCATGAACATAAAATAAGATTTGCAGCTTGGGATTGTAATTCTTAGTGCAATCAGTCACCAAGAATTCACCTGTTTCCCTGCAGCCTTTAACATGATTTATGTAAAACAGTCGAAGCAAACAGCTTCGGTCTTTCATCTTTAGCTTCAGATGACTTTATGCTGTCCTCTCCATTTAAACAGTTATGAAACACAAAGATGACTTGTGAAGAGTTTATTTCAATCTCAAACCATCGCAAGGGTTACATTCAAAAACCACAGCAACCAACATTATCAGATTTTTTTTAAACACAATCAAGCAAAGATCTGATGAAGCCCCAACATGATTAGGTAGAAGGTAAACACTGGGATGTTTCTATCAGACCTGTAGGGCAAACAATAAATAAAGTTGTATAAAAAAATTCAACCAAAACAACCCTAAATGAAATAAATAGAAAGGGAAGTTGTATAAAAAAATTCAACCAAAAAACAACCCATATTTTATAATCAA